>CM038141.1:468372769-469102653 GCA_021437245.1 Aegilops speltoides
ATGGAATTTTTTTGGTTTTTCGGACTTAAAAAATGTTTAATCTTTTAAATAAAAATGTTTGATCTTTTAAATAAAAAATTCGATCAAAAATCCGTTCTCATCATTAAATCCGTCTCGACGAGATCTTCAAAACTAGATCCCATATTGATATGTTTCGACGACTTTTTTTGGGGCCAAAAGTTGCCATGATGTTACACTAAAGTTGTCGGTGTTTACACTAAAGTTGCCATGATGTGTTTCATCTTTTTTTCTTTTGAATTTAAAACTACAATTGTATTTCAACTACTTTTCATGGCAAATTTTATTAATTCACAATGGCAATTTTTAGTAATTAACCAGGGCAAAGTCAATTCATGGATCATGACAATTTTGGTTTATAGATCATGGCAATTTTAGTATTTTAACCATAGAGATTATTTTTTTTTGTATGAACCATGGCAAAATTTTGTGCATGTATCATGATAAATTTAAGTAATTCACCATGACAATTTTAGTTTCTGATTCATGGCAAATTTGAGTCATTGACCATGCATTTTTAAAGTAGCTGATGACGGATTTCTTTTTAACTATGAACCATGCCAAAATTATTTGACGGATCATGACAAATCTTAGTAATCCACCATGACAAGTTTAGTTTCTTGATTTCTTTTTTATAACATGTTAAATTTTACTTTAAACATAAAAGAAAAAGTAGTTAAAATATATCATGGCAATTTATGTGCAATAGGCATGGCAACTTTTGATCATCAAAAAACACCATCGAAACATATCGATATCGATATGGGATCTAGTTTTGAAGTTCTCGTCATGACATATTTAGTGGTGAAAACGGATTTTCAATCGAAATTGTCATTTAAGAGATAAAACATTTTAAAGTTTGAAAACCAAAAGATTCCCGCCTACTGACATAATCTGTTTTCTTGCCTATTTGCATAATGGATGGCTAGAAGGGCGTGTTTTCTTGCCTATTTGCATAATGGATGGCTAGAAGGGCGTGTTTTCTTGCCTATTTGCATAATGGATGGCTAGAAGGGCGTGTTTTCTTGCCTATTTGCATAATGGATGGCTAGAAGGGCGTGTGGCCCGGCCTCCTTTAGGCCATACAAATGGCAATGGCCTAGTGGTTCCTATTAAGAATACGAGAGTGACAAATGAGATGGAGATGTTGGCTATCATCAAACCATCCTCCCTCCGCTTATCTCTTTCCTTTCTACTTCCTTCGTCCGGAAATACTTGTCATCAAAATGAATAAAAGGGGATGTATCTAGATGTATTTTAGTTCTAGATGCATTCCTTTTTGTCCATTTTGATGACAAATATTTTCGGACAGAGGGAGTATATGATAAGTCTACTCACGCCTCCTTCAGTCCACACGTGTGGCACTTATCAAGGTGCAAAATCAAACGTTAACACGAGCATCTAAAGTACTACCTCCGTCTCGGTGTATAAGTCATTCGCGTAGTTCTAGGTCATTGATTTGAGAAATTAAATATGTGTTATATTTCATGAAAAATATATCACTAGATTTCTACACGGATGTAGTTTCTAAATATATATTTTTTGTCACATTTAATACATATTTAGATAGTTAAATTGTCGGCCTAGAACTACGTAAATGACTTATACACCGAGACGGAGGTAGTAATTAACATTCATGATCATGTGGCTTATCCTCCCCCATCATCCACATGCTCAATACATTGATCATCACATTTGTCAACAAGCCTGTCTTAGTTCATCGGACCAACACACCAAGTCTCTGCTCCCCAACAGACTACTACTCCCTCTGTCCCATAATGTAAGACGTTTTTTTGACACTACACTAGAATCAAAAAACATCTTACATTATGGGTATGGGACGGAGGGACTAGTAGATACGTACTAGTACAAGCTTAATTCATCCACAACTTTAGGACCCTGTCTTTGCCACCAGAGACAACCTTCTCGCCGTCGGGGCTCCAATCCACGGCGTACACCTCGTCCGCGTGCCCTGGCAGGTCCTGCTTCAGCTTGCGCGCCCGGATATCCCACACCTGATTCATGTCATGGCATGTCATCAACTAATCGACAAGCACAAAATGCATCATCTTCTTCTCTACTCTACTCTAATGACACGATGAAACGCCAACAAAAACATGACATTACTTACCTTTAGGGTCGAATCCTTGCTTCCACTCAGTAGGAGCCGACTGTCGGCGGACCAGCTATACAAAACACAACCATCACGTTAGATTGTTATACGCATCAGATCCATGTGAAACTGGGAATGTATGTATGTTTCTAGAGAAAGGCCTGCTGCTGCTGCTGCTGCTGCTGACCTGATCTGGTACACATCCGCGACATGCCCTCGGAAAGCTGCGACAAACTTGCCCGTGATGCCGTTCCACAGCTTGACTGATTTGTCAAAGGAGGCACTCGCCAGCCACTGCCCGTCAGGGGAGAAGTAGACATGGTTCACCACCTGCACGCACACGGCAAAACAGACAGCGCAAACAGTTGTAAGCATAGCTTCAGCCAAATGAGTTGCCTTGCACGGATGCAAAGCCATAAGTTCTAATAATTTCAACACTCCTCTGTTTTTCTTTCTGAATGATTTCTTATGTGACGACTCGGTTGAGTTAACGTCAGAGATTCATTGTTATGTCCAAGTTACAGAGGGCAGGGGAGCGCAAAAGACTAATAATATCATAATATACCTTCTGATGACCAGTCATGCGAGCTTTCGGCTGTTTGCTAATCGTTGGTTCCCAAAGAAACATGGTAAAATCATCTGAACCAGAGACCAGCCTCTCAGGAGCATTACCCCTCATCTTCTCATATCTTGCAAGAGCTGCCTAAACATGCAAAGCTGTCAGTTGTACAATCTCGCTTCCAAAGTTTTACCATAAGAATAATAATGTCAATCAATCAGCTTAAGTAAAACCTAATTTATCGTTACAGAAAGCATAACAAATTAAAAAAAAATCTGTGCCACACGTGAACTTACCTCTTTCATTTCCTCTGGACTTGAAAATGTCTTGCCAGTATGGTCATAAGCCCCAGTGCGGAGAACATATTCTGTGCTCAAGGCAAGCGAATTTACCCAGTGCCCATGACCCTGAATACATAAAATAAAATTATGCCAAAAATGAATAGCAAAAACTTAATATGGGATGGTTTCACCACAAAAAAAAACATGGGATCGCTGATTTGATAGTGTGATAACAACTCATGGAACACGACACCAAGTGCACGCCAAAATCACAATGAAAATCAGTTGAAAAGCATTCGACAAACTCAATTCACCCACGATAGAGCTCACAGCTCACAACTGAAGGATCTCTACTTGGTATTTGCTGGTATATTGGTCACAACACACATATTAAATATTAAAACACAAATGAAAAGGAGAGTTGAGAAACCAGAGCAAGATCTACTCATAGTCACAGCATGCAGGTACATAAGTTTTTAGGGTTAATTCGATATGTGCCATTGCCAACTTTGATTATTGAAAAAATAAAACTGCAAAAATGCTTACGGAAATGCCACTGCCAACACTTGGGTAGATCAATAAATGCCAATAAGGATGTTGCATTTATCGAATAAACCCTTTTTTACAGTGGAATTTTTTCATAGGTGGATTTGTTTGATTAATCAAAGTTGATAGTGGCAAGTGAAATAAGCAAAATTTACAAAGCTTGTATAGTCTAAATGCATAGAAGAGCAAGTGAAATAACCATGGTCAGTTGATATGCTGTTGATATGAGCATACAGGCTAGCATCCCAGCATAACCAAAATCTGATAGTCTAGTGCGCTATGGTCAGCCTCCTCAATTGTTCCACTCCGCCCACGAAACTAGACAGCTTGGCAGGATCAATCTAGTAGATACTTAAGTTCAAAGCCTATACTTTGAAATGGAGGTCTATGGGAACCTAACGCCCAGTTATGTCCTAAACTTTTGCTGATATGCCCCTCTTTTAAGAGCTCTGAGCATGAGCGTTGTAAACTGACACCCTACTGAAGATGAAAGTTATATGCTCAACTAAACACATAGGTTGCAAAGGACAGGACACTTTTACAAGCTGTTTACTTCAAGACTGACTTCATCATCTCTCTCTGGTTGAAAAAGAAAACTTGTTCAACATCTTTTACATTGTGAGAAAAAGTTGGGTGAGAAATTTTCATCTACAAAGAAATCTTCCATGTAACTCCTTGGGTAATATCCTGTGTCTTGTAAATGCAAATTTTGAATACCTAAGCAAACATGGTGACATCAATAACAATGATACCAAATTACAATATGAATGATTAATTATTGAGATGACAAAGACGCCTATAAAGGGAATCTCTGACCAACCTCGATACCGTTATTCATATTTAGATTGGTGTTGACATTTAGTCAGAAAGTTGACCAGGCAGTGTTAATGGCCCTCTATGTAGTTACACAGGTTGGAGAAATCCTACTTTGAAAATAACAATGTGACATTCATTACTCAAAAGGCCATACATACAAAGGGTTGTCAAAAATCATTGATTTCATTATTGTACGTAAGCATTTGCACAAGAATATACTTGGACTTGTTAACATTACCTGCAGTGTTTTGACCAACTTGCCCTGAGTAGTTTCCCATACTTTGATTAAACAATCTTCAGAACTGCAGTAGAAAGACATTATTTTCAGAATTATATATGTAATATATTATATTACCTGAAGTGGGGAAATTCATAAACGCCATTCACGACAACACTAGACACTTATGGTCTACGACGTAAGTGATTCAGAACACACTTTCAGTTAATGGCATTAGCCATCTAGGGTGCTGGGAGTGTCAGCCAACCGCTTTGCCAACGATTGTGGCTATAAGGATTTAAGAGCGAATAAAAGTAAAAATAACAGGGAACTGATGAACCAGCGAAAATTACCTACCCGCAACAACATATATGATATATGTTTACTGCTACACGGTACATTTTGTTCTTGTTGACAACGATTATCCAAAGAGAAAACGCCAAGCATTATTATACAGTTAAGCTTATACATCGTCTTCCACACATCACGTATCAGAAAGCCAAACAATAGTGATTTACTACAGAATAGTACGCATACAGTTTCCTTTAACCGGAAGAAGAAAAAGGAGTACCAAGTAACAACAATCTTACCCTGTATATATCAAACCGTCTCCACCCCACTTGACACAGGTGACAGCATTGGTGTGACCTGAAAGGGAAATAACACACTTCTTCGTGGTAATGTCCCAAATCCTGGCATCGCCATCTTTACTTGCACTTACAAAACGGCGGGAAGGAGATTGCAAATGAACTGGCTCCCAAGATACAGCAGTAATCCACTTTCTATGTCCCTATTGTAAAAACACCAGAATGAATGACTAGGTGTAGCAAGAGTGGAAAAAACATGTGCAAGATCTAAATTTGATTTCTAGCAATCTGTGGTAGGAAATTCAATCCTCCACAAAACAAACAAACCAACCTGTAGATCCTGCCAACTATTTTGCTAAATGGTTCATAGCAAATTTTCACTTGACGATTAGGATATAATGGAGCGTGATATGCAAACGAAGAAATGAGATAAAATCTTATTCGATCTTACAGTAGATTCTAGAGGTGAGAAGACAAAGAAAAGTGCAATGTTTACCGTAAGAGGGGTGCCCAATTGATTGCCTGTTTTGGGGTCCCATAATATAAGCTCTCCTGACTTGCTTCCGCTAACAAGATGTTTGCCATCAGGTGACCATGCAATGCAGAGAACCCAATTTTTGTGGCCTGCAGAACAGAGTAGAATGAGAATAGAATAGAAGTTTCAATGTAGCGGCGATATGACCCTAAAAGGAGTGCAGATGTGCGAATGGAAGCAGGTGGAAGAGTGATAAGAGTCCCAGAAGAGATGACAAGGAGAATGAAAATTTTAGCATGGATGTTAGTAGAATAAAGGGCAAAGAAAGATGAATTCCCATTACTCCAGAATGTAACAAGCATAGTTATTAGCATAGAGAATGGGCAGAAAGAATTGAAGCTAACAAACAAACAAACTGACTGACCTTTGCAAGTGTACAATGGGGTCTGTGTGCTGAGGTCCCAGAAGCGAACGGTGGTGTCGCCTGAACCACTAGCCAGGCATCTCCCGTCGGGGCTGAAAGAAACGGCCAATACAGCCTCCGTGTGGCCTGCGGGCAGACAGTAAGATTGTCATCATTCCAGGGAGGGTTGTATAATACTCCCTCTGTCCCAAAATATAAGAACGTTTTTTTTAACACTAGACTAGTGTCAAAAACGTTGTTATATTATGGGACGGAGGGAGTAGCTAGCATAAGACAGGCTCAAGCAGGGGTAAACAAACAGAAAGAATTGGACACATAACAGGACATGTATATATACTATACTAGAGTAGATGCATTTAGTAATGTCATGTCATAGAGTGATTCATTCATTCATTCATTCATTCATTCATTCAAAAGTGATTAAGCAAGAAGGAAGGAAATTAAGGGTGAATCTAGAGTAAGTGTAAACAGACAGACAGACCGACCTTTGCTACTGACATGAAGCAAGCAGAGCAGAAGCAGAAGCAGAAGCAGAAACAGAAACAGAAGCAGAAAGAGAAAGAGGTTAGGTACCGACCGGCGATTGTGGCTGAGCAGCGGTTGACGGGCCTGATGCGGAAGACGGCCTGCGGCTGGTAGACGATGCGCAGGGTGACCTCGGCGGTGGCTGTCAAATCAAATCAAATCAAATCAAATCAAATTGTTGACTCTATTCTATTCTACTAGTGGGAAGGGAAGGGAAGGGAAGGGAAGGGAAGGGAAGGGAAGGGAAGGGAAGGGAAGAGAATGCCTGACTGACTTACCGTTGTTGCGTTGCATGAAGGCGCCGAGCTGGATGGAGAGCTCCTCATCGCCGACGTAGAAGGCGTAGGGAAGCTTGTCATCCTGCCATCCATATTTGCATCAGGTGAGGTGAGGCGTGGTGAGGTGAGGTAGGAAAGAGAGAGCAAGAAGCAAGAAGAAGAAGAAGAAGCAATAGGTGGGTACGTTGTGTAGTAGTTGGTTGACGATGTCTTGGAGCTGCGGCGGTCCGACGTTGTGCGGCAGGTAGAGCGCAGCGCCCAGGTGCTCCCCCTCCGCGCTCACCAGCTGGCACATCACGCTGCTGCTGCTTCCGTCCATCTCTTTTTTCTTTCCTTTTTCTTCTCTGGATTGGATTGGATTGGATTGGATTGGGTTGGATTGGATTGGATTGGAGCGGAGGGACGAAGCGGCGGCGGCGGCGGAGGAAGAAGACGATGGAGGGAAAGAGGAGAGGTCTGCTCTGCTCTGTTTGGGTCGGGTCGGGTCGTCCGTAATACTGTAATAACGAAACAGAAGACGGCCCAGCCCATCACATAGAGCCCGGCCTCTCTTGTTTCTTGTTGGTCTGTCTGATCTCTGATGTCTGATCTGAGAGGGGATGAAGTGAACTGAGGGAACCCTAGCTCGTCTCCGGCCGCCCTCGATTCGATTCGATTCTACCGCCGCCGCCGCCGCCGCCGCCGCCGAAGCCCAAAGAGGGGAGGGATGGCATCCGTGGGGCCGACGCTCGAGTCCCTCGTCGACCGTCAGTCTCCCTCCCTCCCTCCCTCCCTCCCTCCCTCCACCTTGAGGAGTTCCAATTTCAATTTCAATTTCTTCCGCTCAACTCCTCAAGGGACTTGTTTTCTTTTTCTGTATGTATGTATGTATGTATGCAGAGGTGATCTCCGTCATCACCAACGACGGCCGCAACATCGTGGTAACCTCTCTAAGCTTCGCTTCGCCTCTCTAATCTAATCTAATCTAATCTAGTCAATCCAATTTCATCTGCTCTGCTTCTTTCTTCTGCTCTAATCAATCCAATCCAATCCCAACAGGGGACTCTGCGCGGGTTCGACCAGGCCACCAACATCATCCTCGACGAGTCCCACGAGAGGGTCTACTCCACTAAGGTATATCTCTCTCTAATTTACTTACTTATTTACTTACATCCTCACAAAGGTAGGTAGATAGATGTAGAGGTGCCCCTGCACATACATTGCATTGCATTGCATTGCGCTACTGTCATTGTCATGTCACACAAGAAAAATCCATCTCCACTCACTGCTCGCTTGTAATTCTCTTCTTACGTCTTTGCCTTGCTTCAAACACCCACCAATCAATTCTCTGCTCTGCCCTGCCCTGCCCTGCCATGCCTGTTTTACAAATCAAATGATTCATTCATTCATGCTTCCTGCCTGCCTCTGTGCGACCAAAATGACTTACTTATCATGCTCTCTTTACCCTGCCTCTAGTCTATCTTCACAATGTCCCCTCATTCTGTCTGGTGTGATGTGATGATGAGAAACAATAAATCCGCTAAAACAAACAAACAAACACACACTCTGTCCTAGTAAGCATCCACAAACTTGTAAATGTGCTGCCAGTACACCGTCTTGTCATCCTCTCTCTGTGCCTTGCGGCTGCACAGAATTACCAAGCTTAGCTTTTTCTCATGTGTGTTATATAAGGAAGGAGGAATGCTCATTCTAGCCGCCGTGCCACGCTTTACCATGCAACACCACAACACCTCATCCCCCCATATGTTGTATACGTACGTCATCTTCTTACGACCAAGGACTAGCCCAGCTTTCTATTATAACTCTACTCTACTGCTTATTTCTTCACAAGGTTTCATCATGCTAATGTTAGTAAGCTTACACTGTCTGCTCTGCTCTGCTCTGCTGCCCCGGTTTTATTTATTTATGAAATCAACTTTTCAGCCCCATCCCTTTTCCTCTGTTTGCCCATCCAGTGTCTGCTCTAATCTTGGCATATGGAAATCCTACAAGACTTGCTGTCTTTCTTTCATCAATAAATAATACATCCTCCGTTCCCAAATATTTGTCTTTTAGAGATTTTAACAAGTGACTACATACGGAGCAAAATAAGTGAATCTACAATCTAAAATATGTCTAAATACATCCGTATATTGTGTCCATTTAAAATGGCTAGAAAGACAAATATTTGGGAACGGAGGGAGTACTAGCTAGTTCCTTGGACACTGACTCTTCTTGTTGAGTTTTATTTATACCCTCCCTGTCAATCTCCCTGCTGACAGACACCGTGTTGTGTTGCAGGAGGGAGTACAGCAGCTTGTCCTCGGTCTGTACATCATCAGGGGCGACAACATGTGCGTGCCCCTTTCACTTCTGTGATATGTACTATGCATTAACTGAATTTGTATGTATGCATGTATGTATGTACAAATGAAGTTGTTTGTTGACGGCGGAGTGTGTGCAGAGGCGTGGTGGGTGAGGTGGACGAGGAGCTGGACGCGGCGCTGGACATGTCGAAGCTGAGAGCGCAGCCCCTCAAGCCGGTCATCCACTGAAGATGATGAAACCTTGTATCGATCTGATCCTGATCGCGCAAGACGAAGCTGATGTTGCTCAGTCAACCTGTACCGTAGGTTAATCAATTGATCCCTCACTCATATCTCATATCATGGACGGAGAGCATGTGTCTTGTTGTATGATGGAAAAAACAGGGTTTGCTGCGTCGATGAACCGGTCATGTTCTTGTATGAGAGAGAGAGAGAGAGATACATGCATCTCTGTACGCGTAAGTAATGAATGAATGAATGAATGAAGGAATTAGGCAATTAAATGTTGGAAGCTACATTGATATTATGATGATCCATTTACAGTTGACAACAGAGAAGAGAAATCGTTGAAAGGAAATTGAAATCGATTTTTTACACAGGTACTCCGTAGTAAATAACTAAATATACACTATGTATGTGTGTAGATGATACACATTTGCATTGCATTGCATTGCATGTAGAGCAGATATCTAGATAGATAGGTAGGTAGGTAGGTAGGTAAAAAAGGGTGGATGATGGTGCTTCGGCTCTGGCTCCGGCTCCGGTGGCGGTTCAGGTGGGGGCGGAGGCGGTGGTGGTGTTGGGCCTAACGGCGCTGTAGTTGCAGGAGATGAAGAACTGGCCCTGGCGGGGGCCGGTGAGGCAGGGGGCGCGGCCGCAGCCGACGAAGTGGTACGTCTTCTCGATCATGATGACGAAGTGGCCGCAGTCGCGGAAGTCGTGGCCGGAGGTGCAGTGCTTGGTGCCCTTCTCGTAGATGTACTCCTCCCTCTCCCAGCTGCACAGCGCGTCCTCCGCGGTGCCGTTGTTGCCCACGAAGAAGCACTCGCCGTACCCCAGCGGATGGGCCTGCGGCGAGTGCCGCGCCTGGTCGCAGTCCTGCTGTATCTGCGCCGCCCACCGCCGCGCGTACAGGGCCAGCTTCTTGTCCCACGCCAGCGTCGGCGCGTCGTACTTGGCGCGCACCTTGTTGTGCTCGTTCACGAACTCGCGGGACATGCCCTTGTAGAACCCCGGCCCCGGCGGGGGCGGTGGTGCTCCTGCTCCTGCCGGAGACGATGCTGGTCCTGCTCCTGCTCCTGCTGGATAGGATGATGATGGCGTTTCTGCTGCTGCCGGAGACGATGATGATGGTGCTTCTGCTTCTGCTTCTGCTCCTGCTGGAGAGGACGATGATGATGGCGACGACGCCTGCTGCTGCTCTTGGTCGCTCGTCGGTTCGCTGCTGCTGCTGCTGCTGGTGTACATGGTGTCGGCGGCCGTGCTGCTGGTAGTGGAGGTGGTGTCGGCGGCGGCCGTGCCCAGAAGGAGGAGGAGGAGGAGCAGGAGGAGGAGCGTCGTCCGCGCCATTGCCGCCGGCCTCTCTCTCCCTCTCTCTCAAATCTCAATGCCGACGTACGGACGTGGATGCAACTGTTTGATAGCTACTATATCACCACCAAAGGAGGAGTGGAGAGGAGAGGAAAGGAGGTTGGTTGGCCGGCCGGCGTCCATGCCATGCTACCTCACCTTTTTTTGACGTGCATGCATGCATGCATGCATGACATACAAACCGGGACTGCTTTTTTTGGGACAATCCCGCGATCGACCATAGCATCATCAGTTCAACTTATTATAACAAACTTCCGGCTCCTGCTAATCAGTTTCATCTTGATCATGATATACTTGGTCGATCTTCGTCTCACCTCTCTGAGACGAATTAAGATGATGACAATATCTATCTGTGTAGAGAGTTTACTGAGACACAAGTCAAGGAAGCTTTGTTTGGAATGGACTCTAATAGAGCCCCTTCACCTGATAATATCCCTGCTGAGTTTTATCAGGCATGTTGGGAGATTGTCAAGGACGATATTATGTCCTTGTTCAAGCACTTTCATAATGGGACACTGGATGTCCAACGTCTCAACTATCGCGTTATCACCCTCCTTCCCAAGATATCCGGGGCTGATGGGATTCAGCAATTCCTGCCTATTTGTCTGTTGCCTTGTCCATATAAGCTGTTAACTAAGGCGTTAGATCGACAGCTAGCTAAGTATGCCGACGAGTTAATTAGCCCTACCCAGAATGCCTTTGCTAAAGGAAGAAATATCATGGATGGTGTGCTATATCTCTAGGAACTCCTCAACTATACCCATGTGAAGAAAAAGAATTGGGGTGGTGTTGGAATTGAAATTTGGGAAAGCATATGATAAGGTGGATTGGGATTTTCTCCTCGAATGTCGTAAACTTCGAGGATTTAGTGATACCTGGTGTCGATGGACCAAGCAGATTCTCCATAATGGCACGGTTAGCATCAAGTTTAGCAATTGTGTGGGACCATATTTTCAAAGTGTCAAAGGCGTGCGTCTAGGTGACCCTCATTCTCATTTTCTCTTTAATCTAGCTGTTGATTGCCTCACTAAGATGATAAAGAATGCCCCAAAAATAACCTGGTGGTGGGCATGGCACCTGACCTCATCCCTAATGGTGTGGCCCTACTTCAATACGTGGATGATACTATCATCTGCCTAGATCATGATGTTGACAAGGCAGTTAACCTCAAGTTGTTGCTCTACATATTTGAAATGATGTCTAGGCTTAGGGTTAATTTTCAAAGAAGTGAGATCTTAACAGTGGGGGAGATGATAGTGTGGTGAAAGAATATGCAGAACTATTCAATTGTGATATTGATAGCTTCCCTCTTAAGTATCTTGGAATGCATGTAAGTTTTACAACGCTTAAAAACTCATATTGGAAGTTTATTATTGGCAAGTACCTGAAAAAGTTTGATGCCTGGGTAGGAAATGTCGCATCTATGGGTTGGAGGCACACCCTTTTAGATTCTGTCCTCACTCAAACCTCTCTTCATCATATGTCTATGTGGCTCATGAACAAAACGTTTATTTAAAAACTTTTTTTAGAACATTTTATTGAAAAACTTGACAAGCGCAGTAGAAGGTTCTTCTGGCCAGCTTGTAATAGAAAAAGGAGATACTATCTTTTCAAATGGAGGAGAATTTGTAGATCGAAAGATAAAGGAGGGCTAGGGGTTAAGGACCTCTGAAACAGAACATCAACTTGATGGTCAAATGGTGGTGGAAGCTTGAGATTCAATATGGGATTTCGCATGACATCGTCCGTGTCAGATATCTGAAAAACAAAAATGTAGCTTCAGTTGGTCCGAGGTTCTCGGATTCCCCCTGTTGGAAAGCTCTTCTGAAAATTAAAGATCTTTACATGGTTGGTAGGAAAAATAGAATTGAATCCGGGAACGTCGCTAGGGTCAAGAAAGACTCTATTAATGGGTTGATCCCATTTCAGATTCAATACCATATGCTCTTTGATATTTGTAACTTTCAAGATTGTACTGTGAGTACGTTTGGGTCTGTAGATGTAATAGGACTAGTTTTGCTGGTTTGTGTTGCTCAGGTCACCCCATGGCATCCGTTTCGACGGCGAGCAGATACAGTGGGTTTCCTGACAGTGCTTGAACTCGACCTACCTCTTTCACTCTTTGAAAGATCGTGGATGCCGCCTAGAGGGGGGAGGGGTATGTGAATAGGCGCTTTAAAATAATTACGTTTTAGGCATGAACAAATGCGGAATAAAACTAGCGTTTAATTTTTCAAGCACAAAACTAAAACAACTAGGCTCACCTATGTGCACCAATAACTTAGCAAGATTGATAACTAAGTGACAGGAAGATATATAACATGAAACACTATGGTTATCACAAAGTAAAGTGCATATGTAAAGGGCTCGGGTAAGAGATAACCGAGGCACGCAGAGACGATGATGTGTCCCAAAGCTCACACCCTTGCAGATGCTAATCTTCATTTGGAAAATTGTGAAGGTACAATGCTCCCCAAGAAGCCACTAGAGCCACCATAATCTCCTCACGCCCTTGCACAATGCAAGATGTTTTGATTCCACTAAGGGACCCTTGAGGGCGGTCACCGAACCCATACAAAAGGCAACCCTTGGGGGCAGTCACCGAACCCGTACACTTGGCAACCCTTGGGGCGGTCATCGGTACCCGTACAAATTGCTCGGGGCAATCTCCACAACTTAATTGGAGACCCCAACACTTGCCCGGAGCTTTACTCCACAATGATTGAGCTCCAAGACACCATCAACCGTCTAGGCGCCCAAGCACCCAAGAGGAACAAGCTCTAGGGTACCAAGCACCCAAGAGTAACAAACTACTCAAACTTCACTTCCACGTATCCCCGTGGAGAACTCAAACCTATGCACGAAATGCAATGGCAAGGGCACGTGAAGTGCCCAAGTCCTTCTCTCCCAAATCCCACCACAACAACTAATGCTATGGAGGAAAAAGAGAGGAAGAACAAAGAAGAGAACACAAAGAACTCCAAGATCTAGATCCAAGGGGTTCCCTCACATATAGGAGAAAGTGATTGGTGGAAATGTGGATCTAGATCTCCTCTCTCTTTTTCCTTAAGAACTAGCAAGAATCATTGGAGGGATTGAGAGATAGCAAGCTCGAAGAAGGTCAACAATGGGGGCAAAACACGAGCTCAAAGGATAGGGACCATTGGGGAAGAAGGCCCCCTTAAATAGGCCCCCCAAATCCAACCGTTATGCCCACAAGTCATGCACAAGTGGTACTACCGCTCGGGGGAGCGGTACTACCGCTTATCACGGTAAAAAAACACAACGAGATACAAAAACATGAACGGTAGTTCTGCTAGAGAGGTACTGTCGCTTGAGAGGTACTACCGCTCGGGGGAGCAGTAGTACCGCTTAGAGAGGTACTACCACTATATACTACCGCTCTACTAGCGCTCACGCAGATTGGGTAACAGAAGCATAAAAATAAGCGGAAGTGGAAGTGGTACTGGTCAACGGAGGTACCGCCTAAGCGGTACTGCCACTCGGGGGTAGAGGTACTACCTCTTGAGAAGGTACTACCTCTCTACTACCACTCAAGCCGAATAACTGCCCAAGCAAAATAGAAGGATGCAAGAAGACCAAAACTGCCATAAATTATGCAAACGAACTCCGCTTTCGACGAACTCAAGCTTGATAGAAAGCTAACGACAAGAGTTGCCAAATCTTCAGAAGTGGCAACAGAGTTTATGCCAATGATATAGAGATGTGAAACCTCCATCGGTGAAGAACCGACATAAACTCCATCATCGAAAACATCATAGAAGATGCATATGTGAACTCCGTTTTCGATGAACTCGAGCTTGTAATGAAGATGACCATAAGCTCTAACACTCACACAGAGAAAAACCAAACAAGAATGAATAAAGATGATGCAAGGATGCAATGGTTTGAGCTCTCTACGAATGATACGGTTAAGCTACTCACTTGAGATCCCTCCTTGATAGAACTACAATTAATCCTATAACCGGTCTCCCAACTACCACCATGAGACCGGTAAAATAAAAAACCTATAAAGGGCAAACATTTGCCTTGCACATAATCCACTTGCGCTAGATTATGACGATCTTGACCTCCTCAAGATGGACCACCTTTCTTGATTGCACTGACTTGATGAAGACTAGTGGATTGCTCCCCCATACTCCACTACGGGTGAGCTCTCTTCGGCATATCTTCGCATGTCCATTGTCACCACAATGGACGGAAAGCTTCAAGCATGTGATCTCTTCTGAAGGAAATATGCCCTAGAGGCAATAATAAAGTTATTATTTATTTCCTTATTTCATGATAAATGTTTATCATTCATGCTAGAATTGTATTAACCGGAAACATGATACATGTGTGAATGCATAGACAAAACAATATGTCACTAGTATGCCTCTACTAGACTAGCTTGTTAATCAAAGATGGTTATGTTTCCTGACCATAAACAAAGAGTTGTTATTTGATTAACGAGATCACATCATTAGTAGAATGATCTGATTGACATGACCCATTCCCTTAGCTTAGCACACGATCGCTTAGTATGTTGCTACCGCTTTTATCCATGACATATACATGTTCTCGTAACTATGAGATTATGCAACTCCGTTTACGGAGGAACACTTTGGTGCTACCAAACGTCACAACGAATCGGGTGATTATAAAGGAGTACTACAGGTGTCTCCAAAGGCAAATGTTGGGTTGGCGTATTTCGAGATTAGGTTTTGTCACTCCGATTGTCGGAGAGGTATCTCTGGGCCCTCTCGGTAATGCACATCACTGAAGCCTTGCAAGCACTACAACTAATGAGCTAGTTGTGAGATGATGTATTACTTGAACGAGTAAAGAGACTTGCCGTAACGAGATTGAACTAGGTATTGATACCGACGATCGAATCTCGGGCAAGTCAACATACCGATGACAAAGGGAACAACGTATATTGTTATGCGGTCTGACCGATAAAGATCTTCGTAGAATATGTAGGAACCAATATGGGCATCCAGGTCCCGCTGTTGGTTATTGACCGTGAATAGTTCTAGGTCATGTCTACATTGTTCTCGAACCGTAGGGTCCGCACGCTTAAGGTTTCGATGACAGTTATTATGAGTTTATGTATTTTGATGTACCGAAGGAGTTCGGAGTCCCGGATGTGATCACGGACATGACGAGGAGTCTCGGAATGGTCGAGACATAAAGATTGATATATTGGAAGCCTATGTTTGTGAAGGAAATATGCCCTAGAGGCAATAATAAAGTTATTATATATTTCCTCATATCATGATAAATGTTTATTATTCATGCTAGAATTGTATTAACCGGAAACATAATACATGTGTGAATATATAGACAAACAGAGTGTCACTAGTATGCCTCTACTTGACTAGCTTGTTAATCAAAGATGGTTATGTTTCCTAACCATGAACAAAGAGTTGTTATTTGATTAACAAGGTCACATCATTATTTGAATGATCGATTGACATGACCCATTCCATTAGCTTAGCACACGATCGCTTAGTATGTTGCTATTGCTTCCTTCATGACTTATACATGTTCCTATAACTATGAGATTATGCAACTCCCGCTTGCGGAGGAACACTTTGGTACTACCAAACGTCACAACGAATCGGGTGATTATAAAGGAGTACTACAGGTGTCTCCAAAGGCAAATGTTGGGTTGACGATTTGAGATTAGGTTTTGTCACTCCGATTGTCGGAGAGGTATCTCTGGGCCCTCTCGGTAATGCACATCATCAAGCCTTGCAAGCATAACAACTAATGAGTTAGTTGTGAGATGATGTATTACGGAACGAGTAAAGAGACTTGCCGGTAACGAGATTGAACTAGGTATTGGATACCGACGATCGAATCTCTCGCAAGTAACATACCGATGACAAAGGAACAACGATGTTGTTATGCGGTCGACCGATAAAGATCTTCGTAGAATATGTAGGAACCAATATGGGCATCCAGGTCCCGCTATTGGTTATTGACCGTGAATAGTTCTAGGTCATGTCTACATTGTTCTCGAACCGTAGGGTCCGCACGCTTAAGGTTTCGATGGCGATGTTATTATGAGTTTATGTATTTTGATGTACCGAAGAAGTTCGAGTCCCGGATGTGATCACGGACATGACGAGGAGTCTCAAATGGTCGAGACATAAAGATTGATATATTGGAAGCCTATGTTTGGAGTTCGAATGGTTCCGGCGAAAACAGGAATTTATCGAGTACCGGAGGTTACGGAACCCCGGAGGTAAATGGGCCATAGTGGGCCTTGGTGGAAAGGTGAAAGGGCTGCCCACTAGGGCTGCGCGCCCCCCCTTCCCTAGTCCTATTAGGACTAGGAGAGGTGGCCGCCACCCTTCTCCTCTTTCCCCTTTGGGGATTCCTAGTTGAATAGGATTGGAGGGAGTCCTACTCCGGTAGGAGTAGGACTCCTCCGCGCCACCTCTCCTTGGCCGGCGCCTCCTCCCCTTGCTCCTTTATATACGGGGCAGGGGGCACCTCTAGACACACAAGAGACACAAGTTGATCGTGAGATCGTTCCTTAGCCGTGTCGGTGCCCCTCCACCATATTCCACCTCGGTCATACCGTCATGAAGCTTAAGCGAAGCCCCGCGCCGGTGAAACATCAAGATCGCCACCACGCCGTCGGTCGACGGAACTCTCCTCGACACTCGGCTGGATCGAGTACGAGGGACGCCATCGAGCTGTACGTGTGTCAAGAACTCGGGGGCGCCGGAGTAACGGCGCCGGGATCGGTCGGATCGCGAGGAGAACGTACGACTACTTCCTCTACGTTGTGATCGCTTCCGCTTCGGGTCTACAAGGGTATGTAGACAACACTCTCCCCTCTCGTTGCTATGCATCACCATGATCTTGCGTGTGCGTAGGAAATTTTTGAAATTACTACGTTCCCCAACAGTGGTATCCGAGCCTAGGTTTTTTCTATGGTTTGATGTTTTGCACGAGTAGAACACAAGTGAGTTGTGGGCGATACAAGTCATACTACCTACCAGCATGTCATACTTTGGTTCAGCGGTATTGTGAGATGAAGCGGCCCGGACCGACATTACGCGTACGCTTACGCGAGACTGGTTTCACCGCCGCGAGCACTCGTTGCTTAAAGGTGGTGGTGGGTGCCTGCTCTCTCACTTTAGTTGAACTGAGTGTGGCTACGCCCGGTCCTTGAAGAAGGTTAAACGAGTCTATTTGACGAAGTATCGCTGTGGTTTTGATGCGAGGTGAGACTGGTTCTTGCTTAAGCCCGTAGCAGCCACGTAAAATTTGCAACAACAAAGTAGAGGACGCCTAACTTGTTTTTGCAGGGCATGTTGTGATGTGATATGGTCAAGACGTGATGCTATATTTTATTGTATGAGATGATCATGTTTTGTAACCGGTTATCGGCAATCGGCTGGAGCCATATGGTTGTCGCTTATTGTATGCAATGCATCGCTTCTGTAATGCTTTACTTTATCACTAAGCGGTAGCGATAGTCGAGAAGCATAAGATTGGCGAGACGACAACGATGCTGCGATGGAGATCAAGGTGTCGCGCGGTGACGATGGTGATCATGGTGGTGCAGCAAGATGGAGATCATGAAGCACAAGATGATGATGACCATATCATATCACTTATATTGATTTGCATGTGATGTTTATCCTTTTATGCATCTTATCTTGCTTTGATTGACGGTAGCATTATAAGATGATCTCTCACTAAATTATCAAGAAGTGTTCTCCCGAGTATGCACCGCTGCCAAAGTTCGTCGTGCCTGCACACCACGTGATGATCGGTGTGATAAGCTCTCACGTCCATCTACAACGGGTGCAAGCCAGTTTTGCACACGAGAATACTCGGGTTATACTTGACGAGCCTAGCATATGCAGATATGGCCTCGAACACGGAGACCGAAAGGTCGAGCGTGAATCATATAGTAGATATGATCAACATAAGATGTTCACCATTGAAAACTACTCCATCTCACGTGATGATCGGTTATGGTTTAGTTGATTTGATCACGTGATCACTTAGATGACTAGAGAGATGTCTATCTAAGTGGGAGTTCTTAAGTAATATGATTAATTGAACTTAAATTTATCATGAACTTAGTCCTGGTAGTATTTTGCAAATTATGTTGTAAGATCAATAGCTTGCGTTGTTGCTTTCATATGTTTATTTTGATATGTTCCTAGAGAAAATTGTGTTGAAAAATGTTAGTAGCAATGATGCGGATTTGATCCGTGATCCGAGGTTTATCCTCATTGCTGCACGTAAGAATTATGTCCTTAATGCACCGCTAGGTGACAGACCTATTGCAGGAGCGGATGCGACGTTATGAACGTTTGGCTAGCTCAAGATGATGACTACTTGATAGTTTTGTGCACCATGCTTTATGGCTTAGAATCGGGACTTCAAAGATGTTTTGAACATCATGGACCATATGAGATGTTCCAGGAATTGAAGTTAATATTTCAAGCAAATACCCGAGTTGAGAGATATGAAGTCTCCAACAAGTTCTATAGCTAAAAGATGGAGGAGAATCGCTCAACTAGTGAGCATGTGCTCAGATTGTCCAGGTACTTCAATCGCTTGAATCAAGTGGGAGTTAATCTTCCAGATAAGATAGTGATTGATGTAATTCTCTAGTCACCATCACCAAGTTAGTAGAACTTCGTGATGAACTATAGTATGCAAGGGATGACGAAAATGATTCCGGGCTCTTCGTGATGTTGAAATCGACGAAGGTAGAAATCAAGAAAAGAGCATCAAGTGTTGATGGTTGACAAGATCACTAGTTTCAAGAAAAGGGCAAAGGAAAGAAAGGGAACTTCAAGTAGATTGACAAGCAAGTTGTCACTCCCACGAAGAAGCCCAAAGCTGAACCAAAGCTGAAACCGAAAGTGCTTACATCGCAAAGGAAATGGTCACCGAAGCGGAACTGCCCTAAATATTTGGTGGATAAGAAGGATGGCAAAGTGAAAAAGGGTATATTTGATATACTGGTGTTTGATGTGTGCTTTACTAGTGTTTATAGCAACCCCTCGGTATTTGGTACTGGTTCAGGTTGCTAAGAGTAGTAACTCAAACGGAGTTGCGAATAAATGAAACTAGTTAAGGGTGAAGTGATGATGTGTGTTGAAAATAGTTTCAAGATTGATATGATCATCATCGCACACTCCCTATACTTTCGGGATTAGTGTTGAACCTAAATAAATGTTATTTGGTGTTTGCGTTGAGCATGAATATGATTTGATCATGTTTATTGCAAAACCGTTATTCATTTAAGTAAGAGAATAAACTGTTGTTCTGTTTACGTGAATAAAACCTTATATGGTTACACGCCCAATGAAAATGGTTCATTGGATCTCGATCGTAGTGATACACATATTCATAATATTGAAACCAAAAGATGTAAAGTTAATAATGATAGTGCAACTTATTTGTGGCACTGCCGTTTAGGTCATATTGGTGTAAAGCGCATGAAGAAACTCCATGCTGATGGGATTTTGGAATCACTTGATTATGAATCACTTGATGCTTGCGAACCGTGCCTTTTGGGCAAGATGACTAAAACTCCGTTCTCCGGAACAATGGAACAAGCTACTGACTTATTGGAAATAATACATACCGATGTATGCGATCCAATGAGTGTTGATGCTCGTGGCAAGTATCGTTATTTTCTGACCTTCACAAGATGATTTGAGCAGATATGGGTATATCTACTTGATGAAACATAAGTCTGAAATAGTTGAAAGGTTCAAAGAATTTCAGAGTGAAGTGGAATAATCATCGTAACAAGAAAATAAAGTTTCTGCGATCTGATCGCGGAGACGAATATTTGAGTTACGAGTTTGGTCTTCAATTAAAACAATGTGGAATAGTTTCACAAATTCATGCCACCTGGAACACCACATCTCAATGGTGTGTCCGAACGTCATAACCATACTATATTGGATATAGTACAATCTATGATGTTTCTTACCGATTTACCAATATCATTTTGGGATCATGCATTAGAGACAGCTGCATTCACGTTAAATAGGGCACCATCTAAATCCGTTGAGACGACACTATATGAACTGTGGTTTAGCAAGAAACCAAAGTTGTCGTTTCTTAAAGTTTGGGGCTGCGATGCTTATGTGAAAAAGTTTCATCCTGATAAGCTCGAACCCAAATCGGAGAAGTGCGTCTTCATAGAATACCCAAAGGAAATTGTTGGGTACACCTTCTATCACAGATCCGAAGGCAAACATTCGTTGCTAATAAATGGATCCTTTCTAGAGAAGGAGTTTCTCTCGAAAGAAGTGAGTGGGAGGAAAGTAGAACTTGATGAGGTAATTGTACCTTCTCCCTTATTGGAAAGTAGTTCATCACAGAAATCTGTTCCTGTGACTACTACACCAATTAGTGAGGAAGCTAATGATGATGATCATGAAACTTCAGATCAAGTTACTGCAGAACCTCGTAGATCAACCAGAGTAAGATCCGCACTGAGTGGTACGGTAATCCTGTTCGAAGTCATGCTACTAGATCATGATGAACCTACGAACTATGAAGAAGCGATGGTGAGCCCAGATTCGCAAAATGGCTTGAGGCCATGAAATCTGAGATGAGATCCATGTATGAGAACAAAGTGTGGACTTTGGTGGCATTGCCGATGATCGGCAAGCCATAGAAAATAAATGGATCTTCAAGAGGAAGACGGACGACGATAGTAGTGTTACTATCTACAAAGCTCGACTTGTCGCAAAAAGGTTTTGACAAGTTCAAGGTGTTGACTACAATGAGATTTTCTCATTGTAGCGATGCTTAAGTCTGTCCGAATCATGTTAGCAATTGCCACAATTTATGAAATTTGGCAAATGGATGTAAAACTGCATTCTGAATGGGTTTTAGGAGGAAGAGTTGTATATGATGCAACCGAGCGTTTTATCGATCCAAAGGAGCTAACAAAGTGTGCAAGCTCCAGCGATCCATCTATGGACTGGTGCAAGCATCAAGCATCTCGGAGTTGGAATATACGCTTTGATGAGTTGATCAAAGCATATAGTTTTATCTGAGACTTACGGTGAAGCCTGTATTTACTAAAAAGTGAGTGGGAGCACTACAAAGATTTCGATAAGTATATGTGAATGACATATTGTAGATCGGAAATAATGTAGAATTATTCTGCAAAGCATAAAGAAGTGTTTGAAAGGAGTTTTTCAAAGAAAGACCTCGGTAAAGCTACTTACATATTGAGCATCAAGATCTATAGAGATAGATCAAGATGCTTGATAAGTTTTTTCAATGAGTACATACCTTGACAAGATTTTGAAGTAGTTCAAAATGAAACAGTCAAAGAAAGAGTTCTTGCCTGTGTTACAAGGTGTGAAATTGAGTAAGACTCAAAACCCGACCACGGCAGAAGATAGAAAGAGAATGAAAGTCATTCCCTATGCCTTGGCCATAGGTTCTATAAAGTATGCCATGCTGTGTACCAGATCTATTGTATACCCTGCACTGAGTTTGGCAAGGGAGTACAATAGAGATCTAGGAGTAGATCACTGGACAACGGTCAAAATTATCCTTAGTGGAATAAGGATATGTTTCTCGATTATGGAAGTGACAAAAGGTTCGTCGTAAAGGGTTACGTCGATACAAGTTTTGACACTGATCTGGATGACTCTAAGTCTCGATCTAGATACATATTGAAAGTGGGAGCAATTAGCTAGGGTAGCTTCATGCAGAGCATTGTAGACATAGAATAATTGCAAAATACATAACGGATCTGAATGTGAAAGACCCGTTGACTAAGACTCTCTCACAAGCAAAACATGATCACACTTTAGTACTCTTTGGGTGTTAATCACATAGCGATGTGAACTAGATTACTGAATCTAGTAAACCCTTTGGGTGTTGGTCACATGACGATGTGAACTATGGGTGTTAATCACATGATGATGTGAACTATCGATGTTAATCACATGGTGATGTGATCTAGATTATTGACTCTAGTGCAAGTGGGAGATCAAGGAAATATGCCCTAGAGGCAATAATAAAGTTATTATATATTTCCTCATATCATGATAAATGTTTATTATTCATGCTAGAATTGTATTAACCGGAAACATAATACATGTGTGAATATATAGACAAACAGAGTGTCACTAGTATGCCTCTACTTGACTAGCTTGTTAATCAAAGATGGTTATGTTTCCTAACCATGAACAAAGAGTTGTTATTTGATTAACAAGGTCACATCATTATTTGAATGATCTGATTGACATGACCCATTCCATTAGCTTAGCACACGATCGTTTAGTATGTTGCTATTGCTTCCTTCATGACTTATACATGTTCCTATAACTATGAGATTATGCAACTCCCGTTTGCCGGAGGAACACTTTGGGTACTACCAAACGTCACAACGTAACTGGGTGATTATAAAGGAGTACTACAGGTGTCTCCAAAGGCAAATGTTGGGTTGACGTATTTCGAGATTAGGTTTTGTCACTCCGATTGTCGGAGAGGTATCTCTGGGCCCTCTCGGTAATGCACATCACTGAAGCCTTGCAAGCATAACAACTAATGAGTTAGTTGTGAGATGATGTATTACGGAACGAGTAAAGAGACTTGCCGGTAACGAGATTGAACTAGGTATTGATACCGACGATCGAATCTCGGGCAAGTAACATACCGATGACAAAGGGAACAACGATGTTGTTATGCGGATCGACCGATAAAGATCTTCGAGAATATGTAGGAACCAATATGGGCATCCAGGTCCCGCTATTGGTTATTGACCGTGAATAGTTCTAGGTCATGTCTACATTGTTCTCGAACCGTAGGGTCCGCACGCTTAAGGTTTCGATGGCGCTTATTATGAGTTTATGTATTTTGATGTACCGAAGAAGTTCGAGTCCCGGATGTGATCACGGACATGACGAGGAGTCTCAAATGGTCGAGACATAAAGATTGATATATTGGAAGCCTATGTTTGGAGTTCGAATGGTTCCAAGTAAAACAGAATTTATCGAGTACCGGAGGTTACCGGAACCCCGGGAGGTAAATGGGCCATAGTGGGCCTTGGTGGAAAGGTGAAAGGGCTGCCCACTAGGGCTGCGCCTCCCCCTTTCCCTAGTCCTATTAGGACTAGGAGAGGTGGCCGCCACCCTTCTCCTCTTTCCCCTTTGGGGATTCCTAGTTGAATAGGATTGGAGGGAGTCCTACTCCGGTGAGGAGTAGGACTCCTCCTGCGCCACCTCTCCTTGGCGGCGCCTCCTCCCCTTGCTCCTTTATATACGGGGCAGGGGGCACCTCTAGACACACAAGAGACACAAGTTGATCGTGAGATCGTTCCTTAGCCGTGCGGTGCCCCCTCCACCATATTCCACCTCGGTCATACCGTCATGAAGCTTAGGCGAAGCCCCGCGCCGTGAAACATCAAGATCGCCACCACGCCGTCGTCGTGGAACTCTCCTCGACACTCGGCTGGATCGAGTACGAGGGACGCCATCGAGCTGTACGTGTGTCAAGAACTCGGGGCGCCGGAGTAACGGCGCCGGATCGGTCGGATCGCGAGGAGAACGACGACTACTTCCTCTACGCCAGATCGCTTCGCCGGGTCTACAAGGGTATGTAGACAACACTCTCCCCTCTCGTTGCTATGCATCACCATGATCTTGCGTGTGCGTAGGAAAATTTTTGAAATTACTACGTTCCCCAACAGTTTGGAGTTCGGAATGGTTCCGGGCGAAAACGGGAATTTACCGGAGTACCGGGAGGTTACCGGAACCCCCCCGGGAGGTAAATGGGCCTCGATGGGCCTTGGTGGAAAGGAGAAGGGGCAGCCCAAGGTGGCTGCGCGCCTCCCCCCCCTTCCCTAGTCCTACTAGGACTAGGAGAAGGGGCCGGCCCCCCTCTCTCTCTTTCCCCCCGGGAATCCTAGTCCAACTAGGATTGGGGAATCCTACTCCCAGAGGAGTAGGACTCCTTGGCGCCGCCTCTTGGCCTTGGCCCCCCTCCCCTGGCTCCTTTATATACGGGGCAGGGGGCACCTTGGAACACACAAGTTGATCGTGAGATCGTTCCTCAGCCGTGTGCGGTGCCCCTCCACCATATTCCACCTCGGTTATACCGTCATGAAGCTTAGGCGAAGCCCCGCGCCGGTGAAACATCAAGATCGCCACCACGCCGTCAGGTCGACGAAACTCTCCTCGACACTCGGCTGGATCGAGTACGAGGGACGCCATCGAGCTGTACGTGTGTCAAGAACTCGGGGCGCCGGAGTAACGGCGCCGGATCGGTCGGATTGCGAGGAGAACGACGACTACTTCCTCTACGCCAGATCGCTTCCGCTTGGTCTACAAGGGTATGTAGACAACACTCTCCTCTCGTTGCTATACATCACCATGATCTTGTGTGTGCGAGGAAATTTTTGAAATTACTACGTTCCCCAACAAAGGGCATCCGAGCCTAGGTTTTTCTATGGTTTGATGTTTTGCACGAGTAGAACACAAGTGAGTTGTGGGCGATACAAGTCATACTACCTACCAGCATGTCATACTTTGGTTCAGCGGTATTGTGAGATGAAGCGGCCCAGACCGACATTACGCGTACGCTTACGCGAGACTGGTTTCACCGCTGTGAGCACTCGTTGCTTAAAGGTGACTGGTGGGTGCCTGTCTCTCTCACTTTAGTTGAACCGAGTGTGGCTACGCCCGGTCCTTGAGAAGGTTAAAACGGAGTCTATTTGACAAAGTATCGTTGTGGTTTTGATGCGTAGGTGAGACCGGTTCTTGCTTAAAGCCCGTAGCAGCCACGTAAAATTTGCAACAACAAAGTAGAGGACGTCTAACTTGTTTTTGCAGGGCATGTTGTGATGTGATATGGTCAAGACGTGATGCTATATTTTATTGTATGAGATGATCATGTTTTGTAACCTAAGTTATCGGCAACTGGCAGGAGCCATATGGTTGTCGCTTTATTGTATGCAATGCAATCGCCCTGTAATGCTTTACTTTATCACTAAGCGGTAGCGATAGTCGTAGTAGCATAAGTTTGGCGAGACGACAACGATGCTGCGATGGAGATCAAGGTGTCGCGCCGGTGACGATGGTGATCATGGTGGTGCTGCAAGATGAAGATCGTGAAGCACAAGATGATGATGACCATATCATATCACTTATATTGATTTGCATGTGATGTTTATCCTTTTATGCATCTTATCTTGCTTTGATTGACGGTAGCATTATAAGATGATCTCTCACTAAATTATCAAGAAGTGTTCTCCCGAGTATGCACCGCTGCCAAAGTTCGTCGTGCCCGGACACCACGTGATGATCGGTGTGATAAGCTCTCGTCCATCTACAACGGGTGCAAGCCAGTTTTTGCACACGCAGAATACTCGGGTTATACTTGACGAGCCTAGCATATGCAGATATGGCCTCGGAACACGGAGACCGAAAGGTCGAGCGTGAATCATATAGTAGATATGATCAACATAAGATGTTCACCATTGAAAACTACTCCATTTCACGTGATGATCGGTTATGGTTTAGTTGATTTGGATCACGTGATCACTTGGATGACTAGAGAGATGTCTTTCTAAGTGGGAGTTCTTAAGTAATATGATTAATTGAACTTAAATTTATCATGAACTTAGTACCTGATAGTATCTTGCTTGTTTATGTTTGATCGTAGATAGATGGCTCGTCTTTGTTGTTCCGTTGAATTTTAATGCGTTCCTTGAGAAAGCAAAGTTGAAAGATGATGGTAGCAATTACACGGATCGGGTCCGTAATTTGAGGATCATCCTCATTGCTGCACGTAAGAGTTACGCCTGGATGCACCGCTAGGTGACAGCCTCTTCTTTGGAGCAACGCCAGATGTTGTGAACGTCTGGCGAGCAAAGCTGATGACTACTCTATAGTTCAATGTGCCATGCTTTACGGCTTAGAACCGGGACTTCAACGACGTTTTGAACGTCATGGAGCATATGAGATGTTCCAGAGTTGAAGTTAATATTCCAACAGTAATGCCCGGATTGAGAGATATGAAGTCTCCAATAAGTTCTATAGCTGCAAGATGGAGGAGAACAGATTACATTAGTGAGCATATACTCGTAATGTCCGGGTACTACAATCACTTGACACAATTGGGAGTTAATCTTCCGGATGATTGTGTCATTGATGTAATTCTCCAATCACGCCACCAAGCTACAAAGGCTTCGTGATGAACTATAATATGCAAGGGTTAGTAAAGACTATACCGGAGCTCTTCGCAATGCTAAAGGCTGCGGAGGTAGAAATCAAAAAGGAGCATCAAGTGTTGATGGTCAATAAGACCACTAGTTTCAAGAAGAAAGGCAAAGGGAAGAAGAAGGAACTTCAAGAAGAACAGCAAGCAAGTTGCTGCTCAGAGAAGAAACCCAAGTCTGGACCTAAGCCTGAAATCGAGTGCTTCTCTCGCAAGCGATCGACTTTGGAAGCGGAACTGCCCCAAGTATTTGGCGGATAAGAAGGATGGCAAGGTGAACAAAGGTATATGTGATATACATGTTATTGATGTGTACCTTACTAGAGCTCGCAGTAGCACTGGTATTTGATCTTGGTTACATTGCTAATATTTGCAACTCAAACAGGACTACGGATTGCTTAACTTTGGGAAAGGACGAGGTGACGATCGCGCGTGGGAAATGGTTCCAAAGTCGATGTGATCGCGGTCGGCACGCTACCTCTACATCTACCTTCGGGATTAGTTTTAGACCTAAATAATTGTTATTTGGTGCTGCGTTGAGCATGAACATTATATCTGGATCTTGTTTGATGCGAGACGGTTATTCATTTAAATCGAGAGAATAATGGTTGTTCTATTTATATGAGTAATATCTTTTATGGTCATGCACCCTTGAGAAGTGGTCTATTTCTTATGAATCTCGATAGTAGTGATACACATATTCACAATGTTGAAACCAAAAGATGCAGAGTTGATAATGATAGTGCAACTTATTTGTGGCACTCGCCGTTTAGGTCATATCGGTGTAAAGCGCATGAAGAAACTCCATCTCGATGGACTTTTGGAGTCACTTGATTATGAATCACTTGGCACTTGCGAACCGTTCCTCATGGGCAAGATGACTAGAACACCGCTTCTCGGTACTATGGAGAGAGCAACAGATTTGTTGGAAATCATACATACTGAGATGTATGTGGTCCGATGAATGTTGAGGCTCGTGGCGGATATCGTTATTTTCTCACCTTCACAGATGACTTAAGCAGATACGGGTATATCTACTTAATGAAACATAAGTCTGAAACGTTTGAAAAGTTCAAAGAATTTCAGAGTGAAGTTGAAAATCATCGTAACAAGAAAATTAAGTTTCTACGATCTGATCGTGGAGGTGAATATTTGAGTTACGAGTTTGGTCTACATTTGGAACAATGCGGAATAGTTTCGCAACTCACGCCACCCGGAACACCACAACGTAATGGTGTGTCCGAACGTCGTAATCGCACTTTACTAGATATGGTGCGATCTATGATGTCTCTTACAGATTTACCGCTATCGTTTTGGGGTTATGCTCTAGAGACAGCCGCATTCACACTAAATAGAACACCGTCGAAATCCGTTGAGACGACACCTTATGAACTGTGGTTTAGCAAGAAACCAAAGTTGTCGTTTCTTAAAGTTTGGGGATGCGATGCTTATGTGAAAAAGCTTCAACCTGATAAGCTCGAACCCAAATCGGAGAAATGTGTCTTCATAGGATACCCAAAGGAAACAGTTGGGTACACCTTCTATCACAGATCCGAAGGCAAGACATTCGTTGCTAAGAATGGATCCTTTCTAGAGAAGGAGTTTCTCTCGAAAGAAGTGAGTGGGAGGAAAGTGGAACTTGATGAGGTAATAGTACCTTCTCCCTTACTTGAAAGTAGTTAAATCGCAGAAACCAGTTTACGAGACATCTACACCAAGTAGTGAGGAAGTTGATGATGTTGATCATGAAACTTCAGATCAAGTTCTTGCTAAACCTCGAGATCAACCAGAGTAAGATCCGCACTGAATGGTACGGTAATCCTGTTCGGAAGTCATGCTACTAGATCATGATGAACCTACGAACTATGAAGAAGCGATGGTGAGCCCAGATTCGCAAAATGGCTTGAGGCCATGAAATCGAGATGGGATCCATGTATGAAAACAAAGTATGGACTTTGGTTGACTTGCCCGAGGGTAGGCAAGCAATAGAAAACAAGTGGATCTTCAAGAAGAAGACCGACGACGACGGTAATGTTATCGTTTATAAAGCTCGACTTGTCGCAAAAGGTTTTCGACAAGTTCAAGGGGTTGACTACAATGAGACCTTCTCACCAGTAGCGATGCTTAAGTCCGTCCGAATCATGTTAGCAATTGCCGATTTTATGATTATGAAATTTGGCAAATGGATGTAAAGACCGCATTCTGAATGGATTTACGGAAGAAGAGTTGTATATGATGCAACCGAAGGTTTTATCGATCCAAAGGAGCTAACAAAGTATGCAAGCTCCAATGATCCATCTATGGACTGGTGCAAGCATCTCGAGTTGGAATAAACGCTTTGATAGTGTGATCAAAGCATTTGGGTTTGTACAGACTTTTGGAGAAGCCTCAGATTTACAAGAAAGTGAGTGGGAGCTCAGAGCATTTTCGATATTATATGTGGATGACATATTGCTGATCGGAAATGATATAGAATTTCTGGATAGCATAAAGGGATACTTGAATAAGAGTTTTTCAATGAAAGACCTCGGTGAAGCTGCTTACATATTGGGCATTAAGATCTATAGAGATAGATCAAGACGCTTGATTGGACTTTCACAAAGCACATACCTTGACAAAATTTTGAAGAAGTTCAAAATGGATCAAGCAAAGAAAGGGTTCTTGCACGTGTTACAAGGTGTGAAGTTGAGTAAGACTCAATGCCCGACCACCGCAGAGAGATAGAGAGAAAATGAAAGATGTTCCTATGCTTCAGCCATAGGCTCTATCATGTACGCAATGCTTGTGTACGGACTGATGTGTGCCTTGCTATAAGCCTAGCAGGAAGGTACCAAAGTAATCCAGAGTGGATCATCGACAGCGGTCAAGAACATCTGAAATACCGAAAAAGACTAAGGATATGTTTATCGATATGGAGGTGACAAAGAGCTCATCGTAAACGGTTACGTTGATGCAAGCTTTGACACCGATCCGGACGATTCTAAATCGCAGACCGGATACGATTTACACTAAACGGAGGAGCTGTCGGTTGGTGCAGTTCTAAACAAAGCGTCAGAAGGGATCTACATGTGAAGCGGAGTACATAGCAGCTTCGAAGCAGCTAATGAAGGAGTCGGATGAAGGAGTTCATATCCGATCTAGGTGTCATACCTAGTGCATCGGGTCCAATGAAAATCTTCGTGACAATATCGAGCAATTGCCTTAGCAAAGGAATCCAGATTTCACAAGAGGACCAAGCACATCAAGAGACGCTTCAATTCCATCCGGACTTAGTCCGTGGGAGACATAGAGATTTGCAAGATACATACGGATCTGAATGTTGCAGACCGTTGACTAAGCCTCTTCCACGAGCAAAACATGATCAGCACCAAGACTCCATGGGTGTTAGAATCATTACTATGTAATCTAGATTATTGACTCTAGTGCAAGTGGGAGATCAAGGAAATATGCCCTAGAGGCAATAATAAAGTTATTATTTATTTCCTTATTTCATGATAAATGTTTATCATTCATGCTAGAATTGTATTAACCGGAAACATGATACATGTGTGAATGCATAGACAAAACAATATGTCACTAGTATGCCTCTACTAGACTAGCTTGTTAATCAAAGATGGTTATGTTTCCCGACCATAAACAAAGAGTTGTTATTTGATTAACGAGATCACATCATTAGTAGAATGATCGATTGACATGACCCATTCCTTAGCTTAGCACACGATCGCTTAGTATGTTGCTACCGCTTTTATCCATGACATATACATGTTCCCGTAACTATGAGATTATGCAACTCCGTTTACGGAGGAACACTTTGGTGCTACCAAACGTCACAACGAATCGGGTGATTATAAAGGAGTACTACAGGTGTCTCCAAAGGCAAATGTTGGGTTGGCGATTTGAGATTAGGTTTTGTCACTCCGATTGTCGGAGAGGTATCTCTGGCCCTCTCGGTAATGCACATCATGAAGCCTTGCAAGCACTACAACTAATGAGCTAGTTGTGAGATGATGTATTACGGAACGAGTAAAGAGACTTGCCGGTAACGAGATTGAACTAGGTATTGATACCGACGATCGAATCTCGCAAGTAAACATACCGATGACAAAGGGAACAACGATATTGTTATGCGGTCTCGACCGATAAAGATCTTCGAGAATATGTAGGAACCAATATGGGCATCCAGGTCCCGCTGTTGGTTATTGACCGTGAATAGTTCTAGGTCATGTCTACATTGTTCTCGAACCGTAGGGTCCGCACGCTTAAGGTTTCGATGATGGTTATTATGAGTTTATGTATTTTGATGTACCGAAGGAGTTCGAGTCCGGATGTGATCACGGACATGACGAGGAGTCTCGGAATGGTCGAGACATAAAGATTGATATATTGGAAGCCTATGTTTGGAGTTCGAATGGTTCCGGCTAAAACGGAATTTATCGGAGTAAAGGAGGTTACGGAACCCCCGGAGGTAAATGGGCCTCGATGGGCCTTGGTGGAAAGGAGAAGGGCAGCCCAAGGTGGTTGCGCCCCCCTTCCCTAGTCCTACTAGGACTAGGAGAAGGGCCGCCCCTCTCTCTCTTTCCCCCTCCGGAATCTGGTCCAACTAGGATTGGGGAATCCTACTCCCAGAGGGAGTAGGACTCCTGGCGCGCCCCTCTTGGCCGCCGGCCCCTCCCCCGGCTCCTTTATATACGGGGCAGGGGGCACCTTGAACACACAAGTTGATCGTGAGATCGTTCCTTAGCCGTGTGCGGTGCCCCTCCACCATATTCCACCTCGGTTATACCGTCAAGCTTAAGCGAAGCCTCGCGCCGTGAAACATCAAGATCGCCACCACGCCGTCGTCCGACGAAAACTCTCCTCGACACTCGGCTGGATCGAGTACGAGGACGCCATCGAGCTGTACGTGTGTCAAGAACTCGGGCGCCGGAGTAACGGCGCCGGATCGGTCGGATTGCGAGGAGAACGACGACTACTTCCTCTACGCCAGATCGCTTCCGCCGGGTCTACAAGGGTATGTAGACAACACTCTCCCCTCTCGTTGCTATACATCACCATGATCTTGTGTGTGCGTAGGAAATTTTTTGAAATTACTACGTTCCCCAACATCTTCATGATGCTCCACTTGAACTTGCACACCGCAACCTTGATGACGATCACCACCTGATGTCATCCTCCATGGGTTATATGATATCCTCCTTTTGATGCACGACAATGGAAACATACGTAACCCCACAAGCAACTTTCACATAGACCACGGGTTAGTACACAAAGTGTAATGGACAATGCTTACCATACCATGAGATCACTTGATCCCGCTTGGTACATCTTCTATGCTTTGTGTGTAGATCAATTTGAATCACTCTTTGTACTTAGTCTTGATCAACCTTGTATCTTTCCAACTCTCTTCATTAAGATGATGTCTTGAAGGTAAACATTAATGTTCACACAATCTTCTTCTTCAAGACATACTTACAATAGGCTCAACTCTCACGTGTCCAATCTTTGGATAAATCCTTGAATAGCACCTTGGTCAACACATATTCTTCTTCTAATAACCTTGAAACCAACAAATGGTCTTCAAGCAATACCTATGGACAAACCCGTCAAATATAACTCAAGGCAACCATTAGTCCATAGTGATTGTCATCAATTACCAAAATCAAACATGGGGACCACATATTCTTCCACTTCCCTGATGATGTTTCTGGAACTGTTGTATTTCCGTTCATTTGCAATGGAAAGGGGTTCAGCCTAGTTCAAAAAAATTCAACTAATAACTATTATAACGCTTAAACAAATTCAAGCATAGCCGGGCGCAAAGGACGTGTACAATAGGATAATTGATGAGGTGGAAGAGAGATAAACCAAAAAAGGATTCTTTCTTTCTCTTAGCCAAGAGATGATTTGTTAGTAAGAATGGTTTCTACGGTGATTCTTAACATGTATTATCTTATTCGTTGTTTCTGGTTTTATAATTTTAACCCCCCCCACACACACACAAATTTAGGTTTTCATAACATTAAATTAAATGTTAGATGCAACACTAAGAGCATCCACAACTGGACTTGCATATTTGGCCCCCTAAAAGTCCTCGGATAGCGCCGGACGACCCCTCATATGGCATGATGGGCAGCTACACACCTCAAATTCAACCCGCAAGTCCGTGCAATCCATGCACATGGATCATATAGCACGAATTCATCACAGTTCAATAGTTCAACAATTTAACAAAGCAAAATAAATCATAGTTTAACAATTCAAACATGCCAAAATGAAAATCAAGTCCGTGCGTGATGGATCACTCACCGTAGGCCATTCGTGTCGTCTGCTCTGTTGCAGCCATCCCTTCCGCTTGCTCTGCCTCCATCTGTGTCACTTGCTCCACTAATGACATCGCCGCTCTTGCCGTCCTGTACTCCCTTCATTCGTTGATATCCTTCTTCTCTCCGACAAGCCATATCTTTGCTTTCTCATCCTAGAGGCTTGCGTCCGCCAACATTATCCTCGAATCACCCGTGTCTTGAGCAAGTTGCAACATCTCCTTTTCAATCTCTATTGATCCGAAAGTCTGGGCATTCTCGATCTTCCATTTGAGACACATATTTTTCTTCTCCAACTCTATTTTCTCCATCTCAATTGCCAACTTGTTGCTCTCAGTGACCAACTTTTGTTTACCCTCTCTCGGTCCCAATCCATCTTTTCTTTTTGTGCGATGGCTCGGTCATGGAAATGGTGGACGGAAGCGGGAGGAGGGTGGTGGGTTTGGTGGACTTGTTCATTTTGGTGCGATTTTCGGTGTGTCTAGCCAGTCCTGCCCGACGTGGCAGATGCACCCGGGCCTCCCCATATCCGCCCCAGATTTGGGCTAGATATGAGGGGTGTCGGTCAGCCCGGGTGTATAGGGCATGTATGAGGCATTCGTCTGGGTTGGGTTTTGTTGACCGGTTAGTGACTAGGCCGTCAGCCCGGGTGTATATGGGGATTAATTTGGGGCGGCCGCCTATAGATGCTCTAAGAGGTAGTAACATTTATTGCCTAGGGTAGGCCATGCTGAGAAAAGAGGAGTACAATGAAATTTTCACTTATGGGGTTGGTAGAATCCATTTGCATTCTTGGGAATGCTCGTGAATTCACTAATGCTGAGAAGTGAATCATTACTGCATATGATTCCGTTGAAGAGAGGACTAAGAAAAGGATGAAAGGATGAAAACGACAAATTCTCTATATTGGATATATAGATAGACTGATAAATCATGTAGATGCTCTAACAGGTAAGTATCACTTGATGAACTAGCCTACACTTTGTTTATCAATGGATAGGGGCAGAGTTGATTTGAAATAATGAAACTTTGTTTGTTGTGCAAGTGCTTTTGGAACTTGGAAATAGTGAAGGTAATTGTGAGAGAATACTTAGGCACTTATTTTCAGTACAAACTCCGACTCAGATGGGAACTGGAGCTAGGGTATCTCATCTCGTGCAGAGTTTAGTCAATGTAAATCACATTTCTCAAAGTTATTTGTGAGAAATGTTAAGAAATGTGAGGAACAGTAATTTGACTAATGATAATTTGATAACTGGGGCAGGACTGGGAATGAACAATGCATTTTATTTTTGTTCTGGAAAAGAAATTGCAGATCACTTGTTATTTAGCTACTCCTTTGCTAAGTTTATTTGGCAAGTTATATGTGTGTTGCTGAATTTTTCGAATGCCCTTATACTGGAACAAAGGATCTATTCGGAGGATGGATCACTTTGTTCATACCAAGGCAGCATCGAATCAATTTTAAAAAAAGTTGATTGATTGTGAAAAAAGGTTTCAAAATTTGAGAAAAGTTCATCAATTTTGAAAAAAGGTTCATGAATTTGCAAAGTTCAAGAATTTGAGAAAACATTCATGGATTTTTAAATAAAGTTCATCGATTTTGAAGAAAAAGTGCATCAATTTTGAAAAAACAATCGCAAATTCAAAAAAAGCCCGCCCATTTAGAAAAATAATATATAAAAAAGAAAAATAAAAAATGAACAAAACCTTTCCAAAAAAGATAAAAAAGGAACCAGAAAAAAAAAACAGAAGAAGAATGAAGAAAAGATAGAAAAAGAGGAAACAAATCAGATCAGGTGAGGTGGCTGTGTGGCTACTGCGGCGTACAAAGAAACTGCAGATCGCCATGCCCAGAAGGAGGTGGTCTCGCATGAGCGGGCGCCTCGCCAGTAGTAGCCCCAGGGTTGTTCGTTCGTTTTTTTGTTTTTTGGTTACTTTTGTGTTGAAGATTAACACTTAATATTAGGCCCCTCAGGGCGAAAATTGGTCATTATTTACGCCAATTTTATCTTATTCAGATTAACACTTAATATTGATCATTGTGTACGCCTAAATTAGGCCCCTCAACTCTCTAAAACGCTCATTTAGCTCCTCTTAATTTGTGTTGAAGATTCGCCACTGGTAGGATGGATGGCATGTGTGTAATGTATGGTTAGGCCTCCGGCCCCTATGATTATGTAACAGTTGGTTCATGTAATGAATAAATCCTCGCGATGTTGCCTTGGAGAGGTGTGCCGGTTCATGTGTACGTCTTTTTTTTTTGTATAGTGAAAGCTAAAGCTAGGTACTAAATTGCACTGTACAGCAAGCGTGCGTTGACAGGTAAGTATATACTAGCACATATGCCCGTGTGTTGCAACGGGAGAAAAAACTAATATGCATTTAAAATTAGTGAGAATTATATATGCAAACAAAACCCCGTGTGCATGCGGAAAATGAACATTTAGCTTCTTGGTTCGCCGGGTGTGAAATAATCAATCTGCTATTTTTTTCATTCATTGACGAAGGGCATTTAAGAGTTTTGTTATGTCATCATACGCCAGAGAAGGCCCATGAATTATTCAATCTACTTTTCCATTCAATCATGGAGATTTTAAGATATGAAGTTTCTGAATATTATAGACAACATGAACAATTTTTTAAATCCTAAACATGTTTTTGAAAATTATGTACACTTTCAGAAAAAAAGTGAACAAAATTTAAAACAGGAACATCTTTTAAAACTCACGAACATTTTTTGAAACACCAATTTTGTTATAAAAAGGACATTATTTAAATTTGTGAACATTTTCTAAAACGGAAACATCTGTTGAAAATTTGTAATATTTTTAGAAAATATTTATCTTTTATACACGAAAATTATTTTGAATGGTGAAAATTTCACTAAACCAAGAATATTTTTTGAATTTGGAGCATTTTTTCAAATAACAACACAATTTTGGAATTCAGAAAAATTTCCAGAAATTAATTATTTATTCTGAAATTCTGAAATTTTTGAGAATTTTGAATTTGTGAAATAAATTCTGTTAGAAAAATAAACTTGGAACAGAAAAAAGAATATTGGTAAAATAGAATTAAAACACAGAAAAAGAGAAAAATGGGTAAGCCCATTATTGGTTGTCCTGTGTGAAGCTCTGACTATTTGCCGCCCTGTACGAAAAATAGAATTTTTCAGCTGCGTGGCAGAAAAATTAGTGGGCTGGCTTTGCTGGGCCACAGAAGCGACCCACGTATGAAATTTTGGAAGTCTTTTTTTTTTCTAGCAGCAAACCAACGCATAAGAATTCTGTACCATCTCGGATAAAAAAAAAAATTGACGGTGAACGAATGAAAAAATTGGCCAAACGCATCTTGCTTTATTATTAAAAAAAGTTAAAAGTAGTAGGTATAGATATATACTTTTGCCGGCTTATTTGGTTCTCCGACTTTTTAAGCGTGTCATCATGCTCTAAAAGTGGAGCATACCATTTTCTGAAAAGAGAAGAAAATCTTCGACTTTTGTAGATACACACAACATCTGCAAAGCGGATCCTCAAGCCGCCCGCATACGTCCGGACGCGTTGTTCGGACCGGGGAAGCCGCGGTCCGGACGTACTTTCTCTCGCAAACGAAAGACAAACACGGGGAGCTTTGTGGGAGTCCGAACAACATACATGTAGGACTCCGACACCTCTGGCCCACCTAAAAACCTTCCCGGGCCCCGCGTCTTCATCCTCCTCATTTTCTCTCCTTCTTTCTTTCTTTCTCTATTGCCTTCGTCGCCGCTCCACCACCCCGGCCGTCACGCCACACCCTTGACTGAACTCTACGTCTTCAGCACCTCCAGCGTTTCAGCCGGGCTCCACCCCACTTCTCCTCCGTCGTTGTTCAACCCCTATTCGTCGACCGCCTCGCTAGGTAGCGCTACTACTATACTCACCATGCCCGGCAACCGTTCGATGAATTTAATAACCTGGGTGATCCTATTGAACTTCCAGATCAGAATCCGGCCACCTTTGAAGAGTTTGTTCAAATGCATCAACAAATTCGACATCGATCAACTCACGAGCTGCTGAAGTAATATCTGATTGAGCATCAGTAGGCGGTTAAAGGGGACAACAATATTGGAATGTAAAATTTCCACATTTTAAAATTTGAACCAGTATTGCGTGCAGTTATTTGAACGTTTGTACTCTATGTTCGCGGCTGTTTGAATGTCTGAACTCTGTGTATGCGACTATTTAAATACATGCACTATAAAAAAAGGAGATCAGATATATGCGAGACGAAATTTGTGGGCCGCCCATTGGAGACACCCTAACTAGAGCATGTAATGTTGCCGCACAAAGAAAAAAGTAGAGCATGTAATGTGCGTGCATCTCCTCCACAAAAGGAGAAAAGTTCCAACTCGGTTTCGATCGGCTCTCCCGTCCCGTGAGTATGCAAAAATGCATACACAAAGATGATATATAACCGGCCGCCACGAGAAAAGAGAAGATCCAAATTAATGAATTTTCAGTTGATCGTCACGAGAAAGGGACCACGTATATACCCAGCCCGTCGTGCAAATTAATTAAGCACGAGCAAAGCAACGCCGAGCTAGCTCCCTATCAGATGCAACAACCCCGCTGGCTGTTCCAACCACGCGCACTAGTAGAAAAAGAGGCTTTCCGTCCAGCCCCATAAGTCGCGAAGCTGTAGGAACCGCGACTAATGGGACCTTTAATCATGATTACGGAGGTGAACCGCGACCAAAGGCTGGGCCTGCGCGCCGTGGCAAGCTGGTGCACGTGAGGGCTTTAGTCGCGGTTGGCGGAGACAACCGCGACTAAAGGTCTCGAGTGGCTCAAGGCCTTTAGATCATGGTTGTTGTGCCAACCGGGATTAAAGGTTAGACCTTTAGTCGGTTGATGCAGCAACCGCGACTAAAGGCCCGAACCTTTAGTCATGGTTGGTTAGACCTTTAGTCGGTTGGTGCCGCCAACCGCGACTAAAGGATTTGAGGCCTCATTTTCAAACTCTACCCCCCGATCGCCTTTTCAGTTTTCAAAAAATAAAAGAAAATGATGAAAATGTCAAAAAATAAAATAAAATAAGTTTTCCATGTGATTTGTGGTCTAGTTGTTGGGAAAATTTGTAAATGTGAATTTCGGCTTTATTTGCAAAATCTCTAGAATTTAGTAAAATGGGCATAATTTTTGCATACTAACTCGGATGAAAAAGTTTTTATATGAAAAATCATCTACTCGAAAAGTAACATCCGAATTTAACTGGGGAACCCGTTAAACATTTTAGAATCCCCAAAACCTAATGAGAAAAAAAAGATACGGGCTTTTAAGTTACGAGAGGCAAAAAATTCAAAAATTTCAAATTGTGGTCAAACTGTGGTCAAACAATGGTCAAACTAATTATTCTAGAATATTAGTGTTACTAAATAATTATTTCAGTTTTTTAAATTTTGGTCAAATCTGGTCAAACTGTGGTCAAAAATGGTCAAACTAATTATTCCGAAATATTAGTGTTACTAAATAATTATTGTTTTTAAAACAATAGTTTCAAACTCAAACAAGTGAAATGTGTCACTTCATGCTCAAGCTAAATACCGAGGGTTAATAGAATTGACATCCTACTATTGTCGGAAAACAACAAGTGCGACTTGGAAACGAGGAGAATAGAACCCGGAAGTTAAGCGTGCTCAGTGGGGAGTGGGAGGATGGGTGACCGTTCGGGAAGTTAGATGATTTGGAATTATGAGGGTGATTAGAGATTAGAGGATAAATTGAGCGGTGATGAGGGTGGTGATTAGAGATTAGAGGTTAAAATAATTGAAATTTGAAAATAAAAAAATGAAAAAATTCGCAAAAAAATTAAGTAAAAAATTTAACTCGGAGGAGGCTTTAGTCCCAGTTAGCCACGAGAACCGGACTAAAGCCTTTAGTCATGATTCGAAGAGGCCGCGACTAAAGTGGGTCTTTAGTCGCTTATATCTGTCGCGATTTGCAGCCGCGACTAAAGGCCTTTGCCAACCGCGACTAAAGGCCTTTTTTCTACCAGTGGCGACTTTATTTTTCTCACAAAAAAGGGCACCGGACAATAAGATCCATTAACTAAACGGAGACGCTAAAAATCAGTCGACTGAGACTTCGTGAAGTCTCAGTTGACGGGCCAGCCGTCCGATCTTCAGCTGCTTGTAGATTCGCGCTGGGGCACTTTGTCCCTTGTTTTCGGCCTGTCTAAGGCATGGACCGGCCCACTTTGTTTTTTTTATCCCGCTTCGTGTGCTCGCTCGCGTTGTTGCTGTTTGTTCGGCTGTCTCGCGGGCCGTTTCAAGTTGTTGCCAGTAGTGGGCCATCGTGCTGTGTTGTTTGTTGGGCTGGCAGGCCGTTTTTTTCGAGCAGGGGCGGCGATTAGGTTTTCTCCTCTTTTCACTCTTCTCCTTCCCGAGGCTCTGTTCATTTTGCCCGTTCCCCATTCCTCTTCGGCAGTTGCTCCTCGAGGAGGCGCGGCGATTTGTGGAGAGCGAGGAGGAGAGGGAGACGCCATCAGGGTGAGTTGCCATGTCCTTCTTCTTCCCTTTTTGCATCTTTGTTTTGTGTCTATGCGATTTGCTCATAGATCTAGCACCATGGTTCTACTTTTCTTGGGTGTGTTCATTGATCTAGGGTTTGTGTCGCAGCATCCCCAAATGTGTATAGGGTTCCTCACAGTTTTAGCACCATCTCTTTTTGTGTGTGTATTAATTGATCTAGGATTTGTCCGCTACTGTCCCCAAATGTAGCACCATCTCTTACAGATAGTTGACTGGTGGCTCTCACCCTCGCTCACGCGGCTTGCCTCGCCCTGTCCCCCTACCACCGTAGCCACCAGATCTGACGACTCCCACCGACGAACCTCGCGCGCTGCCCCACCGTAGCTCCCCTGCTAGCTGCTCCCCTGCTGGCCGCCCCCGCTCCTTCCCCTGCCCTATCCCATTATGGAAGGAGAAGGAGAGGGATGCGGTACGACGGGGCGGAAATGGCGGAGGAGATGCATCGAGCGCGCATGCGGAGGGTGCTGCGGCTACCCACCAGAGGAGATTCGCTGATCAAACTGGTCACCAGGATCTGTACGGAGGCGTCGGAGGAGGAGATGCGGCGGATGCTGATGTCGAGAGAGGAGATCTCGTCGGAGGAGGTAGTTGCTTGGGCGCGCGCGGAGTCGGGCTCTTCCTCGTCGGTGAGCAGAGCCAAGTGGGGAGCATTTTGGTCTCTCCAACCTCCGCTCCCCTGAGGTTGGCCGGTGAGGCCCCAAATCCCCATCGGGCTGCTTCGGAGCTTGGCTCCCCCCTCAGGAGAGCTGGGGATCTGACGATTCAGTCGATGGAAAAGGAGGCTGGCCGTCTTCAGTGCAAGGGCAGAGGCGGACAGGGCTGCCCCCTGCCGGGGAGGACTCCGGTAGCCATGGTGGGCGGGATCCTCTACTTTGCGAAAGAGGCTCCACCCCGGGTCCCTCTATTCAGTGAGGGGCGGCGGCTGAACCTTGGCCTGCGCGCTTGCGTGGATGAGCTTGCTGAGGTGGAGTGACCACGTGAAGATGAAGATGATGCCATCAGGACGCACTACGGGCAGCTCTGGGGGGGGAGCGAATCTACAAAACCTAATCCCCTGTCAGCCCTCTCCATCAACCATCCCCCACAACCCGCCGCCACCCTCTCAGCTTGGGATCTAGGTCAAGGCTGCGACGAGCGACCCGATCCCTCAGAGCAGGCCGCCATGGCTGATGGCCAAGGTCGCGGGCGTGGGCGTGGCCGACGCGACCCCAATAGAAATCGCGGGGGAGGCGATGGACGCCTGGATCAATCTGATCAGGGTGGAGGTGGACAGAATCAACGGGCACCCCAACAATTTGGCCCCACCGCAGCAATTCCCTTTTGGATTTGGATTCCAAGGTGCTCCTCCCCCTCCATGGTACCAGGGGCCCTTCCTTCAGCCACACCCAATGCTGAATCAATGGGGCGGTCCTGGCAACTGGGGGCCGAATCAGATGCAGAATCAACAGCGGCATCCGAGCAGCACCCAGGGATTCCAAGGCCAGATGCCGCCGCAGATGTAGATGCAGGGGAATCAAGGGCAGACCACCCCAGTGCAGTCGGGAGGGGAAGGAAGCAAAGAAAGTGCCAATCTTGTGCAACAGCAAAAGAAGAAACAGACTCAGAGCAGAAATAAGATTGCCAAGAAAGCTAAGGATGCTTCAGGAGCTGATTATAGTGATGTGACATGCTATACTCGTGGAGAACCAGGACACCACAAAGCTCAGTGCCCCAAGCCTCCATCCTGCTTCATCTGTAAGATGGTGACACACAAGGTGGATGACTGCCCTGTTAGGAAAAACCTAGGAACTGTGCTAAATATGTAGGCAGTGCTCTTCTGGTCTTCGTTTTTTCAAGATAGATGTCCCTGATGTCAATGAGCAGCATGTTGGGAACACAAAAAATGTTGGGATAGTGTAGATTGAGGCTGGTCAAGTAACTAAGGAGGAACTGGCTCACAACTTTTCTGTCATCTACAAAACCAACTGGCCATGGCATATTAGAATGTTAGACAATTGGACCTTCTTGGTCAAATTTCCCCCACATATCCTAGTGGAGACAGTGGCTGGCTACCCAAACTTTGGCCTACCTGAGATTGATGCAGTAACAGTCGAAGTGGAATTATGGAAAGGAGAGATGGAGTACCATGCAAAGCTACAATCTTTTTGGCTCCAGCTGAGAGGAGTAGCTCCAAAATGGGCAGAATGGTCAGTGCTGGAGCAACTTCCCTTAGTCTTAGGCACCTTAATAGATGTAGACTGGCAGGGCAATTTCAAGACCTCCTTTGAAGTGGTTAGGATCAAGATTAGATGTAAGGACTTTACCAAAATCCCCTCTAAAAGAATCTTTGGGATAGGAGATAAGCTATACAAGATTAAGATAGTTGTGGAGCCACCAGTAGAAGAGCTGGACCAAGATGATCTTCTGGATGAGGACATTGACAAAAACAAAGAGAAGGAGGTGCAACAGAATAACAGCTGTGACAATGGAGCTGGAGGCTCTCATCACACTGTTAATGCAACATCCTCTCAATCTTGAGGAAGTGGCTCTACCCCTGGGACTTCTCTTCAGGGTAAGCAAAATGTGCTAGCATACCTCCAACAACTCCAAGACCCCATTTCCATGGAGGAGAGTTTCAAAATGCTACAAGAAATGGAGATTGGGGATGAGGAAGATGAAGATAATATCAGCATGCTTGAGGATCAGATTGAGGTTGAAAAAATTAGTGAGGATCAAGAAGAAGTCATATTGAGCCCAACCCTCCCATCCAAGGATGCTCAAGTCCCACCAGTGCTGCACAAATGGGGCCCAATCCAAGCACAAAGGAAGAGTAGCAGGATTGATATAGGTGGAAGAACCATCATGGAAATTGCTATGGGATCGAAAAAAGTTCAAAACCTGGAAGAACCTAAGGCTACACACAAAGGTACAGTTAAGAAAAATTTCTTTGAAAACTTTCAGGATCCTGCATTTATTTCTGTAGCTAAGATGGTTGGAGTAGAAATTGATGAGCATGTAGATTCTTATGCATCTGTAGTCTCTAGAAAACTTATCCCTGACAGGCCTGTAGGGCCATCTCCCCTGAGGATAATTTTAGATAAGGATAAAGGTACTCTTAACAACCCTGGTCATAGTTCATTGAAAAAGAACATGTGGCTAGAAAACAGTCCCTGGATATGCCTGCTAGGCTAAATAATTCAGAATCTGACATAGGATCCCCCACTACACCTGTAGGGTTAAAAGGGATCTCTAATGCCTTAGATGATCAGAGTGCCATCTGGACTAAAATCTCCAAATATGGGCGGGGCAAGCACCCCAAGAAAACCCTTGTTAGATGAATTGCTTGTTTTGGAATATTAGGGGGATTACTACCCCAGGTAAAAAGACATGTACTGTTGATACCTTAGCCAAAACAAATGCTAGCATTGTTGCTTTTCAAGAGACCAAAAAAGAGGAGCTATCCCCAACTTTCCTTAAATCAATTAGTGGTAACAAAAACTTTCTATGGCATCACCTCCCTGCTGTAGGCACTTCTGGAGGGGTACTGGTGGGTGCTGATGCAGACATATTTGAGGTCCTCCACTGGAGCTCCTTGAATTTTTCTGTCACCTGCAAACTTAAAGCCAAATCTAGTGGTCTGTGCTTTAGAGTTATAGCTGTATATGGTTCCCCATATGAGGAAGGCAAAGATGACTTCATCTCTGAGCTTCATAGCCTCATTGTAGAGGAAAAATTGCCCACCTTGATTGGAGGGGATTTTAATTTAGTTAGATACCAGCAGGATAAGAGTAATGGAAATATCAACCACCATTGGGCAAGTAAGTTTAATGCCTGGGTGGAAATATGGAACCTGCTGGAAATTAGGATGTCAGGTAGGAAGTTCACCTGGGCTAACAACCGGGGGAATAACATTATGACCACAATAGGTAGGATCTTCTGCACCACTGAGTTGGAGGCTATTTTTCCCTTATGTACCTCTCAAGCCCTCCCTAGAACTGGTAGTGACCACACCCCCCCTTCTGTGGGAATCTGGGCTAGGAAGTAGGCCTAGGCCCTCTAGTTACAAGTTTCAAAAATGGTGGTTGCTACACAATGAATTCAAAGAGCTGGCCATTAGGAACTGGACTGCCCCAGTTAATAAGGCTAAGCCAATAGATATTTGGCAGGAGAAAGTTAGGAGATACAGGAAATTTTCCAAGGGTTGGAGTAAGATGTAGAGGCAGCAATTAGGAAGAAAAAAACTGCTCTCACAGAAGAATATGATGAGCTTGATATCAAATCTGAAACAGCTTGTCTTTCTGATGTGGAGAATGCTAGGATGCAAAATATCTTACTAGAGCTCCAGTTTATTTGGATTAAAGAAGAGACCAAAGCCAGGCAAAGGTCTAGGGATAGAGACATTCTTGAAGGTGACAGAAACACCAAGTACTTTCATGCAGTAGCTAACCAGAGGAGAAGAAAATTTCTCATGAATTCCCTGGATGGTCCCAATCGTCCTACTTCTGACACCAAGGAGATGCTAAAAATAGCCTCAGACTTTTACAAAGACCTATTTAAAAAAGAAGATAGAGAGGGATTTAGCTTGAATCAGGATTTTTTCTCCCCTGGGGAAAAAATTTCTGAAGACATGAATAACTCACTTCAAGACCCTTTCACTGAAAAGGAAGTTAAGGAGGCCATCTTTGGCTCATACTCTGAAGGAGCACCTGGTCCAGATGGCCTCTCTTTCCTTTTCTTACAAGAATTTTGGGAGATCATCAAACATGATGTTATGGCCCTGTTTGAGGACTTCCATGCTGGCAACCTAGATATCTATAGATTAAATTTTGCCATGATTTCCCTCATTCCTAAGGAGGAAGATGCTACCAACATGAGAAAATTTAGGCCTATTAGCTTACTGAACTGTATTTTTAAAGTCTTTATGAAAGTTATGACCAATAGGCTTGCTGTTGTTATGAGCTTCCTCACCTCTAGTAACCAGTCTGCATTCATTAAGGGGAGGTATATCTTAGAAAGTGTAGTGACTGCACATGAAGTGTTGCACTCCACTTTTCATTCTAACAACTCAGGGCTAGTGCTTAAGCTAGATTATGAGAAGGCCTTTGATAAGGTCAACCTAGATTTCTTGTTGGAAATTCTACATAAGAGAAACTTTGGTCCTATATGGATTAAATGGATCCAACAAATCACTCACAATGGCTCTGTAGGGGTCAAGGTGAATGGGGTGGAGAGTGACTTCTTCATTACCAACAAAGGGCTAAGGCAAGGGGACCCAATTTCCCCCTTCTTTTTAATATTGTAGTAGATGTTTTGACTAGGATGCTCCTTAAAGCTACAACTCATGATCTAATTAAAGGGTTATGCTCTCACCTCATCCCTGGAGGGTGGTCTGCTTACAGTATGCAGATGATACCATCCTCTTGATGGACAAGGATGAGTCTAAAGTAGCTAACTTGAAAATGATCCTGACTTGCTTTGAAAAAGTTTCTGGGATGAGAATAGCCTATGCTAAAAGTGAACTCATTCCATTAGGTGTTGAGGGGGACAACTTATCCCCTTATGTTAACATATTTGGATGTACTGTATGTATGTTTCCAATAAAATATCTAGGGATTCCTCTGCATTATGATAAGTTGAGAAGGGAAGATATTCAACCCCTCATTGATAAAATTTTGAAAAGGATGGCTGGTTGGAGAGGGAAATTACTTTCCTATTCAGCTAGACTAACCCTGATCAAGGCCTGTTTGGCCAAGATCCTGTTACTCATGTCATTTTTAAGTTCCCCAAATGGGCCCTAGACTTAATTAATAATCAGCTTGCTCACTGTTTGTGGAGTGACTTTGAAGGGAACAGAAAACTCCATTTAGCCAACTGGCATCTGGTCTGTATGAAAAAAGAGCATGGTGGACTTCGGGTCCCTAATATTAAAGACCTCAATTTATGTCTGTTAGGCAGCCGGATCAAAAGATATGCTCAGGATGAGGGCAAAATCTGGAAACAGATTGTAGACAATAAATATCTTAGGAATTCTCCTAATATACTTGCCTGTAGACCACAAGCTTCATCCAAGTTTGGCAAGGAGTTATGTGGGCTACTAAATCTCTTAAATTTGGTTATAGATGGGTAGTAGGGAATGGGAGAAAAACCAGATTCTGGGAGGATATATGGTTTGGCACCTCCCCCCTCTCTGTCCAGTTCTGGCCACTTTACACTATCTGTCAACAACAGTGTGTTACTGTTTCTGATGTTTGGGATGGGGAAGTTATCAAACTTACATTTAGAAGGGTGTTTTCCCCTGCTATGATGGAAGAATGGTACTGTCTAGAACAAATCATAAAAGGGACTATCCTCACTTGAGAGGAGGATGCCATGATCTGGCAATATGAATCCAAAGGAGTTTACTCTTCCAGTTCTCTGTACACCATCATTAATTTCAGGGGGTGCAACCTGTTTTTATTCCTTCAATTTGGTCTATTGTTGTGCCACCCAGAGTTCAGGTTTTTCTCTGGCTTCTGGCTCATAACAAGCTGATGACTAAAAACAATTTGCTTAAGAGAGGGATTGATAAAACCCCTGGGTGCCTATTTTGCTCTGATCAGGAAACAGTAGATCACTTGTTTTTTGATTGTGTAGTGGCAAAAAGCATCTGGACTGAGTTCTCCTCTTTTTTCTCTATTGATTTCGGATCTAGCTATTTTTCCATTGCCAAATTTTGGGCTGCAGCTAAAAATCATGAGGTGCTAAATGCCTTTTGTGCTTGTGTGCTGTGGTGCATATGGAAAACTAGGAATAAACATGTTTTTGATAATGCTATTTGGTCTGATATTAAACAGATCTGGTGGCTGGTCTGGAAGACACTCAAAAGGTGGATGGTCATGTACTCAAAGGGTTCGCTGGAGAAAATGCAGAGGATACTGTACTGGATATCATGCATCCTCAAAGCCCCTTTGCAGCTGACTATGGTGTGAAAATGGGGCTAGTGGACACTGGAGGTGTCCCACCAACACATTTCCTCCCCAAACTGGCTTTTGGAGTCCGCAGGAACAGCTTTGGGAGCCCTGACAGTCCAAGGCCAAGCGCAGCTACAGGGAAGAAACCTGCTCAAGCAAACTCCAGCCCTGCCTCGCCGCTGGATTGGCCTGGCTCCCCAACGCAACCTTTCAAAAAGATGAGAGGGGGAATATTGGAGCAGATCAAGGAGGTTCGCCTCGTGCTCGCTGCTGAAGACAAGGAGCTGCTGGCTGTTAAGAATGGCCTGCTCCCCGTGACCCTGGGAGATTATGTTGCCTAGTTTCTTTTCATTGCTATCTATGCCCAGCTTTGAGGGAGATGTAATACATGTTCTTGGCTGTAGGCCTTTACTTTTTTCCCTTTCTCTGAACGTGCACTGCAGCAAGTGCGAATTCTCTGAGACTTTGTTTTTGGGTTTCATTATTAATGGAACCGGGGGGGCAAACCCCCTGATGATCTAAAAAAATGTTTTCTCACAGTGGAGAACGCCCCTTTTGTTAGTGTATTTATCTGATTTATCTATCTAGGAGGGGGAGGTGGTGGGTTGGGGAGTTGTTCCTCAATTTATCCCGATGTCAAGACGGGTGGATTTGAAGTAGATAAAGAGTCAGTGTGGTTGCTGGTTAGTGTGCATAGAATCCCCTTCTTTTGCATTTTGCTCAAGAGGTGGAGGCTGAGTGCAGGAAGGGGAAGAAGAACAGTGCCTTATACTGTCGTGTATGTCGATGGGTGAGATGTGTTCGAGTGCTCAATGTGTGTCCACTTGGTAGTTATTAGAGTGTTCGTGTCATTCTGTTTTTTATCCTTTTTGGGTGAAATCTCAGTGTCTTTTGTCTTTTTGACTATGTATGAGATGTGAGAACTAAAGGGAGATTTATGCCCTATCTGGCCAAATTCTGAAGGAAAACAAAATGGTTTGAGTCTGAAACATTTTGTGTGATGTTTTTTCATTTTTTTTATATTTTAGTTCAGGTGATTTTAGTGTTATGGTTTGAATGATAGAAAGATTTTTCGTCTCCTGCTAGATTCATTTTTTGTGTTAATCAAGGTTGATTTTGTGTCTTTTGTATGGAACCATGTTCTTCTATTCTTTTTCATGTTAAGGTATGTACAATATGATAACTTCTACATATGTGTTTTTTCTTTCTTTCTTTGTGTTAGTGAGCATTCAGATCACTTTGTGGCAGGCTGAAATTAACATTTGTACGAGTATTCAAGAAATCCCCTCTTTTAGAAATTAAAAGAGTTGATCATACAACAAGAAAAGAGCTGATCATACAACAAGAAAAGCACATCATAAAATTTATCAACTTATACCATCAATTTTTGTAGTGAAGTTTTCAGTTTGAGTATTTTTCATCCACATAGGCTTTTGAAGTGAAGTTTTCAGTTTGTCAGAGCTAGTTTTTAGGGTTTTGACTTCCTAAGCAATTCAAGGTTTACATTTTTGTTTTTCAGTTTACATTCATCGTTTTGCAACATTTTTTTTTCATGTCAGGTGGCGGTGATTGCGGGGAGTCAGAAAGAAGGGGAGGAGAGAACCACTCAAGTATGTGTCCTTTTCTTCAATTTATGCGGTTCTTTTATCCCACCAGATCAGTACCATGTACTCTTGTTTTGTTTGTGTTATTTGATTAGTTAGGGTTATCTGCATTCAATCTATCCAAAAAGGCAAGGAGGTGTGATTTTGATGTAGTTAATACCAGTGCGACGGCTTGTAATTTTTCTATGTAAAGTATTTAAGTGGAATGGTATGTAGTTTATTTTTATGGGTTCTTTACTAGATTCACCTGGGGTTGGTTCAGTTTTTCAAAGTGTAGAGTTTTTTACATTTTAATTTACTGTAAAAGTGTTAGTGTTCAGTTGATAGTATAAATAATACTGCCAAAGTTTTCAGTACATAATAACTGAATTTTCAGTAGTGTCAAATCACTCAAGCAGTAACTGAAATTAACTGGTTTTTTGTATTCAATCTACCCAAATGTAGATTTTTGGAGGTGGGATTTAATGTAGTTAAGATTAAGCAGACTACTATCCGATCACTAGGTGTGTTTTGTTCCCAAAAGGAGAAATTCTTTTTATGTTTTCTCACAACTTTTTTGCCTTTTCAGATTTCTTGTTATGATGCAGGAAGCAAAGATAGTTTTTGTGATTTTTTATTGGTACTAGTAGTTACTAGTTTTTAGGGGGATCTTCAAGATCCGGGGGGTGTTCAAGATGGTAGTGGTGGGTGGGAATGGGGTAGAGTTCGTGTCTAGATGTTCATGATGGTAGGATTCATGTTCGTGTCTAGATGTCCTTTTTTCAGCAATAAGTTGATTTTCGTATAGTATTTTTTGGTCCAAATCGATCGGAGATCCATGGGGTTCGTAATTTTTGGGTCGCTAGGTTCGGCAGTGTGCAACAGCGGGTTTTTTTTCCAGTGGTTTTGTTTGTCAGTTACTTTGTATGTCTGAATATCAGTTACTAGTTACTAGTTTCGACAGTTTTGTCAGTGTTAGCATCTGTTTCAGACTAAAATTCATTTTTGCTATCTATGTCAGCCAGTATAACTACTCACCTGCTACATATGTCAGTGTCAATGGTTATATGATATCTTTTTTCCAATGCTATCTATGTTAGTGTTTTTGTTCAGAATGCCCAAAAATGACTCACAACTGGGACCTAGGAGATTATTAGATTATGATGTTAGTTCTTCTCACTAATTTTTCTGATCAGATATTCATTTCTTTTTTTTCAGTTGTCCATTTGATTTATGACTATTCTAGTTTTTGAACTGAAAACCCTGATACTCTTTTTTAGGTGTTCCAATATGGCATTGAAGATAGTCTTTTAGGACTTATATTTTTTGCCTTTCCTAAGTTTTCAGTTTTCTACTTTTTTTTTACAGGAAGACTATAAGGGAACCCCCTATAGTATAATTGGTGCAACAACCCCAAATTGCAAGTACCATGCCTTGAACCTGGGTGGGTGGGAAGGCATCAGCCCCTTCCCACCACTAGGCTATGCCTTAGTCTGCAGTTTTCTACTTTTTGCTCTGTTGATATATCCCTGTGATGTTTTTCTTTGTTGTGCTGCTTCAGCTTGCTTACTCTGAAAACATATCCCTCCTGATGATTCTCCTGCTTTGTGCCAGCTTGTGTTTCCTTATATATATATATTATGTGTAGGATGGTGTGCGCAATCTGCCATTTGCATTGTGAGAGTGACAATGAGCAGACTTTTTGCATTGTCATCCGTGATGACTACGAAGCTTTAGCGGTATTCTATTTTTATTTTTTATTTTCTCAATTTGTTTTTTTGTGCCTTCTTTTTTTAGTAACATGAAAAGGATTTTATATTTTTCCTGATATAGTTTTCAATTTTTTTTTTGTTTTTTCGTGAACAGAACATCCCGTGCACTGCAAGGAATAGGTTTAACTAGATGTCTGGGTTGAACTTTAAGGCGGACGGTCGTAGGTATGTTGTTGATGTGCACAGGGGACACGAAGCCACACTGATTGGAGGTGATGATTGGACCAAGTTCAAGCGCAACTTCAACGTGGGGCAGGGCAATGTAGTTGTTTTTGACATGACTGGACGAACAGCAAAGGTATATGTGGGTGGAGTTGAGGCTGAAGAAGAGGGAGGAGCTGATGAAGACGTCGTTGCAGTTGACGAAGAGGAAGATGCTGTCAATGATGATCACGGGCTCGAAGATGCACTAGCGTTTGTGAACACCAGGGGTTTTGTCTTTGAGGATGGCGAATACGCAATGATGGAGATCATTCTCACTATCCAACATTTATTCATCGGCCCACCCTTTGTGCATCGTCTGACGCCCATGAACATTGGAAGCAAGCTGATGGTATATCTCTTTTCATTCTTTTCATATACTGACTTTTTTTGTTTATACGCTTTTCGTTTTTGCAATTTTAACTTATTCTTTTGTTCATATATTCCTTTTTCTAACATTTACCCTCCCCTTTTTTCCTTTGTTTTTTGATGTGGACATCACTTAGAAAATCCCCAAGAAGGTATTTGAACCACTGAACTTGGACACAGAAGGTGTTCTTGGCCTTTGCATGGGTGTGGGAGATGTTATGCAGGTTGCGTACCACATGGACCGTGACGGACGCGTCGTTTCCAACCAAGCCTGGGGTGTTTTTGTAGCCCAGAACCACCTCCATGTGAATGATGCTGTGGTGTTCAACTTCAGGGAGATCAATGAAGAACATATCAACCTAGTATGCATCGTCAACGCTTTGAGGCCAGCAGAAGCATAAGGATGGGGGATTCATGTCTAGAACCTTTTTGTAATGACGTGGCAGAAGCAAAATGTTAGCAGTGCTACTCACAATGTGCTATCATTTGTTTACTTTTGTTGTTTTATGAGGTGGTTATTTAGAGATGAATTGTGAAGTTGCTATCTTGTCCACTATGAATTTGGGAATGAACTGCAGGGTCTTTGAACTTATTCCTAATGTTTCCCAATAAGTGCTATTTTTTGTAAGTGGAACAGCTTGATTTTTGATTGATTATTTTTTGTCTGTCCAAAGCATGAAACTTTTTTTTGCTGAAATCAATGATTAAGCTTTGGTTCTTGAATGCTAGTTTAGCTTATATGCTCCAATGATACATAGCAGTCTAATCAAATGGTTATCCTTTTTATCAAGTAAACTGTATAATTTTTGTTAACACTTATGAAGACTTGTTGCAAGATGCATGATGTATCCGCATACGGGGGGTCGCCAGGATGGTTGTCGGCGACGGCGATTATTATTTTTTTAGTTTGGGGGGCCGTTGGTCGCGTTGCGACGGCGAGTTGGCGGCAAACGCAACTGGGGCGTCAAGGTGAGGGCTATCGGCGCTGATGAAATAGGTTCCATTTTTTCGTTAGTGGTCTTTTTGTTGTAGTTCTTGCAATCGCCCTAGTTTTCCAAGTCCACCACCTTGCAACTTGAGGTTTTTTGTAGTTTCCTTTTCGTATTCGCCCCAGTCGCAACTCCACCGTTAACTTGCAACTTAGAAGGTTTTGTATTTACACCCAGTTGAAAGTCCACTGCCGACTCGCTACTCAAAGACTTTTTGTAATTCGCCCCAGTTGTAACTCGACCATCGACTCACAATTCCCATAGTCGCAACTCCATCAAAGGACTTGCAATTGTGGGCACCCGCATGCCAATTGCAACTCGACCATCGACTTGCAACCTTTTTTGTAGTTTTTGCAATTGCGCCAGTTGCAAGTCCACCATCGACTTGCAACTGCAGGGGCCACACGGCACTTTGCAACTCAACCATCGACTTGCAACTTGGAGGGGGGGGTGTTTTACTCGGTGCCACTTGCAACTCGACCTTGGACTCGCAACTGGCTTGGTTTTTTGTCTTTTCTTTTTTATTGCCAACCTGACCTAGTTGCAACTCCACCCTCGACCCGCAACTGTAGGGCCCACATGCCACTTGCAACTCGGCTTCCCGCCCTCGACTTGCAACTCGAAAGGGTTGCATTTTTGTTTTGTGTTCACCCCAGTTGCAACTCCACCCCCGAGTCGCAACTCGAGATGTTTTGTGTTTCACCGTAGTTACAACTCTACCCCCGACTCGCAACTCACGACGTTTTGTATTCGCCCCAGTTGCAACACCACCCCGAGTAGTAACTCGAGATGTTGTTGTGTTTGACCCAAGTTGCAACTCCGCCCCCGGGTCGCAACGTGAGCGGGGGTGTACTTACTGTAGTTGCCCTAGTTGCAACTCAAACCTAAAGTCGCAACTCGGGTGTGGGGGAGGGGGAGGAGGCTCTTTTTTTTGTTTTCATGGGTTTTTGCAATTAGGCACTTGATATGCTACTCTCCCACCCTCAAATTGCAACTTGAAGGGTTGCATTTTTTTGTCTTGTATTCACCGCAGTTGGTACTCCACCCCCGAGTTGCAACTCGAGATGTTTTGTGTTTCACCGTAGTTGCAACTCCACCTCCCCCCACCCGCAACTCAAGACGTTTTTGTATTCGCGCTAGTTGCAACTTGTTGCCTCGTGGCAACTCGAGATGTTGTTTGTGTTTCACCCAAGTTGCTACTCCGTCCCCGAGTCGCAACTCGAGCGGGTGTACTTTTTCGTAGTTGCCCTTGTTGCAACTCAAGCCTCATGTCGCAACTCAGGTGGGGGGGAGGAAGGTACTATTTTTTTTCTTTTTTTTTTCATGGGGGTTTTGCAATTAGGCCCTTGACATGCTACTCTCCCATCACTCGACTTGGAACTCAAAGTGTTGCATTTTTTGTTTTGTGTTCACCCCAGTTGCAACTCCATCCATGAGTCGCAACTCGAGGTGTTTTTGTTTTCACTCCTGATTCACCATAGTTGTAACTCCATCGCCGACTCGCAACTCAAGACGTTTTGTATTCGTCCCAGTTGCAACTACACCCCCGAGTCGCAACTTGAGATGTTTTGTGTTTCACCCCAGTTGCAACTCCACACTCGAGCCGCAACTCAAGATGTTTTTGTGTTTCACAATAGTTGCAACTCCACCCCCGACTCGCGACTCAAGATGTTTTGTATTCGTCCCAGTTGCAACTCCACCCCCGAGTCGCAACTTGAGATGTTTTCACCCTAGTTGCAACTCCACCCCTGTCTCGCAACTCAAGATGTTTTTGTGTTTCACCATAGTTGCAACTCCACCCCCGACTTGCAACTCAAGAAGTTTTTGTGTTTCACCATAGTTGCAACTCCAGCCCCCGAGTCGCAACTCAGGACGTTTTGTATTCGTGCCAGTTTGCAACTCCTCCCCCGAGTTGCAACTCGAGATGGGGTGTACTTTTTGTAGTTGCCCTAGTTGCAACTCAAGCCTCAAGTCGCAACTCAGGTGGGGGTGGGGGAGGAGGCTCTTTTTTTCTTTTTGTTTTCATGGTTTTTTGCAATTAGGCCCTTGATATGCTACTCTCCCACCCTAGAATTGCAACTCGAAGGGTTGCATTTTTTGTTTTGTATTCACCCCAGTTGCAACTCCACCCCCGAGTCGCAACTCGAGATGTTTTGTGTTTCACCGTAGTTGCAACTTCACCCCTCGACTCGCAACTCAAGACATTTTGTATTCACTCTAGTTGCAACACCACCCCGAGTCGCAACTCGAGATGTTGTTTGTGTTTCACCCAAATTGCAACTCCGCCCCTGAGTCACAACTCGAGCGAGTGTACTTTTTGTAGTAGCCCGAGTTGCAACTCAAGCCTCAAGTCGGTACTTGGGTGGGGCGTGGGGAGGAGGCTCTGTTTTTTGTTCTTTTTTGTTTTTCATGGGGCTTTGCATATAGGGCCTTGCCATGCCACTCCCCGCCCTCGACTTGCAACTCGAAGGGTTGCATTTTCCGTTTTGTGTTCACCCCAATTGCAACTCCACCCCCGAGTCGCAAGTCGAGGATGTCTTTTGTGTTTCACCATAGTTGCAACTCCACTCCCCGACTCACAACTGAAGACATTTTGTATTCGCCCCAGTTGCAACACCACCCCCGAGTCGCAACTCGAGATGTTTTGTGTTCCACCCCAGTTGCAACTCCACCCCCTGAGTTGCAACTCAAGATGTTTTTGTATTTCAACATAGTTGCAACTCCACCCTCGAGTTGTAACTCAAGATGTTTTTTTGTGTTTCACCATAGTTGCAACTCCTTTAGGCCCAATTAGGTGTCCTAGAGTCGATTATATAGCTTGTCCAGGCTCTTTTTTTTGTCGGATGGGCTGGCATCGAGAGACATGGGGCCCAGCTGCCCCACAGGAGGCACGCAACTGCATGTTTTTCTAACTTGGTCGCAACTGCATGCCTTATAACTTGGTTGCAACTCGACTTTTCATTTCTTGTTTGTACGGGAAGAAACGCCAGCTGCATGCCCCACAACGGGCATGTAACTGTGTGTCTTCTAGTTTTGGTCACAACTAAGGAAATGTGTTTATTTTGTCAGAAGGGGCGGCGTCGAGAGGCATGGGGACCAGTTGCATGTCCAACACTAGGCATGCAACTGCATGTCTTCTAGTCTACTTTGCAACTAGGGGGGATTTTTGTTTTGTCGGAGGGAATGGCGTCGAAAGAGATTGGGCAAGTTGCTTGCCGCACATTAGGCACACGCAACTGCATGCCTTTTAACTTGGTTGCAACTCGGGGGGTGGGGGGCTCTTGTTTTGTCGGATGGGCTGGCATCGAGAGACATGGGTCCAGCTGCATGTCCCACGAGAGGCACGCAACTGCATGTTTTTCTAACTTGGTCGCAACTGCATTCCTTATAACTTGGTTGCAACTCGACTTTTCATTTCTTGTTTGTATGGGAAGAGACGTCAGCTGCATGCCCCACAACGGGCATGTAACTGCGTGTCTTCTAGTTTTGGTCACAACTAGGGAAATGTGTTTATTTTGTCGGAAGCGATGGCGTGGAGAGGCATGGGGACTAGTTGCATGTCCAACACTAGGCATGCAACTGCATGTCTTTTAGTCTGCTTTGCAACTAGGGGGGATTTTGTTTTGTCAGAGGGAACGGCGTCGAAAGAGATTGGGCAAGTTGCTTGCCGCACACTAGGCACACGCAACTGCATGCCTTCTAACTTGGTCGCAACTCGGGGCGGGGAGGGGGGGGGCATTTGTTTTGTCGGATGGACTGGCATCGAGATACATGGGGCCCAGCTGCATGTCCCATAGGAGGCACGCAACTGCATGTTTTTCTAACTTGGTCGCAACTGCATGCCTTAGAACTTGGTTGCAACTCGACTTTTCATTTCTTGTTTGTACGGGAAGAGACATCAGCTGCATGCCCCACAACGGGCATGTAACTGCGTGTCTTCTAGTTTTGGTCACAACTAGGTAAATGTGTTTATTTTGTCGGAAGGGGCGGCGTCGAGAGGCATGGGGACTAGTTACATGTCCAACACTAGGCATGCAACTGCATGTCTTCTAGTCTGCTTTGCAACTAGGGGGGATTTTGTTTTGTCGGAGGGAACGGTGTCGAAAGAGATTGGGCAAGTTGCTTGCCGCACACTAGGCACACGCAACTGCATGCCTTCTAACTTGGTCGCAACTCGGGGCGGGGGGGGGGGGGCTTTTGTTTTGTCGGATGGGCTGGCATCGAGAGACATGGGGCCCAGCTGCATGTCCCATAGGAGGCACGCAACTGCATGTTTTTCTAACTTGGTCGCAACTGCATGCCTTATAACTTGGTTGCAACTCGACTTTAATTTCTTGTTTCTACGGGAAGAGACGTCAGCTGCATGCCCCACAACGGGCATGTAACTGCGTGTCTTCTAGTTTTGGTCACAACTAGGGAAATGTGTTTATTTTGTCGGAAGGGACGGCGTCGAGAGGCATGACGACTAGTTGCATGTCCAACACTAGGCATGCAACTGCATGTCTTCTAGTCTGCTTTGCAACTAGGGGGGATTTTGTTTTGTCGGAGGGAACGGCGTCGAAAGAGATTGGGCAAGTTGCTTGTCGCACACTAGGCACACGTAGTTGCATGCCTTCTAACTTGGTCGCAACTCGGGGCGGGGGGGGACTTTTGTTTTGTCGGATGGGCTGGCATCGAAATACATGGGGCCCAGCTGCATGTCCCACAGGAGGCACGCAACTGCATGTTTTTTCTAACTTAGTCGCAACTGCATGCCTTATAACTTGGTTGCAACTTGACTTTTCATTTCTTGTTTATACGGGAGGAGACGTCACTTGCATGCCCCACAACGGGCATGCAACTACGTGACTTCTAGTTTGGTCACAACTAGGGAAATGTGTTTATTTTGTCGGAGGGGGCGGCATCGATAGGCATGGGGACCAGTTGCATGTCCAACACTAGGCATGCAACTGCATGTCTTCTAGTCTGCTTGCAACTAGGGGGACTTTGTTTTGCCGGAGGGAACAATGTCGAAAGAGATTGGGCAAGTTGCTTGCCGCACACTAGGCACACGCAACTGCATGCCTTCTAACTGGGTCGCAACTCGGGGGACCAGTTGCATGTCCAACACTAGGCATGCAACTTCATGTCTTCTAGTCTGCTTGCAACTAGGGGGACTTTGTTTTGTCGGAGGGAACGGCGTCGAAAGAGATTGGGCAAGTTGCTTGCCGCACACTAGGCACACGCAACTGCATGCCTTCTAACTTGGTCACAACTGCATGTCTTATAACTTGGTTGCAACTCGACTTTTCATTTCTTGTTTTGTACGGGAAGAGACGTCAGTTGCATGCCCCACAACGGGCACGCAACTGCGTGTCCCACACTAGGCGTGCAATGACACGTCTCTCTAGTTTTTGCTCGCAACCGCATGTCTTCTAGTTTGGTCGCAACTATGGTGGCCTTTGCTTTTGCCGGAGGGGGCGATGTTGTTAGACATGGGACCTAGTTGCATGTCCCGCAGTAGGTACGCAACTGCATGTATTCTGGCTTGGTCGCAACTAGGGGTACCTTTTGTTTTGGTGGAAGGGGGCGACGTCGAGAGGCATGGGGACCAGCTGCATGTCCCACACCAGGCACGCAACTGCATGTCTTCTAGTTTCGCCGCAACTAGGGGGGCTTTGTTTTGTCGAAGGGGGCGGCATCGAAAGAGATTGGGGCAAATTGCATGTCCCACACTAGGCACGCAACTACATGTCTTCTAACTTGGTCGGTAACTGCATGCCTTATAACTTGGTTGCAACTCGATGGCACTTCTAGGGGGACTTCTGTTTTGTCGAAACGGGCGGGGCCGAGAGACATGGGGCCTAGTTTGCATGTCATTTTACAATCATTTATTTCACAAGTAGACTTTTTTGCTTGGTCGAAACGGGGCCAGCTCCCCTATGAATCCTCTATCCTCACTATGTTTTCACATGAGCACCCTAACACCGCCGTTTTCCGTCACACCTGCAAACACAAATCAAGCACCCGATCTCACAACCAGTTTGTGTTTTTTTTTAATTCATATATATTTTTTCCTTTTTCCTTTTTTGTTTTCCAAATTATGCAAGTAAAAAATTATTTTTCTTGTTTTTTGTATGTGATTCTGACTGCGGAACTCATTTTCTAAAAAAGGCATATTAAAGGAGAGAAGAGTAACTTGTCTAGCATTTCGGACACATTTTTTTCAATTTTTGAAAAAAAGTTCAGTTTTCGGTGTTTTTTCTCCTCTGACACATTTTTTTCAATGTTTTTTTGTGAATGAAAGGAGTGACTATACACGGTGTGTAGCTGTTTTATTTTCTTTTGTAAGTCTCTGGAATGTGGACCCAGACTCAACAACTTTCTAGAGGCCACGCAACGGCACTGTTTGAATTGAGACACAGAGAGAAAATGGGAGAGGAAGGAAGCCGCATCACGGGGGCGGCGAAATCGAAGGTTTCCGCGGCGGAACTCGCCGGCGAGGAGATGCTCGGCAATGCCCGCGAGGAGATGCTTGGTGATCCGGGCACCCACCCGCTGTCCTCGCGCCCTCCTGATGTGGTGAGCTGCGGCCCCTTTTCCCCTCTCTCCCATCCACCCCCAAATCGCGCCCCCGTTGCATGTACGCGAGGTGAAATCGAGCTGCGGATGTCATTTTTCTGCAATCTAGGGTTCGTAATTTGTTGAGAATCAAGACTCTAAGAGGGAATTGCAAGTCCAGAAGAGAGGATTTGGGTTGTGTTTTCCATGTGTGTGTTTTTCTGCAGAAATCACGAACATGAAGGCAGTAAACTAGTGTTTTGTCGGCTCGAGCTTGCGCTTCTCTGCGGTCGGAGCGACTCTGGTTTGTTGGATTATTGTGCGCAGCCGCCGCAATAGGAGGATTCGCAACAGCTATGCTGTTGGGCACTTGGATGGGGGAACTGTCGTGGTCTGCCGCGAGAGTGGTGGGCGCCGGTGGTGTTGACCGACGAGAAGGGGGCATGGGTAGCGCGGTCGTGTTCTCATCGAGAGGGCCACTGAGGTCTTCCATGGGCGACTTGGATGGGGCCCGCTGATACTCTTGATAAATTATTGAGCAACTTGTTGCCTCGTGGCTTGATGGTCTGGCTAGCTTCTGCTATTATGTTTTGCGCTGTTGGTTGTTAATCTTCAGACTTGTTCTTGTTATCCAGACTTGTTCAGGATGTTTGCTGTGATACGTTGGTCCTTCCTATGGTGCTGAGTTGATCGCTCTTCATAGTTTGGTATCCTGCTTTTGTTAGCCTCTGTGCCATTTTGCCGGGTCGTGAACTGGTAGGTTGCATTTGTGTTACCAGTTTCAGCAATGAAATTAGGAGCTAGGCTCCGTTTCTCAAACAGAAAAACAGTCGCTGTTTTGACGAGGAATTAGAACTTGTTGAGATTCAAGAACTAATTACCAACAGGGGTAACTTGGTGTTGGTGAGAAATGTTGTTTTTTGATCAGAACAACTGTGTGATTTGCGTGCTCATTTGTAGCTGTAATCCGATGTTGATTGCAGCTAAACCCATCACATCCATTCGAGGGGTGTGCTTCATTTAGCATATCACAAGTAACTCATTCCAAGCCATCAACTTAGGATAGACTAGACTCCTCTGAAACAAAACAAAAATAAAATTGGCGGGTGGAAACTTTAATAGGACTACACACTGAATTTTTCTACGCTGTATCATGAGAGCGTCGGTCTAATTATGTTCACTGTCAATACACATTTCTGTGCTTGTGAATTTACAAGTATCCAAGTTCATAGGCATGTCTGAATTTGTTTGCAAGTGGTCAATCCTCCTGTGGTACTTCCGTGCAAGTGATCTGCACCTCTTAGTTTTAGCTTCCTCTCTCCAACTCATGGAATGTGTTGGATCTGTAGTGCCTATTTTTTTGTATGAACTACCCAAACAGATATTGATGTTTTACATTTCCATAAGAAAATCTGGGAGTGTTTCCCTTTACCAGTTACAAGTAGCAATATGTGAACGGATTAACCATGCTCACTTACTCTGTACCACAGTTTTATGTCAGGCTTTTTGGAATGAATCTCAAATATGTGAACGGATTATCTCGGATTTCTTTCGATTGTCCACTAGGGTATATATGGTGTGAATCTAGATTCTGGAATGGAATTTGTGGAGATGGACGATTTTTTTTGGTATGTTTTTTGTTGCTTTGCTGCAAATCACAAATTCGATGGAGCGAATTAGTGTTTCGCTTTTTGGTTCGACCTCGTACTATTTGTAAGTGCGAAATAAAGAGAACGAATTCCATGGGCGACGTTGAAAATAGAGGTAGGTAGCTGAGATTTTTTTTCAAAGGTAACTATCAAATTCTGCTGTGATGTACTCGTACTTTGGTTTTCACTGATGTTTTGTTCAATTTTTTTCGCCTGCTTGCACTGAATTTTTTTTGCCAATGCTTGTTTGAATTTTTTTGTGAGGCATTTGGCATACTAAGATATTTTGATTTTTGTTTGAGTCAGTGTGGTGTTATACATCAAGCTGGGCCAGTGTTGTTATATACATAGCACTATTTCTCTAAAATTGTTTTGTACTTAAGAGAGGTATGTGCTAGTTGATTTTTTTAAGAGAGGTATCTCACCAGCACCTTTCTCAAGCCTGCATTACTAACGGAATCAATCATGACCGTTGTCTTTTCATTTTCCCTTATCTGAATTTAGATTCAAGATCATAATCTATCCCTGTCTCTGATGCATAACTTTCTGAACAATTTTGGTGCAGTATTTCTTTTTCTTTAGCTAACTAGGCATAGTAAAGTTTTGATAGAGGAATCAAGTGATCATTTATATTTTCTTTTTTTGTGTTTGTGTTAAATCCACTTTTTCTTTTAGCTAACTGCCTCTTTTTTTTATGAGTAGTGTCTGATGGATGCCCGCAAGCAGACTGAACACGAGATCGGAAGTAGAAGTGAGGCCTCCTTGAAAGAAGGGCTAGATCAACAGCTTAAATTTGTACGCACTCGATCTTTTTTATCTGTGTTTTAGTTTAACCCTTTTTTTGTACATTTTGGTATGAATCTCAACATTTTCTGTTTTTTCCACACAGGATCATTTGAAGAAGAGTAGAGATTTAACAAGAGATTGCCTGAACAATGTGGTATGTTAAATGTAATCACCCCCTGTACACTTCTACAATGTCTACTGCTTGGTTTTTCAATAAGCATTATCAAACAAGGGAAGTTACCCTGCCACATATGTGTGTTGTTTTTGCTGTTTATCTTTTTTTGGCCTAGAGTATGCTCCAAGAGATACATGTTACTATGCAACACTAATGTATCACATGCATTTTTTTGTGAACACAGCCACACCCAGGTACAGATATTGAACACGAAGAAGGGAACCTTGGAAGTGATAGGAATGAAGAAGGGAGACATCAGTGTGTGGAAGATACTGATTTAGAAGAGAGAGGCTATGATGTCGAGATTACCGACACTGAAGCATCATAAGATTTGCTGTATGAAGAAGTTCTGATGGTGGTGTGTAACAGTGCTCGAAGGAAAGAAAAACGGAAAGCTGTTTTTGAACGAAAAAAGAAGGTATGTTACTGCTGTTTTCTTTGTTTTCACCAGTTGGGGTTCCATTTTTTATAGTTGTCTAGCTCAAAAAAATTTCACACACCTTCTTTTACCTTCTATATTTTTCTTTTTTGCAACAGAGAGCAAGGATTGACCCAACCACAACCAAAGCCACAATTGATGAGATTACGACCAAAGCTTACAGCCGGTGTAGCGTGCCATACTTCTCCGAGATTGTCAGTTTCATGTGTAAGAGCCACCGCAGGGTCCAGCTTGTTAGGAACAACGGTTTCGGCTATCTGTTGGAGCTGGTTGACTGTCCTGTACCCAGGGGGTTTGTGCAGTGGATTGCTGACAATGTTGATACACAAGCAGAGGCAATTGTTTTCAACAAGAAGAGTATTCCACTAAATGCCCAGTCAGTGGAGTTTGTGTTGGGGATTCCTTCAGGGGACACAATCATAAACACTAAAGAAGAAGAGGCTGGCAAACAAACTTTTCTAGCTCTCTTTGGGTTGACAGAAGTCCCAGCAATCAAATTCTTCGGCAACAAGCTGATGAACGAAGATATGTCTGACGACCAGATCATCAGTTGTTTCCTGATTGTGGCATTAGCAACATTTCTCGGCCCAACATCAAACACTAAACCAAGCACCAAATATATGGGAGCTCTAGTTAATGTGGAGCAGCTCAAGCAACTAAATTGGTGCATGTTTGTTCATGATTGGGAGTTGATGTATATAAAGAAATACCAAAAGGAAAAGCTGAAGCAGAACCGAACAATGATGACACTAGGAGGATGTATATACCACCTAGCAGTATGTCACTCTTTTTTTTCAAATCCAATGTGTTCTTTTTATGTGATTAAGCCATTTTATGTGTTTGTTTTATCTTTGTTGGTGTAATTCTATATAATGTAATCTAATGTTTTTCCTTTTTTTGCAGGTCCGTTGCCTTGATTTTACTGATTTTGGCTCAATTCAAATCCCAACTTTGATTCCTAGGACATGTGTTTGGAAGGCAGATATTGTTAGAGTATGTAATGGGCCTAATGGGCCCGTTAGTCTTAGGGTTAATTAGAGATAAGGGTCGCTTACTTAGGGGTCAAGTAAGCCTTGCTTGGGAGTCAAGTAAACCTCTCTATATAAAGAGAGGAGATGTATCAATCTAATCAAGCAAGAATTAAGAAGGAAATCCCTTCCCTCTTGCCCGGCCATGGGCAGAAAGGCCCCCGGCCGGCCCTCTCGCGCCCTCCTTCTAGCAACACCATAACAATTTGGTATCAGCTGTTGGAGAACGTAGTAATTTCAAAAATTTTCCTACGCACACGCAAGATCATGGTGATGTATAGCAACGAGAGGGGAGAGTGTTGTCTACATACCCTTGTAGACCAAGCGAAGCGATCACAACGTAGAGGAAGTAGTCGACGTTCTCCTCGCGATCCGACCGATCCGGCGCCGTTACTCCGGCGCCCGAGTTCTTGACACACGTACAGCTCGATGACGTCCCTCAGACTCGATCCAGCCGAGTGTCGAGGGAGAGTTCCGTCAAGACGACGGCGTGCAGGACGATCTTGATGTTTCACGGCGCGGGCTTCGCTTAAGCTTCGCGACGGTATAACCGAGGTGGAATATGGTGGAGGGGGCACCGACACGGCTAAGGAACGATCTCACGATCAACTTGTGTGTCCCAAGGTGCCCCCCTGCCGTGATATAAAGGAGCCAGGGGAGGGGGCGGCGGCCAAGAGGAGGCGCGCCAGGAGTCCTACTCCTCCGGGAGTAGGATTCCCCAATCCTAGTTGGACTAGGATTCCGGAGGGGAAAGAGAGAGAGGGGGCGGCCCTTCTCCTAGTCCTAGTAGGACTAGGGAAGGGGAGGGCGCAGCCACCTTGGGCTGCCCTTCTCCTTTCCACCAAGGCCCATCGAGGCCCATTTACCTCCCGGGGTTCCGTAACCTCCGGTACTCGGTAAATTCCGTTTTCGCCCGAACCATTCGAACTCCAAACATAGGCTTCCAATATATCAATCTTTATGTCTCGACCATTCCGAGACTCCTCGTCATGTCCGTGATCACATCCGGGACTCGAACTCCTTGGTACATCAAAATACATAAACTCATAATAAGCGCCATCGAAACCTTAAGCGTGCGGACCCTACGGTTCGAGAACAATGTAGACATGACCTAGAACTATTCACGGTCAATAACCAACAGCGGGACCTGGATGCCCATATTGGTTCCTACATATTCTACGAAGATCTTTATCGGTCGAGACCGCATAACAACATCGTTGTTCCCTTTGTCATCGGTATGTTACTTGCCCGAGATTCGATCGTCGGTATCCAATACCTAGTTCAATCTCGTTCTTGGCAAGTCTCTTTACTCGTTCCGTAATACATCATCTCACAACTAGCTCATTAGTTGTAGTGCTTGCAAGGCTTGAGTGATGTGCATTACCGAGAGGGCCCAGAGATACCTCTCCAGACAATCGGAGTGACAAATCCTAATCTCAAATACGCCAACCCAACATCTGCCTTTGGAGACACTGTAGTACTCCTTTATAATCACCCGATTACGTTGTGATGTTTGGTAGTACCCAAAGTGTTCCTCCGGTAAACGGGAGTTGCATAATCTCATAGTTGTAGGAACATGTATAAGTCATGGATAAAAGCAGTAGCAACATACTAAACGATCGTGTGCTAAGCTAATGGAATGGGTCATGTCAATCAGATCATTCAACTAATGATGTGACCTTGTTAATCAAATAACAACTCCTTGTTCATGGTTAGGAAACATAACCATCTTTGATTAACAAGCTAGTCTAGTAGAGGCATACTAGTGACACTGTTTGTCTATGTATTCACACATGTATTATGTTTCCGGTTAATACAATTCTAGCATGAATAATAAACATTTATCATGATATGAGGAAATATATAATAACTTTATTATTGCCTCTAGGGCATATTTCCTTCAGTCTCCCACTTGCACTAGAGTCAATAATCTAGATCACATCACCATGTGATTAACATCGATATTTCACATCATCATGTGATTAACACCCATAGTTCACATCGCCATGTGACCAACACCCAAAGGGTATACTAGATTCTGTAATCTAGTTCACATCGCTATGTGATTAACACCCAAAGAGTACTAAGGTGTGATCATGTTTTGCTTGTGAGAGAGTCTTAGTCAACGGGTCTTTTACATTCAGATCCGTTATGTATTTTGCAATTTTTCTATGTCTACAATGCTCGCACTAAGCTACTCTAGCTAATTGCTCCCACTTTCAACATGTATCTAGATCGAGACTTAGAGTCATCGGATCGGTGTCAAAACTTGCATCGACGTAACCCTTTACGACGAACCTTTTGTCACTTCCATAATCGAGAAACATATCCTTATTCTACTACGGATAATTTTGACCGCTGTCCAGTGATCTATTCCTAGATCACTATTGTACTTCCTTGCCAAACTCAGTGCAGGGTATACAATAGATCTGGTACACAGCATGGCATACTTTATAGAACCTATGGCCAGGGCATAGGGAATGACTTTCATTCTCTTTCTATCTTCTGCCGTGGTCGGGTTTTGAGTCTTACTCAATTTCACACCTTGTAACACAGGCAAGAACTCTTTCTTTGACTGTTCCATTTTGAACTACTTCAAAATCTTGTCAAGGTATGTACTCATTAGAAAAACTTATCAAGCATCTTGATCTATCTCTATAGATCTTGATACTCAATATGTAAGCAGCTTCACCGAGGTCTTTCTTTGAAAAACTTCTTTCAAACACTCCTTTATGCTTTGCAGAATAATTCTACATTATTTTCGATCTACAATATGTCATTCACATATACTTATCGAAATCTTTGTAGTGCTCCCACTCACTTTCTAGTAAATACAGGCTTCACCATAAGTGCATATAAATCTATATGCTTTAATCAACTCATCAAAGCGTATATTCCAACTCCGAGATGCTTGCACCAGTCCATAGACGGATCGCTGGAGCTTGCACACTTTGTTAGCTCCTTTGGATCGAAAAACACTTCGGTTGCATCATATACAACTCTTCCTCCGTAAAACCATTCAGAATGCAGTTTTTACATCCATTTGCCAAATTTCATAAATTGTGGCAATTGCTAACATGATTCGGACAGACTTAAGCATCGCTACAGCTTGAGAAAATCTCATTGTAGTCAACATCTTGAACTTTGTCGAAAACCTTTTGCAACAAGTCGAGCTTTGTAGATAGTAACACTACTATCAGCGTCCATCTTCCTCTTGAAGATCCATTTATTTTCTATGGTTTGCCGATCATCGGGCAAATCCATCAAAGTCCACACTTTGTTCTCATACATGGATCTCATCTCGATTTCATGGCCTCAAGCCATTTCATGAATCTGGGCTCACCATCGCTTCTTCATGGTTCGTAGGTTCATCATGATCTAGTAGCATGATTTCCGAACAGGATTGCCGTACCACTCAGTGCGGATCTTACTCTGGTCGATCTACGAGGTTCTGTAGTAACTTGATCTGAAGTTTCATGATCAACATCATCAACTTCCTCACTACTTGGTGTAGATGTCTCAGAAACCGGTTTCTGCGACAAACTACTTTCAAGTAAGGGAGAAGGTACTATTACCTCATCAAGTTCTACTTTCCTCCCACTCACTTCTTTCGAGAGAAACTCCTTCTCTAGAAAGGATCCATTTTCAGCAACGAATGTCTTGCCTCCGGATCTGTGATAGAAGGTGTACCCAACAATCTCCTTTGGGTATTCTATGAAGACGCATTTCTCCGATTTGGGTTTGAGCTTATCAGGATGAAACTTTTTCACATAAGCATCGCAGCCCCAAACTTTAAGAAACGACAACTTGGGTTTCTTGCTAAACCACAGTTCATATAGTGTCGTCTCAACGGATTTAGATAGTGCCCAATTTAACGTGAATGCAGCTGTCTCTAATGCATGATCCCAAAACGATATTGGTAAATCAGTAAGAAACATCATAGATTGTACTATATCCAATAAAGTACGGTTATGATGTTCGGACACACCATAACGTTGTGGTGTTCCAGGTGGCGTGAGCTGTGAAACTATTCCACATTGTTTAAATTGAAGACCAAACTCGTAACTCAAATATTCGTATCTGCGATCAAATCACTGAAACTATATTTTCTTGTTACGATGATTTTTCACTTCACTCTGAAATTCTTTGAACCTTTCAACTATTTCAGACTTATGTTTCATCAAGTAGATATACTCATATCTTCTTCAAATCAACTGTGAAGATCGAAAATAATGATACTTGTCGCGAGCCTTAATATTCATTGACTACATACATCAGTATGTATGATTTCCAACAAATATGTTGCTTGCTCCATTGTTCCGGGGAACGGAGTTTTAGTCATCTTGCCCAAAAGGCACGGTTCGCAAGCATCAAGTGATTCATAATCAAGTGATTCCAAAATCCCATCAGCATGGAGTTTCTTTCATGCGCTTTACACCAATATGACCTAAACGGCAGTGCCACAAATAAGTTGCACTATCATTATTAACTTTGCATCTTTTTGGTTTCAATATTATGAATATGTGTATCACTACGATCAAGATCCAATGAACCATTTTCATTGGGTGTGTAACCATATAAGGTTTTATTCATGTAAACAGAACAACAGTTTATTCTCTTACTTAAATGAATAACCGTATTGCAATAAACATGATCAAATCATATTCATGCTCAACGCAAACACCAAATAACATTTATTTAGGTTCAACACTAATCCCGAAAGTATAGGGAGTGTGCGATGATGATCATATCAATCTTGAAACTACTTTCAACACACATCGTCACTTCACCCTTAACTAGTTCTCATTTTATTCGCAACTCCGTTTGAGTTACTACTCTTAGCAACCGAACAAGTATCAAATACTGGGGCTACTATAAACACTAGTAAGGCACACATCAATAACTCTGTATATCAAATATACCCTTGTTCACTTTGCCATCCTTCTTATCCACCAAATACTTGGGGTAGTTCGCTTCAAATGACCAGTCCTTTGCAGTAGAAGCACTTAGTCTCGTGCTTAGGTCCAGACTTGGGCTTCTTCACTTGAGCAGCAACTTGCTTGCCGTTCTTCTTGAAGTTCCCTTCTATCCCTTTGCCCTTTTCTTGAAACTAGTGGTCTTGTTAACCATCAACACTTGATGTTCTTTCTTGATTTCTACCTTCATCGATTTCATCATCATGAAAAAACTCGGGAATTATTTTCATCATCCCTTGCATACTATAGTTCATCACGAAGTTCTACTAACTTGGTGATGGTGACTAGAGAATTCTGTCAATCGCTATCTTATCTGGAAGATTAACTCCCACTTGATTCAAGCGATTGAAGTATCCAGACAATCTGAGCACATGCTCACTATTTGAGCGATTCTCCTCCATCTTTTAGCTATAGAACTTGTTGGAGACTTCATATCTCTCAACTCGGGTATTTGCTTGAAATATTAACTTCAATTCCTGGAACATCTCATATGGTCCATGATGTTCAAAACATCTTTGAAGTCCCGATTCTAAGCCATAAAGCATGGTGCACAAAACTATCAAGTAGTCATCATATTGAGCTAGCCAAACGTTCATAACGCTTGCATCCGCTCTCCGCAATAGGTCTGTCACCTAGCGGTGCATTAAGGACATAATTCTTCACGCAGCAATGAGGATAAACCTCAGATCACGGATCCAATCCGCATCATTGCTACTAACATTTTTCAACACAATTTTCTCTAGGAACATATTAAAAATAAACATATGAAAGCAACAACGCAAGCTATTGATCTACAACACAATTTGCAAAATACTACCAGGACTAAGTTCATGATAAATTTAAGTTCAATTAATCATATTACTTAAGAACTCCCACTTAAACAGACATCTCTCTAGTCATCTAAGTGATCACGTGATCCAAATCAACTAAACCATAACCGATCATCACGTGAAATGGAGTAGTTTTCAATGGTGAACATCTTATGTTGATCATATCTACTATATGATTCACGCTCGACCTTTCGGTCTCCGTGTTCCGAGGCCATATCTGCATATGCTAGGCTCGTCAAGTATAACCCGAGTATTCTGCGTGTGCAAAACTGGCTTGTACCCGTTGTAGATGGACGAGAGCTTATCACACCCGATCATCACGTGGTGTGCGGGCACGATTTAACTTTGGCAACGGTGCATACTCGGGAGAACACTTCTTGATAATTTAGTGAGAGATCATCTTATAATGCTACCGTCAATCAAAGCAAGATAAGATGCATAAAAGATAAACATCACATGCAAATCAATATAAGTGATATGATATGGTCATCATCGTCTTGTGCTTCGTGATCTCCATCTCCGCAGCACCATCATGATCACCATCGCCACCGCGCGACACCTTGATCTCCATCGTAGCATCGTTGTCGTCTCGCCAATCTTATGCTTCTACGACTATCGCTACCGCTTAGTGATAAAGTAAAGCATTACAGGGCGATTGCATTGCATACAATAAAGCGACAACCATATGGCTCCAGCCAGTTGCCGATAACTTCGGTTACAAAACATGATCATCTCATACAATAAAATATAGCATCACGTCTTGACCATATCACATCACAACATGCCCTGCAAAAACAAGTTAGACGTCCTCTACTTTGTTGTTGCAAATTTTACGTGGCTGCTACGGGCTTAAGCAAGAACCAGTCTCACCTACGCATCAAAACCACAACGATATTTCGTCAAATAGACTCCGTTTTAACCTTCTCAAGGACCGGGCGTAGCCACACTCGGTTCAACTAAAGTGAGAGAGACAGACACCCACCAGTCACCTTTAAGCAACGAGTGCTCGTGGCGGTGAAACCAGTCTCGCGTAAGCGTACGCGTAATGTCGGTCTGGGCCGCTTCATCTCACAATACCGCTGAACCAAAGTATGACATGCTGGTAGGTAGTATGACTTGTATCGCCCACAACTCACTTGTGTTCTACTCGTGCAAAACATCAAACCATAAAACCTAGGCTCGATACCACTGTTGGAGAACGAGTAATTTCAAAAATTTCCACGCACACGCAAGATCATGGTGATGTATAGCAACGAGAGGGAGAGTGTTGTCTACATACCCTTGTAGACCCGGCGGAAGCGATCACAACGTAGAGGAAGTAGTCGACGTTCTCCTCGCGATCCGACCGATCCGGCGCCGTTACTCGACGCCCCGAAGTTCTTGACACACGACAGCTCGATGACGTCCCTCGACTCGATCCAGCCGAGTGTCGAGGAGAGTTCCACAAGACGACGGCGTGGGACGATCTTGATGTTTCACCGGCGCAGGCTTCGCCTAAGCTTCGCGACAGTATAACCGAGGTGGAATATGGTGGAGGGGGCACCGACACGGCTAAGGAACGATCTCACGATCAACTTGTGTGTCCCAAGGTGCCCCCTGCCCCGTATATAAAGGAGCAGGGGGAGGGGGCCGGCCAAGAGGAGGCGCGCCAGGAGTCCTACTCCCTCGGGAGTAGGATTCCCCAATCCTAGTTGGACTAGGATTCCGGGGGGAAAAGAGAGAGGGGCGGCCCTTCTCCTAGTCCTAGTAGGACTAGGGAAGGGGGGAGGCGCAGCCACCTTGGGCTGCCCTTCTCCTTTCCACCAAGGCCCATCGAGGCCCATTTACCTCCCGGGGTTCCGTAACCTCCCGGTACTCGGTAGAATTCCGTTTTCGCCGAACCATTCCGAACTCCAAACATAGGCTTCCAATATATCAATCTTTATGTCTCGACCATTCCGAGACTCCTCGTCATGTCCGTGATCACATCCGGGACTCGAACTCCTTGGTACATCAAAATACATAAACTCATAATAAGCGCCATCGAAACCTTAAGCGTGCGGACCCTACGGTTCGAGAACAATGTAGACATGACCTAGAACTATTCACGGTCAATAACCAACAGCGGGACCTGGATGCCCATATTGGTTCCTACATATTCTACGAAGATCTTTATCGGTCGACCGCATAACAACATACGTTGTTCCCTTTGTCATCGGTATGTTACTTGCCCGAGATTCGATCGTCGGTATCCAATACCTAGTTCAATCTCGCATCGGCAAGTCTCTTTACTCGTTCCGTAATACATCATCTCACAACTAGCTCATTAGTTGTAGTGCTTGCAAGGCTTGATGATGTGCATTACCGAGAGGGCCCAGAGATACCTCTCCGACAATCGGAGTGACAAATCCTAATCTCGAATACGCCAACCCAACATCGCCTTTGGAGACACCTGTAGTACTCCTTTATAATCACCCGATTACGTTGTGATGTTTGGTAGTACCCAAAGTGTTCCTCCGTAAACGGAGTTGCATAATCTCATAGTTGTAGGAACATGTATAAGTCATGGATAAAAGCAGTAGCAACATACTAAACGATCGTGTGCTAAGCTAATGGAATGGGTCATGTCAATCGATCATTCAACTAATGATGTGACCTTGTTAATCAAATAACAACTCCTTGTTCATGGTTAGGAAACATAACCATCTTTGATTAACAAGCTAGTCTAGTAGAGGCATACTAGTGACACTGCTTGTCTATGTATTCACACATGTATTATGTTTCCGGTTAATACAATTCTAGCATGAATAATAAACATTTATCATGATATGAGGAAATATATAATAACTTTATTATTGCCTCTAGGGCATATTTCCTTCAGTCTCCCACTTGCACTAGAGTCAATAATCTAGATCACATCACCATGTGATTAACATCGATATTTCACATCATCATGTGATTAACACCCATAGTTCACATCGCCATATTTCCTTCATCAGCTAGCTTCGGTTCGATCATGTCTTCACCGCTGCCAAGCCCGTCTCTTCCGCTGTCGGTCACCATGTCGCCTCCGGCGACCACCACGATCGTCGCCCCGCTCCTGGCCGTGCCGGGATCCTCCATTGCGCCCGCCCCCGCCGTCCTCACCTGGGAGGAGGTGTCCGGGGTGCTGCGGGACCTAACCCAGACGGTCCAGGAGATTCACCTGTTCTTGGCCGGGTCCTACAGGCCGCACCCAGCTGCGCCGACCATCGCCGCCCCCGCGCCGTCGTGGCTGCCGTGGCAGCCGCCGCACCAGGCGGCCTTTGCCGTGTTTCGCGGGCGCTGCAGCTGCCATCCATCGCCACCACCGCCCAGCCTCGGCTGCTGCGGCGGAGCGCCGGGCGCGGCGGAGGCCGCCAGGAGCGGCGGCTGCCACTGCAGCTGCAGGAGCCACCACCGGTCAGCTCCACCGCCTAGTATGGGATGCCCTACGACGGGAGTGAGACGACCTCATTCCCATTAGCGCCGCCGCCATCCCAGGGCGTCCACATCCAGCAGATCAAGTCTCCGCCGTCGCCGTCACCGCTTTCATCTTGGATCGCTACCCGCCACGTGTCAGCAGCGGTGAGGCTGCAGGCTGCTGCGCGTCGCGTGTGCGGAGATGCGCGGTCTGCAGCTGCCGCTTCTCCAAGTTGCCCTTTGCTGTGCAAAGGACCTCGATCTTATCCGTTGCATCGGGGATCTTGGGCATGCGATTTCCCCCACGGGCGGCGGGCATGCTGTTTTCCCCGTGGGCAGCAACCTCAAAGTCTGCGACATCGGCGGTTGGGGAGGCGCACCCCTCCTCGTCATTCTCCATCGCAAGCCCTCCACTCTTCCCTATGCGGTGCAGACCAACAGCCGTCCGGCAGGGAGAAGGCATGGTGTCACCGACAGCAGCGCACCGCGTAGCAACACTGCCTTCCGCCACCGACCGCCGCGAGGGCGCCTCTGCTGGTCACTCTTGCGACCACTTCCAGGTGGTCATACACATGCAGTCCTTTTGTCCGGTGGTGTCCATGGGATCCGGTGGTTGTACACACGCACGTCCGACGTGCGGATGATGTCCACTTTTTGTTAAGGGGTCCAAAATAAAGCGTCCCAGTCCATTTCAGGTTCAGAATAATAAAACAAGCCGAGATGTAAAAGGCTTGCTTTTAGGTGTTAGGTTTGTGTTGGGTCGAGTCATGGTTATAAGTTGGTTAGGCTGCAGCTCGAGGACAAGCTGCATGTCCAGGTGGGGTGTAGTGTTAGAGTATGTAATGGGCCTAATCGGCCCGTTAGTCTTAGGGTTAATTACAGATAAGGGTCGCTTACTTAGGGGTCAGGTAAGCCTTGCTTGGGAGTCAAGTAAACCTCTGTATATAAAGAGAGGAGATGTATCAATCTAATCAAGCAAGAATTAAGAAGAAAATCCCTTCCCTCTTGCCCAGCCGTGGGCAGAAAGGCCCCCGGCCGGCCCTCTCGCGCCCTCCTTCTAGCAACATTATAACAGATATGGTCAAGCATTTAAGTGACATAACCATTGGAAGAGATGGAAAGTATGGATGTCTGACAGTAAGTTCTTTCACCCTCCTTTTCTTTTTCTCCTCCAAAAGCATGACATCCTTGTGCATCATTTTCTGATTTTTAAATTTCTTAGATTTTTTTTATTTTGTGTATGCATTTTTGTAGATAAAAGAAGTATCAGAAACCTGTTATAACGACAGAACAAATGAGTGGGCAAGCACAATTAAGAATTCAAATTTCAGGAAAGCGATAAACAGTGTTGCAGGGAATTCTTTGTCTGACAAGGTGTGTGACCCTATGCTTTTTTTATTGAAGTAAACCCTTCATTTTTATGCAGGTTCTATATGTACAGCCTATGCCTTTTTTACGGGTTTTCACTTTTTGTAATGCCTCATGTTTGAGTTTTTTTGATCAGGTCAAAGAGGATATCTTCATTGCTTATGAAAACCATATGAAGGATGAAGATCTAAATACTTGCATAAAAGCTAAAGGGCTTCTGCTAGACACGATCCGCATCATAATCAATGCCTCTGGTGAATCAGGTGATACAGTTAAAGTGAGCTCAACAGGAATTGAATTTAATGCAAGCCAACAATCCAACAAATCAGGAAACACTGTCAAAGTGCAATCGACTGAACTTCAAGACGAAAATAACGGAGGTGTGTCACCATTTTTCTGCTGTAATCCTTCAGTAGCAGTTCCTTTTCTGATGTGTGCCTACAAGTCAATATATAAGTCAGCATTTTACAAAGGTGTCACACCTCCGTCTGGTGCCCTTTTTTTCCTCCTCGTGCAGGTCATCTGGTTCAAACGAAAAGAAGGAAAACAAATGTTCTATCAACTAGCCTACAGTCTGCTGGTTCTTCTACATCAAAAACAAATGCTGGAAAAGGGAGCACAAATGAAGTGGATAGGTTTTGTAGCAGCACTCCTAAAGTCCATGGAATAGGCAAGCTAAAGGTGCACACTGCAACACATAGCTTTTTTGATCTCACACCATTTTTTGGTTGACCACACAATTTTATTTTTCTTTTTGCGTCTAACCATGTACCCTTAAACAGTCTGACTCTGAAGCACAATGTCAAAGAGAGCATTCCTCAAAGGACCCACTGCCAGAAATATGTGCTCCAGCCGCATCAACTTTTGCTGCAAGAAACCATGTAGATGGAGGTACAACTTCTTTGGTTTCCTGTAACTTCTTAATGTTCTTTATTTTTCTCGTTTTCTTGAACTTACATTTCTAACTCCCCATTTTTAATTTTTGAACAACAGGAGTTTTGATACAATACAAAAGGAGGAAGATAGATGCCCAATCAAGCAGCGGACCACATGATCCTTGTTCAATAAAGCACAAGAAGCCTTTGGAAGCTCTTTTGAAGGTACATAATGTGTTTTTTTCCTTTTTTCATGATGCAAGTTGATTTTCAAAAAGATTCATCTAACATGGTTTTTTGTTTTTGTGTTGCATTCTTTTCCTGTAACAGGCTGACAAACAAATTCCCTCAAAACAGGTTGAAGACAAAAGCAGTAGCCTCAACTACATGCTTATTGGAGAACCAAAAGAGAACCACGTCAAGATGTAGCAGAGAGTGCCAAGGAGGACATCCCAACAGAGCTCATTCAGTCCAAAATAAATTTCACGGAAGCAATGCCAACAACATTTTCTGGTTTTCAGAACACACCAACTCAGGAATTGGTACACAAAAATTATTTTTCTTCATGTCAGCAGTGTCATTCCTAGATTTCTTTTGTCAATCTTTTTCTCTTCTTCTATGTGTTTTAGTTGTGTCTTTTTTCTTATTTTTCTGGTTGTTTACTTGAAAACATGGCCTGCAGAGGAAAAAATTTAGGGGGCGCCTGGATAATCTGAGCATAGACATTAATGTAACAGCGCAACCAGAGAGTCGTAAGCATGTCTTCTATTTTTTATGCTCTCTTTTTTATAAAAACTGAAAGCATAGACATTAATGTACCAGCGCAACAAGAGGTCCTTTTTTTGTGTGTGACTGAAATACTTTATTTCTTTTAAGCGCACATACAGACGAGGTTTTTGCAAGAGGCCATAAAATCATTAGCAACTTTCTAGACAAGGCAAGAGAAAAATATTTCTTCGCCGATGATAGCACCCCCCTCCTTCAGGATCTCTGAAGATGTGGATGAATGTGGAAATATAATCGAAGAAAACATGAATTGTGGAGGCCTGTATGGATGAAGGATGAGTGTTACAATAAAAAGATAGAGGCTAGTTTCTCAATATCTTTTTTTTCCAGAAGTGGTTTCTCCTGTCAACATAAACGCCATATCTTCAATGCACCTAACACTTTCTTTTTCTCATAAACAGGCAACAAAGATGAAGATTGCCAGAAACTTCAAGGAAGTACAGCCAGACGAAATTGACATCTGTGTGCAAGGGAATACAAACTTGAAGGTATTCTACCCCCCATTTGTTCAAATCTTTGCTATAAATGCTGGCTTTTTTGACTTTTTTTGGTCTCTCTTATGTTTTGTTACTTGGTTTTTGTGACGGGCAACACAGAAACAGGGGAGCAGTAGTTCAAACTACGAGCTAAGCATTCAGTGTGCCCAAAGGGAAGCACAGAGAAGTTTGATGTGTGAGACGCCACACCCCCCTGAACCAGCTGATGATATTGTTGATTTTGTCAGTTTCGCAAAAAACATTCTTGTTTTGTAGTAGTTTATCTCAAATAGGCTTTTTCTCCAAGCATTTCCAGGGTTGAATTTTTCCTTCCTTTTTTTTGTTTTTATTCTCCCTATGTGGCGCAGACATCACCTGAAGTTCAAATGTCAACTGGGTGGAATCACAGACAAACTTGCTACTCACCATGGAAAAACAATAACCAGGACATAGCTGAGACTCCCCCACTCAAAATGAAGAAGGTAGTCCCGAAATAGCATATTTCTCATCAAATACAAGCATGTATTCTTTTTTTGTACTAAAACACTCCTTTTCATATGTCCTTTTTTTGTGTTTGGTTCTTTTTTCATGTTTCCCCTAGGACTACTCCATGGTTCCAATAATAGGGAAAAGGTTATTTCCAAATGAGGAAAGTTGTCAACAAGAATCCAGCGGCAGCAAAAGGAATCCAATACAACTAATGGAAGAAAAAACTGTAAGAAGCCATTTTTATGTGCTCTCTGTTTTGTTAATTGTTCTTTTCTTTTTCTGAAATTCTGACATTTTTATTTTTTTCTCGCCTTTTTTGTCTCATATGTATAGTCAGGACAACTCAAAATTCATGGAGAAAACATGTTTAGGCAAGAGCGCAACACTTTGGTCAACATAACATATGATATTTACAACACAAATCTCTTGTTAGTAAGGCCAATGCCAAGCAGTTTCCACGGAAAAGAAAATGTACCACCAAAGAGGATTGTTCAACCTAGTAGGTACTGTATCTCACCATATGATTGCAATGAGAGGGGCCCGATAACGCCACATGAGAGGAAGATGTATCAGGCCATAACATCCTTGGCCGATGTTGAAGGATCGTGAGTTTCTTCTCAGATGCACTAATTTTTTTTGCAATTTTTTTTTGCCTTATACTTACTGTAAAGACTTTTGTGCCTAAACCTAACCAGCAAGCTGACATGTTTCCTTTTGTTATATATGTACAGCAAACCTGCAGTTCTTATTGACAAAACCATCGCCACATTTGGACAGTTGGGTAACTCGATGAAAATAGGTGGTCGGGTTCAGGCTTATGTCATAAATGTGTACTGTAGGCACCTATTTAATGAAAATCATCCTAGGAACTCACACAAGCACTATTTCTTCCACACTGCATCTGTAAGCAAATGAAACACCACTTTTTTCTCTCTGTTTGTTTTTCATGCTTTCCTTTATTTTTTACTTTTTCTATCATCGTACTTACCTACCTTTTTTTATCTCTTTCAAAATTTTCATCATTCAACAACTTAAAAGGAATACTTCCTGGGAAAATAGAAAAATGAGGAGGCAAGAATTTGGTGGAGACATAAACTGATTACGAGTTTCACCAGAGCTGGAAAAGCACATAATCTTTCGATGTCAGACAAGGTTTTTTGTCAAACTTCCTCTCTCATTTTTTGCACAACACAAGTTCGGCTATAATTTAGTTAATCTTTCCCCTTCTTCGTATACACACTATTTTTTTTGTTATCTACATTTTTGCTTTTTCTGCATGAACTCCAAAATGGATATACACAAGCTGTATTTTCCAACACTACACAACGAACATTACTTTCTTTTCGTCGTCGACATCAAGGGTCGCACGTTCTATTTTCTGGATTCTTTCTATGATGAGAACAGCTCATATCACAAGAACATAAAAAAGAAGATCGTAAGTACAAGGTTTTTTATACTGTTTTTTGTTTTTGTGATGATTATTTTTGTCTGCAAGTTTTCCTGCAAATATCAGTAAATGATATTTTTATATTTTGAGGCAGATCTCAAGCTTTACATGCACTTGATACGAAGCTCAGCTCCCGCCAATGGAATTCAATACATTCCCTGTGGTTTACCCTAAAGTCCCTTAGCAAGATAACGAGTACGAAATCAGCACTCTACGCTTTCTGTTTGTTTGTTTCCTGACTCCTTCTTGCTTTGTTGTAAAAAAATTATACATTTTTGTGGGTTTTGCTTACAAACACATGTACCCTTTTTTGTGTATATGTCTTTTTCAGTTGTGATTGTGGCATTGTCACTTTGAAACTAATGGGATGGTGCCCAAGGAACCCAGCCTCTATAGTTTTTTCACCAAAAGACGTCCCGGATGCAAGGATCAGATATGTTGTTGGTCTCATGTTCAGCACCTACAACACTTTGTATGAAGAGAAGAAGTGTGTCAAGGAGTTCCACCTATAGGTTAACCCCATATGCATTTTCTATTTTTTTTCAGACTCCTTTGCTTTATGTTTTTGTCACAGGAATTTATTAAGTTTCCCCCTGTGTTTATCCTGCCGTGCAGACATCAAAGGTGCTGACAACTGCTAAAAATACACCACCCACAGTGACAAGAGGAGTTGTATCAAGAGTCATATCAGCAAAGTCAAAGGAAAAGAGGAGCTGTATCAAACACATAGTTAGCACTGCTTAAACATTTTTCCTTTTTTTTCTTTTTTGTATGAACAGAGAATGTACACCCTTGTCGTTGCTGTAGACATGTATATATGCCCCTATGTCATTTTTTTGTTTTTGTTGGGAAACTTGTGCTCCCGTAAATGTATGAACAGAGAAGGTATTTTTTCCTAGATTGTTTTTTCCACTCGGTAATGTGGTGAAACACAGGAATTATAACAGAGTTTTCCTCATGTGTTTATTTGCACCTTTTCCACTTTTTTTGCTTAATGAATTTTCATGTTTTTTGTGTGGGATCAATACTTTTTTTTGGTGTTTTTCATCTGATGGAGAGGGCCAAGGAGATGACGACACAGACTATTATAAATGGTTCACCACACAAAGGTTACCCTCTCTTCTTATATCTTTTTCTGTACTCGTATTAATGCACCTCAGTCATCTTTCAGTTTCTAGATCTCTATATTTTTAGAGACTTTGTCATGTTTGAGTTTTCCTTTATCATTTTACTCCCGCTAGGGTAGCAAGTTTTGTTCATACGGTTTTCAGCTTTACTACATTTTCTCATTTTACTAATAAAGATCATACAGCAGGAACAAAAAACTTATGAACTTAAGGAGGAGGAACAATGCCCATTTGTATTTTTCTCATAATCCATGGAAACACTCATAAAGATCAAGGCCAACAGCAAAAGGTAACTTATATACATTGTTTCCCATCATTTGCGCAGCAACATAGTTTTCAGTTCATAACCAAAAAATAAAGAGGAAGAGAATCATTCAACAATTTTTTTTCTTCTCTCCTCATAATGTATTTATTGTTAAAGAACTTTCAACTCTTTTTTTTCTTCAAGATGCACCAGTAGTATCTTTTTGTGCACTCCGCTTCTGGCCTGCCTCTTGCTTCCCTCCTGTTTGTTTCTTGCTAGGCATCCCCTTTGAAGCACTAGGCTCACTAGTAGTATCCTTCTCTGCACTCCGTTTGCCACCCGCTTTTGGACCCCCTCCTGTTTGACTCTTCCTAGTACTATCCTTTGAAGCACCAGGTACTCCTGTGACAACAAGATTTTTTTTCTTAGTTTTTACGTGCAAACAAATGACAGTAGCAAAGTGATGAGATTTTAAGTAGTAATCCTTTTAAAGTGTGAGGATTGAGGCAAACCTGTTGGTTGCTTGCCCACTGTAGTCTTCTTGTGAAATTGGGACCTGGGGATGTGTTTGTTTGTGCACGATCCAAACACATGGTCATGCTGACCACAATGACTGCAACCAATTTGCCGTTTTGCTTGTATTTTCTCCAAAAATGTCTTGTAATGCTCTTGTGGACGCCCCTTCGATGCAATAACATCAGGATCCTTTAGGTTTTCCCCGTACCCATCAGGGTGCGGCACGCTCACAATAGGGTGTGGAGATCTCTCAACATGCTTGTCTTGCATTTTTTGCTACTCCTCTGCCAAAGTCATCTCATCTAGCTTTGCCTCAATCCTCACCTTTCAACAACCACATACATATATTTTTCATTGGATGACGCAGCATCCGAAGCCATTTCATTTAGTCTACTAGACGACAACATGTATCTAAGGTGATGGTCCCCTGCTGTTAACTCCTCGGGGACGCCGTACCTCAGTTTTCTAATGTCTTTTCTTTGCTTGGGTCTCCATCTGTCAATGTAGTACTTCTCAGGAAGCACCGGCAAGTTGAGGTGTGTTAATACCCTAAGTATGTGGCTACACACAACGCCATCTTTTTCAAACTTTCCACAAATGCAAGGAAAATCCTCTCTCTGCATATCAACAATGACAATATATCTCCGGATTCTGAAATCTTTCTCAGCGAGCATCCTTGTCTTGTACACCTCATACCTTATGTTTTTCTCAACCTCCTCCACATGCAACTGGGGTGCAAACTTCATAAGTTTCTGAAATCTGTAGAACATCGCTCTGTTGTACTTCTCAGCAGCCTGCAATTCTAGTTCAGTGCCCAGCCAGTAGGTTGGCTTTGTTGTTCTGGTAATCGAGTCTTGTTCCTTTTCATTCTCCTGCATCGCTTTCAATATCCGCTCATACTCACGCAAAAAGGTAATCACACTGAATGTTGAGCCTACATTGTCTTTGAATATGGCATTTGTCCCTTCACTCCGGGCAGTCGAGTGGATAAGGGAAGAAGCTTTTCTTGAAATACACCGGGACAAACAACTTCATGTACTTCCACATGTACCTGAAGTACTTGACATTCTCTACTCCATACTTCTGCGTCATCGGTGGCCACAACGTCTCAAACTCTGCCTCTGTTAGGTAGTTATGCATGATGTCGCTGAAGTCAGCATACAAGTCTAGTTGTGTTGAAAGGTTCTCACACATCTTTCCCGAACTTTTTTCATTATGTGGGAGAGACAACACCTATGAACAACACCCTTCAAAACAGCAAGAACCGCAGACTTCATTGCCACATCTTGGCCCGTAATGACCGTGAGAGGAGCTTTTCGACCCATGCAGTCCAGAAATGTGTCAAAAAGCCATTCAAATGTGTCCACTGTCTCGTTGTGCACTATAGCACAAGCAAACAAGTAGTTGAGACCGTGTCCAGTGATGCCAACAAATGGTGCAAACGGCATATTTTAACGGTTTGTCTTGTATGTCGTGTCAAAACTCAAACAATCACCATACAGCTCATACATTTTTCTCAAGTAGCCATCCGCCCAGAATATGCACAACACCTTGTTGATGTCCTCATCAGCAACTTTGAATGCATAGTAGAAACTTGGATCTTCCTTTTGTTTGTTCCTAAAGTACTCAAGGACCTGCAGCATATCGCCCTTCCATTCTCTCTGTTTATTGCCGTCCTCACATTGCTAACATATTTCTTAGTGTATGGTGCATCGCCACCTCGCAAGTAAGAAAGAATGGCCATAATCTTCCTAGTGGGCATTTGTACAGAGTTAAATGTCCTGATAAACAACTTTTCTTCCTCTGTCATCTTCTTGTGCGATCTGAGGTACTTGCTCTCGTCTGCAGGGCTAAGGGTGTGGTTGTGGTCCAGGTCAACAACCGTGGCAATCCATTTGTCTCCCTTTAGTGTTGCAATCATCTTAGCCTGGCACCCTGTTATTTGTATGAAGTTTTTCCTCTTCCTTTTTGCCTTCTCAGGTGGGGGAATCCCTGTTTTTTCTTGCTTCTTGAGTTGTCTCTTTTTTTCCTTTCTTCAAGCACATCCTCGACAACAACTTTATCCAAGCGGTTGCACCTGTAAGTGTAACGCGACACTGCTTTGTCCCCGGGTTTAGTTGCATGGTAGTTGCCTGCTTTCTTGATTGCAAAACCACAAATGGCTGCATACTCATTGTAGAATGCATGGGCAGCATCACAAGAATCAAAGACCATGCCCACATGTGGCACATGGTGGCTCCGTACTTCTTGACTGCAAGTCTGAGCCTGAGCCGCACAAACACTGTCATTTTCTATGAACATGAGTATGTCCTCCTGTGACAGGTGTTCAACATTTTCCTGTTGCATAGGCCCGCCTTCCTGTTGATCATCACAGTCATAGACATTTTTGTTTTTGCCATGTGCGTCTACTTGTTCACCATTGTCTGAAACATCATCGAAGCTCATACCATCCGTGAAACTAGGGCCATTGCTGGAGCCAGCAGGTGCTGAATCATCACCCAAACCACCATCAAGACTCATGTCCTCATGGAAACTAGGTCCATGGCTTGAAGCAGCAACAACTTCATCATCCAAGTCATCCTCACCTTCATCAAAGTCAAAATCACAATCATCGATGTCTTGTTCTCTGTATCTAGGTTGGTAGCTGCAACCTTGGTGCCCTTCAGCTGTGTTGCCATCCTAGCTCCAGCTAGGGAAACCTTCTGCCCCCACATCTACATTTTCCGCTTGTTGCCTCCCTGTTGGCTGCCCCCCTCATTTTGTCCTTGCAAACGCCCGTACTACTCAGTTATCATGTATGCGTCATTCTGTATCAGCAACAACAAGAATAAGAGAGTAAGCATATTTTTTTGTTATTTTTTCTGTCACACATGGGGGAAAGGGCAGTCGGACATGTACATATGTAAATGAAATCATACCTCACAAAACCCCGTGCCACCAGAATCTTGTTGTTGACCAGAATGTTGAGATCCACCAATACCAGCCTGTGACCACAAACATGTTATGTCGTTTATATTTTATTTGTTGACATTTTTCAACATTTTTTTGTTTCCACTATACATGTCAAAGTCAACAATATAAAGGCACTTATAGTACCTCTTGATCAGCAGCCATCAACAAGTGTGTGTAGCTCATGTAACCACTTCCAAGGAAATTCATTTCCTGCATTATTTTCACCTTTTTGCATGTTAGAATTTGATAATAGTATAAGTTTATTTCTTTTCTCTTTTTATCTTCTTCAGAGTTATAAGTGTCTGCAGCATAGCAGAAGAATAAGTTTTTTCATGAAAAGCACATGACTTGAAGAGGGCACAAGCTATGCTTTTTTCATGAAAGCACGTACATGCGTTGCAAATTGTCACGCCCAATATGCGACCCTATCCAAAAGGAACTCGAAGGTCCCACCAAGGATAGACCCACATATTGAAACGCTTTTGCAAGGTGGATATCATTACATCAACATTACATAATAGATGGGGATACATACATAAGGCATACAATGCCACACGAATACAACAATAGAATACATAAGAGCAACATCCGACTACGGATGAACACAAACAGAAACTCAAACGACATCCACCCTGCTAGCCCAGGCTACCGACCTGGAACCTATCCCCTGATCGAAGAAGCAGAACCAGAACTCCAAAACAAGCAACATTGCTCTCGCGTCATGATCATCGCAAAACCTGTACCTGCAACTGTTGTTGTAGTAATCTATGAGCCACGAGGACTCAGCAATCCCATTACCATGGGTATCAAGACTAGCAAAGCTTAATGGGAAAGGAAGGGGTAAAGTGGTGAGGTTGCAGCAGCGGCTAAGCAAGTATGGTGGCTAACATACGCAAATAAGAGTGAGAAAAGAGCAAGCGGAATGGTCGTGAAGCTAGCAATGATCAAGAGGTGATCTTGAACTCCTACTTACGTCAAACATAACCCAAAAATCGTGTTCACTTCCCGGACTCCGCCGAGAAGAGACCATCACGGCTACACACGCGGTTGATGTGTTTTAATTCGGATCTGGTGTCAAGTTATCTACAACCGGACATTAACAAATTCCCATCTGCCACATAACTGCGGGCACGGCTCTCGAAAGTTTATACCCTGCAGGGGTGTCCCAACTTAGCCCATGATAAGCTCTCGCGATCAACGAAGGATATACCTTCTCCCAGGAAGACCCGATCAGTCTCAGAATCCTGGTTTACAAGACATTTCGACAATGGTAAAACACGACCAGCAAGACCACCCGCTGTGCCGACAAATCCTGATAGGAGCTGCACATATCTCGTTCTCAGGGCACACCGGATAAGCTAAGCGTACAGGTACTGACGTAACCCAAGTTGCCAAGGGATGGTCCCGCACGGTGCTCTAGTTTGGACCAACACTCGGAGGAGCACTGGCCCGGGGGGGTAAAATAAAGATGACCATCGGGCTCCGGAAACCCAAGGGAAAAAGGGCTAGGTGAGGCAAATGGTAAAACCAAGGTTGGGCCTTGCTGGAGGAGTTTTATTCAAAGCGAACTGTCAAGGGGGTCCCATAAATCAAGCAACCGCGTAAGGAATGCAAAATCCGGGAACATAACACCGGTATGACGGAAACTAGGGCAGCAAGAGTGGAACAAAACACCAGGCATAAGGCCGAGTCTTCCACCCTTTACCAAGTATATAGATGCATTAATTAAATAAGAGATATTGTGATATCCCAACATAATCCTGTCCACCATGGAGCAATCTTCTACTTCACCTACAACTAACAACGCTATAAGAGGGGCTGAGCAAAGCGGTAACATAGCCAAACAAAGGTTTGCTAGGAAGGTTGAAAAGGTTAGGGGCTGACATGGCAACTTGGGAGGCTTGAAGAGCAAATGATAGGTAGCGCATCATAGCGATAGAATGAAGCAACTAGCATAGCAATGATAGTAGTGAGATTCAAGGTGACGGTCATCTTGCCTGAAATCCCGCAAGGAAGAAGAACGAGTCCATGAAGAAGACAAACCAAGCGTAGACGAACGAATCCTCACGATCGCAACGAAACGGGAACTATCGAGAAGAAGCACACAACATAGTAAACACAGCACACATGAACAAGGCATGATGCTCAACCAAGCATGATGCAAGACAAGAGTACATGAAGCTACTCATGGCAAGAGATGATGCAAACAAGAGCAACACATCAAGGCAAGTTTAAATGAGGCCGGGAACAACATATAACAAATCCGGTAAGTCCTCACATGCAAATTTCGAAGTTGGTCCGGATCTGAATAAACCTTATGTTCAAGTTTTTAAACAGCAAGTTAAGATGCACCAAGAGGATCTACACGAAATTCTAGTCAAGTTACATATAAAGTTCATTGAATACAGAGCTACGGCCTAGAAGATATGAGCAGAACAAGTTAAACATGACATTGATGCAAAAGGCACTCAAACATCAAGCAAACACCACAAACCAAGGATGCAACATGATAATATGAAACTACATGCAAATCTAAGCAAGTTTCATATAGGGCACACTTAAAACGGAGCAACGGTTCCACATACACTCTATACAAGTTTAAAGGACAAGCTGTCCAAAACAGCAACTAGGCATATAGTAAGCACCAAAACAACATACTACAGTACCACAATAGGAAAACAAAAGGCATGGACATGATGTACAGGTAATGCATGACAAAACATGAACACTGAGCTATCTCCAGAAATCACTAGAAGATGCTCAAACTGACATGGCAAGATTGCAAATAATAACAGTTTACAGACTTGGCAGAAATAACATCAGGTTGCAAAGTTTAGAGCTATCAAACAACATGTTACAGAAACTTATCATGGCAAACAAAAGCATGGCATGAATCTACTAATTGCATATAACAAAAGTCCCTTACTGACCATGAGCCAAAAAGTATCAAAAGATATGATGGCACCCATGTAAACATGGCAAATGATATGACATATTCAGACATGGCAGGAACAACAATAAGTAGGCATGTTGGTGAGCTTGTATCACTCACCACAGAGAAATACATGGCATGACAAGGCAACCAACAGTAATATGGCATATTTATGAAGCTAAGCATGGAAATAACAAGTTCATAGGGTGCATGGATCACTAGCAAATCGCATGGCAAAACTGAACTTAATGTTAGCAGGCTGACAGCAACATTATGTAGCAATTTGAGAGCAAGATTAAAACAAGCTACAGCAGACTATAAATGCAACCAGGGGCATGTATGGATAGAGCATGACATTTATGAGAAAACATCCTTAGTGAACATCTCCAGATTATGCACAGAATGACTTGTAGCAGCAGGTTTACATAGCATCATGATATAGCAGATTCAGTCTAGCAAAACAGAAACAGCGAGTATCCTACTTCATGAGCTCGATGCACTCAGTACAAGACTCACAAAAATACATGGATCGCACCACTGTAAAGATGACATGATGTAGTACAAAACACATATAGACATCAAGCTCATAGGATGCACACATCAAATGCAACAAAAATGAGAAATCATCAAGTTATAACAGTTTCAGCAGATTAACATCATATAGCACTCTTGCAATGATGATTAGGGCATCACGATGATCTCAAATGAACATGGTGCAATGGAATGAAATGAAGAGCATTTCACAACGAACAATTTGATATATTGAACATGCAAAACGGATCTACACAGAGGAAGTTATGGCACGATCAACTTGGGCACTTAATGATAGAAAACTAGGACTTAGAGAGATTTTTACCCTGCGAAAAAAACGAAGCGGGTCGGGCGAGGAGGCAGAGCGGGTCGGGTCCGGGCATGGATCGGTTCGAGGCGGCCCCGGACCGGATCTGGCCGGATCCGGCCGGCGGCGAAGCGCGCGGCGACGGCCGGAGGCGGGCGCAGCGGAGGCGCGCGGCGGCTCGGGCGTGGAGGCGCGACAGATGGAGGCGGGCGCGGTGTCGCGGGCGGCGAGGCACGGGCAGCTCCGCAGGGAGCTCGCTGGCGGGCGGGCATGTGGCGGCGGAGGAGATCCGGCGGCGACGGGTCGGGTCGACGAGGGCGAGGCGGCGGCGAGGCGCAAGGCGGCGGCGGCGGGGTCATGGGACGCCAAGGGCGGCGGGCGGCACACGCGCCGGCGTGGGGGAAAGGGCTGGGCAGCGGGTGGACGTGTTCGGCAAGGGAGGAAGGAGGAGACTAGGGTTAGGGTGGAATCATCCGCGAATTTCGGGGGGAGGGGCTAATTTATAGATTCTGGGAGCTAGGAGAGTCCAAATGGGGTGCGGTTTTCGACCACACGATCTTGATCGAACGACTGATAGCATGGAGGGGGCTTGGATGGGTTATTGGGCCATTTTGGAGGGGTGTTGGGATGCACACAAAAGAGGCTTTTACGGTTCCCCGATTAACCGTTGGAGTATCAAACGGACTCCAAATGGCACGAAACTTGACAGGCGGTCTACCGGTGGTGTACCAAGGCCGCTTGGCAAATCAAGGTCCATTCCGAGAAAGTTTAACACCCGCACATGAAAAGAGGCAAAAGGGGCGCCGGGTGACATAGGAGTGTCGGATTGCAAAACTGACAACATGGAAAATGCTCGGATGCATGAAACGAACACGTATGCAAAATAAAATGCACATGATGACATGGCAATATGCAACATACAAGCAAATGACATGGCAATGACGGCGAATAACTGGCAGACACCTGGCGCATCGAATTCGAGGCATTACACAAATGGACTTGAAGATGTTTGAAATGCCAGCCGCGTCCCAATTTGTCGCTGCTGCACATATTGGACACCAAGGTATGGTTGTTGCACAGAAAGAGTGATGTTCAAAATTATTTTCTTTTTGCGGGGGCACCCAGAAAAATGATGTATTTTTCTTTCACAATCTAATGGTTTTGTTCTTCTTTTTTCAAAAAACAACGATCTTACATGAACCGATGTTACTGGATAAACTGGAGCTGGTCCACGACCGTTCAGAGTTCTTTGTGCCATAGTTCCATCCAGCACCTACAAAATTAAGAGGAATCATTAATTGTGAGGTATACATTTTCTATCTTTTGTAGTCAACAAACCAAATGTTTGTTTTTTATATGCTTTTTCTCATACAACCCACTGTAGCAGATCTTGAAAAAAGTTCAGTTTTTCAGTGTATTGTACAGGGGGTAATCACAGGACACTACTTGTTCAGCGGAGGGGGCATGTATAAGAATATGCTGAATTTTCACCCCTAGGTAATTCTGTTTTTTTGCCCTGAAACATGAAATCAAAACAACCCATATACATGTTTCTGTAGGGAGGTGTCCAACATCAATTTTTTTTGACACACAGTTTAAAATAAAAACTGAATTTCATGTTTTGATGATAGAGTTATAGTCCCACTAGAGAGAGAGAGGATCATGCCAAATCTCACACACCTAAACATAGGGGTGCAGAGCGATGTTCCGCTTAGACCCGCCAAAGTGCTGAATTAGTACAACTTAGCTTAGCAGCAGCACATCATAGCTAGAACTAACTTTTTCTAATTTGTATACGGAGCAGGCCGTACACAAATTCATAGGGATGGAATGCAATGAATTTGATGAGATGATTATCACCCCCCTGCACCCACTCTGCTTGAGCCCTACTCTGGTTTTTGCCCTGCTGAAGATAATTAAAATGATAGCAACAGTACACAACATTAACATGAACAAGGGCGATGGATGATCACAGGGGGCTATTTTTTGACTTGACTTGACTTGTTCTTGTCCCTTTGCATTGCGTTGCATTGCAGATTGAGTCAGACGGTACATACTTACAACAAACAGCAAATTTTCAACTTCTCTGTCCACAACAAGCATCCAACCTTTTCTTTGTTCACAAACAAGCACACTACATGTTTTTTCAGTATGAGTCCTGAACTATATGTGTGCTGGACATACACATATATAGCACCAGCATGAAAACTATTATCCTTTATGTCATCATATCACTGAATACCCATGCTTCTAATATACTATAGTTTTCTTCTTCATTTTTATTCTTCAGATAAAACTTGAATAACATGTGAGACAAAGATGGAGTTTTCCCCCATGAGGTTATCTCAGGACAAACATGCGTGCCCATTAGGAAATTTCCATACTGCTCCAAGATTGTTGCAGAAAAACAAAGGGAGAAGAAGAAATCACAAGGTTTTCAGATCCAAAAGGAAGAAGGTAACAAGAACAGGAGAAAGTGAAAAAGAAGGAGTTGCAGATGGATCCATGGACGCAGCAACTCACCCTGGTGAGTTTGTTTCCCCCTATCCCTGTTCTTATCTTCATCATCTGCTTCCTTCATGACCAAGAATAGCCGCCACCTACACTAGGGTTGGCAGGGGAGGCAGGGACGGGGAGGAAGGAGGGGAAAGTTGGGAGGGGGTGAGGACTGGCGTGTTCTCTCAGGGGTGGGAGGGTGGGGGTTCAGGGTTTTACCTGACAGAGGAACGTACAGCTGGGAGAGGGCAAAAGTTTTCCTGTCTTTTAGCTATACATGGGCTTTCTGCTTTTTTTGTTGTGTGTTTGCTGCGTCCATGGGATGGGGACACAGGTACAACAGGCCAGACAAACAGCAAAAACCCAGCAGAAAGCCCATACAACAGTAGCACCTTGTTGGCCCAGCCTCAACCACGACAAACAAAGTGAAAAGCCCAGCTCGAAGTAACAAACAAACAAACAGGGGAAAAGGAAATAAGCCCAGGTGCTAAGCCGTTTCAACCCAGCAGAAACAGAGCTACTTAACAGGCCTAATCTGCATGCGATGACATCAGCCGACTGAGACTTCGCAAAGTCTTAGTCGACTGAGACGTAGACACTCCCTTAACTAAACTCCTGCACTGCAAATCAGCTACGTTGAATATATATAGTTTGCACGTGTATTTTGTATTCTTGGCCCGCCTCTTATTCTTTGTATAGATGAGGTTGAGACCCATCTTGTACATCATATATAGCGTGCACTTGCACCTGATCAATATGTCGAGAGTTGCATTGCCAAAACCTAGTCTTCTACATGGTATCAGTTACCCCCCGATCCTAATCCTAACCCCTAGCCGCCGCCACCACACTCTCTGCCGCCTCCCTGTGTTACCGCCGCCGCCCTCTTCAACTGCTTCCGCCCGCTCCCCACTTTCTCACCGCCGCTGCTGCCCTCACTCACTGTAGTCGCCGAGCCTCTCCTTCTCATTCTTCGTCATGGACTCCCCTGGTTCTTCCATCTCCAACCGCACTAACCCGTTCGCCGGTCCTGACCTCGTGCTCATCCGCCACAAGACTCGTTCGGACGGTGCTCTCGAGCGTTACAAGGCTCGTTGGGTGGTTCATGGCTTCCGCCAGCGTGCCAGTGTTCACTTCACGAGACATTTGCGCCCGTGGTTAAGCCGCACAAGATCTGCACTCCTTCACCTTGCGGTCTCTTGTGCCTGGCCTGGCATCAGATGGATGTCTCCAAAGCTTTCCTCCACGGTCTTCTCGCTAAACAGGTGTATTGCCAGCAGCCCACAGGCTTCGTCGATGCTACTCATCCAGACTATGTGTGCTTGCTCTCACGGTCTCTTTATGGCCTCAAGCAAGCGCCTCGTGCCTAGTATCAGCGTATCGCCTGTTTTCTTTAGCAGCTTGGGTTCTCCGTCACTTGATCAGATGCCTCGTTGTTTGTCTATCATCACAGCCATGCGACTGCCTACCTGCTACTCTACGTCGACCACATTATCCTGACAGCCTCACCTGTCGAGCTTCTCTAGCAAATTACTACTCGGTTGTGTGATGAGTTTGCTATCAAGGATCTGGGTGCCTTGCACTATTTTCGTGGCATTGAGGTGATTTGACGACCAGATAGGTTTTTCCTCCATCAACAGAAGTATGCACATGAGTTGCTTGAGCGCGCAGACATGCTCAATTGCAAACCAGATGCTACTCCTGTCGATACAAAGGCTAAGCTCTATGCACTTGATGGCTCTATTGCGTCGGATGCTCTGTTTTACCGTTCTATTGTTGGTGCTCTTCAGTACCTGACACTTACCAGACCGTACTTGTAGTATGCAGTTCAGCGGGTGTGCCTTCATATGCACTCCCCATGTGACTCTCATTGGAACCCGGTGAAGTGGATTTTACGGTATATTCGAGGCACAATGGCTCTCAGATTGACATTGACGATATCTTTGTCTCTGGATATGGTGGCTTATTTTGATGCTGATTGGGCTGGCTGGCTCGACACGTGGCGCTCCACCTTTGGATACTGCGTCTACCTCGATCCCTCCCTGATCTCGTGGTTGTCCAAACGAGAACCTATGGTATCGCGCTCAAGCGCGGAGGCTGAGTATCGAGCGGCCGCAAACGTAGTGGCATCGACAGCTTTTACAGGAGTTGCACCATGATGTCTCCCAGGCTACGGTGGTATATGTGATAATCTATCCGCCGTCTACCTTTCTGCCAACCCCGTTCATCATCGTCGGATGAAGCACATCGAGCTCGATATTCATTTTGTGCGCGAACAGGTGGCCCTTGGATGCATTTGGGTTCTTCATGTTCCGACAGCACAACAGTTCACAGATGTGATGACTAAGGGATTGCATACTCCCGTCTTTGAGGAGTTCAGGTCCAGTCTCTGTGTCTCTGGCGACGCTTCAACTGCGGGGGGTGGGGTGTTGTTGAATATATGGTTTGCATGTGTATTTTGTATTCTTGGCTCACCTCTTATTCTGTGTATAGATGAGGTTGAGGCCCACCTTATACATCATATATACGTGCACTTGCACCCGGTCTATACATCAAGAGTCGCATTGACAAACCCTAGTCTTCTATAAGCTACATATAGGCCTTTGGGAGCCGGCAGTCTTTGTACCTTCGGAATGAGCCACTGTGTTCACTGTGGCCGGGAAGTTGTCGATGTCGCGGCCTAATCGGGCCAGCACCCTGAACGAGAAGCCGGTGCATGTGCGGGGAAGGATCCGTCCAAGGTCATTGCCTGAAACAACCAACGCCACCATACTCTCCAACACCCATCAACAGCTTCGGAAGAGTTGTCGTTGAAGCAATGCTCGAACGAGAAAACAAAAACCCTATATGTTGCCGCTACCAGATCGCCGGTAGCACCAATGCACACAAAAATCATCGTGCCAAAGGAACAATAGAAGACAACCCCACAAACCTCTTGACCTGACCATTCAGCTGGTATTAGGGAGATTCTATTTGAGCCATTGACGCCATCAGAGGAGACATAAAGCTCCCTTCTCCCCTCCCATCGTCTTGACAGCACTAGAGGTGAGGAAACCCTGGATTTAGAGTTGGTCATGTCGCACGCGATAGATAGTGTCGATGCCAAAAAAGGCTTTCGCACCGCTTTAGAGTTAAAGCAACAACCAACATACAAGCCAAGACAAAACACACATACCATAACAAACACACACACACACAAGGCAAGATAAGTAGGCACCAAAGACCAACAATGACAACACCCCAAAAGACTCAAAGAACTACCAAATGACAGTAAGCATTGCTACGGAGCCGACGGAGCTCTTCTCGGCGAAACTCCGAAGAGGTGAAGTTGAAAGTCGATGAACCCTGAACTCTAGGACGATGCCTTTAGGAAGGACATGACACCGGAGCGCCACCACCGCCCAATCCAAGGATCAAGGTTTTCACCAGGAGCATGGTGAAGGACAAGGAGCAACCAAACAGATACTTCAAGAAGGTGACGACGTCCACGGGCACCGCCTCCATCGGCCTGGTCAAAGCCAAACAGGATTTTCATCTCGGCAAGTATACTCCGCCTATGCCCGGGGTGTGGCAAGTCACATAGACGACAATCGCACACCATCGCGTAACGTGGAAATGCCAACCACCACACCACCCATGCAGCCATGGTGGCTAGCTGCATGCACCTAAGCCGCGTGCTCAACCCACGAGCACCACGACTCCCACCACACGAGCTGCTGCCCAGGAAACAAGACGCCTAGAATCCATCCATGACTGCGAGCGATGAACGGACCGACAAAGCCGCTAGTGACTAGTTCGAACAGATCGATCAGGGATCCACTAGATTTGGGAAGAGGTGAAACTGCGGAAGTGGACCATGTCCATGATCGACACCCCTGCCTATGACGGGTGGCCTGACTGCATCGTCGCCACCCATCTCTCTCACCACCTCACCACCACCACCCTTATGATACCCAACCGGAGTTCCCTGGCTAGATTCGCATCTAGCATACCTCAGACACGGGCGCAACGGCATGAGGTGTCGGGCCAACCACCAGCAGCAGTCGTGAAAGAACAACATGGACATCCGCACGAGTCGCTCGCTAACGGTCAGACACTGTACACCAAAATTAACCAAAACAACTTTCATCGTCTTCTTTTTACAACTTCAATCATGCATGTATTCTCTCTCTCTCTACTAAGGACATCTACAGTCGAGCAGTCCAAACTTGCCTCAAACGCCCAGGCCGGCGGCCCGGTAGTGACCGATAAAGAAACCCAACCAGACGGATGCCTCAAACAGCCGGGTTGACCGGCGCCCCTCATATCCAGCCCAAATATGGGGAGGATATGGGAGGCCCGGGTGCACCAAGGCGCGTGTGCCACGTCGGACCAGACATGTCTATCCCATCACAAATTGCCTTAAATCCACCAAACCCTTCCTCCTCCTGCCACCTTCCTCCAACCTTTTCCACATCTGAGCCCTCGCCGTCCTCCACTCTTGCTCCCCATACTCGCCGTCGGTCCTGATCTGCCCGCCTAGATGTCGTCCAACCCGTCCCCGACCATCGCGATAGAGGCTGTGTCCACCACATCCATCAGTGTCCCTTCTTTAGCTTCGTCCTGCAAGTTGGAGAGCATCACCCGAAGGGACTGGCAAGGGAGGCAGTGAGACAGGGAAGCGTAGGCGTTGTAGGGAGCGGTTGTGCGGACATGGACGAGCAACTGTCCCCACCCCCCACCAAGCCTGGGACCCCGCACCCCATCCATCCAGCCACCGACAAGGATCGCACCATTAGACCTGGTTGGGACAGAGGTGGATTTGATGACCGGTTGGACGTTTGTCACTTGTTGTAGCTTGTTCGGGCGCAGACAAGCACGGGCACCGGCGGCGCTCGGTCTGCCCATGACACGTTCGACGAATGACACAACAATACTCGGTATGTCCTTGTTGCTCCTGTCCGATCAACTTTGCATATTCCATGTAAAACATTTTGCATATACCGCTAGTCCATTTCGGACATGATGAATGCTTGGAAACTAGGATCACCTAGAAGTTGATCATGTCATCTCAGACATGATCAATGATAATCCAGATCCGGCCTAAAATGGACTACGAATTGGTGGGTCCAGATGGCCCATCATTTGGAGTTGGGACAACATCAAATCCCAATCCAAGCAAGAAGAAGAAGGCAAAGATAACAAAGGCAAGAGGTCCAAATTCTTAACTTTTGAGGATATTTTATTGGTCAAATATTGGTTGGCCACAACAATGAATCTAATATGCGACACAGAGCAAAAGGGGAACAAGTATTGGGAGAGGATTTGGAAGGAATATCATGAATAAAAGCAATATGTGGAGCCGCATCCAATCATGATCAACCATACCGTGGCATCTCTCTAAGATCAGTGGGGATCATTCAAGGGAAAGTGAACAAGTACGTCGGCTACTACTCACAAGTGACTGATTGCCATCAAAGTGGGATGGGAGTGGCAACTCACGTAAGCTAACTTCATCTTCTCATCACTTGCATATGCTTGTTTTTGTTGCATTCTCATGCTCATACATATTTTGTTTGGTAGATGGTGGTGGCGGCCACTATGTATCACGAAACGGAGAAGAAGCCATTTGGTTTTAGCCATTGTTGGGTGATACTGAATGACAAACTAAAGTGGATACAACTTGTGGCCAATCTCAAGGTCGGCAATAAGAGGAATGGTGGCTCAAGCTCCCACCAATCAATTGGGTCAGATGTAGAAGACGAAGATGTTGTAATGGAGAATGGAAGGGCCATCATGCCAAAGGATAACCGACAAGTAATGGAAAACAAGTGGGAGAAGGCAAGGGCCTCTCGTGACACTGCGGCTACAAAAATGTCCTCCACATATACGGGCATTTTTTCAGTGAGGGAGAACAAGAAAGAGGAGAGGTACAAGCTCATGTTGGATGCGCAAAAGGAGAGGATAGATTGGGACCAAAAGAGGGCAGTGAAGAAGCTAAAAATTAAGAGGGCGGGGGGATCGAGTTGGATAAGCAAGAGGGGGCTATCAAATGGGAGCTCGAGAAGGCCAAGACGTTTGGAGAGAATGAGCTTGAGAAGGAGAGGATGCAAATTGCACGGGGCGCAGAGGATGCTAAGATCATGTTGGCAAACGAAAGCCTCTTGGATGAGCATGCAAAGAAGAAGCTTGCGAAGAAGAAGACTGAGATCAATGACCACAGGGAATACGAGGTGGCGAGGGCGGCTACGACAGCAGTGGAGCATGCGGCAAGGATGCAGATAGAGCATGCGGCCCGGATGCAGGCAAAGCATGATGGAAGGATGGTCTCAGAGTAGGCGGCATGGATGGCATTCGATGAGTGCGAGTGAACCACCATGCTTGGACATTGATTTCATTTTGGCATGTTCGGCTTGTTGAACTATGATTTGTTTTGTTTTGTCGTATTTGTATTGAACTATCGAATTGGGACGATTTATATCGTATGATCAACGTGCATGGATTGCATGAATTTGAGATTTCACATTTGAGGTGCGTGGATGTGCGTAGTCCCAACGAAGGTGTGAGGGTTATCCGGGAGGTTTTTTCCCCTAGGGCTCCTAGGGTTCCCAACTTCCCTTGGCGGCGACGTCGGGGTTCCCACCTATCGTGACGATTTCGATATCGATCTCACGTCGAACTCACCCCAGGGTGATTCAGGACGTGATTCCAAGTGACCCTTCCTCGAGGAGGGAGATAGCATGGCTGACGGAGCTCGCAGGGGCTCGCCGGTGGACGGCGGATCTGGATCAAGCAATGCATGGAGATAGGAAGGAGGGGCTGATGGAATCTTGGGGGATCGATTCGCAGGTCTAAGCCTGCATGGGGAAGAGGAGGAAGAGCTCGATTTGTCAGGAGAGGTTGAAGAGCTGATTGAGGAGACGAGATGGATCACGATTTTTAGGGTTCATACACAAAAACCCTATAGTTATGTCTCACTATATAAATCCCTACGGAACGCCTGGACAGCTTCGCAGGGGGTGACATTCAAGCCGGTGGGGGAGAATCTCTTTCTAGCCCAGCTGATGTGTTTGGGCGACTGGAACCGTATCATGAACGGGGGGCGTGGCTCTTCCGTAAAGCGGCTGTGGTGATGGAGGAATATGATGGAATTACAGAGGTGCAAGAGTATAAGCTGGACCGAATTCCGGTTTGGGCACGAATCACTGATGGACTGATGAAAAAGAGGGAGACTGCAGAAAAGATAGCGAGGAAGGTGGGGCTTCCGCCGTTAACGGTCATCGTCAATGAAGGACGCATCAACACTACAAGAAATATGTCAACTTGTGACCCTCACTATTGGTCGCTGAAAGGTCATAGTTTTTCATTTGCGACCTTTTTGTGACCAAAAATGAAGGTCAAAAGTCGAGGGTCATTAATCGACTATAGCGACCTTCTCGTGATATGTAAAAGGTCGTTGGTTCTTTGACCAAATTTTTGGTCACTAGCAACCTCCCCAGCCACGAGGCATCCAGCGTGGCAAGTCGATGTGGCACAAGATTCAGCCCGGTCCAATTCGGTTTTCTACATGGGCCTAGCCCAACAATTCGGCCTTTTTACTGTATATTTTCTCTATTAATTTTCTCTAGCTACATGGGCCTGGCCCAACAATTTGGCCCTTTTATTTTCTAGGCATGGCCTTTTCGGTCCATTTCATTTTTATTTTCGATGGTTTTTTGTGGTCCAGTTTTTAGATGGGTCCCAATTGTCAGATTTTCCGACGGTGGATCCACATCACTTTTAAGCAAAGATATATCAAAGCAAAGAAAAGAATATGAAAATCTTCAAATAACCAAAATAGGTCCCACACGCCGACATTTCAACATTGCTCAAATTATTTTGGTAAGTGGATCCCACTAAGCAGGTTTCCATTTCACAAATTTTAAATCACTATTTCAAACAAAAAACAAACATAATTTATCAAATCATTATAATGTCACAATCTCTACAGCCTATTACAGTCAAACAGAACAAACAAATCACTAGCATCATGGCTTTGCACTTGGCTTCATGGCTTTGCACTTCAAATTTGTCTGGTGCTCACAGTAAAAGAGTGAACACAAATACTTCCAGATTAGTGTACTGCCATCGGTCGAACCAAACAAATGCAATGGCAACAAAAATGTAAGGTGAAAGTACTAGAAAGGGCAAATAAAATAACAGACTTGCATAGTGAACTGTTTGCTTTTACAAATCTTATAGAATAATTTGTATAAATTATACATTTAATATAGGCTTCATGAAGATGGGTAGAAAAAGAAGGTACTTCAACCACTTTGCATTACAAGATCACAAGCAGGAAACAATGAGGAGACATTACAAAGTTTGTGGTGGAGAACATGTGTAGCTTCAAAGAGCACCATGCATGTCCACAAGCAATATGTTCCTAATAGATATCAGCTCATCTCAATTTACTTTCTTAAGTTTCTAATATTTGATAAAAAGAGACCAATAAATCATGTTTTTTCTTGACTAGGCCACAATTAGAACTCACAAGCAATATGTATAATTTCAGGCAATGGTGTTTATGTAGACTTTCACTTGTCACTATATTCTTGAATGGGAATCAAAAGCATCCATTTTAGTAAACACAAGTTTAAGTTGTTGCATGATCATGGACAAGTTTAAGTAAACACAAGTTTATTTGCTGCATAATCATGGACAAGTCACACAAAATTTCAAGAACTGTAGATGCTCAAAATTTCAATGAACTTTGCATAACTTTGCATAAATATTACTACCGCTGGTCAGTGATTGTTTCTTAAAAGTGAAAAAGAAATAGAATTCCATGGCAAACTGCTTGTAGTTTACATCAGGCAACATTCGACATCCAATTCAAATTCAATGAAGTTTAACTGAATGTGCAGTTTCACCATAGTCCAGTTTATACAACCCCAAGGTCAGAAGTTTACCTTAAATACAATTACAACATTCTAGAAAAAAAACTAAAAGCATCTACTGGATTAATTCAGAAAGGCACACCACAATCAGACTGAGAACAAACCAAAAACATGTGTGGAGCCGAGCTACAGATATAACAGAGCTAATGGTTCACTTCATTGTCACACGCCAACTGCTGACTATGACATGCAAATATATAGTATCATGTTTGCAGAGGCATTAAGATCATTAACCAAACAACTTAGTTTAGGTCAAATCATCAAACCAACTCATAAGAGGGCAAGATCATCAATTCGGGATTGCAGACATGAACATCTCTGGAGAGCACAGGTACAAAAGTAAATGTTGGTGAACTGATCATTTGATGGTACACTACAAGAATCAAACAACATGCTGTATTTTAGTTGAGCTATATGGTGAATAGTTCATCAACTAGGCTGGGCGAACAAGCATAAATGCACATATGGTGGGGCATAATAACAGGGCAGTACAAATCGGTATTTGAGCAAAGGTGTATCACAAAATAACAACCAACAAACAAAGGGTAGCACACAAATTTTGCTGCACCGACGCTCAAAATGTGATATGTCATTTATCACAGTGCAAGGGAGCAAAACCAACATGTAGAGAAGGGACTCGATCTAGTTGTCCCAGCTCACCATTCCGCTGCAGACATCATACATCTAGCTCCCCCGAACAGGTTCAAATCGATGGTTCTTTGGTCACTACCATGGAGGGATAAGTATGTGCCATGAGATCGACAAGGAATAACCAGGAAGGAGTTACCTTTGCGAAGCATGAATGGACACAAAGCAAGGCACGCCATCACAGAGGTCTTGAGCACATTGCTGCGTGGGTTCTTCACCGCCTTCAAGATCCCCAAGACCACCTTCTCCGTGCTAATCAGCACCATGACGGACGATTCTCATGGTGAAACTGTCACCATGCAACCTACAAATCTTCATCCGGACAAAGATGAACCAGGAATTAGCACATTGACATGGTCCTTTTGGGGGAGGAACAAGGACAGGTTTCAAGACATGTAACGCCAGCTAACACAAATTCGGTCATAACTAATCCATTCCTCCCCAAAAAGAACCCGAAACAAAACCAACAGCCGTAAAATGTAAACAAGACCAGGTTCTGAAATAGTAATCGACACAAAATAATGGTACTATTGTCTAAATCACATGCCACAAGTAGTAATCAAACCAATTTATTTGAACTATTGCTTCACGGACATTTGACTTCGCATGCATCTTGAATCAAGCAATGTCGATAGTAGTACTATATTAACCCCGTGACGTGAGGATTGCCTACCGAACAAGAATATCAGACTACTTTATGCAAGCAAGAACCGCCGATTTCGTGCTCGGGAAACTATGACCAAGAATCGCACATGTCCGGAGCAACATTTTGACAAGAGTAGTATCGCTCTGGATGGTGCCGAGGCCGCGGCTGCCCATGACGATGGTGTCGATCTTCCGCTCCTCCAAGTCGCCACGAGCTTCTCCTGGCGTCGCTTCAAAGACACCTTCGCCACCACCTTCACCGACAATCAGGCCGAGAGCCGGTCCACCCATCTTTCTCCATGCTCGATCGATCACATCATAGGATCGAACACCTCCGTGCATATACAAAAAGCAACATACCTCGAGCTAGCGCGGCGGTGTCGAGCACCTCGGCATCGCAGGTCACGTCAGTAGTTCTTCATCACCTCCGCCCCGGTACTCGGACAGAGGGATGAGCGCTGCGGGGGAGCCGATCGAGCACGCGTTAGCTTGAGATCAAAGCGAACAGAGGGGTGGGTGTGTCAGAGCGCTCACGGAATCCGGACTTGGCCCAGACGGCGTGCTTGGCCTCCTCCCTGCCGTGGCGCTGGACGTGGAGGACGATGACGGTGTGGCCCCGGCGGAGCAGGTTCCGGACTGCCCACTCCAGCGCCTGCTTGCTACTCGCCGAGTAGTCCATGGACCCATCGAGAGATGGTGGATGCGGATCCGGCGCCGCTGCCGTCGTCCCCGTCCATCCATCCATCCATCCGGGAGGAGGAAGGTCGCCATGGTGATGGGGTTGGTGGAGACGGTCGCAGTGGGGGTGGGATTGGGGTCGGCGACGGCGACGGCGGCGGGATTGGAGGAGGGGAGCTCAAGTGGATCTCCAGCCAGTGAAGGGAGGGAGGTGGTGCGGCAGCGGAGTGGAGGCGGTCGCGGCGGCTGGTTCACCGGAGGGGATCCAAATCGAATCGTGGGGAGACGAGGAGGAGGAGGAGAAGGTTGGTTGGTCGGCCGACGGGTATGAAGTAGAGGATGTCGCTCGGCAATGAGGAGTGGGGAGGAGGTCGCCGGCGGGCTGGGGCTCGGTTTGGGGAGTGGCGATCGCGGCGTGGGCGGGTTTGGGGTTGCGAGAGAGGAGAGGATGGATCTGGGAGCGAGGGAGTGGGTGAGTGGGGTGGCGGCGGGTGAGGATCTGGGATCGAGGGAAGGGTGGGTGAGTGGATTAGGGTTTTGATTCTCGGGAGTAGCTCCACCGTTGGATGGATGCGTGATGGATGGCTCAGACAGGCCCAATTTGGTGATCCGCGTGAAAGCAGTTCTCTCGCCTCATTGGCCGGCTATTTCGCACTTGAATCTTAAAATTTTTGGACCCCAAACTTTGAACTTTTGTAAACATAACAATGTCATAGTTTGTCAAAATGATCTCGTTTTTTTCATAAGTGTGCATCTTAGAATGGTAAACGATGCCATAGCTCAACGACTTTCATTTTCTTTGCACAAAAGATGATTTTCCATTTTTGAGTGCATAAAATGGTTTTTTCTGTGAAGAAGCGATCAAATATTTGTTCCAAAATAGCACAAATCCATTTTTCAAAAATATTAGACCATATTTTATGTAAAATTGACCAAATAGTTACATGTCAAAAGCTTTTGATCCACCTCTTATAAAAGAACAAATTTCACCCATTCGGTGGGAAGCGGGAAATTTTAAACGAGAATTTGTTCAAATGATCTCATATTGTGCACAAGGGTGCATATTGTAATAGCAAACAATGTTGCCTAAGGAAGTTTTCATTTTCGTTGGACTAAAAACCATTTTCCATTTTCTCGAAAGTGCCGAAATGAGGTTTTTTGTGAAGGAACTACCAAATAATTGTTGCAAAATTGACCAAATCATTTTTCTAAAATACTAGGCCATATATAATGCACAATTGACAAAATGGTTGGGTGAAAAAGTTTTGATCCACCTCGATGAAAAAGACAAATTATCGCCGATTCACCGAAACGGGTCAAATTTGAACTGTAGCTGCCTCATAGTTTGCTCTTTATTTTTCCAAAAATCATTTCTAGGTACATAAGTATCTATTTAATCATAGAAACACCAAAAAATTCCAAGATTCAACCACTAGCTAGGAACGGTCAAGCCCGCCGCGCTTTGACCGCATTTTGAAACGGGCATAAAAATTCAAAAAATCAAAAATTGGAAAACCTTCACATTGTGTCATTATATGTGACCAAGTTTGCAGGAAAAATAATAAACTTGTAATACGGTAATTATTTTAAAAAGTGTTCTTTAAATGAGCTATCAAGTGTGAAGATTCATGGCTTTCAAGCCAAATGATCAATCTTATGGCCACATTCATGGCATAGTTTGTTTAAATGATCTCATATTGTGCACAAGGGTGCATATTGGAATGGCAAACAATGTTGCCTAAGAAAGTTTTCATTTTCGTTGGATGAAAAAACCATTTTCCATTTTTCGAGTGCCCGAAAGGAGGTTTTTTTGTGAAGGAACTACCAAATAATTGTTGCAAAATTGTACCAAATCATTTTTATAAAATACTAGGCCATATTTAATGCACAATTGACAAAATGGTCTGGTGTAAAAAATTTTGATCCACCTCTCGTGAAAAAGACAAATTTTACTGGATTCACTGAAGCGGTCAAATTTGAACTGCAATGCCTCATAGTTTGCTATGTATTTTTTCCAAAAATCATTTCTAGTTACATAAGGACCTATTTAATCATAAATACATGGTTTGGTGGCGATACGTCAAGGTTTGGGCGGTGGCCGAGGGCCCCAACTCTAGAGCGCCAGAACTCAAGATGCCGCGGCGTGGTCATCGCGTGACCGTGGCGTTGCCATGTGTTTTGGGCGGCCTAGGCATGTCTAGTGGGTTGGGCACTCCCCAGGTTGGTGCTAGGAAGAAAATTACAACATAAGATTCTCATGAGGAGACCAATCGATGCTCAAACATGAATTAGCAGCCAAGTGTTTGATTAGTGGTACGGGAAATGTACATGGATAATGGGCGTGAGTTTTGGCTGAGGATGATCAGTTACTAGGAAGACCGTTTTCACAAATTTTCAGCTCAAAAGGAGGAGCCTAGGTGGTACTTGCTTTGCAAACCACCACACTGGACATAAATACAAATGTTGAAGCTCGGCTCAAAATAATGAATGGATTGAGCTGGCATTTGGTGGAGGATGGTTATTTGGGCATAGGAAAGCACTGTAGAAAATGGATACTATTTGGACATGCCAAAGTGGTACTTCCTTCACAAACTGTTACTCTGAACAAAATAGGAAAATGAATATTTTTGAATTATTTTTGAACTAGGCAAGGAAGGTTTTTACATATTTGACGAAGATATGACCCAAAGAATTTATGAGATTTTTTTGGGAATTTTGGGAATGACAGAAATATAGGTTGCTTCACAACCTAGGGCAAAATCGCCACATGGACATGACACATAGGCAAAACTCGATGAGGTGGCGCCTAGTCATAGCAACCCACCACAATTTACAAGGCTATGACCATCTATATTGGTCGTTAACAACTAGAAATAAGGCAATGGACTAGCACTATTTGCTTTGTGACCATTTCGTAAGGAAATTACGACCTTCGACCAAAATGGTCGCAATGGTTCAGGTTTGGAGCCCCCTGAACAGCTTTTGACCAATTGGTCTAAAATGGTCATAGATTTATGACCAATTCTTCGAGGGTCACTGACAGAAGGTCATAAGTTGACATATTTCTTGTAGTGCAACCCAACTAGATACTTATGGGCGCGGGTGTTCGTAAAGCTTGATACGCCCTTAGTGCGTTTTGTCCCATTGACTCTGAAGGAGAGCAAAAGATACCCGGTAGAGTATGAGAAGCTACCGGATTTTTGTGACTTTTATGGGTTGATTGGGCACGTAGTGACTGAATGTGGTGATGGTATACACAGTGCAGAATCTTGGTAATGGGGTAGGGGCTCCTTGTGAACTTTGACCCGTCGATGGGCAGAACAAACACAGGCAGAGGGGGAGCCCCGGGACGCAACAACTCGAGTAGAGGCGGGGGTCTTGGACGCGGTAGAGGAAACCCAGGTGTCCCGAACCAAGAAGAGGTAAATGACATGATCATTGGGGAGGAGCTAGAAAGTAACCGTGGTGCAATGGTTCCGATGTCACGAAAAAGGTTGATACACCAAGATGGCTCAATGTCTAGTCAGGGGAGTGGAGTAATGGTGCCCTCGGCGATACCACCAGTAGGTTTTGTCAGCGACAAAGTGAGCTTGCTAGAGAGTGGGCAGGAGGAGCCAGTTGACAAGAGCAAGCTGAGTACCCCTCAAAAGATTCATGACAACAAGAGAATGAGGCCCACAAGTGTGGGTGAGGACCCAACACCAAGTACATCGGCAACTCCCCTCGAGGGTGCTCGCCGGGACCAATGAAAATACTATGTTGGAACTGCCGCGGTTTGGCCAGTACCGCGGCAGTGAGATCGCTTCTGGATGTCCAGAAGCAGTTTGGGCCAGATGTGTTTTTTCTGTTTGAAACACATCTGAACACAGCTAAGGCAGAGAAGGTTCGTAGGAAAATAAATATGGATAAGATGGAGGTTGTCGAGAGTGTGGGAGCTAGTGGAGGCCTGATCCTCTATTGGCGGAACCCGGTGGAAATACAAGTGAAGGATAAATCAAAAAAATTGTTGATGTGGTTGTGGGAAATGCAGTGGAGGAATCTTGGAGGTTCACAGGGTTCTATGGAGAACCTAAATGGGAGGATAAGCACCTTTCATGGGGGTACATTCATAGCCTGTATCAGCAATCGCGTGCACCATGGGTAGTGGCAGTTGAGTTCAATGAGATCATGTATTCTCATGAGAAGGAGGGTGGAGCGCCGCGACCAACAAGTATGATGCAAAGATTCAGAGACGCTTTGGTTGACAGTGAACTTGAGGATATGGGCTTCACCGGCTACCAATTCACTTGGCGGCGACGTAGATTACGGGAGAGGCTAGATAGGGCTGTTTGTAATGGACAGTTCCTAGGTCTCTTCCCTAATGCAAAGATCACTAACACAGCACACACACTAAATCTGATCATAGGCCCGTCCTTTTGGACACAGATGGTGACTTGGCGAGCGATCACTTCAGAGCAAAAACTAACCAGTTTGAAGCGAGGTGGTTAAAGGAGGATGATGTGGAGCAGCTGGTATCTGATGCATGGAACAAAACCAGTCCACATGCATCGTTGGCTGACCGTACTGCCGTGGTTCATGCAGAGATGCATGTATGGGATAGGGAAATCTTGAAGGCGCCCTATAGACACCTGAAAGAACTAAAGGAGGAGTTGGAAAGCTTGCGATCGGACCCTCTCACTGATGAGTCGGCGGATCGGCAACGTGCTGTGCTGATTGCAATTGAAGAAAACTTGGAAAAGGAGGAGATCTACTGGGTTCAGAGGAGTAGGGCAAACTGGCTTAAGTTTGGAGATCGGAACACACACTTCTTCACAAACTTTGCTACTGCCCGAAAGAAGAGAAACCATATACGCAAACTGAAGAATGATAGCGGGGTGTGGGTAGAGGATAATGAGTCAATGAGGGTTATGATAGCAGAATATTTTCAGCATTTGTTCTCTTCTGAAGTTGCTCTTCCCAACGTAAATGTTCTGAATAAAGTGAATCACTCTGTTACAGATTATATGAATCAAGCTTTGCTAGCGCCATACACGGCTGAGGAGGTGAAGCGTGCATTGTTCAGTATTGGGGATTTGAAGGCACCCGGTCTAGATGGACTGCACGCAATCTTTTACAAGAAATTCTGGCCAGTGCTGGGGGATGAACTTGTAAAAGAGGTGTTGCAGGCAGTAAACACGGGAATCCTTCCTGAAGGGTGGAATATGACCACTATTGTGCTCATACCGAAGGTTGAGAACCCAGAGACGGTTGCACAGTTTAGACCCATAAGTCTTTGTAACATTGTTTACAAAGTAATATCAAAAATGCTAGCGGCAAGGTTAAAACTAATACTTCCAGATATCATCAGTGAAACCCAAAGTGCGTTCGTGCCTGGAAGGATTATTACCGACAATGTTATTGTTTCCTATGAGTGCCTACATACAATGAAAAGGAGGAAATCAGGAAAGCTAGGGACGTGTGCGGTGAAGCTAGACATGCACAAAGCTTATGATAGAGTGGAGTGGGTTTTTTTGGAGGCAATTCTTGGGAAGCTTGGTTTTGATGCAAGATGGATAAAATTGGTTATGGCATGTGTCACTTTGGTGCAGTATAAAGTAAGGTTCTATTCAAATGAAACCTTGCCATTCTCACCAACATGAGGGCTTCGGCAAGGGGATCCCCTCTCTCCTTACTTGTTTTTGCTATGTGCGGAAGGCCTATCTGCACTTATTTGCCATGAGGAGAGCCTTGGAAATTTACAAGGAGTTCAGGTGTGCCGTGACTCCCCTCGTATCTCACATTTATTATTTGCTGGCGACTCCCTCATCTTGATGAAAGCAGATTGTGGGAATGCCCAAACCTTAAAGAGGATCCTTGATGACTATTGTGCAGCATCAGGCCAAATGGTGAGCGAGGCCAAATGTTCTATTTTTTTCAGCCCCAATACAGAGGTGGAAACAAAGGCCAATGTGTGTCAAATTCTGAATATAATGACAGAGGCGCTATCTGACAAATATTTGGGGTTGCCATCGATGATTGGAGTAGACAAGGTTACTTGCTTCAAACATCTAATCGAAAGAATCCAGAAAATGGTAAATGGGTGGAAGGAGAGAACTTTATCCTATGGTGGAAAAGAAGCACTACTTAAAGCGGTGGCCCAAGCCATCCCCACATACGCGATGAGTGTATTTAAATCCCCAAAGAAAATTTGCAAGGGGATCACCGATACAATGTCGCAGTACTGGTGGGGTGACGAGGAAGACCATAAGAGGATGCATTGGTTTGGTTGGTGGAAAATGTGTATCCCGAAGGAAAGGGGGGGTATGGGATTTCGAGATGTCCAGAGTTTCAACTTAGCTATGTTGGCCAAGCAGTGTTGGAGGCTGATTGAGCATAATGAGTCCCTATGTGCAAGGGTGTTAAGAGCGAGATACTATCCCACTGGCGATATTTTGAATTGTGAGCTGAAGAAGGGTTCCTCATATATCTGGAGGAGCATATGGGCGGGTATACAAACTTTCAAAGAAGGATCCATTTGGAGGGTCGGTGATGGTGGAAAAATTAATATCTGGAGCGACTGTTGGATCCCCAACAGCTTTTGAAGGAAGGTAGTCACTGTCAGGGGTAACCAAGTGCTCACAAGAGTAAGTGAACTCATAGACCCCATTACAGGTGAATGGGATGAGCAGCTAATCCGTGAAAACTTTTGGCACATAGATGTAGAACGTATCCTACAGATCCCCCTGCACCAACAAGTAACAGAAGATTATGTGGCTTGGCATCTGACTAAGAACGGAATTTTTACAGTCAGGTCAGCTTACAATAAAGAATGGGAGATTTCATATGTTGGCGAGGCAAATGAAGCAAACTTGATTGGTGGGACAGCGCCACACCCAATATGGAAGAAACTTTGGAGTTTGAAAGTTCCTGGGAAAGTAAAGATCTTCCTGTGGAGATGCTTACATAATGCAATTCCGTGCTTCGGTGTCCTGGCAAACAGGCATATAGGCCAAAACTCTCAGTGCCCAATATGTTGTTTGGCTGCTGAGGATATTAAACATGCCATTTTTAGCTGTGAGCGAGTCAAAGCATTTTGGACGTCGTTGGGGATTTGGAATACTATATCTAAAGCTCTTTTGGTGGACCGATCGGGAGCAGGAATTCTGGAATTTCTATTGTGTGATCAAGTGCATCAGAAGCCGTATATGAATCAGTTTGATCTACCTGAACTTATCGCGACGACAAGCTGGTATATTTGGTGGCAGAGGAGAATGCATGTTCGAGGGGAGGTAGTCCTGTCTCCGGGTAGAACAGGACAATCCATCCATGCACTTACACTGAACTTCACCCGCGCGATGGCCGTTCCTGGGACGAGACCGAGGATTAACTCCTGGCTGATCGTTCTGGCATCGCAGCAGCTCTTGAACGTTGATGCATCTTTCCGGGAGGAGGATCACTCGGGATCTTGTGGGGCCATTATAAGAGACCACAAAGGGAATTTCATTGCAGCTTCCACCTCACGTATTGATCACGTGGCAGACGTTGTCACTGCTGAAGCTGTAGCACTCCGGGAAGGTGTAAAGTTTGCTGTTTCGATGGGTTGTAACAACATCATGGCGAGGATGGATAACTCCATTGTTGTAAACGCTCTACAGCTGAATGAAGGACAATCAATGGTGGTTGGCCCCGTTTTGGAAGAATGCAGAGAGTTACTAAGAGATTTTGGGAAGGTTATTCTCGAGCATTGTAATAGAGAGTCAAATATGACTGCTCATGCGCTAGCTGAATATGGCCGTGCAAACGATCCGTCCCTGTGGATTGAGGCACCGCCAAGCTTCATTGCCAATTATTTGGCAAACGATGTATCTGTTATTTAAGTTAAATAAAGCTAGCCATGATGGCCTTCCCGTCAAAAATAAAATAAAATAGTCCCAATGAAGGGCCGCACGGTTGTTTTCAACAAACTATGCCATGTTATTTTTACCCCGCAACTGGCTGCTATACGTGGGTGTGAATACTTCCTCCTGTCTTTTACCCTGTCTTTTTACCCCTTTCAAACCTACAAGCAACTGGCTGCTATACGTTGGCGTGGATACTTCCTCCTGTCTTTTTACCCCGCGTATTAGATTTTTGAAGTAATTTTTTTAAAGTTTGACCAAAGTTATATTAAAAACATCAACATCTATAATATCAAACATATATACTACGAAACTATATTTCATAATAAATCAAACAATATTGATTTGTCATTGTCAATGTTGATACTTTTTTCTATAAATTTGACCAAAGCAATGATACTTTGACTTTGAATAAAATTTATATGCAGACTAAAAAGGACCGAAGGGAGACAAAACTTATATATAGACTAATAAGGACCGGAGGGAGTATATATGCCTCCTCGTTTGATTAACCTGCTTCTTTTTCTACCCTGCATTGCATGCCGAAAATGTATACCTAATAATAAACGGTTATTACTTCTTCGGTACGTCATGGAAATTGTCCTCAAAATTGCAAAATATTACCTACCAATGCCACATATAACTGATAAGAATACTTTTCACACAGAGGAATCCTCTGCCTGGGCCGACCCATGCAATAGGGACCTCCTATACCGCGGTCTACATGCTAGGAGAAGATGCAGGGCGCCCGTTTGGGCCGGCACCATGTCCAGGCAGCGTGTTTTCAAATTCTGATTTTTATTTTTATTTTTTTTGTTTTCATTTTCTCTACTTGAAATAATTCGGGACTTCAATAAAGATCCGAAAATAAAAACAAATGATAATTTTCAAAAAGTTTTAAAAATAATAAAATGCTTGTGGATTCAAAATGTTTGCTTACTCAAAAAATGTTCAAATTTTGAAAACGAATGGTCGGGAAATCAAAAAATGTTGACAATTTTTTAGAAGTTTGTGTATTAAAAAATGTTAATGAAATTGAACAAAGTTTGCCAATCCAAAAAATGTTCATGAATGAAAAAATATCCTGAAAATTTAAAGACTGTTCGTTACTTACAAAATATTTTATTCATTCATAAAATGTTCGCTGACTCAAAAAATGATCATGCATTTCAAAAAATGTACATTAAATCAAAAAAATGTTCATGAATTTCAAAAATTGTTGCACCAATTTTGCTGAACAACGTCCGTCAATTCTAGAAATGTTCGTTGATTCAAAAAAATGTTAGAAAAATGTTCACAATTTAAATAAAAAAATGTTTGCAAACAGTATAAATGTTCAATAAATTAAAAAAACTTGATTTTAGAAAATTTAGAAAAGTGTTCATGAGTTTGGTAAATCTTCACGATTTCAAATATGTTCATGAGTTTGAAAAAATGTTCATGGTTTCATGAAATTGAGAGTGACAGTGTATCTCGGTAATGCAGCAAAATGTGATCATGGCCATTGAAGATTATGATTTTTTTTTCTCTCATTGCAATGCACGGGCCCTTTTGCTAGTAAGAAGAAAGTGAAGAAAAGAAGAAAGCGATGAAAAGAAGGCGTGTGCCTGCGTGCGCCGTCGTCACCATTGAAGCCAGAGCCATTGCAGTCATCTACCATGGATCGAAAGCAAAGAGGAAAGGACGGATCGGGGAGAGGAGAGAACGGAGTGGGTTGAGCGGACCGCGGTCTAGGGTTCATCCAAGAGGACACATGTGGGGTCGGAGTGAGCCGGGCTGAGGAGACGGACAGCCTGAACGTTTGGGGCGTCCGAATGAATCGTTTTTTTTATAGCCGGTCACTAATCTATCAGCCCGTCCGAACGTTTGAGACGGGTTTGATGCCCCGGCTGCGCATGCTCAAACCTACTTTTACTTGGGTATGCCGTTAGCTGGTTCGTTCGATCGTTTTCAACAAACTACTTCATATTATCTGTCGACACAACAAGCAGCAGGCTGCTATACGTGGGGTGGGTATATATGCATTGCGTTCAGAAAAAAAAAGAAGACGACGAAGAATAGAAGACGTTGCGTGCGTGTGTGCGTGTGTGCGCCGGCCGTTGACAGAAATAATTTCTGTGTGGAGTTAACGTAGGAGTAGTAGCCAGGCACGTATGCAAGGTTCTCGATGGGTCGAACAAAGTTTGATTTGTTACCAACGTGGGAGACAACTTAAGTTAGCAAAGTGTCGGGTGCGGTGTCCGTGCCATGCATGCATCTCTATCCATCCATCACCGTCGATCATGTCCGTCCTATCTACTAGGAGCAGTACTTCACCTGCGACTCCTGGTTGGCTCCTCGTCGTCTAGACCTCTCTGCAACCTCTCTCTGGCGGCTTCGGCAGCCGGCCGGAGAGTCGGGAGAGAGGGATGGACGTTTCTCGTCTACATATGATGTGTCCGTACCGGACTTGCTATTTCTGTGAGATGCACAATAACAACCCTCCCTAGCTTGATTTTTTTTTCGGAGTTACCCTAGCTAGAATTACAAAAGAGAAAATATATGAGCGAGGCTTTTTGAAAATTTCCAAAATTTACTTAATGGCTTTTAAGTTTTTTTTAAAAAAAAATACACAAGTACGTATAGATGTGTACTAGACAATAACTGTGTACTACAACAAGTTTTGTCCGGCTCCGACAAAGGAGGGGTGATGACGGCAGCGCACCTTCGGCTTGTTTTAGTGCTTGTAGTCGTCACTAGGTGCTCTATAGATCTAGATGTAATTTTTATTATTTTGTGGGTTTGTTGTACTGTCATGATTGATAATGAATAGATCGAAAGTTTTCACTAAAAAAATCCTCTAATTTCAAAAATCCTTTAATTTCAAAAATCCTCTATTTTCTTCGATAAGGGCACTCAGGATGGCATGAAAGGTCAATTGCAAAACATTCTTGGTGTGCATAATGAGGCTCTTGGCGAGCGTTACTTGGGTCTCCCCACACTGGTTGGGAGATCAAAGGATGGTACTTTCAGATATGTCACGGAGTGCTCGAAGGGGAAGGTCAATGGACTGAAGGGGCAGGGGCTTTCAAAGGCCACGCGTGAAGTATTGGTTAAATCTGTACTCCAAGCTACACCAACCTACACTATGAGTTGTTTTCACCTCACAAAGAAAATGTGCCGGAACCTGACTTCTATCTCGTCAAAATTCTGGTGGGGGCAACAAATGGTGATAGGAAGGTGCATTGGATCTCTTGGGAGAAGATGTGTGAGGCTAAGCGGGATGGAGGACTTGGGTTTCGTGACCCGGAAGCCTTTAACCAAGCTCTATTGGCTGAACAGGCATGGAGGATCTTACAATACCCTACATCTTCATGTGCTAGGGTTCTTAAGGCAAGGTACTTTCCGGATACTACGATCATGTCGGCCACGTGTCCCTCGGGAGGTTCTTTCACCTTTCGGAGTATCCTACATGGGCGTGACCTATTGAGAGAAGGACTAGTGTGGAGGGTTGGCAATGGAACAAGTATAAACATACACCATGACAACTGGATCCCGAGAAGCGGAAGCATGAGGCCACTCGGGGCTATCTTCCTACAGGGCATAACTAAGGTGGCTGATTTGATGGTGGCTGCTGGTGATGCATGGGACAACACCAGAATTGACGAAATGTTCTCGCCGGACAATGCACTAGATATCAAGCAGATAGCTATTGGAGGACCGGCGACGGACGACTGTCTTGCATGGAACTACACGAAGAACGACATCCTACGGTGCGCTCCGCTTATCATTTGAGGATGACTATGAATAAGCTGAAAACCGGACGGCCGGAATCAGCTAGTTCTGTGAACAAACATCAAGGTTTCATGGGCCTCTGGGATACTAGCGTGCCAAACAAGGCTAAGATTCACATGTGGAGAGTTATAAGGAATGGTTTGGCAGTAGGGTCGGAACTGCCGCGCCGGAGAATCAAACCTGTGGTGTTCTGTGTCATGTGCGGGAGGGAGGAGACTATCATGCATAGATTTTGGTCTTGCCAACATTCAGTCCAGTTTTGGGATCAGTTGCGTTCAGAAAAGGGAGTTACGGTGGGAGCCCCACCAAGTTTCACAAACTCCCAGAGCGAGCTGGCGAATTGGCTTCTCGGGTGGTTTGCTACGGCTCATGCTGATGAGCGGGAGGCGATGATCCATGCAGTTTATGCCCTATGGCTGGCACGGAACGAGACAAAGAACGGCAAGAGAATTGATGAACCACATGAAATAATAGAGAGGGTTTGCTCTTTCATGAAAGAATTGCGGGAGGTTCATGCCAAGCCGGCTCGGGAAGCCAAAACTGTTGTTAGGCAGCGATGGACGGCACCGGAGGAGGGTTGGATCAAGGCCAACGCTGACGGAGCCACATCCAAGTTCGGAGGCAAGAGTGGAGGAGGCGTGGTCCTTCGGGATTATAACGTTGCTTTTCTTGCAGGGGTATGCCACTTCTTTACCATGTTGGCGAGGCCGAAGCTGCCAAGATTAAGGCGTGCAAGTGCAAGAGAGCCCTTTTGGTGGCTGCAGAAATCAAAGCTCCGAGGATTCATCTAGATCTGGACAGCCAAGCCCTAGTGGAAATGATCAACAGCCCGGAGAGGATTTTGGCAGCGACAGGTTCATGGGTGGAGAGATCAAGACCATGCTTCGGTCTTTCCAGGATTTTAGAGTTTCATGGGTGAGGCGTTTTGGTAATGTTGCCACGCATAAGTTAGCTAAGATAGGTGTAGGAGAAGAACGTTGTAAGGTTTGGCTTGGATCGCCTCCAGAATGCATTCTGGACGTGATTGCAAACGAGATTCCAGACTTCTTTTAAGTTTAAATAAAAGCGGCGACATTTACCCTAAAAAAGTTTTCACTAAAAAAAGATGTGTTTAAAATTTCATCGTGAAATATGTTTCAATGCGAGCTGTAAAACAAATCATGTATTTTTGTAGTGAATAATACATGTGCTACAAATACATGGTTTTATCATTTCTTTCTGCAAGTAGCTCCAATAAAAAAGCAATATCAGATGTGCACGTTTTAAGATACACTGTTGTTGATGGCTGGTATATCCTTTTTCCTAGACAATTATAATTAATATAAAAGCAGTTTTCTCTCTCTCTCTCTCATTGGAACGTGGCATTGACCGGCCAGTGGGCATAGGCCAGCTGATTCAACGTGATAGTATTTAATTTTGGAGGAACATGGTTTGGACCGACGTGATGGATGTGTGTGGACGGTGTGCGGTATTAATTAGTATAGATAGAGATGGTAATAGCGATTTGGTGCGACAATTAAGCCAAGGAAGGCGATGGGTGGATGGATATGTACACGAGACGAGCGGTGTCATCTCAATAGCTCATCGATGGTTCGTTATCTCAACAAGGAGAAAAGGTCATCTCATATTCTCATGCATGGCTCACATAATATATATGGTCGGCGTCCACCGCTCGATCAATCAGCTGACCGTGCCTGCCTGCGTGGCCCAACGCTTGCTACTCACCTAGCTAGCTAACGGTGGGTCGGTCATTCCAACCAACTTTGTAAATTTGTTACACGTGTGTGTGTGGCCTGATCCACTCCTAACCACTTTTCTATCTAGCTAGCTAATTCAAGTACTAGCAATTAACCTGGCGACTGCTAGCTCAGCATAATCTCACCGACCATGGCATGCAAGTTAGTCTGTTTTCTTGTTTCGTTCTGCCTTTGTTTTCAGGTTGGCTGAGAGGGTGTTTGTTTTCAGGGACTTATTGGTTTAGGGACTTAAAAAGGTCACTATAAGTCACATCTAAACCAAACAGGAGGGACTTATAGGGACTTAAAGTGAGCACTTGGGACTTATGAAATAAGACTCTCAAGTAGAATCTTATAGGGACTTATAGTTGTAATATGCTCTTATAGGGACTTATAAGTCCCAGGAACCAAACAGGTAAGGACTTGGGACTTATAAGTTGGGACTAAAAAAAGTCCGAGGACTTATGAACCAAACAGGGCCTGAGTAACAAAGTTACTCAAGTCAAGGCCTCTCCCTTAACCCACACGTCCACGCCCACCTGCTATTGCGTACGTACGAGCGACCTAGCTAGTTGGGTTGACCCACTCCATCAATTCTCTTTCTCCTACACCTTGATTAGTATAAACTCGCTGATGCGGCAACTTAACTTTACTAGATGACACCCCGCATGATGTAGGGGAAATATGTTGCTATATATTTCATTGAGATTTGGTTGTATGAAAAACATAGAATTTGTTGTGTCATAGTTGTAAAATGTTTATTTAAGATAAATAAAAAATATAATAAAAATTCTCATGCACGTTTGAATGTTAAGATGCGCTTTCTTCTATGCCTGCATGGTTGCATGTTGAGATGGCATGATGCATGTTGAGAGATAAATAACTTTGTGCCGTCTAACTATTCAGATGTAGAAGATTCTACCACATGACACATGTGGTTAGCAAACTACAAATTCACATAGGCATAGAAGATTCTACTTTTTACCCCCTATTCACAAATTTTTGGCAGTGTGTAAATTTCGCTGCCATCTATTACCGTGAAATTGAAATGTTGTTATACGATTTTTCCATTTAGCATATGAATGTCACACTAACTCGGAACCTACATTAGTTGTGTGTGTAATCTCTTTTCATATATGCCTTCATACCACTAAAAACAGCTCAACTTGCAACCAATCCAAACTCACTTGACGTGGGGCCTTTCAATGGTTTGGTCAAAATAGATCAACTCTCGCGCGCTCCAGGCTTCGATCGACATTTCGAACTCCAACCTCTTCAAGAAAATCAAAATCTTCGCATGCCTCACTCATATTGTGAGCCATTGTTGCTTGCTAGCTAGATTCATATTGTGAGCTAGAGCTAGTTGTGCATCGGGTGGGAAGCGTGCCCGAGCCTTGTGGGCACAGAGGATACGCTAGCCGAGCTGGTTTACGCTTCCGGGTTGGCGTGCCAAATCGGCTTCATAGGTTGGCCTATTTCATCGTTATAATCAGTAGGAATTTGATAAAAGGCTAGACAGCCATACTACAAACTTTGGGATAAAATGTGGTGTTAAATTTCAAATATGGTACATTTATGTCACAAAATCTATAAATAGAGGGTGGAACAATGGAATTTGCTCTTCTCCTTTTTTATGACCAAAACCACGAGCCAAACAGATATGCCTTCCATTTCACAATGCGCCACGCCACGCGTATGTATAATATTTGCAAAGTCAAACTTCATTGCCATTAACCAATATTAATATCATTAGATACAGTGTGAGACATATTTTATATTTTTGTTTGTTGATTTTTTTGTGTAAACTTGATCAAACTTGAAAAAAAAAATATAGACTATTGTATGATGTGAAACGGAGGGATTTTTGTGGTCGGCAGCCAACTCCGGGGGCAGAGGCTGAGGCTGACAGCTGCCCGTGCCCGTGTGGCACTCCCTAAGTTAACGGTCGGCCGGTGGGTCGTTCCAACCTACTCCACTTTGTTACACGTGCGTGCATCCACTTCTCTACGCGTCTCCTCCCATGCCTGCATACTACTGCGACTACTCTTTTGACCAAGCTTAACTTTGTTGTTTCTTTATGGTAGCTTTTGACCAGCTAAGCTACTTGATTAAGCAGTAACACTGCTGGCAATGGCGTGTCAATCGATCTCTTCCGTGCCATGGCAAAAAAGGGGGACACGACGGGGCATCACTTAGTCCACACGTACGTGGTCTTGTTTGCGTACGTACACTGGGGTTCATTCAACCTCATTGTACTGTACTTTAGGTCAAAGTTTGATCATAAATTTGAATAGTCGAAAATAATTTATATGCAACAGAAATAATACTATCGGAAACCTCCTTTGAATATGAATCTACCAATAAGATTTTTGTGTGGCACACCCGCAAAAAAAAAACAAAGATTTTTGTGTGGCATATAACATGTCTTCTGCTAATTAAATCTATGATCAAAGTTTGAACTAAAATACGATGGGACCAATAAATCAGGACATGGACGGTATATGTTAGTCAAACTTGGAGCTAATTGCACCCATGGGACAATAACTTGCAGCGCGGTAATAGATTCATACAAAACCTTGAAAACTCTTTATTAATGGTACATCAACTTTGGTTCGGTTTCATTTAATAATTTAACTACAGAAAGGTCTGAATCGGGACATGTGGCACGTCACCGTCCGCAGGGGCAAGCCCAAAGCGCTGCATGTTTTGCAAAAAAATCCTTGAGTAGTGGAGTAATTGCACCAAAGGTCCCCGGGTCATACGGGTCGATGTACAATTTATGACTTGGACCTTTATTATCACGTATTCTGACATATGACTCGCAAACCCTCCCCAAACCCTTGCCACCTCCTTGTCTCCCACTTTGTACTCTCCGAAAGCATATGTGGGGGGACACCGGTTTGGAATGGAGAGGGCCTCGGTGATAGCTCTTATATGTTGAAATGACACGAAATCGGATAGTTTCAGAAGAAAGAAACCCTACCCACCAATTCTTCTCCTTTCCACCTTGCTGCCGCCAGAGTGCGGCGGCGGCAGTGATAGAGATGTCCTCAGACCAGATCTAGCATGCAGTGGTGTCGATCGCTTGGTTAAGGCTTGCTTTAGGTAGTCTTTGTGTCTTGGCTGGGGCAACAAAGCGGTGATGTTGTCCTAGTGTAGAAATAATGTCCTTCTTCTGTTCATGTTATGTCGGTTCGCTTAGCGCTGACGGAGGGTTTGTGGATGCCAGTCTTCGATGGATCTTCTTGGATCGGGTTTGTTTTGGTATCCGACGGATCCATCTGGATTTGGCAGGCGCTCATGATCTTTGGGGTATTTGCGGTGTTATCTTCTCTGGGTGACAATTTCCATCGCTGGATCACACATAGGGCGTCTTCTTTCAACATGAATGACTTCCCGACCACTTCATCTACAAGCTCCTACTTTGACCAAGTTTGCTCCGTCGAGACGGAGGACCAAAGGTAGCAAGAAGCTTTGCTCACGGCCACGCCGCCGATGGATACATGAGAAAGAAGGCTTCAACACCCACAAAGATTTGGATGTGTTTTTGTTTATTGCAAGGGTGGATTTGTAAGGTCATGATACTTAATATATGGCCTTCTGCCTTTCCGCAAAAAATATATTGAAATAATATGGCTCGCGGCTCCTCGAAGGTCGAAGTTATACCGCCGTGTTCCTCACCATAACTCAAATCTAGATAGGAGACCCATCAATGATCATGGCTAACAGTGCAGTCATCTGCTGGCTATAGGATGTTGTCATGTCATCTATTAATACTGATCTAAGAGCCAACATGTGTAGTAGTTAGGTACAAATAAGTACTATTGTATTAACACATGACTCACCTCGGACTCTCACAAAGCTTATTGGAGCCCGTACTACAACTAGCTCTTAAATCTTAATCTATGTGCCACTTTTCATCTCTTCTCTCCTTTTCAACTCAAAAGATAGCAATATTCAAACCCTTATAGCCCACTTACGTCATGTTATTATACATGCTCTTAGAGTCGGAAGATCTCGATCAATTTGAGTTTATTAATACTTCTTGCGTTTCGTGTCAAACATTGACCGTAATTTTAACTAATAAAATCTACTATGTTTTATGTAGTCAAAACAGTATTATTAAACTTCTCTGGAATATGAATCAAAGGGCTTAAATGTTGTGATATGTAATAACTTACATATTGCTAGTTAAGCTTACGGTCAAATTTGAGCCAAATTACAAAAGAGACTAGTAAAGCCGAACGAAGAAAATAGTATTTAACAAAAATATTGACAGTACCCTAAAAAAATTTGACAGCTCACGTGGATGCACGTGATATAAGTAAGCCCGGGAGAAAGAGTGCTAGCTGAAAGAAAGCGCCGTCGTTCTAACCACCAGCCATCAACTTGTGTGTAAAGGAACTAACGGTGCCACGACCTTTGTGTTTCAATTAATTTGAGATGACATATTGCTACAAGAAAATAAAATTAAGAGATGCCATCACATCTCACACGTTGGATGGTTGTTTGGATGGTTGTTAAATTACCGACACGGCACATATCCATTCACGGTGCAAGGGATAGGACCAGACGAGGAAAGCAAGATAAGGAGGAAAGAGTTCTAAAAAAAAACGTGGAAAGGGATGGTTGGGTTGGTTGCCACGTACTTCCTTCGTTCGGAATTACTTGTCTCGAAAATGAATGTATCTAGAACTAAAATACATCTAGATATATTCATTTCTGCGACAAGTAATTCCGAACGGAGGGAGTAGGTGTAAAATAAATGTCCATTTGATCATGCAAGAAATTAACAAGAAAACGGACAAGTGATATGCTCATGACACCACCACATTTGAATTTGATGGCGTCGAATAGGTCCAGACGAGACCTGTCTAAATTATGTAAACAACTCATGGTATCATGGAGCAGTAGTATTACTATTTGTGTTTTTTTTTTTTGAGAAAAAAGGTCATTTTCAAAAAAAAAGGGAGGTCTGCCCCGTGAGACAGCGAGAGAAACACATGGACCATAATGAATGAACAAATAGCGTTGAGAAACGCCATCCCATTATTAGTATTTTTGGTTCGTAGAGAAGAAAACCTAGTCTATGTATGTGTGGAGAGCAACGCGCATGGGAGCAACAGTTTATATGACACATGAGAAACAACAAAGAAACAAACAACGCCGCAAGCATTGTAAGAGTAATCTTAAATTTGACAAAAACAACAAAGAAGGAAAGAGTAATGAATAAAATAAATACACCTCCGACGATATTGAGAAGAGAGAAAGATACTAAACACGCGGCCAATGGGGGGTATCGTGGAATGAATAAGTAAAACTTTGAAAAGGAAATCAAATCCTAGAACGTGGTGTGGTTGGTTTGTCCGTAGCATATTTTGGCAATGGGAAACAAATCACTCTGTTGATTGTGACTTCATTTTTCCGTGGAGAACAATAATCTTGTATTACTCAAAAGCAGCAATTCGGGTTAAGATGTACCAAAGGTCGTCATATAATGACTAGCAGTATTCTGACCACGTGTCGACGTCTAATGCAAGTACAAGAATCACGCTCTTTCAGGCCTTCTTTTACATCCTGAATATGAGCATCTACAGCTGGGCGTCTCAAACCGGTCTCAAACGCCCGGGCAGGGCTCCCGATCACTGACCGATCACGAAAATACGACCCAGACGGACGCCTCAAACATGCCTTAAACGCCCGAGCTGACCGGCACTCCTCGTATACAACCCAAATATGGGGCGGATATGGCCGTGCCCGGACACGCCTGCCACGTCGGTCTGGCGGCGGGGTCCTACGCAGAAACGCTCGGAAACCCGGCTGTCCGAAACTCGTCTCCTTCGTTGGACTGATGTCGCCGTGTGGCGCCGCTCCGGTGGGGTGCGTAGTGCCTAGCCTGGCTATTTAAGTCGACCGACGGCACCGAAACCGACCCTACCATCCACATTTTCCTCTGTCTGTCAGGCGTCGCCGCCACTTTTCACTCCCCCTGTCCTCCTAGTAGCCATGCCCCCACGCCGCCGGGTGAGGAGCCACCCATTTCTAGCACCGGCTCGAGCTCCTTGAGCATATCTAGGCAGGCACAAAGCCCGGATCGTCGTGGGGCTACCTTCGAATGCAGTGGATCCGGAGGAGGAGTTGGATGAGGAGGAGGAGGAGGACGAGAAGGAGGATGAGTAGGAGGAGGATGTGGGGACACTGACGACGCAGATCTGCAGGCGGAGCAGCAGGCCGTCCTCGATTCCCTACGCTCGGAGTTGGCTGCGGAGGCCAGATTCCATCGCCGGCAGGAGATGGAGGCCGTGGGGAGGCGGAGATGCTCGTCTACAAGGATGAGGTCCAGTAAGAGGAGGATGAGTCGGAGCCCTCCTACCCGCCCGTCCAGCCGGCGTCTGATGATGAAGTCATGTACCTAGGGTAGGGTCACGGACCTGTCCTAAGTACCCTTCCCAAGGACATCCTCAGAAGAAGCTGCCTTCCAGTCGACCAAGAGAGACTTCACTCGACGGACTCGAAGGACTCGACCATGAAGACTCACTCGACCACCAGGAGAACAAGAGCCGATCTGCATCCAAACGGTCTGTAATTAAGTAGTCTTTATGGCCATGATGACACTTTATGTAAGGCGTTACCAGTAACGCTAGGCCTTAATGTACTTTAAACCCTGCATAACTGAGGGCCGGAGGGGTCTGGCAGGCACTATATAAGCCACCCCCCTCCTCAGTGTAAAGATTTCGCTCCCCTGTAATCTACGCACACATAATCCAGTCGACCGCCTCCGGGCTCCGAGACGTAGGGCTGTTACTTCCTCCGAGAAGGGCCTGAACTCGTAAATCCCTTGTCTGTACAACTGCTCCATAGCTAGGATCTTGCCTCTCCATACCTACCCCCCATTCTACTGTCAGACTTAGAACCACGACACCTGACACCGTCGTCGTGGATCCAACGATGAAGATTATTTAGGGTAGTACGTAGTATGTAGTATGTAGGATTTTTTTTGCATGCTTTGTATGGATCTAGGGGTTGAAATATGAAAGACTTGATACAGAGTGGCTAATTTAAGGCGTGACTGGTCATTATTCGTGGACGTTTGAGGGACCGGATTTGCAAAATCCGACTGCAGATGCTCTAAGAAAGGCACATCTTGATTTGTTGCCAACCTTGCTCTTCAACATCGCGACGGCCTCCGAACAATCATACTCAATGTCAATATGAATGTTACTCCAGTGCAAGGCAAGAGACAATCCTTCCTTGAGAGGAAAAAACTTCAGCTTCAAGTGCATCAACACAAGAAAACAACTGCCGGCATGAACTGAAAATTACTCTGCCCAAGTGGTCCCTCAAAACCATGCAGCTCCCTCATAACCATCAAGAAAGGCGCAATGTGTATTAAGTTTGACCATCCCAAAATATAATACTATACTAGAAGAGGAATATTTAACATGTGCGTTGTATAGATGGCGATTTAAATTTTACATACTACCTCATTCCATATATAGAGAGAGAGACTAATGCATTTTTTGAGACTAACTTTAACTATATGATAGAGCAATAATATATGACGTGCAAACCCTACCTAACCCTTAGCTCTTCACCTCCTTGTCTCCCATCTCATACTCACCAAGGAAATTGGGGAACGCCGGTTTGGAGCTCGCCGACAGTTATCAAGGTGGCATGGAGCCAAGCCTATGAAATCCATGGGAGTACCCTCCAGAGTACTTCCTCCGTAAACTAATATAAGAGCGTCTAAGGAAGTACACGGTATGTCACGAGTCCAGCACTCCTCCACTGCAACCCCTCAACCTTTCATTAGTCTTTTGGCCAGCGACAATCGTCAATGTTGCTCATGTTTTAGAACGAAAAATGATGTTTTTTTGGCCGGAGTTGGCCAACAGAACGTAGGAACTTACCCTACATTTTCATTTAGTCTGGTGTTGGCATGTCCTCGGAGTCACTGCACGCGTGTAGTCAAGGATGAGCCACTCGTGTGAACACTGCATGCAATTAGAAAAGTTCAAAGCCAAAAGAAACAAAGAAAATATGGTAGTCTCAGACCATGTATAACGCAAGGTGCTTAGAGGGTCACTTGTAAAAATAAATTGTTCTCACACAATCCTTATTCAGTAGGGTGTATTGGAGGCCAAGCTCCATGAAGGCCTTATTTTTGAACTTTCAAACTTAAAACTTTGCAGTTTCAAAAAAACATCTAAAAACAAATAGACACATATATAAGGATGTAATGTTTAGGTGTGTGAAATTTCATGATAAAATACCATGAATTGCAAGCTGCACAAAAAAAAACACAATCATGGACTTTGAGTATGAATAGTACATGTGTCGGAAAGCCACACAAAAATTGTAACTCATATTTAACGTATTTCAGCATGAAAATTTGCACACATGTACACTATTTATCTATCAATCTATTCTTTAAATGAAACATAAAAGTATGAATTTAAAAGTTCTAACATTAAGGGCTCTCTGGAGCTCGGCCTTCATTTGGCATTTTCGGTCCTTGCCTAACATTAAGGGCTCTCTGTGGAAGGACCTAACTAGAGGTTTTTCCTATGGGTCTGTCCAGGGCACATCACTTCTAAGTGACTCAATCAAACTAGAATGAAAAAAAAGGCAAAAGAAAATGCTTGCACGAATATGCATGTAAAATCAATGTTATAAGACTTATATATGCAATACTTAGAGCACATCTAAATGTGGTTTAGCAAAACTGTTTTACTATAACACGGTGAAGATATATACTCCTCTTGTTCCTAAATATAAGTCATTTTAGATATTCGATATGAACTACATATGGAGCAAAATGAGTGAATCTACACCCTAAAATACGTCTATATACAACTGTATGTAGGACATATTGAAATCTCTAAAAAAGACTTACATTTAGGAACGGAGGAAGTACAATACAAACCTCTATTTTCTGTGGGAAAATATACAAAACTCTATAGAGAACACAAAAGGATGTATAAAATAGGAAACCAGTCCAAAGATTTTGCAAAAAGGGTCATTGCAACTAGACTTTTACACGTTTGCGCATCCACTTTTGTACGCGTCTCCTCCTCCTATTCGTATGGCTACGTAATACTCTACTGACCCTACCTTTTCTCTAATTAATCAACCATTAAAAACCTAGCTAATAGATAATCTTTCCTTGTGGTTTGACTTTGTTTCTTGTTTCTTTAGTTCTGGCTTGCGGCTGAGCACAAAGTAACCTGCTACTGCAGCAGATGTCAATCCACCTGTGTTCCGTGTCCTGATGAAAAAGGACACGGCCTCGCTTCATCCGCACACGTCCACTTACGTGCTCCAGTGCTTCTGCGTACGTATACGAGCTAGTTGACCGACCCGATCCATCTCATCTCCATCAATTATATATTTCCTGATGATCCCTTGATTACCACTTAATTTGCTTTCATTTTTATCAAGCTTCCAATACTCTCTCCTTTCTCGAGAATGAGAGCCAAAGCTCCATATTCTTTTTTAGACAATCCAATATTACAATGTTTCTTTTTCAGGAAAACACCAAATCTATTCATCAACTTTCAAGGTAGTATAAAGAACAACAAAAATAAAAAATTACAGCAATGTCTATAGACCACAAAGCAACGAGTACAAGCACTGAAGCAAGCTGAAGACACGCCGCCGTCATCGCCCTTCTTTTACTGGAGGCAAACGTTGTTGTGGTTGATAGTCGGAAAGTCGAAGGAAGGTAAAAATTGGACAGCCGAGTGTGTCTCTCCTCCATTCGTCTCTCCTCCAAGGAAATACGGCTGGGGTTCCTGCCTCTTGCCACGTCTCTTGTGGCCTTAGGGCCATGAGTGCATGGTAGATTCCAGCCTTTGCCGGCAGAAGGGCTCCGTTTTAGGTGCTTCTTCAAGTTTTGTTAGGATTCGTGTCCTACTCAGGAAGGCGAGACATCGATAATTTCTTGAAGATGGAATAAGGTTCTCCCTGCCTAGCCTCCGTCCGTTGGTGCGTCTAGTATCATCGGAAGGCATGTGGAGGTGTGTCTTCGGCGGATCTCGTGGAATTCGATCGGTGGTTGTTTTTGATGGATCTGTTCAGATCCTTTCGATCTTCTCTTTATCGGCGGCGGTTACTGTTCTGATGCATTGGCCATGTATGTGAGACCTTAGCACGACGACTTCCTGATGGAGATTGAGGCTGGCTGCCAGTCCTAATTTAGTGGTGTACACAAAAAAAAAGTAGGGTGCAGAATTCGCTCTTGGTGCACAAAATTTATTCTTTTCTAGGAAATTGCAAAATTTATTCTACAGTACCATCATTTTTTTTCTATAGAAAACCTGCTCTACATGAATATGCCGAGATATTTTTTCTTTTGGGGAGGATGGAATAAAAGCTACACATGGACGGACACTAGTGTGTGAGAGAGAGTCTTTCCGATGAAAGGGAGGGAGGCTATGGGCTCTGGTAACGTGTAGTTACTACCGGAGTACTCTATAAGAATATAAAATGGGAAAGAAATCGTAGTCGATCGTGATGTATATCCACAAGAGATTGATGTAGAGGACGGTGATTGAAGGGATGACGCACGCGGTGAATTCATCCACGAAGAGAGAGATATACTTATTTGTTGGATATTTATTTTCTCTTTGTGGAAGGAAGGATATCCATCACAAAGATTTTGCATTGAATTAATCTTCTTCTCTCTCTCTTTTTTTTGCGTGGAAACATTGCACTGAATTAATCTGACAGGGATCATGTAAATTCAGATTATGTGAAGTTGCATTCAAACAAAAAAGGCGGGTGCCTCCAACTCGTGTGTAAACCACAAAACTTGTGTGTAAGAGTGCATTTTTGAGTTGATGTGAATAAAGAGTGCTGAAATACACGGTCGCCTCCAACTCGTGTGTAAACCACAAGGTGCGATCTCTCTGCTTTCCTATCACGTAGGAGTATAATATACTCCCTCTAATACAAAAAAGTGTGGTGGCTTTAGTTCAAATTTAAACCAAAAGCTGAACTAAAGTCACGACACGTATTTGAATCCCAGGGAGTAACAAATTTAAGATGATAATGGTATGTTGCTCCGAGAAGAGAAAGCTATGAGATGACATCGAATCACACACAAACACGTTGGATGGTTGTCGATTGCCGACATGGGCACATATTCACCATGGATATGGATTAGGATCGCAAGGGGAAAATGAGGAAAGAGACGGGTGGATTGGTTGCCACGTGTGATTAGAAGATTGATCCATCCGTTTGAAGCCAAGAAAAGAGAAAGAAAACGGACAAGTGATCAGCTGACACACCACCACTTTTGGTTGCATCAAAATCAAATGTAGCCCGACCAGCTGCCGGTCCTAATTTAGTACTAGTGTACAGAGAGAAAACAAATGCAAGGTAGATTTCCCTCGTGGTGTACAAATTATTTTTTTTGGCGGAAAGTACAAAAATTTAGTCTACAGTACCACCATGTTTCCTATAGAAAAAACTGCTCTACACATGTCGAGAGATTTTTTCCACGCAGAAAAAGAACACGCCGAGAGATTTCTTTGACGGGAGGGAGAAATGAACTAGGAAGAGAGAGATTATTGTCAAAAAGGAAAAAAAACTAGGAAGAGAGATTCTTTCCATGGGATGAAAGGGATTGAAGCTATGACTCTGGTAACGTGCAGTAAATATCTAACAATATACTAGTACTACTCCACAAATAAGGGGAAACAAATCACAGTGGATGGTGATGTATATCCACAAGAGATCGATGTGGAGGACGGTGATTGAACGAATGAATGACGCGGTATATCGATCCACGGATGGAAAGATATACAGAGAGAGTATTGTACTAGTATTTTTCTTTGCGCAGAGAAGAGAAGAATATCTATCCACGGATATATAGCGGCACTGAACTGAAATCCGGCAACTGAGGGCATGTACAATGGTTGATAAAATAGTCTTATCTTAAGTCTTGCATGTAAATTAGAGATGACAAAAAAAACATGTCTACAATGGGTCATTTCTTAGCCTTATCTTCAATAATTAATTGTTCCCAAAAACATGGTGAGACAAATTGTGCTAAGAAACCATCTCTTGTCTTTTCTTAAATAAGAGAAGACAAGCCTTATCTTACGATTTCTCTCTCCTCCACCTCATCATTTATCCTACGTGGCACTCTTAAGATAGAACCATTGTACATGCCCTGATAATCACGGAGGACGGTGATTGAACGAATGAATCGAGCTGCCAAGGCAACTTGGTCCGTGTGTCCAAATCCTCATGTCTACATGCGTGCGTGGGAGTAGTGAGCACTGCCCGTCGTCTGATCAAAATCGGATCCGACGGTCGCGATTTTGAAGAGGTTTCCATTAGGGAAAACACACACATGATATGGATACCTTGTAACAACATGTAAGATTTACCCCGCCAAAGGAAAAAGTTTTTTTTAGCATCAGTACAGACACAAGCGCTCATATAGACGCGCATACACTCATCCCTATGAACGCACACACGCACATCCTACCCCTATGAGCACCTCCGAGAGACTGAACCGGCATATCATCTTGAGATTTACGAAGCCATCGTAGGCGCCTTGTCGTCAACGGGAACGTCTCCTCCCACTAAAAACGCATCGCCGGAAATCCTGAAATAAATCCAGGAATAATGCAAGTACCAGGATTTGAACCCTGGTGGGTTGGGGATACCACTGTCCACCTAACCAACTCAACCACAGGTTGATTCGCGCCAAAGGAAAAAGTTTGGGTGAAAGAATGAAGTAGAATCAACATCTCGCATATTGTATTATAAAATAGGGAGAAAAGGGGATAAGAAATTTCACAACTGTTTGATTTGAAATGAAAGCGCAAGAATTATGTATACTCTGGTATACATGAAAAGGTGGCGCTTCTACTGGTTGCTCGAAGAAAATGAAAAGGTTAAAAGGAACATACTCCCTCCATCCCTAGATACACGGCGTACAAAACGGTAAAAAAAAGTCAATTCTTTTACGAGCTTGAGCTAATACACCGAAAAGAAAATCAACAACTACAATATCAAATAGATAGATTATGAAAACATATCAAGCATGGATTACGGTGGTTATATTGATATTGATTTGATAGTGTTTATGCTTAATATATGTTTTCCTTTTTTTCTGTAAAACTTTGTCAAGCATAGAAAGGTTGGGACTATTTCAAGTGAATTTAGTTGTATGCCTGATCTGTCTGGGGGCGGAGATAGTATCGACCCAATGATTTTGTTGTTGTTATTGTTGTTTGGTTGGAACATGTGAATTCCATCCGTCGCAAGAGTGGTCGTAAATTGGGCATCTATCTATGGGTAATAAAAGTGAAGCATAATACCCCCTTGTTTTCGTATCACTACTTGGGTTAGATTTGTTTAGATAAACACGTTTTAGTGCTAGATACATGAGCAACCTAAAACAAGTAATATGGATTGAAGGGAAGGAGTGGTTAATAAATGGATGGCGTGAATGGAATGGAATGGAATGGAATGAAAGAAATCATATCCATGCGGTGAAGGATGGAAGTATTGGGGCGGGTGATTTAAATTTATACTAGACTAGATGATCCATGGCGGATGGGGGTGTGGTACACGTGTACGGCCCATATAGCAGAGAGAAAGAAAGCGGGGAGAGAAGGATATGCGAACGTGGCCGGCGGTTTGGCTGGAGGAATCAGGAATCGTCGCGCGTCGAGTCGAGATGTCCCGCCTGCTGCCGGACCCACCCGACGCCTCCGCCTCGGCCTCGATGTGGTGGGACCCACAGGCAGAGACAAAGACACCCTCGACCCGTCTGGAGACGAGACCGAGACGGCGGCGCCGGCCTCTCCGTCCGTGCATATATATCCGACCCTGCGCTTTCCCTCCTGCATCTCATCTCATCTCATCTCCTCTCCTCTCCTGTCCTCTCCAGAGAAGAAGAAGAAGAGAGACGCACCCGCGCACAACTCCCTCTGTCCTCTCAGAAAGAAACAAACAAACAAACCGCTCGTCTCTCCTCTCAGAAACAAACTTCCCCTTCCCTCCGCCCCCCATAAAACCCAAAGCCATCCCATTCCAATCTCTCCTCTCCGCTCGGTCGAATTAGAAGAAGAAGACGAATCGGAAGAACAAGGAAGAAGATGGTGTCTGCGGTGTTGAGGACGATCCTGGTGACGGGCGGCGCGGGGTACATCGGCAGCCACACCGTGCTGCAGCTGCTGCTCCAGGGCTTCCGCGTCCTCGTCGTCGACAGCCTCGACAACGCCTCCGAGGAGTCCATCCGCCGCGTCCGACAACTCGCAAACAACGCCCCACAAAACAGCCTCGACTTCCGCAAGGTTCCTTCCTTCCTCTTCCTTCCCTCCTCTCTCTCTCTGTCTGTTTTTTTCGCTTCAGTCGTCTGTTTCCGATCCATGATTTCTGCCGACTCTCCTCCTCCTTGTTCTCCGGCCCTGCCCTGTTTTGCTTGCTTGGGAGGACATAGAATAGATTGGATTGCGCTTTCCTTGGTTTGTTTGGTTGATTCCCTTCCCTTGCCTTCCCTTGACTCGACGAATTACTAATCGTGGGTGGATCCTCTGCTTGCTCTCTATCATATTCTTCTTCTTCTTTCTCATAATTAAGCAACTACTAGTACCAGTAGTAGTAGAATTCTGTTTTGTTTTTCATTTGTTTTGGGGGAGTTTAGTTTCTCCGGGTTTAGGGGAGGGCGGTTTCAAACACAACGCACTCTATCTGGTCTAGAAAGAAGGAACCTCCCAACAATTGCTGATCTTTTTTTTTTTTTTGATGATCGAGTTATTATTACTCCTAGAATACAATTGGGCTGGGAAGGAGGGAGGGGAATCTGTACCCGGCCTTCCTTCCTCCTCGCCCACTCCCTCTAGTCTAGAAACAAAGCAAGGAAGAAGGATGATTCCATTCTACGCCTTGTCTCTCTAGATAGACACGTAAAACAACAAGGAGTCTGTTTTCTCTCTCTCTCCTTCTCGATGGTCAGCCGCGCAATTCCGGCGAGCGGCGGGCCGGCGGGTCACACCGCACCCGTGGCTTGTCTTTCTTTTTCTTTTGTTTGTTTGTTTGTGCATGCGACGCGTGCCTAGTCGGCTATTACTTTCCTTACATTTTCCTTCCTTCCTTCCTTGCGGTCTCCGCCTCCGCGGGCGGGCGGGCGCGCCACATGTGACTGACCAAGCAAACGACGACGGCAAGGGAGGGAAAAACGCGTGTCTCCGATCCGGTGGGTCTCCATGACTCCATCCATACATGGCGCCTAACTCCATGCGTGATTGACGATGCTTCCTTCCTTTCTTCCTTCCTTCTTTTGCTGATTCGACCATGAATTCGTACGCAACTAAACAGTTTGTTTGTATGTATGACTGTATGTGTATGTATGTGGTTCAAAATTCTCATACTATATAAGTATTTTTGTTCTGCCATCTTTTGTTACATATTCCTGATGGATTTTTTTTTTGATGCAATTGTGCGTGCGTGCAGGTGGACCTTCGTGACAAGGAGGCGCTGGACGAAATCTTCTCCACCCAAAGGTAGGTACCTATTTATTTTATTCACTAATCAATATCTGCATACTAGTACGTGCTACAGCCTACTAGCACCCGTCGTCGTCAGTCAGTCACATGGTGCCGTCCACCTTCCAACCGCTAGATAGTCCATCTTTTTTCGGCTTATAATTAATAACTATATATTCCACAAATGAAAGGTTGATTAGTCCGTCCCGTCCGGCCAGCCAGCCGTTTCTGCGATGCCACTACTTCCCTAGCTTAGTCTCAACCCTCTCTCTGCTTCTGCTTCTGCATCTGCATCTGCATCGTTTCGTTGGTTGTTGATTACGGTAGGTGTCATCTGCTCCTATACTAGTAGTAGCCTCATCGATTGATTGATGAGTTGGGTTGGCTTGGCTTCGCCCGAGAGATGGCTGGAAAGTTGTCTCTAGCAAGCAAGCAAGCAAGGCAAGCTATCCGCAGCTGGACCTGCCGGTTATGCTCTTCCATATTCGATCATACAATTCAATTCAATTCATTCCCCATGCATGCATTGGACGGACAGTTGTCCAACCAACACACCATCATCATCATCATCATCATCATCATCATCATCATCATCATCATCATAGTAATATACTAGTATTAATTAGAGAACTGAATATAATAGGCTTAATTAAGCTAGTAGGAGTGTTTGTTTTATGCTCCAAGTCGCTCATCATCTGGCTGGTCTGGTCTGGTCTGGTGTGGGTCGAGCAGGTTCGAGGCTGTGATCCACTTTGCCGGGCTGAAAGCCGTCGGGGAGAGCGTGCAGAAGCCCCTGCTTTACTACGACAACAACCTCATCGGCACCATCACCCTCCTCCAAGTCATGGCCGCACATGGCTGCAAGAAGGTACCCGCCAGCCTCTCCTTTTTCCTCTTTTTTTCTTTTTCCCTTTTGCATTTGTATTTCTATTGTTGGGTCACAGGATACCAGTGAGCGAGCTGGCTGGGCTGGGCTGGGCTGGCTGGACCAGGTGTCTCTCATAATTTCTGTCACCTAGTTCATGCACGGCCATGAGACACCACTCGTCTTGATTGCGCCTTCCCGCCGGTCCCAGCTTGCTTGCTTGCGCTGCCTCTCTTGTTGCCTAGCACCATTTTCTGTTGCTGCTGCCTCTATATGTATATGCAGGAATTGTAGCAAAAAGGACATCGGGTTTAACAGTTGGCATGTCTGTCTGAATAATGGACGGACGGTGAGGCCTAGGTTCAGGCCCAGTTTGTATCTCGCGTACAGCAATGGGAGGGAGGGACAGATGCAAACAGTCTCGTTACAGTTGGTCCTTGTTTCTATCTACCCTCTGTCTGTCTGCCTGTAGGATTTGTCAAAAAGAAACAAATGTTTTGACAGCTGGTCTTTGTTTACTCCCTCAAGTCTGAACAATAGACAGCAGCATGCTGGTGTGTGTAGCCTCAAGCGAGCAGCCCATTACACATACCTACTTGTTCTGCAGTAACCAATGAAGCAAATACCTTGGCAGCATAGTCTAGGCTGAGTTTAGAACCGCGGATGCTGACAGTTTACAGTTGCTACTCCCTTCATTATTTCAGTTCGGAGCTACGGATGCAGACAGTTTCATTACACTTGGTTTTCTGTTGGGTCTGAATAACTTAGGCCTAAGGACGGCGGTACAGGATATTGCTCTGTTCTGCAGCATCAATTAATGAAGCTGCTCTGCACCAATTAATTATGCTGCTACCTTGCTGAAGGAACTAGTAGTATAGGCATATATGATTAAGTACATCGAATTAAGTATCATCTCGTCTGGATGCTAATGAACCCCTTTCAATTCATCTCTGCAGCTTGTGTTCTCATCATCAGCAACTGTGTACGGGTGGCCCAAGGAGGTGCCCTGCACTGAGGAGTTCCCGCTCTCCGCGACCAACCCTTACGGCCGAACTAAGGTACGGTGCCATTGCTACTTGTTTTCTGTTGCCTGTCAATGTTTCAAGTACATTGAGAGAATCTGATCTGGTGCCTGTCAATGATTTTGCCTTTGCAGCTTGTCATTGAAGACATCTGCCGTGACCTCCAGCGCTCGGACCCCGACTGGAAGATCATCCTGCTGAGGTACTTCAACCCGGTTGGCGCGCACCCGAGTGGCTACATCGGGGAAGACCCCCTTGGAGTCCCCAACAACCTGATGCCCTATGTCCAGCAAGTCGCTGTCGGGAGGCGGCCCGCGCTGACGGTTTATGGGACCGACTACAACACCAAGGATGGAACAGGGGTATGTATGTGCAATACTAGTTGTCATGCATCCAACCCTTAACTAACCAACTAACTGATGAATCAATCAATCAATCATTCCGGCGGCATAATTGAGAGCTAGTTAGAATCTTGCTTGCCGCCTCTAACTAACTAGTATTGGTATGCAACACATGATGATGGCAGGTACGTGACTACATCCATGTTGTTGACCTGGCTGACGGCCACATCGCCGCCCTGAGGAAGCTCTACGAAGATTCTGACAGAATAGGTGCGTACCAACCATGAACATGACAGCTGACAATGAATGATCTTATACTTAACTGAAGAACGGCGTTGTTAGCGAATAAATGAGTGACTTGCGCTTAATTGCAGGGTGCGAAGTGTACAATCTGGGCACTGGAAAGGGGACGTCCGTGCTGGAGATGGTTGCCGCATTTGAGAAGGCTTGCGGAAAGGTAAACTGATAACCTTAAAAAATTAGCAGAGTCATCATCATCATCTCACGTGCATATATGTTATGCTCTGCTCTGGTGAAGACAGTACTAATACTGAAAGTAATGATACTTTTACAGAAAATCCCTCTGGTTTATGCTGGAAGAAGAGCTGGAGATGCCGAGACGGTGTACGCTGCCACTGCCAAAGCTGAGAAGGAGCTCAAATGGAAGTAAGTTGCTCTTTGTTTCGGTTGCTAATAAGTTGTATCTTTTCTTGAGAGTTTGGTTGTGATGCATGGTGTAACACAAGGCAGTAATAATAAGAATGGTGTGATGAAAATGAACAGGGCCAAGTATGGGGTGGAGGAGATGTGCAGAGACCTGTGGAACTGGGCCAGCAAGAACCCCTACGGCTACGGATCCAGCGACAACGGCCACTGATTAATACATCTCCAGAGCCAGTAGCAGTAGCATATATACACCATATCATTCATCTATATATTTATCCACCACCAGCACCACCACCACAGAGAGAAGAGAGAAGAAGAGGAAGACTACTGATGTGTATAGGGAGTGAGTGAGTGAGTCGGATCCATCAGTAGCTTATAATTAATTATATTGTTCGTGTTAGAAAGCTAATCATATCGATCTCCCTTATGGAGTAAGTAGAAGAAATAAGGTTGGTTCCCTTGCCTTGTAGAAATATATATATATCTTGTCGGTCATGGAATAACTTACTTTACCTACTGATATAAATATATATATGCTTGGTTCATTTTGTTGATCCTTGTTCTACCCTGAATTGAATTGGCTGGCTCATAGAAACGGGCTGAGCTCCCTCCTCCTCCTCCCCTGCTGTCGCCTCCCCGAAGGGCGACGGGATCTCGTCGCCCTCCCAGCCCCTCCCTCCTTCCGCCATTGCCGGCTGGGCCACCGGGCCTTGCCGCGTGGTGCAGGCGGCGGCGTTCGCCTTCACACGCTTGGCGCCTCGGCTCGGGCGGACGGCGGCCGATGGGGTGCTTCCTCGGCGACATTGATCCGGCGGCGCAGCTCCTCGGCGGCCTTGATCTTTGGGTGGCGTCTTGGCGGTGGCGCAGCCGCTTGGCGGCGGGCGACGCGGTGGTTAGCGGCGGGCCTTCCGGCCTAGATCCGAGCCCTTTGGGCTCGATCTGGTCTGGCGGGGCTGGCCTGGTCTGCTGCGGCGTCTCCGCTGGTCGGGGCGTGACTCGTCGCGAGGTGGTGGCGACGGCGGCTCGCGTTCTGCGGCGGCGACGGGCTTCACGAGCCCGTTTCGGGCTCGGCTGGGCCAGGCCGGTCCCGGTTTGCCCCTGTGCTGCGTCCGGCCGGATCCCGCCGGGGGCGGTGGAGGATGTCCCCTCCCGCGAGGCTGCTGATGTTGCCGCTCCTGGTTCCCGGTTGCGTCGTCTTGTTTCCGTCGGTCCCGTTTCGTTTGCCATGGTGAGACAGCGATGGAGAGCTCGACCGTGGTGGCGCAAGTTGGTGGGCGGTGTGTTTGGTGGCGCGGGATGGATCGTTTGGGGTCGTGGTTGGTTGGTGGGCGGGAGAAATCCTTGTCGGCCGGGCCGGCACCGACGCGGTGACGCTCGTGGGCGCCGCCGTGCCTTCCTGAAGGGCGTCGGGCATAGCCCTTCCACCTCACCCCTCTCGTACCGGGGGAAACCCTAGGACATGTCCGGGCAACAGCGTCGTCATCGTCGCAATCCTTCTTGAGGGTGTTGTTTGGTATGCGGCGGTCCGGAATGCTAGGAGCGTGGTGGTATTTTCTGGTGGGCGCGGCGGTTGCGGGTCCTCATCGTTTTCGTTGATCCGCCGGTGTTGGCATTATTTTATCTTCAGTTCCTTTTTTGTTTCTTTTGGGCTTGCTTGTGCTGTGGCCCCAGCATTTGTATCATGTGGTCGTTGCTTTATAATATAAAGCGGGGGACAACCCTTTTTCGGTAATTGGCTGGCTCTGTGGTCTCTGCTGAATGAAGTCTGTTGTTGCCCCTGAGGCTTCTCTGCTTGTTGGTGCGTGCTGGAACAATGAAAATATCATCTTTTTGTGTTGTTGACGATGCCTATATATGCATGCCATGGTGTGATGTAAAAAGAATGAAAGAAATGAACACCTAAAGGCAAAGCTCAAGATCAAAATTCAACAATTGTGGTGAAACGAGCATAGTTCAGATGGTTAGGCTCTTTGTGGTCCTGGATTATTCCAGACTTTTTCCACGCATTGGTTACGAGGCGTATGTAGAGAGTTCATCAATATGTATTGGCTTCGTCTCTGCGTATGTAGAGAGTTCATCAATATGTATTGGCTTCGTTTCCTGTTTTTTTAGGGAATGTCCTCATGCCTACTTCATTGAACTGGTAGCAGGTCCCCTCGGAAAAAAAGGAAGAACTGGTAGAATTTGCATTTTTTTATTTCCTAGGTTTTCGTTTTATTTTTGTCTATTAATTTTGGAAATTCTTCTTTTTGAAATTTCAGTATATGTTTAAACATTTATGGAATTCAAAATACGTCTGCAGCTTCTAAAAATGTTCAAAAGTTTCAAAAATATTCTGATTTTTTAAATATCGTTGTTTGTTCAAAATTTCCACAGACAATTTAAAATCGTTGACAAGCATTTTCAAATAGTTAGCTATTTTAGAAATGTTCTCTTTTTAAAATATTTTTTGTTTTTCTAAAACTAAATAAATAACGCACTAAATAAACAAAAAACGCTAGGAAAAAACTTTTGGCACAATGTGCACATCGCAACAATGTTGCAGGCAATGGGTCGGCCCAGTCAGGATGCGCTCTATGCATCACACCCATATTTGACGAATAGAGCGCCAAATAGAAGGTCCCGTGAGTGCACCTCGCCCTTCCAGTTTCATGTTAGGTCATAGGATCAAGTGATGAAGACGACGCGTGCGTGGCACTCAGCCCGGCTACAATCCATGTACTTGGTGCTCTAGCCGCAAATTAACTAGCCAATTTCCACTCTCTCCTTAATTAACAAAAATGACATGTCCTTTTTAAGAAAAGAAAAACGTGTTGTCTTTGGGCTTCTAGCCTATGGTGTGTGCTGAAACTCACAAAGAAAAAGACAAGGGTTGTTTTTAGTTGAGTAAGGAATTGAAGTGTATCATTTTTGTATATTGTTGAAGATGCCTATATCCATAGCATGGTGACATGGTGTGATGTAAAAAGTATGCGTAGAGTATTTATCAAAAGACTGAAAGCTAAAATTGAGTTGACGCGGGCCAAAGATACTCATTACACAATGTAGAGCACGGCAGATCAAAAAATGCTAGTCCCAAATCGAGTAAATTAAGTAAAAAAAAAGTCGAGTAAATTAAGACAAGCTAGTTGGCTAATAAAATGAAAATGAAAATTAGAGGTGTAGTCCAAGCCCAGCCCAGCCCAGCCCAATATAAACAGGCAAATGGGCTGCTACTAGTATTAATTAATTAATTAACGGAATGAATTTAGGTGAGCGGCACCTCTCCCTTCCAGTTTCCGGGCGGGTCGTAGGAGCAGGTGATGAAGACGCCGCCGGCGAGGCACTCGGCCCGGCCGCAGCCGACGTACTTTGTGGTCCGCCACACGATCTGCGTGAAGTGCTCGCAGACCTGGCCCGGATGGCAGGCCTGCGCCCGCCAGTCGTAGAAGGAGGACTCGCTGGCCCAGTCGCCCACGGCCTCCACGGCCTTCCAGTCCCACCCGGTGCCCCAGAACACGTTCTCGCCGTAGGGTGAACCCACCGAGTGCATCATCACGCAGTCGAACCGCCGGGCGTCCGACCACCGCCGCGCGTACCGCGCCAGCTTCTTGCTCCACCGCAGCGGCGGCACGCCGTACTTGGCCCGCACCCGGTTGTGCGCGTCCAGGAACTCCGTCGTCATCGTCTTGTACCCGCCCCGCCCGCCGGTGAAGGACCGCAGCCCCTTCTTGGCCGCCTCCGCGAAGAAATCCGCGGCGTTAGCGTCCGGCCATGAAGGAGAAGGCTTCTCCTTCTTGGCCGCCGGCGGCGGAAGGTAGGTCGCGGCGTTGCCGTCGGGCCATGAAGGCAAGGAGGAGGAAGAAGAAGACTTGTCCTTGTGCTTGTTGCCGCCGAGGTGGTCGTGCGAGTGGAAGAGGGCGGCCGAGATGTCGATGTGGACGGCGGCAAGCGCGTCCACTAGCACTAGGAGAAGGAGGCCGAGGAGCACAAGCCCGCCGGGCGCCATGAATGGATTGATCGATCTCCTCTCCTTGCTTGCTTTGCTTGCTGCGCTTTGTCTCGATCGTGGCCGGCCGTATGCAGTGGAATGGATCAAACTTGTCTTGAACTTGCATGCCTGTTGCTGCCAAAATTAGGCTGCCTTTTGCTGCCAAGCAACATGCATGCAGTCCCCAGAAGTGGATGGCTCGCATGTAGCAGCACCCTCGATCTCAGGCAAATCATTTCCAGTGGCCCCGGCAAACTAGGTCTTCCCATGAGTTGACCACTCAACCATCACATGCATGTCTTCCTCTTCTTTGCTGCGTCGTCGCTCGGCTTGGGGTATACATCACTCTTATGTGTTTGTGTGAGTAATCATTTTTGCTAGGCCCAGACGCCCATGGCTGTGTTTCTTATATCCTCACATGAAATTTTAAGTATTCCCAGACATTCATTCCTTTTTTTTGCTATGAAGACATTCATTCTTGGCAGGTCCATGGGTGTGTCTCTTAAAAACAAATACAGATTCGTAACGACCGAGCTCACGAATTCAGCTATTTAGGGACGTCGTGGATGCTTGTGAACTAGCTGATATTGGCTATGTTGGTATGGATTGGACCTTTGAGAAGAAGGTGGCGGGGGGCCGGTACTGCCGTCTACGTTTGGACCGTGTTATTGCGTCCAACGAGTGGTGCAACATGTTCCCTTTCGCGACACTCCGGCACTTAACTGCAGTAAAATCAGACCACTCTCCAATATTACTCATGAACGAGCTTGAAGCAAATAACATAAGGATTGCGATTGATCGCCCCTTTAGATATATATGAGGCGATGTGGGAACGCCATGAAGAATTCAATCGGGTGTTGCAGCAAGCATGGACAAGTAGGTCGAAGAGTGCAACAACGGCTGACGTGAGAAGCTTGGTACAGTTGCCGCAGCTTTAACCTCGTGGAGCTCACAGTCTTTCGGTTCTGTTAGAAAAGAGCTAAGAGTGTTGCAGCAAGCATGGACAAGTAGGCCATGCGGGCAACTGTACCAAGCTTCTCATGTGACTTTGCGTGATCCATACATTTGTTTTGTTGGGTTCTGTTGAATAATATAATAATATGGTTGTGTATGGATGCAGAGGCTGCGTGTTGTCCTCATTTTCGGAAAGAAAAGCTGTAAAACCTTTTGTAACGAATGTATCCTAGAGATCGTTCCTCCTCTCTTGTACAAAATGGTATTTAGTTCTTGATTAATTATGCTGATAAAAATCCAGTTGGGGAATCGTCAAGGAAGTACTCCTCTGAGCTTGAGGCCCTGACGAGTAGAAGATCTCATGCATGGATGCTCCATAGATCAGTCCGGTTCGCCATTTGAGTACACGAGGTAGTACCACCCCTACATAATTTGTTTCTACACTACCGTGTTCCCATACTTGTACAAGGCATTCAATCCTAGCTAGTGCTTTGGGGAGTTTGCATGTGGACTCGATAGAGACAGACACGATGCGCTTATAACCGGAGATCGAAGGAAGGAGAAAAGGCGTATGCATCCGTTCACGTCGCAGCAGCATTTGCAACATCAAAGAGTCCACTTGGTTTATCACCAATGAAGAAATTTTTGTTCTGAATTATTCCGCAGAGAGCGAGTATAATTCAGTCAGGCAGGCTGTGTTTGCTGCTTATGTATAATACTCCTGTTGCCAAATTGAGCAGTTGCTTATACTGGTATGTAATTATCTTGTAGTTACCTCATCGGCTCTTTTGTATACGGTTTGGGTTGCACTGCTCTGAAGGGCCTTACTTTTTATACAGGGCAGCAATAACTGAATGTTCTACTTGGCCCTGACGGATATCATTGAAGCTGAATGCCAACTTTGCTTTTGCACAACCGCGTTGCTTTCGCTTATCTCTACTCTTTAGTTTTTCCTGGCGGTAATATGTATTGTGTTTATGTGGCGTTTTTCCTTCTATCAACAGTGGTTTAATTAACTAGAGTGCAAACTAGAAGATTGAAATATGGCCTGTCAGGTATACGGGCATCTTTTTTTAACAAACTGACAGGGAAGAAATACTCTGGCGCCAGCTGTCACGCATCCAGTGGCTACTTGAAGGTGATAGTAACACGACATTTTTTTCACAGGAAAGCATCTGCCCGACAAAAAAAAAGAATTTAATTGAGAAGTTAACCCCGGGCAGATGGCATGATCTGTGAAAACCAGGAAGAGCTAGGTCATCTCACGACCGAATTTTGTAAAAATCTGTATGAGTCTGAAGGCATGGTGGGCATCGAGGAAGTCCTCTCGCACATTCCTTGTAAGGTATCGGCTGAGATGAATCAGCAGCTGAACACCCCTTTTTGTGAGCAGGAAGTAAAGGAGGCATTTTTTCAAATGTTCACAACAAAATCGCCACACTTTTTTCAGAAAATTGGGACATCTGTCGTGAACAGGTGACTGGTATAGTACTGCGGATTCTTAATGGCGAGGATTCTCCGGAAGAGATCAACAGAAGTTTCATTGTTATTATCCCCAAGGTATTAAAACCGACACTTTTTCTCAGCTTCGACCTATTAGCTTGTGCAACGTGATATATAAAATTGTCTCGAAAGGACTTGCTAACGATCTGCAGCTTATCCTTCCGGAAATCATCTCTATGGAGCAATCTGCTTTTGTGCCAGGTAGACTCAGTACTGACAATGTGATCACCGCCTATGAGTGTTTGCATTATCTGAAAGTCAAGAGGGGGAAGAAAAAACACCTTTTGTGCTCTCAAGATTGACATGATGAAAGCTTATGATCGTGTAGAATGGAAATATTTGCAAGAGCTAATGCTCAAAATGAGATTCAGTAGAATTATGTCATGTGTGTCTTTGCTTTTTCTGTGTTGTTCAATGGGGGTAAAATGGAAGATTTTAAGTCCTCAAGGGGACTCCGTCAGGGGGACCCCATCTCACCATACTTATTCCTTCTAGCACCAGAAGGTTATCATGTATCCTAAAGGGTTGGACCAATTCTGACTTGGCTTTGCGAATCAAGGTTGCAATCTGAAGGAGTGTGACCGCCATGAAAAAGGAGGAGGCACGCCAAACATAGATGACGACTTGACAATCTTAAGTCCAAGTCCTATGAAAACTTTAGATGCCTCAAAATTCTTTTAACTACAGCCCGATGAGTGGTAGTAGGTACATGCAAATATTGACATACTTTATTCATAGAATAGGAAATATGGGAGCATGTAAGAGTCCAATATTATAGTGCACCTACAACACTTCTGTAGTTTGTTGCATCCTCTGGTCCGAGTGCTTCTCCACTCTCAAATGTGAGTTTTCCCAAAGTTGAGATTGGTGTACTTGCAGGTTTACACTTTTCCAAGTCTACACTTCTGAGTATGTAAGTGGTGTATTATTTTTCAGTGTAAGTACCATCGTTTAGCTGCTTGGCCTCTATACCACAGAAATAGTGAAGATCTCCCAAGTTCTTAAGGGCAAACTCCATCTTTAGGTCCTTGGCATACAGGTGGTGGCATCTAGAATTGAGTTAGTAACAATTATATCATCAACATAAAAAAGCACAAAATATGAGTGTTGCCTTTACTATAAAAGGACAATGAGATATCTGCTTTAGATTGTGTAAACCCAAGTTGTTGTAATTATGTGGTCAACCTTGAGTACCAAGCTTTTCGGGCTTGTTTCAATTATTATAAAGTTTTATCTTACTTGCAGACATGATGTGATGTGCTTTTGTGCTCATAACCTGGTGGTTGATGCATGAACACTTCTTTCTCAAGAACACCATGAAGAAACGTGTGCTGGACATCTAGCTGCCATAAACTCCACACTGTTGAAATAGCAATAGATAGAACAAGTTTAATAGTAGCTACTTTCACAACAGGGCTGAAAGTATCTTCATAATCAATCCCAAATCTATGTTTAGAACCCTTTGCTACTATTCTAGACGTATATCTATCTATGCCTCCATCTGGCTTTGTTTTTATCTTATAGACCCATTTACAGTCAATGATATTCACTATCATCCATGGCTCCTTTCTATTCTTGATGAGCAAGGGCATCATATAGATGAGTAGCTCACCGGTGCTAGTAAGAAATGCACGTTTGTAACTATCATACCTTATCGTACCTTCTTTGTACTCCTTTAGCTTGAAGATGCCGGTTTGTGATGTAGTGGTGCGTTGAGAACTTTGATACGCATGAGAGGCAGTTGTGGGATTTGATGGTGCAGAGGATCCAGGTGTTGTAGAATTTTCAACGGAGGAACTAGCCGTAGAAGATCCTAGCACAACGGGCTCTTGATCCTATGTGGGTAGCAAATCTAGGTGGAACTCCCTCACGATCTTGCCACCAGTTAGGAAGCCTCGTGTGGCAGTCTCCTGGGCCGCCTTCTTGGGTGAGCGATAGCCGCGGCTATCGGTGGGCCCCATGTTGGTTGCCTGGCCAGCCACACGCTTGACCCGTTTGCACATAACGCGCGGTGACTCACGGAGGAATAGGTCATCCAGACCAGTGGGCTCCATGCGGTCGGCCACAGACTCATCGATCACTGTGAGCACCTCACTTGGCGCTGGTGCGTTAGCCGCAACGCGCTTGGTGGCCAGATCTTTCTCGGATCGTGCGCTGCCAGCTCTGGCATGGTTGGCGGGATTCTCCTGTGATCTGGCACTGGTTTCGTCATCTTCTGCACACATGAAATCATGAGTAGAATTTGCATTGTTTTCATTATTTGCAATTTTTTGAACTAATCACTTGATTAGTCCCTTTTAATTCACCTCATGATCAAGATTAAACAAAGGTTTATATAGGAGTGAAATTTCTGCACCAAGAAGGTTTCCTAAATTGGGATGAAGTTTCGCAAAAGGAAAAATAGTTTCATAAAAAACAACACCTCAAGAAATATAAATATGTTGTGTGGAAATTTCAAGACACTTGTATCCTTTGTGAAGATTACTATAGCCGGTAAAGACACATTGAGTGGAATGGAATTCATGTTTGTGACAATTATATAGACGAAGATTAGGATAACATGCACACCCAATTTTTTTGAGGGAGTTGTAATCTGGCTTTTGGTCGAACAATCGTCCTAATGAGTGGAATTATCAATCACTTTGCTAGCTAAACGATTGATAAGATAAGTGGCAGCAATAAAAGCTTCATCCCAATATTGAAGAGTTATTGATGCATGCTCAAGAAGGGAAAGTCCTACTTCAACAATGTGACGATGCTTGCGTTCAGCCGAACCATTTGGTTGGTGTGCATGCATGCACGACACATGATGCTCAATGCCTATACTGCGAAAGAAAGAGTTGAGTTTCTCATACTATCCACCCCAGTCACTTTGCACCGTAATGGTTTTCTAATCGAAGTGTGGCTCCACAAATTTTGGGAATTCATGAAAGACAGAAAATACTTCGGATTTGAACTTGAGTAAGTAAACTTACTATAAACATCAATAAGCTAACATAGTTTTTCTTTCTTCTAAAAGAATCTCATGCATGACCCCATACTTCAGTGAAAATAAGTTCTAAAGGATGGGAGCTAGTATAGGAGAGCTGATGACTCTTGGCACATTGACAAGTGTAACAAACAAACTCTTTATTCTCACTACCTAGCCATGGAAAATTGTCTTTATTCACTATTTAATCAACTATTATTGATAAAGAATGTCCTAATATTTGATGCCATCTTGCCAAGGAGGGCTTGACGACGACGCTTTCAACTAAATGCTCCTGAAGTGATGGGGTAAAGTCCTCCAATGCATCTACCGTGATGGAGGAGCTCCCTCGTTGCCTGATCCTTTATGAGAAAATATTTGGGATGGGTTTCAAAGAAAACATAATTATAGGCTGTTAAGCGAGACATGGATGCAAGATTTTTGTTGGCTTGTGGAACATGGATAATATCTTGTAATAGAAGACCACATTTAGAAATGGGGGAATTAATTGTAGCTTGACTAATGTGATGAATGTTCATGCTTTCAACCGCTTCGGTGGTGTGAACTTGGTCGTTGCCGAAATATTTTCTCGCGGATGGCAAGCTTCTGTGCAAGCTTGATGTGGGGTAGCACGATGGCCTTCCATAGGAGTAAGTCTGTCCTCGTAAGCTTCTCTGAAGGTGGAGGCCCGAGAGAGATGGCGGTGGAACTGGATGCTGGCGCAAAGGTGGAAGTGGAAGACTAGGTAGTCAAGGCGCTCATGTTGGTTGCGAGGGTGGATGCGGAGGAAGTTGTGGTGCCGGCTATGATCTCTCTCTCTCTCTCTCTCTCTCTCTCTCTCTCTCTCTCTCTCTCTCTCTCTCTCTCTCTCTCTCTCTCTCTCTCTCTCTCTCTGTGTGTGTGTGTGTGTGTGTGTGTGTGTGTGTGTGTGTGTGTGTGTGTGTGTGTGTGTGTGTTCCTGGCTAGATTGGTTTTCTCTCATAAGAAGGCTAGATGCGATTGAGAGGAAGGGCTCTGATGATCATGTAAGCTTTTGAGGAAGCATATAGGAACCAAGCCGTGGCATACAAGGAAGACGATTGCTAGGATTTATCTCGACAAGTTTACAGGAACAGGAGGTTTGAACTTTGAAGGATAAGAAGCAATGACGTTTTTTTCAGTACGTACCTTGAAGTGACAAGATGGATCGTCCGTTTTGGTTTTGGCGGATTCAAATAGACATATGCATGCGATGTGACATGTCTCATGGCCATGACTCACTCATGGAGTAGATGGATATATGCGATCGAAGACGAAATAAGGAAAGACTTGGCTAGCCAGTTGGCTTGTGTGTGTACTCATATATACGTATAGGACAGGAGTACTGGTACGTATAGCGGTGTGTGTACGTGATATAGAGAATAGAAACAAAACGATATCGATCGATCGATCGCTGGCGTGTCTTACGTAAAGTTGCGAGCTAGCGATATCAAGTCGATCGTTGCTACGTACTGTACTTGCTCCATCCGAAACTTTGTACTCCCTCCGTCCGAAAATACTTGTCGGAGAAATGCATAAAAATGGATGTATCTAGAACCAATATACATCTAGATACATCCATTCCTTCGACAAGTATTTTCGGACGGAGGGAGTAGTAGATCGACAAAAGATATATATGCATCGAGCCAGTTCAGCAGGTACGTACGTACGTACTGTGAACCACATGCATGTATGCATGCATGTGAATACAACCATTGGCACGGTGTCTAGTACAGTATCATCCAAATTACAATTTCGATAGTATAGCATCATCCAAGTGACCCAACTATGTCGGTAGCCTCTCTGCTTCTTCTTCGTCTTGCTAATCACGCCCAGCCTTTAACATGACCTCAGGACTAAGATGACCTCATAACGGTAATAAATAATAATAATAATAATATAATGCATGCCGAAAGCTATGCATATGAGAGCTAGCTTTATGTATTCCTCCATGGCTGGATCAAGCAAGCGTCGCTAACTGTTCTAGCTTCTTATTGATGGCCTCCTGAATCATAGGCCCGACAGTCTCAGGCCTCACTGGTTTGGGCACAAAGTCATCGGCACCGGCACTCATGAACGCCTCCATGGCATTATCATCATCAGACAGCCCCACGATCTTCACATCAGTGGCTCCCATAGCACGGATCTTCACAACTGCCTGTCAAGTAACATGTACAAGAAACATTGTCTCGATGAGGTGACCCTATCACAATATGTGTTATGTTCAAGCAAAAAAGGAAGAGAAAGAAACGGGAAAAATTAGCTAAAGTAAGTACGTACCTCCGGGCCGGTCATTACGGGCATGTCCCTATCACAAAAAACTATGTCGAACGTGTTGCCCTCGAGGAACATGTCAACAGCTTCTTTCCCGTTCTTCGCCAGAGTGGTCTCGCAGTGAAACTGATTGCGCAGCATCGCGGAGACAACCATGCGTTGAACTGCCGTATCCTCAACAAGCAATGCCTTGAGGGAGGATGCCATGATCAGCTAGCTAAAAGAACTGCAAAAAAAAAAAAGAATTTATGAAGAGATTAGTTATTTCTGATCCACATCTACTAGCTAATAGGAAGATAATTAGGCACACGTTTCATAGATCTCAGCTGCTGATGTACAGTAACAGAACTCTTCTGCAAAATCAAGCATGCATGCAGAATAAGCTGAGATCAGAGGTATGCACACACTTTATTAATTCAGTTTGTCTCTACTACTTAGTACTCACTCTGTTCCTAAATATAAGTCTTTGAAGAGATTTCACTATGGACCACATACGGAGCAAAATGAATGAATCTACACTCTAAAATGCATCTATATACATTCGTATGTGGTCCATAGTGAAATCTCTACAAAGACTTATATTTAGGAACGGAGGGAGTAGATTATTAAATGCTTTATCGGGGGAAGAGATGGAGATTTCCCCCCTAGATTGCATAGATGAGGACAAAAAGAACACGAAAAAAGCCAGAAAGAAATATTGTGCTTAATTTGGATCGATAGCAACAATGGCAGAGACTGTGCTATACTTGGATGGATAATTTCTCCACACACAAAAATAATTTACAACATGCATATGGTATCTACATAGATCCATATGCATAGCTTCATGCCGACAACAACCAGTGCAACAATGTACATACAGATCCAAATTATAAATCAGCAATATATTATTTGTGTTTTAGGGAGCGCATCTGACAATATCGATCTTGTAACCAGGGAGCCAAATTAAAAATAGTGCAACATTGGTGATGCAAAAAAAAACAACAACACTAAAGAGAGAGAGGCAGAAGAAACAAACTAAGAAAGGAACAGATACAATCATCAGAGCACGTAACTGCTGTTGCAAGAGGTATGCACGTACAACCTTCTTAATTCGTGTCTACCACTTCCTTCACCGGTCATGGAAAGACCAGAGAAAAGAAATTTGTATGCAAGAACAAAAATAAGATCAAGAAAAATAAGAAAGTTAACTCTTTCATATGGTTATTTTTGCGACATGTAGCACCGAAAACACCACGAGGATAAGCACAAAAAGGCAAAGAACGCATCAAAAGAAATTGCAAAAAATAGATGCATATACATGGCTGCAACAGCAACCAAAAATTGTGCTGCATAGATCAAAACCAATCAGGATGTACTAGCTTGTTTCACACGCATGCAACTAGTAGAAGATGCATGGCGAGAGAAAAATGAAGAGGGCAGATACAGAGGGAGGACAGTAGCTATGAACCTTGGAGCTTATGGTCAAGGATGTATCTAGCTTGCTCTGTTGCTTGGGGCTTTGGGGCTTTGGTGGTGGGGTGCGCCTTGTACCCGGCCAAGATGCAGGGGTATTTATATGGGTGGCCGGCCGATCTCCACCGTCCATTCGTAACCGCGTTCCTTTCACACAGGCAAATATCGGCCTGACCTGCACCGCTTTCTAATCCCAGCAGGAAAATTCAAATATTTCGCTGGCGTATCTTTGCGATTAAATGATATGGAGTATCCAAGTATCTTGATGTTTCTGGAAACAAGTTACCACTTGCCGCCGCTCTTCTGTTTACTGTTTACATGCATACAGAGGAGAGATACGGTGGCGTCAAAGCTTGCCGATTATGGCACTACACAACGGGATGGCAGTTCATCTCGAGATCAAATAGATTTTGGTAATTCATTATTGGTTATATAATTATGGCAGGAAAAGCAGGCGTATTTTGGATGTGCTGCCGAGATACTACAGAGAGATCCAGTCGTATATTGCATCCAATGTATTCCAGGTTGGGCATTAATTGTTAGCAAACTCCATCGATTCGCCAGACTCAGTTTTCCTAATCAGGTTGCCATCTTTAACTTCATTCCTAATGTAATTGAGCTGGCGGTTTAACACAAAATCTATCAGAATGTACTGCATTATTGCGCTTCTCTCTCAGAAAATATGTATACACTGCATTGCGCTTCTCTCTCAGAAAATATGTATACACTGCATTGCGCTTCTCTCTCAGAAAATATGTATACACTGCATTGCGCTTCTCTCAGAAAAATTATGTGTTCCATCCAAGAATTAATTTTCTGGGGACAAATTAAGGTTTAAATCGTTTATCAATATAAAACTGCTAGGAGACGGATGTACTAGTGAGCTCCACAGTATAATCACTCTAGGCCTAGGACAAAAAACAAAAACAAAAACAAAAACAAAAACAAAAATCTCTAGAATATATAGTCCTAAGCCCAACAAGAGTTAGCCTAGCACGGGACATGTTCTATTGACGGTTTTGTCTTGCTCATCAATTGTTTTGTTTCTCCTATCATACGAGTGGTATCGGGCAAGTATGAATCTAGACCCATGACTACCGAGGCTTCACCTCCGGGTGCGGGACAAAAAAAGATGTGTATCTCCATAATAATATTATAAATTATAAAAATATAGGCCTAAGCCCAAGGAGGATTAGCCCGGACCGGTGTTGGCTCCGGCTATTGTGCCTTCTCCCGATACAATAATCTTAATCTACTACAAAGGATCAACAATAGTAGATAAATTTTAGAAAAATGAAAACTTACTTCATCAGATCTTCTCCGTGTTGTTCATCAAGCGCCATTTCCAAAGAATTGGATAGCTTATTTCCTCTTAGATCCTAGAACCTTTCTGATCTTAGATCTCGCCGGAGGAGATGTTACCGCCCATCCTCCTGGAGGTAGAGAGTAATGATCGATTGAAAGAACGGCTGGGGAAACAAGACCAATGATATGACATAGATAGAGATGTTAATTGCAAGACATCATGGGTGGTGCCAATTCTAGTATGATATTTAGCATAGTGTGATGCCTCCAAACGATAGGAGCCGTCGCGTTGGGGGGCGGTGGAGAGATTGGGTTTCATTGGAGGTTGTGGCGGCGGAAAATTAGGTTAGCAAAAGACTATGAAGGATATGGATCATCTACGATACAGAGGTGCCATGCGCTAGCTTGCTATTGACAAGAATCTCAAGATGACCGGTCTATATATTACCGAAGATTAGCGGTAGGGTGGAGATCACCCGAGGAGGCCGTGGCGGCGGAAAATTAGGTTAACAAAACAACATGAGAGGATAGGAAGGAAAATGAGTCATTTAAGGTATTAAATTGTATAGAACCAACTAACTCATAGCCGGGCCGAGGAATATTTAATCGTGGGCTATTACGTAAGGCTATGTTATACTTAACTACAGCTTAAGCCTAATAATTTAGTATTCTCGAAAGTAACAATTGGCCCAAACAATGTTGCTCATATGGCTAGTTCAAAAAATGGCCTTGTATTCTTAATTTATTTGAGACACTTGTTAGCGTATCCGGTGCACCTGGTCAATTGGTGCTGCCGGTGCACTGGACCCCGGTTGCACATTCAAAAATGAAAATTCCGAAAAAAATAGTGCATTGACACATCATCATTCGATATTGTCATAGAATTTCATATCAAATTCGAAACACTGCATGAGATACAGAAATGAGACATTTGACATAAGCGCTATAATGGACCAATTGGATCTTCTTTCTTTTTGTTTTTGAGCTTAAAATCCTTGGATGTGCAAGGAAATAGTAGTATGTTAATTTGGATCCTTTGGTGCGAATTCAGATAATCACCTCATAGTAAAAAAAACATAAGGGGTCTTAGTATCGCTCAGATGTGAATTCAGAAGACCTGCACACTGGCACCACTTTATAGTTATTTTTGTTTTAACATGCATCACTTTGTAGTTAGCATGAATAATTTAGCAACGGTTAAAGGAATTTGACAGAATTGTTTAGTAAAGATACTCATACAAATGGGCTGTTGTTAGGCCTCTTTTCCATATTGCTCAGTTCGCAGAGATTTATTAAATCTCGGTAGATTGAGTCTTATAATGCTGGCCATATTTTATTATTCTATTTTTTTAATTTTAAATTAATTAATAAAAATAGATAAATAAGTACAAAATAATATTCTTGTCGAATGCAAAGATTTTTCTTCAAAATCCTATCATTTAATTAGTGTGTGTTATATCCCATTAAAAAAACAAAAAAACATCTATTGGGCTTGCCCTGGCTTGGACCAGATATGGCACGAGGAATCTCCCCATGTTGAATGGGCCATGATTGAATGCAACAGGACGTAACAAGCCACACCCCCGGCATATGTCTCTACTCCTATAAAAAGGCTAGTTGGTGGTGATGGTGTGCCTGCCTTCACATCATCTGCACCGTTCGATACGTAACGTATGGCTGAGATGAAGAGAAGTTGCCCCGTACCACTTGCACTTTTACAAAAATGCCCTGCATTTAGAAAGAATTCTGGATCAGGGACATCCAATACACAACAGATCTTCTCTCGTGAAGGAAACAGAGTCTTCGCGAATCTCCCAAAATTACTCGTCGTCGGGTCGTACCATCTCTTTCCCAGCGACAGTCGGAGTTGACTTGGCTCCATCCACCCCCCCCCCCCCCCCCGCGGCGCCATGTAGCTATAGTTCTTCCAGCTTCTCTCTTTCCAGATCTGGGCGTGCAAGTCATGTGAGATGGAGAGGATAGTTGCGGCGGCTACGATGTTGCAGGTCAGCAGGCATGTTCGATGTAGTAAGTATTTTGTTTTCTCTTTGTGGTTGTCGAGTTGATTTGCTTTCGTGCAGGCCCTGGTTCTCAACCTCCAACATGAGTCTCTTTCTTCCGTGCTGCCCATGGAGGTCACCAGTAGCAGGAATGCCATGAGCCGGCACAGGCATTGCAGACGCAGAGGATTTTTACTGGGGGCGAGCTACTCGTTCCTGGCAGCACCGGTGTCAACTATCTCAAGCCACTTCTTGTTCACATAACTGCATCCATCCGTAAGTTCTTTGTTTGTCCTACCAGATCAAAGAATGGAGTACAGATGTGTCTCAGAGCCATTCATGGTTGAAATTATGGTCTCTCCTAAACATGTGATTTATGAAATGTTTAGGAACGAATTGTTTATGGATGTGCAAAGTACCTTGTTAGCTACGGTTTTAGATTTTACTAGGTGGAATTGCCCACTCTGTGGTGCACGGATATTATGGCATGGATAAAATGCTCCATGAGTACATTATAGCGTGCATAAAAAAACTGCAATATGGTCAACGTTGATGTCGTACATTTGTACAACTTAGTTTATTTGATTGATGAGTAGTTAGGATGCTCATAGAACATATATAAACATTGATGTTGTACAACTTAATTTATTTGTCGGTCATCGAATGTCCCTTTCATATCTATCACCACTGTGAATTTGCATGACGAACAGAGTATAATTCAGGTCTCAAATGAGGCTCATCATAAGAAATGTCCCTATTGTGGAAGCGCCATCTAACAACCCCAAGCTTCCTCTTGAACTCAAAGTGGGCTCGCTCCCACACATTACAGACCAAACCGAAGTAGCTGAGCCTAGAACACGTGTAAGCCATAAATTCCTCCTGGTCCAGGCTCTCAAAGAGAAGACAATCTAAACCAAAGTTTCTAATTGTAGCAACACACACATAGAATCAGATAGCCATGGTCAACTAATGATATACTTCCTCCGTCCCAAAATAAGTGACTTAACTTTACACTAACTTTGTACTAAAGTTAGTACAAACTTGAGTCACTTATTTTGGGACGGAGGGAGTACTTAACACCCTTGGTGCTTGTCTGCTTGAGCTATCAGCAACATTACAGAGCTATGAAGTAAATACATGTAGACGAAGACTTTCATTACTGGACTAAGGAATTATGCTGAGAACCTTCACATATGAAAATATTAGACTGAATCTTCTTTGTGAAACTAGTAAGATGCCCGTGCTACGCTACGGAATCACAAAAAACGCGTAAATGCAATGCTAAGGGGCTAGCGACACATTGATCAAACTGATGTCGTATATTTGATAGGTACACATCAAGAACAATCGAACATATGGCTTCCAGATAAATCCCTTATTCTACACCAAACTTTTTCTTCTCGATCTTAACCTTGCAAGAAGACTTGTTGCTCTCTCTTTTCTTTCCCACTATCCATTACGTCCTATATTGAGGGGCGGAGAGCATGTGGCAAAAGCAAATACAGCCACACATCTGGCAATTGCGAATTTGAGATGGCACCTCTTAACTTCAAATCAGTCTTTATCTTTGTTCCTCTTGACTTAGCATTTGCTTCACCTACACATCATTTTCTGCTAGAAACGTTGACACATTAAGCACGTCACTTTGGCATAACGTTGATATCAATAATGAAAGAACGACAATGTCACAATTTCATTATCCAATCCCCAATCTGTGGAATGGAGGTACGACAACAAGTCATTTCATCCTTTGGCTTCAATCCAATGGGCTCAACATGCTAGAGCATCTATCTTCTTTTAGTTGTTTCTCAAAACATCTGCAACAACAATATTAGCTCTTGAGTTCTTTCTTCATCTATCTTCTCACCTAAAAGAAAGATATCAGATACTCAATATTGCATGCATAACGGTCTGTAGTATATTTAGTCAAAGGATAAAAACAATGAGCATGTAGTATTTAGGCAAAGGAAAAAAAAATTGACAGAAGTGTTAAACTGCAATATTTGTTTCGCAAGTGGCCACAAGGACACATATTCCTTAAATTAGAAGACAACTACTCACGACCACAATGTGCTAAACATACTAAATTACAAATTTTCTTCCAGTGGTTGTTGCCTCGAACACTTAAATATTATTCAACATAAACAAATTGATACCATTTTTCGAGGGGAAACTAAAACTGCCAAGAGACCATATAATGCAGTAAAATCCGAGTTTTGAGATAACACATCATCAAGGAGATGGAAGGCACATGTTGAAGTCATGGACAATCTATCTACAAGCAACACTGCGCTTATTTATCAAATATCAGAAGGATATTCCTAATGCTACAGTTTTCATCAATTAGCACTTCCAATTTGATCTCACACAACTACACTGGCATGTATATGTAATTATGGATGTATATGTTTTTTGTAAAAGTGATTATTTCAGATTATGTTCACCATAGCATCGTCCACAGGCGTCTCCTGATCCCCTCCCTGTGGCAGCGACGGGCACCTCCGATCTGGCCTTCATTCGAACGGTTGTCGCCATGCCCCAGCTGCAGCCAATGAGCGCAGCGGTGCCAAGCATCAAGCTGATCCCGGAGTAGTTGCGGGTTGCACACTGACGCCGTCTCCATCACCGTGCCACCCTATTTTGGATATAACCAAGAAGGCACAAGGTGTAAGTCAAAATAAGTTGAAGTAAGTTGGTTGCACTACAGAAGGGTGCACAAGATGCAGAGGCAAACAAGTTAGCATCTGCCTTGAGGCTTGAGGGAGTAGATGAAGCAGAGACAAACAAGTAACCATGTAACTGACATTAGAGAAGAATAGTACAGCTGCAGCAAAAAACCCAATGATATAAAGTTATGACATGATATAAGTTAACACCGATGAGCATTAGCTTCGGTTTGGGCAAAATCACTTACACTGCATTAATGATATATGGCTTGCATCGTCCAAATGCAGAGGTCGGGAGTTATCCTATTTTTTGATAAAAAAACATTGTGCAAATTTTATAGTATAATGCAAACATTTCTTTATACAAGGTGAATTTTTTTCATATGTCACGAACATGTGTTCAAAATTTGATAATTGTTTTTTAATAGTAAGCATTTTTAAATGTTATTATGAAAAGTTTTGGAAATGTGTGATTATTTTTTGATTGTCCTGAACATTTTTATTTAAATGCCACAAACAATTCTTAAAATTTGACCATTTCTTTGAATGATTATTAAAACATTTTTAATGGTATGAGGAATTTCTTAGTGAGCCTTTTTTAAATGGTGAACAATTACATGAATATTTTGTTAAACAAATTTGAAATATATTCGTCATAACACTTCTAAAATAGAAAAAAAAAGTGTGCCCACACAGAAATTGAAAAATATTATTAATACATTTTCTTTTAACTCTTGCATAGATGCACTTTGCTCGCTAGCTCTCGTTCCCTGTTGGGCCTGGTCGAATACGATTAAGTTGTAGGCGAGGCAAGCATCTGCCTCGCTAAAAGCAAAACATAGGGCCACCCGCCTCAGTATCTGCAATGGATTTAATCCCAGGGTGGAACAATTTAATACAAATTGCATATCTTTTTTCATAATTGTTCTAGAGCTTTTAAATATTGAAATTGCAATAGATAGAAGGTGCAACTAGTTAGTACAAAATAATTTAACCTAGAATCATTTTTTATTATAATCTACATCAACAAATAAATACTTAGCCCACATCTTTCTAAATGTTCTAGTATCCATTCATTCGCACGAACTTTATGCCACTAGAAGCAAGAACAAGTCAAAAGCACAAGACATGAACCGAATTTTTTTCTCGAAGTAATAGAGATTCCCTTTTTGAAATTAAAACCCACACTAGGTTTGAAAGAGGCCCGCTCTCCCATGCAAGTAAAGGATGTAATTCGTGATAAATGAAAACAAAGATAAAGAACATACAAGATTAACTTTCCGAAGCATAGAATATTTCGTGCACACCATGTTTTATCGACCAACATAGAACGAGTCATGATAATCATGAAAGTCTGTGGATCTAGAACGTTACATCTATATAGGGGAACTAGCAATTAATTGATGAAAAACACAAGCTTTATGACTCATCGGCAAAATTGTATACCTACAACTTGTTGACAAAACTCTAAAAGTTTAGGATAGCATGCACTCGTTACTTTGCACGAAACATATCACGTGACTATATCATCCATCAATATAATTGATGAAAATGGCAAATTGGACATATGAGGCGATAGCCTCTTTGTCTTTGAAATCACCGCATACTTGGGTATGAAAACCATACTTCTTCATGCTAATTCAATTGTGTTAAGACACTCGGAATCCACGAAAATTGTGGAGTTGAAGACCCATAGGGTAACCATGCCTCGCTATATTAAAAAAAAGAACACAACCAAGACGAAGCCATAATGTGGGGGGAACTAACTCAGTTGAGTAGTTGACCCAGATTCAACACCAAATTATGTTGGCTAAGGCCAAAAGAGTTAATAAATGAATTGTGAAATAGTAGGAGACCTAGCCCTTAGGACCAATGACTGTTTTACAAGACAATGCATGTTTTATGACTTAGTATGTTTAATACTGTACACATGATATCTTTGGATATTACGAAATAATCATTCTTTTGACATAACGATTTGGTTCTCATAAATCTTGGAACTTGCATATCTTGCATTAGAACTTAGACACATTATACTACTTACGTACGTGCATTGATATCACGACCATATATATGTAGCTCGCGTGTGGACGATTGATGGAGATAGATGCATGCATACATTGGAAGAAGAAGAAGAATAAAGAAAGAAGACTTGCATATGTGCTAGGTACGTACGTGGGCGGTCGACTCTGGCTGCAGGGAGGGTCATGCATGCATGATACTCCCTCCATTCCTAAATATAAGTCTTTGTAGAGATTCCATTAGGTAGACTACATACGGAACAAAATGAATGAATCTATACTTAAAATGCATCTATATACATCCGTATGTGGCTAATAGTACAATCTCTACAAAGACTTATATTTAGGAAGGGAGGAAGTAGGGTAGAACGATCAATCAGTGGGCCATTGTGTCGTTGCAATAAAACCCGTACTGGCCAACATACTTGCTCCTAAATGTCCTCGACAGGATGGTTAACATCTTTTTATACAAGTTTCAGACTTTTCAAATACATAGTTAATTTTATCAAATGTTTAACATATATTCAAAAACAAATTGAATATATATTAAACATTTTTCAACCACACGTTGAAATATATTCTTTATGGAAGGAAAACATTTTTTTCTATGCAAAGTTTTCTACAGTGTGTAAACGTTTTTTTATAAATGTCCTGAACATATTTTCGAAACCCATGCAATGTATATTTATTTGAATTGTACAGAACATTTTTTATGAAAACTCATAGACGTTTTTCTAAAGGTGAATACTATTTAATGTCACACATATTTTTTAATGGTATCAACATGTTTCAAAAATTACGGAAACAAAATAGTTATACTACATTAATGGTTTATCTTATTTGCATGGAACATTTTTATTTTTTAAGTAGATTAAATAAATTCTATTTTGGAATATATGTATTTAGAATATCTCAAAACATAGTGAAATGAAGAAAAAAAGGAAAAAGATGAAACAAACTAAATTGGTAAATTAATACTACCGGGCCACCGCACATAGGATGCTCCCTAAGACATGGCATGTCTTTGGCTCGCTATAAGTGAGACAAAGACACGCCCTATTGCGTTCCCGAACAAGCATTCGCCTTTGGCGATGCTATACGGACCGTTTCCCATTAGCAAGGAGGTGAACACATTGTTCGGTATAGTTCTGCAGACTTCTGCATGGTTTTGGAAAGATTTAGTCTAGATTTTTCTTTTTTTCATGTTTTTTTTTACCGATTTAATGGTTTTATCAGTTTTTCATATTAGGTTTGTCTTATTTTCTGTTGTGTTTCCCCCCTTTTTTTAGTTTTCCTTGTTCTTTTATTCTTATTTTTCTCAAAGACACATTGAGGAATTTTTTAATACATGTTAAACATTGTTTTTAGTTTTTTAAGTAAGTTAACCAATTTTTTTGGAATATATGTATTTAGAATATCTCAAAACATAGTGAAATGAAGAAAAACTGGAAAAAGATGAAACGAACAAAACTGATAAATTAACACAATCAGGCCACCCCACATAGGATGCTCCCTAAGCCAGCGCGTATCTCTGTCTTGTTATATGCGAGACAAAGACACGCCCTATTGCGTTCCTCAACGAGCATTCCCATTAGCAAGGAGGTGGACACTGTTCGACGCAGTTTTACGAACTTTTGCATGGTTTTCGAAGGTTTCATCTGGCCTTTTTTCATTCATGCTTTTTTACCAATTTATGTTTTATTACTTTTTTCGTATTAGGTTTGTCTTTTTTCTGTTGTGCCCCACCCCCCCACACACACATTTTTTATTTTTCTTGTACTTTCATTCTTCTTTTCTCGCAGACACATTGAATATTGTTAAAACACTTTAAATATTTTCACATACAGGTTGATTATATTTAGAATACACATTCAACATTTATTTATTACAAGTTAAATATATTTTTAGTAAAACGTTTGTATTTTTCGAATTTTTTAATGTGTGTTGACCACTGTTACAAAGCGAAATATTTATAATATATTAAAATATTTCTTTATACATGATCAATTTTTTCATATGTCACGAATATGTTTTGTTAAATTGAATGTATTTTCTAAAAAAAATTCATGGACATTTTTAAATAACTATTTGAAGAACTTTTAAAGGTTTGATTATTTCTTGATTGTTATGAACATTTTTTAATGCCACTTGGATTTATATTTAAATTTCTTGAATAATTTTTAAAATTATGAACACTTCTTTGAATAATTATAGAATCAATTTTAATGGTATGAACAATTCTGCCGGAAGCTTTGCTTTTATATTGCGAACATTTATTCGAATATTTAGTAAAACAGTATGATGCATCTTTTATAACACTTCTATAATACAGAAAGAAAGTGTGTACCAAAAAATTGAAAATATTATGCATACAATTATTTTTAACTGTGCATAGATGTTTTATATGCTTGCTATCACTTGTTCCCTGTTGGGCCTGGCCCATAGAGTGAAATTGTGGGCCAGGTGAGCATCTGCCCCGCTAAAAACGAAACATAACGCCGCCCGCCTCAATATCCGCAATTGATTTAGGGTCCCGATAACTGCCACACGTGTGGCGGGAAAGGAGACGCACCACACGTATCTAATGTAAATAGATTGCCACGTTATCGCATGCATGCATGCGAGAATCTTTTTGGATTTTCAGTTTTTAAAATGTTTTATCTCTTAAATGAAAAATCCGACTGAAGATCCGTTTTCACCATTAAATCCCTCGCGACGAGATCTTCAAAACTAGATCTCATATCGATATATTTCGGTGAATTTTTTTTTGATTAAAAGTTGCCATGTCTATTGCACATGAATTGCCATGATATTTAAACTGAAGTTGCCATGATATGTTTCAACTTTTTTCTTTTATATTTAAAAGCAATTTTAACATATTATAAACCAAAAAATTAAGAAAGTAGACTTTCCATGCACCATAAACTAAAATTGCCACGATACATGCACTTAAAATTGCCATGGTTCAATAAAAAAATATTTTCATGGTCAAAGTACTGGAATTGCCATCATAAAAAAACTAAAATTGCCATGATCTACAAACTAAAATTGCCACATGGCAACTTTAGTTTAAGCACTATGACAACTATAGTGTAAACATCATGGCAACTTCTGGGCAAAAAAAATTTCGTCGAAACATATCAACATTGGGTCTAGTTTTGAAGATCTCGTCGAGACTGATTTAATGGTGAAAACGGATTTTTAGTTCGCTTTTTTATTTAGGAGATAAAACATTTTTAAGCCAAAAACCCAAAAAGATTTCTGCTGATGTCATGTATTCATACGTGGCAAAATGAATGGTGATGGAGGCGTGTGGGCGTTAACATTTCCGTTGATTTAATCCCAGGGTACCACAATTTAATACAAGTTGTATATCTTTTAGTACAACTAGTCTAGAGCTTCAAAAAATATTGAATTTTTTTATAAGAAGAATGTGCAGCTTGTCAGTACAAAATAATTCTAACCTAGAAAATCAATTTTCATTATAATCTACATTAAAAAAAATACTAGGTCCACATATTTCTAAATCTTCTAGTGTCTATTCCTTCGCATGAACTTCATGCCACTAGTAGCAGGAACAAGAACAAAGGCACAAAGACATGAACTGAAAAAATTACTCGAAGCTATAGAGATTCTTTTTATGAAATTACAACTCGCACTGGGTAAGAAACAGACTCGTTTCGATGGCCACTCCCATGCAAAGTAAAGGATGGAACTTACGATAATTGGAAGGAATATTTAAAAACATAGAAGAATAAATTCCTAAGCATAGATTTTTTTTTCGTGCAAATGGAAGGAATCGTGATAATCACAAAATTCTGTTTTATTATATCCGGGAACTAGCACATATGCAATTAATTAATTGATGAATAATACAAACTTTATGACTCATCGGCAAAATCTTTATAGACCTACAACTTGTGGACAAAACTCTAAATGTTTGGGATAGCATGCACTCGTTACTTTGCACGAAATATATCAGGTGAACTATGTCATGTCATCCATCCATTTTTTTTTATTTTTTTCGAAAAGGGGGGACTCCCCGGCCTCTGCATCAGAGTGATGCATACGGCCACATTTATAAATAAATAAAGTAGTTCAACGAACTCTTGCAATAAGCTGCAACAAAGGAGGCTGGCTCACAAAGAGCTAGCAAAATAAGATAAGGCCCAGAAGTCACAACCGGCTGGCATAAGATAGGTAAACTAATCGCCTATCCTATTACATGACCGCCATTCAAACCGGTTGAAGATATCCCGCGCTACCATCTCCCACCGGACAGATCCAGTAACACTAGTGCAGAACCGGGCATTAGCACCGGTTCGTAAGGCCCAGTAGTGCTGGTTACATAACCGGCACTAAATTGTGGTCACTAGAGCCCCCTCCTTTAGTACCGGCTCAGCACGAACCGATGCTAAAGGGCAACCACGTGGCACGAGCCAGCTCCGGGGGCCTGGAGTGTCGTGGTTCTAAGTCTGACAGTAGAGTGGGGGGTAGGTAAGGAGAGGCAAGGTCCTAGCTATGGAGAAGTTGTGAACACAAGCGATGTACGAGTTCAGGCCCTTCTCGGAAGAAGTAAAAGCCCTACGTCTCGGAGCCCTGAGGCGGTCGAGTGGATTATGAGTATAGGTATTACAAGAGTGCGAACCCCTCTATCTGTGGAGGGGGTGGCTTATATAGAGTGTGCCAAGACCCCAGCCAGCCCACATAATGGAGAGGTTAAAGTACATTAAGCCCGGGGCGTTACTGGTAACGCCCCTCATAAAGTGCCTTAACTATCATTTAGTCTATTCAATTACAAGCCGTTGCGTTGCAGAGTGCCTTCTGACCTTCTGGTGGTCGAGTGCGTCTTCATGGTCGAGTCCTTCCAGTCAGTCGAGTGGGTTCTTCTTCGGTCGACTGGAAGATGATCTCTTCTCAGAGTGTCCTTGGGTAGGACGTTTAGGTCAGGCCTATGACCCTACCCTAGGTACATGAATCCATCATTAGCCCCCGAATGGATTGAGGCTTGAGTGAGGAAGGAGTTGACGTTGTTTCCGATTGTCTTTTGCTTACTGACTATGTGTTGTTCTGGATCAAGATCTTCTCTGTTGATAACAAGCAACTTTTCTTCAGTCGACTCGATCCATTCTTGTTTTCTAGTCGAGTGATCTTTTATACTTCGTTGTTCCCGAACGACGGATCGCAAGAAACTTAGCACTTGGCAAGTCGATCCGCAACTTGCGGATTCTGCGGGATACGAAATTTGGGGAAGCGCGCGAAGCGGAACGGACCGCGGCGCTCGGATGGGACATGACAGGGACGCCTCGATCTCCGCGCCGCTTTTTCCGCCACGTATCGTGCAGTGCAACTGTTTCGGGATATGATTGGATTGCTCGGGTCCACATGTCATCCACTCGGAAGGGATGTTATAAATGCAACTCGTGAGGGTTTCTGCACAGTACCCTGTTCTTCCTCTGCTCTCTCCGTCTCCGCCCACCGCAACTGCTGCCGCTCCTGCTACTCCCTCTCTCGCGCACTCCGCCGGCGGCTATGGGCAAAGAGACGACGGCGGCGCTGGAGCGCGTGAAGAAGGCGTCGGCGGCGGAGAAGGCGTCGGCGGCCGAGAAGGCGAAGGGGAGATCCACCAGCCGCAGCGGTTCCTCGTCGAGATCCCGTTTGCCGAAGGGCTGGGTCCAGGGAGATTGGATCCAGTCGACCATCAGGGAGAAGGATCTCCTCGATATGGCCAACGACGGGCTGATCCCCCACGGCGCCGCAAGGCTTCCCGGCAAAGAGTGGCAACCCCAGCCGGAGGAGGGTGAGTGTGTGCTCCTGGCCACCCATGTTGATCGAGGATTTTCCCTGCCGCCGAGTGTTTTCTTTCGTGGCTTTCTGAATTTCTTTGGGGCCCAGCTCCACCATTTTACTCCAAACTCCATCGCGTATCTTGCTGCATTTGTGTCTATGTGTGAAAACTTCCTGGGCTGTCGACCGCACTGGGGTTTGTTCAAGTATATCTTCACATGTCGCTCTCAGACTGTGAAGAAAGCAAGTCCCGTGACGAAGACCCAAGTAGTTCAGATCTTGTGGGGCCTAGGGATCCAATTGAGGAATAAGAGCACCTTCCCAGCTATGTCTTTTCCCGAGTCGGTCAGGGGCTGGCAGTCGACCTGGTTCTACTGCCAGAATGAGTCGACGCCGGGACAGTCGAGTGGTCTTCCTCCATTCACCATGAGTCGAGTGAACAGACCCTCCTCCCTGAAGGTGGTTCCAGAGGAGAGAGCTGATGTGAAGATGTTGATGGATCGCGTGGTACAGCTGGTTCGGGACGGTGTGACTGGCATGGACCTCTTGGAGGTTTTTCTTCGGAGGCGAATCCAGCCTCTTCAGTTCCGGAGCCACTGCATGTGGCTGTACTGCGGAACCGAAGACGAGACTCGCGTCAACCCGGAGGCAGTCGACAACGCCATAGTGGAAAGGTGGATGGCTGCGATCACCGGGAACAAGGACAACCCTCACGGATCCCGGAGGATTTCTCCACTTGACCATAATAGCGTTCCAGACAAGGTATATTTGCTCTGTCTTCCATTGTATATCTGCCGAATGTGTTTCTGTGATTTGGTCGATTGAGCTCTGCTTTGACGTTTCCAGGCCCTTACCGAGCTATACTCAATGCCCAATGGCGCTCAGGCTCCGACTGAGGAGGGGGAAGCCAGCGGGGGCGAGAGCCAGGAAGAGTGGGATTCAGACGCTGCTGAGGATGACGACGACGACGATGATGATGACGAGGATGAAGAAGAGGAGGAAGAGGAGGAGGTTGCACCACCGCGCTCGGAAAGGCGGTCAAAACTTGTGCACAACCCTTCGACTGAACGCGGTAAGGGACTTGCGACTGCCTCGCAGTCGACCAAACGCCCTCGGACCGCTTCTCCGGTGCCGACTGAGAAGGCGCCGAAGCAGTCGAAGGTAGCTCCGGCGAGGCCAACCAAGCCTTTGCCAAAAATGAAGGTGTCCATCCCCACCATATCAGGGTAAACAAATCACTTAAGTCTTCTTGTTCTGTACAAATTCTGTCTCTGGTTGATACTTGAATCGGTCAACTGACTCTTTGGAACTTCAGTGCTGCGACTTCCGAAACCTCAGGCAAGGCCGAGGACCATGAGATGGAGGACGCGGCAACCTCAAATCCCAGTACTGCATCTTTAATCTTGTTCTTAGTCGACTGACTCATAGTTTCTGACTTTGACTCTTTTCTGAAGCTCCAACCAATGACATTATCACCCTTCCCGACGACGATGATGAGGATGAGGAACCATTGAGGTATAGGAGGAGCAGGAAGGCATCTACTGGCAAAGCAGCCCAAGATGTGACGGCGCCCGAGACTGTTGTGACGGAAGGGGAGGCCAGCACTCGACATACCGTGTCCTTCGCGGTGCCGTTGACGAGTGCTCGACCCACTTCGTCGAGTGCTGGGCAGCCTTCGCTCTTCGCCACGCACCACGTCCCGGAGGACCAAGCTAGTGCTGCTAAGGAGGCGATCCGTCAAGCAGGGATCATGATGGAGCAGGTGAAGATCGTTCGGGATGCGAGCCAAGCAGCCTTATTGACGCCAGCTCCGCCCTTCAAAGCAATGTTCAGGTCAGTCGACCACCGCCTGTTCTGTTAGGATATGCTATCAAAACTTTTCTTTCTGGAATTCATAGCAGTCACTCACTAGGTGTGTTGGTAAAAACTCCGTATTAGCGGGGGCACGCTGAGTGCACCCGCTGGGTGTAGTCCCCAAGGCTAAGGTCGACTGCTGGCAGTCGGTCTTAGGCTTTATAAGTAAATATTGATCATCACTCGAATGAAACGAATGGGTTTCTGAAACCAGTGGGGGCACGCTGAGTGCACCCACTGGGTGTAGTCCCCGAGACTGTGGTCGACTGTTGGTAGTTGAATACAGTCTGAAGAAGTTTTGGTCGACTGGTCGACTCTGTCTTGAATAAGACCAGTGGGGGCACGCTGAGTGCACCCACTGGGTGTAGTCCCCGAGACTACGGTCGAATGCTTGCATTCGACTGTAGTCTTAGAAACGTGTCATTTTTCTCTATTCACTCGGAAGTGAATCATCTTTGACATTTTGTCGATTGATTCTTCGTAGAAATCCTGTGATCTTGCGGCGCGCTATACTGAACTGGAGCAGAAGCATATTCAGCTCGAGTTGGACTTGAAGCTAGTGCAGGAGAATCTGACGAAGGCAAAGGAGGAGACCAAAGGTATGTTTGGTGAGACTTCGACGACTCCTTTCTCCCCTCATTTGCTTCAAACCTGACTTTGCTGTAATTTACTGTGCAAGGTGAAGGAGGCCCAGAGGAAGAAGGAGCTTGAACTGTCTCGAGAAGATCAAGCTTGCCGATTTAAAAGCTAGCCTCACCACCAAGCTCGAACAGATAACACCAATCTGAAGGCTGCTCGCCATTGCCACCAAGGATGTTGACCGATCGAAAGTCGACAAGACCACTCGACCGAGAAGATCAACCAGTTGTCCGGGAAGAAGAATGACCTCGAAGGCTTCCTGGGTGGTCTTGCTAAGAAATTGTTCCTTATGCTCGAAGGTAGTCTTTTTCACTCGACCAACTCTTCCAACTGTTATGTTCCCATTCGACTATTTTCTTGATTCGGGGTTTTGTCTTTGCAGAGTTCTGCCGCAACTTTGAAGAAGAAACCAGCCAGTTTGAGAGCGAACCTTGACCTGTCAATTCTCCGTGAATGATGAAGTTGCCATGAACGCCTTCCGACCGAGTCCCGTGTTGCCGCTGTCGTGGATTACCTCGCGAGGCTGAAGGTTGCTACGTCTCGCATCGACTCGACGCTCTGGCCCGGGGCGACACTCCGAAATGACCTCGAGTCGTTGATGGCTCGACTGAACGCCGTCCCTGACCGAGTGCAAGAGTGGAAGAAGTCTTGACTCGGTGTGGCGCAGATGTGCATACGTGTCCGGCGCGAGTCCATTGCAAGGATGCCCGAGAAGATAAGCTGGCGGCTCTCCGAGTGGCCAACACCAAGAAACACGACTTCAGGTCCTTCATGGAGACTTTCATCGCTGCTGCTACACGGATCGCAGATGGGATTGACCTCGACGAGTTCGTTGCTCCTTCCAGCCCTCCACAGGAGGGGTAAAAAACTTTCCTTGAGTCTTACACTTTAAATTTGCCTCGGTATGCCGAGTGGAATTGTAACCGATAAAACCTTAACAGGCTTAGTGCCTGAGCACTCTCGGTTCTTTTAGGTATCGACCTAAATTTGGATTGGATGTTTGGATATGATTGCTTTTGGCTTGAATTGCCCTTTGCAGGTTAACAGCAAGATGCCCACTGCAGTCGACTTATTCCTTAGGCGAGTACTGGCTGCAGCTAAGCCTCCGAGTGAGAGGTTTGCTCTTCACTCGGTAGGATTTCTTATACCTTAGGCGAGCGCTGGGCTGCAGCTAAGCCCCCGAGTGAGAGGTTTGCTCTTCACTCGGTAGGATTTCTTATACCTTAGGCGAGCGCTGGGCTGCAGCTAAGCCCCCGAGTGAGAGGTTTGCTCTTCACTCGGTAGGATTTCTTATATCTTAGGCGAGCACTGGGCTGCAGCTAAGCCCCCGAGTGAGAGGTTTGCTCTTCACTCGGTAGGATTTCTTATATCTTAGGCGAGGCTGGGCTGCAGCTAAGCCCCGAGTGAGAGGTTTGCTCTTCACTCGGTAGGATTTCTTATACCTTAGGCGAGCTGGGCTGCAGCTAAGCCCCAGTGAGAGGTTTGCTCTTCACTCGGTAGGATTTCCGTTGTATTTGTGGTGGCTTCGGAGGAGAGGGTCGCAGTCGACCTGCACCTCGTCTTCCTTGCGAGCGCACATCATACTTATGGTGTAGCTCGAAGGAGAGGATCGCAGTCGACCTGCACCTCGTCCTCCTTGCGAACACACATGTTACTTATGGTGTAGCTCGGAGGAGAGGGTCGCAGTCGACCTGCACCTCGTCCTCTTTGCGAGCGTACACTATGCTTAGGCGAGTACTTGGACTGCAGCTAAGCCTCCGAGTGGTAGTCTGGCTTGCCACTCAGTAGGATTTTTAGTTACTTAGGCGAGCACTGGGCTGCAGCTAAGCCTCCGAGTGGAAGTCTGGCTTACCACTCGGTAGGATTTTTAAAACTTAGGCGAGCACTGGGCTGCAGCTAAGCCTCCGAGCGGAAGTCTGGCTTACCACTCGGTAGGATTTTTATAACTTAGGTGAAGCGGATTCACAGCTAAGCCTCCGAGTGGAAGTCTGGCTTGCCACTCGGTAGGATTTGTACCAACTTAGGCGAAACGGATTCGCGACTAAGCCACCCACTGGACAAAAATAAAAAGTGACAAAAATTATGAAGGAATTATGACACTATTATTTCGAAGCCCATGAACTACAGAAGTATTTTATTACAACTCTTTCGAGTGAAAAACTTTAAGTGTAAAACGGGCGGAGCAGATCCGCATTCCAAGCTCGGGGCTCTTCGATATTGTGTTCGACGTTGTAGAGACGATATGCCCTGCTAGGAGAACCTTTGTGACGATGAAGGGCCCTTCCTGGAGGGAGCGAGCTTATGTTGTTTCTGCTGATCCACTCGAAGGACCAGATCCCCTTCCTGGAAGGCTCGACCTCTCACATTTCTGGCGTAAAGGCGACACAAGTCTTGCTGGTAGATGGTCGAGCGGATCAGAGCCATCTCCCTTTCCTCTTCTAGGAGGTCGACTGCATCTTGACGCGCTTGCTCAGCTTCTGCTTCATTGTAAAGTTCAATTCGGGGAGCATTGTGAAGGAGATCACTCGGTAGGACTGCTTCTGCTCCATAGACCAGGAAGAAGGGAGTTCTTCCGGTCGACCGATTAGGCGTGGTTCTCAAACCCCAAAGCACTGAAGGGAGTTCGTCAACCCAAGCTCCAACCGCATGCTTGAGATCTCGCATAAGTCGGGGCTTCAAACCCTTGAGGATTAATCCGTTGGCTCGTTCTGCCTGTCCATTCGACTGTGGATGGGCGACTGAAGCGTAGTCGACTCGTGTGCCTTGGGCGTTGCAGAAATCCTTGAATTCTTCCGAGTCAAAATTCGACCCATTATTCGTGATAATGCTGTGCGGGACCCCATATCTGAACGTCAGCTCTCTGATGAAGGAAACAGCAGTACCGGCGTCAAGACTTTTGATTGGTTTAGCTTCAATCCACTTGGTGAACTTGTCGACTGCTACCAGTACATGCGTGAAACCGCTCCGACCTGTTCGCAAGGGACCGACCATGTCCAGCCCCCATACTGCGAAAGGACAGACGAGTGGAATGGTCTTGAGGCTGACGAGGCTTGTGTGACATATTGAGTAGAGGCGGCATCCTTCGCACTTGTCCACTATTTCTTTCGCCATCTCATTTGCCCTTGGCAATAAAATCCGGCTCGGTATGCTTTGGCTACAATGGTCCGAGAGGAAGCATGGTGACCACAGGTCCCGAGTGGATGTCATTGAGTATGACTCGACCTTCTTCCGGCGTTATGCATTTTGTCCGACTCGCGGGCTTTCTCTATCAACTGCCTTTGATAACGGTAAAGGCTTTGGATCGACGGACGATCTGCCGAGCCTCTTCCTCATCTTCGGGAGTTCCTTTCTCGAATATATGCGATGTATGGAATTATCCAATCGGGAGTGACCACTAAAACTTCCATGACCAAGTCGACCATCGCCGGGACCTCAACCTCACCGGGTCTGTGGCACTCTTGGGTTGTGGAGCTTCCTCTGTGAAGGATCTTCTTTAATCGACGGAGTGCGTATATGCTCCAAAAACACACCACTGAATGGCTTCTCTTTTGGAGCCTATCTTCGCCAGATCATCTGCTGCTTGATTTTTCAGTCGGGGATGTGATGGAGTTCCAACCTCGAACTTCTTTCCCAGCTTCCTCACTGCATTGCAGTATCCAGTCATAGCTGGGCTTCTCACGTCCCACTCCTTCATCACTTGATTGACCACTAGATCTGAGTCGCCATAGACCATCAAGCGACAGACGCCGAGTGAGATGGCCATGTGCAATCCATATAAGAGGGCCTCGTACTCTGCCTCATTGTTGGAGGAATCAAAGTGAATCTGGAGCACATACCTAAGCTTATCTCCTCTGGGGGAAACCAAAACAACCCCAGCACAAGAACCATTCAGCATCTTGGAGCCGTCAAAGAACATGGTCCAATGCTCCGAGTGAACTTCAGTCGGTTGCTGTTGTTCAATCCACTCGGCAAGGAAATCCGCTATAGCCTGGGACTTAATGGCTTTCTTTGCCTCGAATTTGATATCAAGGGGAAGAAGTTCAATCGCCCATTTCGCCACTCGACCGGTTGCGTCTCTCACATTGTGCGGGATCTCGATAAAGGAGTCGTCACGACGATCGTGATAGAATGATCAGAGAAATAATGAGCAACCTTCTTCGTGGTCATGTATATACCATACACAAGCTTCTGATAATGAGGATATCTCTGCTTGGATGGAGTCAAGACTTCGGACAAATAATACACCGGGCGCTGAACTTTGAAGGCCGTTCCTTCCTCTTCCGCTCGACCGTAAGCACAAGATCGACAACTTGTCCGGTGGCTGCAATATAAAGCAACAGAGGCTCTTTGCTGATTGGAGCAGCAAGCACCGGCTGGGTGGAGAGCGAGCTTTTAGCTCGGCAAACGCTGCATCAACTTCGAGTCCACTCGAATTTGTCGGCCTTCTTCATCATCGGTAAAGAGGCAATGCCTTTTCACCGAGTCGTGAGATGAATCGACTTAAAGCGCCAAGCATCCAAGAAGCTTCGGCGCCGTGCACTCGCACGTATGCGTTTCATTCGGAGAATAGTGCCGATCTTTTCAGGGTTAGCATCGATCCTCGCTCGAAACGAAAACCGAGTAATTTTCCACCGGGAACTCGAACGTGCACTTTGACGGATTGAGCTTGATATCGTACCTTCTGAGGTTGGCAAATGTTTCGGCGAGGTCAGCAAGCAGGTCGGAGCCTTTTCGCGACTTAACGACGATATCATCCATATACGCTTCCACATTCCGACTGATTTGAGTGAGAAGACACTTCTGAATCATTCGCATAAATGTGGCTCCGGCATTCTTGAGGCCGAATGGCATGGTGATATAGCAGAAGCACCCGAATGGAGTGATGAAAGCTGTTTTTATTTCATCGGGCCCATACAGACGGATCTGATGATACCCGGAATATGCATCTAGAAAAGACAATCTCTCACATCCCGCGGTCGAGTCAACAATTTGATCTATGCGGGGGAGAGGAAAATGATCCTTCGGGCAGGCCCGATTGATGTGCTTAAAATCAATGCACATGCGGAGCGAGTTGTCCTTCTTGGGAACCATGACGACATTAGCAAGCCACTCGGAGTGATATATCTCTCGGATGAATCCTGCTGCCAACAGTCGAGCCACTTCTTCACCAATAGCTTTTCTCTTCTGGACGGTGGACCGCCGAAGATGCTCTTTGACTGGTTTTGCTGACTTGTCGACTCGGAGGCGATGCTCAGCCAGTCCCCTGGGAACACCTGGCATGTCAGCTGGCTTCCATGCGAAAATGTCCCAGTTCTCACGGAGGAACTGGATGAGCGCTTCTTCCTATTTCGGGTCGAGTGTTGTGGAGATGTGGGTCGGGGCTGCATTGGGATCAGTCGGGTGAATATGGATCTGCCGTCTCACCGACGATGAAATGCGAACTCGTGGCTGGCTTCTTGGATCGTAACAAATCACTCGGATCTGCGTTTTGCTTGTATTCGTCGAATTCGACCGTTGTCACTTGGGAGTCGGCAATCTTTGAGCCCTTCTGAAAGCACTCTTTTGCCTTCTTCCGATCGCCGGTGACAGTGATCACTCCCTTGGGGCCTGGCATTTTCAGTTTGAGGTACACGTAGCATGGTCGAGCCATGAATCGTGCGTAGGCTGGCCTCTCCAAAATGGTGTGGTATGCACTCTGAAAATCCACAACCTCAAAGGTCAACTTTTCCTTGCGAAAGTGCTTGGAATCACCAAAAACCACGTCCAGGGCTATTTGGCCGAGTGAGTTGGCCTTCTTCCCTGGTATGACTCCGTGGAAACTCATATTGCTGGTGCTCAGTCGGGACATCGGAATGCCCATCCCTTTCAAAGTATCCGCATATAACAAATTCAGCCCACTACCACCATCCATCAGCACTTTCGTCAGTCGAGTGCCTTCGACAATTGGATCGACCACCAACGCTTGCCGCCCAGGGGTGGCAATGTGAGTCGGGTGATCAGATTGGTCGAATGTGATGGGTGATTGGGACCACTTCACATAACTTGGCTTTACTGGGGCAACCATGTTCACCTCATGGTTAATGACTTTCAGTCGACTTTTGCTTTCCACATCCGCGAAGATCATCAGAGTGGAGTTGACATGCGGATATTCTTCCTCCTTGTCCTCTTTGTCTCCGGCCTTGTCGGCTCCTTCTCCTTGTCCTTAGACTGTTTTCCTTGAAACCGCTGGATGGATCGAGTCGACATCGGCAAGTGGTGTGCTTTGGGTAAATGATGTTGCCCTCCTCATCTTTCTTCGTGTGAATATGGCACGGCATATCCATCACGTCATTGCCTTCTTTATCTTTTACTTTCTTAGGATTCCAGGATCCTTTCGCTTCCCTTGAACTTCCCCGAGTCACGGCGTGGCCTCTCCAGAGCTGCTGGCTCGGCTTTCGCTTCGCTTCGACTGAATTTCCCTTCTCCGACTGACTTGGCTTGTATTTGCCGCTTCGGAGTCGGTCCTCTTCCTCGCCGTTGGCGTACTTGGTAGCAATCTCCATCATTCGACTCAGGGTCATGTCGCCGGTTCGACCAAACTTCAAACTCAATTCTCTGTTTTTGACGCCATCTTTGAAGGCGCAAACTGCCTGATGGTCGGACACATTTTCCACAGTATGGTGCAAGGTAATCCACCTCTGAATGTACTCTCGGAGAGTTTCATTGGTCTTCTGCACACAAACTTGCAGCTCTGTCAAACCAGCCGGTCGCTTGCAAGTCCCTTCAAAAGTCCTGACGAACACTCGGGACAAATCTTCCCAAGTATAAATCTCGCTAGGAGGTAATCGATTCAGCCATGCTCAGCGTAACCTTCCAACATGAGGGCAAATGCTTCATGGCCACCTCATCATTCCCACCACCAATCTGAACAGCCACTCGGTAGTCTTCAAGCCAAGTTTCAAGCTTGGATTCCCCGATGAACTTGCTCGACTCTGTTGCCAATCTGAAATTGGGGGATTATCGCGGCTCGATAGCCCTGCTAAAACACTCCGGACGAAACATGCACTCGACTCACTGGTGGGTGCATCTCTCGAGTCCGCCTCGATGGGCTCTGTTCCGGTCAACCAAGCCTTGCACGATAATGGATCACGCGTCAAACCTGGTTCCACGGGTCGATTGGAACTCTTCGCCCAGATCGAATCGATGTCTGTCTTCTTGCCGCCGAGAGCGCACGACCCTTCCTCGAGGGGAGCGGGTACTCGACGCCTATTATCCCGGTCGAATCGGTCTCCGATTGCTCTCGCCGGTTGTCGCGCCCTTCTCGCGCCGCGGAGGCGATCTCGGGGCTGTGAGCCGATCGATAAGATTCGCAGCGACGGATCGACTGTGAATCTTGTTGCGCGACTGCGACACGGCTGAGTTCTGGTCTCCTGCTGCTCGGAGTAAATCTCTGATCTGCTGCAAGCCTCTCCCACTTCCGATTGGGACGGCTGGATGGACTCTGCTATACGAGTTACAGCTGCTAAATTCTGAATTGGCGTGCGGTGTACCTGAGTCGGTGGGAAGAGTCGACTGGCTTCGGGGATTCGTTGCCGCGCGCGCTCGTCGATTGCTCGCTGAAGATTCTCCAAGCGAGCGCGTTCAGCGACGTTGGCCAAACGTGCTTCCTCCAAGGCGCGAGCCTCGGGGTTTCTCCGGCGATGGGAGTATGCACGGGGCATCCATGTTCTGCTGGCGCGGCTCTTCTCTCGCAGAGAGTCGAGTGTCTCGGCTGGTACTCCTCGTGCTCTTGCACGGGTCTCCTCCTCCAGCTGCTCGCTGCCATGGGCGGCGGGGAGGGCTGCGGGGCCGTCGACCATGAGGATTTCCGCCGCTGGGTCATCGCTATCACACTCGGATGCGCTTTCTCGGAGCGGTCGATAGATCGAACAGGCCGTAGAGGGACTCGTCGGGCTCAATGGCCGCGACCTGGGCGATGGCTGTCTGGCGAGCCACCGCGTGCTTCACCCACCGCTGGAACCTCGACCGACCAGAGCGCTTGCGCTGGTGGGAGACTGGGTAGGCGACCGACAGGGGAGTCGACCGATACGGGGTCGACGGTTGCCGCAGCAGAACGCCACGAACACATGCGCGAAAAGTCGTCGCCTCATGGACGGGAGCGCCTCGATGTCAAGTGGAGCCTCCACGGAGCCATGCGGAGTCGTCGGCGACAAAGGTGAGAGCACCGAGACGGATCTCGCGCCCCTCAACCAAAACTCCAGCAGTCATCATGATGAAGGTACTCGGAAGTACTGCAACTCCTCCACAAATCGCTAAAACACCGGCCCCACGGTGGGCGCCAACTGTCGTGGTTCTAAGTCTGACAGTAGAGTGGGCGGTAGGTAAGGAGAGGCAAGGTCCTAGCTATGGAGAAGTTGTGAACACAAGCGATGTACGAGTTCAGGCCCTTCTTGGAAGAAGTAAAAGCCCTACGTCTCGGAGCCCTGAGACGGTCGAGTGGATTATGAGTATAGGTATTACAAGAGTGCGAACCCCTCTATCTGTGGAGAGGGTGGCTTATATAGAGTGTGCCAAGACCCCAGCCAGCCCACATAATGGAGAGGTTAAAGTACATTAAGCCTGGGGCGTTACTGGTAACGCCCCTCATAAAGTGCCTTAACTATCATTAAGTCTATTCAATTACAAGCCGTTGCGTTGCAGAGTGCCTTCTGACCTTCTGGTGGTCGAGTGCGTCTTCATGGTCGAGTCCTTCCAGTCAGTCGAGTGGGTTCTTCTTCGGTCGACTGGAAGATGATCTCTTCTCAGAGTGTCCTTGGGTAGGACGTTTAGGTCAGGCCTATGACCCTACCCTAGGTACATGAATCCATCATGGAGCCCTTTAGTACCGGTTGGTAAGACCAACCGGTACTATAAGGTTTGGGGTTTTTTTAGTTTTATGATTTCTTTTTCATTTAATTTTGTGTTTCCATTTTAATTCTTTTTCGTTTGCTGGTATTTTATGATACTACACATTGTATACGTTATATATATATATATATATATAGAATTTCTAGTAGAACCAATCATGCATATATATATCATCAATGTCTCACAAAACCACCATATTAATTAATTCACACATACACATATGTATAGCTATATACAATTTCTCCTACATATGAATGTTGCCTTCGGAGCCAGTGGCATTAGTGTTGGGGAACGTAGTAATTTCAAAAATTTTCCTACGCACACGCAAGATCATGGTGATGTATAGCAACGAGAGGGAGAGTGTTGTCTACGTACCCTCGTAGACCTGAGGCGAAGCGATCACAACGTAGAGGAAGTAGTCGACGTTCTCCTCGCGATCCGACCGATCCGGCGCCGTTATCTCGCGCCCCGAGTTCTTGACACACGTACAGCTCGATGACGTCCCTCGTACTCGATCCAGCCGAGTGTCGAGGGAGAGTTTCACAAGACGACGGCGTGGGACGATCTTGATGTTTCACCGGCGCGAGGCTTCGCCTAAGCTTCATGACGGTATAACCGAGGTGGAATATGGTGGAGGGGGCACCGACACGGCTAAGGAACGATCTAAAGATCAAACTTGTGTGTTCCAAGGTGCCCCCTGCCCCGTGATATAAAGGAGGGAGGGAGGCCGGCCGGCCTAGCTAGGCGGCCGGGAGGAGTCCTACTCCCACCGGGAGTAGGACTCCCCCTTTCCTAGTTGGATTAGGTTTGGGGAGGGAAGAGGAGAGGCGCGCCCCCTTCCTTGTCCTATTCGGACTGGGGGGGGGGGCAGCTGCCACCTCTGGCCGGCCCTCCTCTTCTCCCTCGAGGCCCATAGAGGCCCATTTACCTCCGGGGGTTCCGTAACCTCCGGTTTTCGATAAATTCCGTTTTCGTCGGAACCATTCAACTCCAAACATAGGCTTCCAATATATCAATCTTTATGTCTCGACCATTCCGAGACTCCTCGTCATGTCCGTGATCACATCCGGACTCGAACTTCTTGGTACATCAAAATACATAAACTCATAATAACCATCATCGAAACCTTAAGCGTGCGGACCCTACGGTTCGAGAACAATGTAGACATGACCTAGAACTATTCACGGTCAATAACCAATAGCGGGACCTGATGCCCATATTGGTTCCTACATATTTTACGAAGATCTTTTATCGGTCGGACCGCATAACAACATACGTTGTTCCTTTGTCATCGGTATGTTACTTGCCCGAGATTCGATCGTCGGTATCCAATATCTAGTTCAATCTCGTTACGGCAAGTCTCTTTACTCGTTCCGTAATACATCATCTCACAACTAACTCATTAGTTGTAGTGCTTGCAAGGCTTCAGTGATGTGCATTACCGAGAGGGCCCAGAGATACCTCTCCGACAATTGGAGTGACAAAACCTAATCTCGAAATACGCCAACCCAATATCTACCTTTGGAGACACCTGTAGTACTCCTTTATAATCACCCAGTTACGTTGTGACGTTTGGTAGCACCCAAAGTGTTCCTCCGGTAAACGGGAGTTGCATAATCTCATAGTTACAGGAACATGTATAAGTCATGGATAGAAGCAGTAGCAACATACTAAACGATCGTGTGCTAAGCTAAGGGAATGGGTCATGTCAATCAGATCATTCTACTAATGATGTGACCTTGTTAATCAAATAACAACTCTTTGTTTATGGTTAGGAAACATAACCATCTTTGATTAATAAGCTAGTCTAGTAGAGGCATACTAGTGACATCTTGTTTTGTCTATGCATTCACACATGTATCATGTTTCCGGTTAATACAATTCTAGCATGAATGATAAACATTTATCATGAAATAAGGAAATAAATAATAACTTTATTATTGCCTCTAGGGCATATTTCCTTCAGTCTCCCACTTGCACTAGAGTCAATAATCTAGATTATATAGTAATGATTCTAACACCCATGGAGTCTTGGTGCTGATCATGTTTTGCTCGTGGAAGAGGCTTAGTCAACGGGTCTGCAACATTCAGATCCGTATGTATCTTGCAAATCTCTATGTCTCCCACCTGGACTAAGTCCCGGATGGAATTGAAGCGTCTCTTGATGTGTTTGGTCCTCTTGTGAAATCTGGATTCCTTTGCTAAGGCAATTGCTCCAGTATTGTCACAGAAGATTTTCATTGGACCCGATGCACTAGGTATGACACCTAGATCGGATATGAACTCCTTCATCCAGACTCCTTCATTAGCTGCTTCCGAAGCTGCTATGTATTCCGCTTCACATGTAGATCCCGCTACGACGCTTTGTTTAGAACTGCACCAACTGACAGCTCCTCCGTTTAGTGTAAATACGTATCCGGTCTGCGATTTAGAATCGTCCGAATCAGTGTCAAAGCTTGCATCAACGTAACTGCCACGATGAGCTCTTTGTCACCTCCATATCTGAGAAACATATCCTTAGTCCTTTTCGTATTTCAGATGTTCTTGACCGCTGTCGATGATCCACTCTGGATTACTTTGGTACCTCCTGCTAGGCTTATAGCAAGGCACACATCAGGTCTGGTACACAGCATTGCATACATGATAGAGCCTATGGCTGAAGCATAGGGTACATCTTTCATTTCTCTCTATCTTCTGCAGTGGTGGGCATTGAGTCCGACTCAACTTCACACCTTGTAACACGTGCAAGAACCCTTTCTTTGCTTGATCCATTTTGAACTTCTTCAAAATTTTGTCAAGGTATGTGCTTTGTGAAAGTCCAATTAAGCGTCTTGATCTATCTCTATAGATCTTAATGCCCAATATGTAAGCAGCTTCACCGAGGTCTTTCATTGAAAAACTCTTATTCAAGTATCCCTTTATGCTATCCAGAAATTCTATATCATTTCCGATTAGCAATATGTCATCCACATATAATATCAGAAATGCTACAGAGCTCCCACTCACTTTCTTGTAAATACAGGCTTCTCCAAAAGTCTGTACAAACCCAAATGCTTTGATCACACTATCAAAACGTTTATTCCAACTCCGAGATGCTTGCACCAGTCCATAGATGGATCGCTGGAGCTTGCACACTTTGTTAGCTCCCTTTGGATCGATAAAACCTTCGGTTGTATCATATACAACTCTTCTTCCGTAAATCCATTCAGAATGCAGTCTTTACATTCATTTGCCAAATTTCATAATCATAAAATGCGGCAATTGCTAACATGATTCGGACGGACTTAAGCATCGCCACGGGTGAGAAGGTCTCATCGTAGTCAATCCCTTGAACTTGTCGAAAACCTTTTGCACAAGTCGAGCTTTATAGACGATAACATTACCGTCGGCGTCGGTCTTCTTCTTGAAGATCCACTTGTTTTCTATTGCTTGCCTACCCTCGGGCAAGTCAACCAAAGTCCATACTTTGTTTTCATACATGGATCCCATCTCGATTTCATGGCCTCAAGCCATTTTATGAATCTGGGCTCACCATCGCTTCTTCATAGTTCGTAGGTTCATCATGATCTAGTAGCATGATTTCCGAATGGATTACCGTACCACTCAGTGCGGATCTTACTCTGGTTGATCTACGAGGTTCTGCGATTACTTGATCTGAAGTTTCATGATCAACATCATCAACTTCCTCACTACTTGGTGTAGTTGTCTCGTAAACGGTTTATGCGACAAACTACTTTCAAGTAAGGGAGAAGGTACTATTACCTCATCAAGTTCCACTTTCCTCCCACTCACTTCTTTCGAGAGAAACTCCTTCTCTAGAAAGGATCCATTCTTAGCAACGAATGTCTTGCCTTCGGATCTGTGATAGAAGGTGTACCCAACTGTTTCCTTTGGGTATCCTATGAAGACACATTTCTCGATTTGGGTTCGAGCTTATCGGGTTGAAGCTTTTTCACATAAGCATCGCATCCCCAAACTTTAAGAAACGACAACTTTGGTTTCTTGCTAAACCATAGTTCATAAGGTGTCGTCTCAACGGATTTCGACGGTGTTCTATTTAGTGTGAATGCGGCTGTCTCTAGAGCATAACCCCAAAACGATAGCGGTAAATCTGAAGAGACATCATAGATCGCACCATATCTAGTAAAGTGCGATTACGACGTTCGGACACACCATTACGCTGTGGTGTTCCGGGTGGCGTGAGTTGTGAAACTATTCCACATTGTTTCAAATGTAGACCAAACTCGTAACTCAAATATTCACCTCCACGATCGATCGTAGAAATTTAATTTTCTTGTTACGATGATTTTCAACTTCACTCTGAAATTCTTTGAACTTTTCAAACGTTTCAGACTTATGTTTCATTAAGTAGATATACCCATATCTGCTTAAGTCATCTGTGAAGGTGAGAAAATAACGATATCCGCCACGAGCCTCAACATTCATCGGACCACATACATCTGTATGTATGATTTCCAACAAATCTGTTGCTCTCTCCATAGTACCGAGAACGGTGTTTTAGTCATCTTGCCCATGAGGCACGGTTCATAAGTGCCAAGTGATTCATAATCAAGTGACTCCAAAAGTCCATCAAGATGGAGTTTCTTCATGCGCTTTACACCGATATGACCTAAACGGCGGTGCCACAAATAAGTTGCACTATCATTATCAACTCTGCATCTTTTGGTTTCAACATTATGAATATGTGTATCACTACTATCGAGATTCATCGAAATAGACCACTCCTCAAGGGTGCATGACCATAAAAGATATTACTCATATAAATAGAACAACCATTATTCTCGATTTAAATGAATAACCGTCTCGCATCAAACAAGATCCAGATATAATGTTCATGCTCAACGCAGCACCAAATAACAATTATTTAGGTCTAAAACTAATCCGAAGGTAGATGTAGAGGTAGCGTGCCGACCGCGATCACATCGACTTTGGAACCATTTCCCACGCGCATCGTCACCTCGCCCTTTGCGGTGTTAAGCAATCCGTAGTCCTGCTTCGAGTTGCAAATATTAGCAATGAACCAGATATCAAATACCAGTGCTCTGCGAGCTCTAGTAAGGTACACATCAATAACATGTATATCACATATACCTTTGTTCACCTTGCCATCCTTCTTATCCGCCAAATACTTGGGGCAGTTCCGCTTCGGTGACGAGTCGCTTAAAGAGAAGCACTCGATTTCAGGTTTAGGGCCAGACTTGGGTTTCTTCTCTGAGCAGCAACTTGCTTGCTGTTCTTCTTGAGATTCCCTTCTTCTTCCCTTTGCCTTTCTTCTTGAAACTAGTGGTCTTATTGACCATCAACACTTGATGCTCCTTCTTGATTTCTACCTCCGCAGCCTTTAGCATTGCGAAGAGCTCTGTATAGTCTTTACTAATCCTTGCATATTATAGTTCATCACGAAGCTTTTGTAGCTTGGTGGCGTGATTGAAGAATTTCATCAATGACACAATCATCCGGAAGATTAACTCCCAATTGTGTCAAGTGATTGTAGTACCCGGACATTACGAGTATATGTTCACTAATGAACTATTCTCCTCCATCTTGCAGCTATAGAACTTATTGGAGACTTCATATCTCTCAATCCGGGCATTCTGTTGGAATATCAACTTCAACTCTGGAACATCTCATATGCTCCATGACGTTCAAAACGTCGTTGAAGCCCGGTTCTAAGCCGTAAAGCATGGCACACTCGAACTATAGAGTAGTCATCAGCTTTGCTCGCCAGACGTTCTTAACGTCGTCGGCCAGCATCTGCATCAGGCTCGTCACCTAGCGGTGCATCCAGACGTAACTCTTACGTGCAGCAATGAGGATGATCCTCGTTACGGACCCGATCCGTGTAATTGCTACCATCATCTTTCAACTTTGCTTTCTCAAGGAACGCATTAAAATTCAACGGAACAACAAAGACGAGCCATCTATCTACAATCAAACATAAACAAGCAAGATACTATCGGTACTAAGTTCATGATAAATTTAAGTTCAATTAATCATATTACTTAAGAACTCCCACTTAGAAAGACATCTCTAGTCATCTAAGTGATCACGTGATCCAAATCAACTAAACCATAACCGATCATCACGTGAAATGGAGTAGTTTTCAATGGTGAACATCTTATGTTGATCATATCTACTATATGATTCACGCCGACCTTTCGGTCTCCGTGTTCCGAGGCCATATCTGCATATGCTAGGCTCGTCAAGTATAACCCGAGTATTCTCGTGTGCAAAAACTGGCTTGCACCCGTTGTAGATGGACGAGAGCTTATCACACCCGATCATCACGTGGTGTCCGGGCACAACGAACTTTGGCAACGGTGCATACTCGGGAGAACACTTCTTGATAATTTAGTGAGAGATCATCTTATAATGCTACCGTCAATCAAAGCAAGATAAGATGCATAAAGGATAAACATCACATGCAAATCAATATAAGTGATATGATATGGTCATCATCATCTTGTGCTTCACGATCCCCATCTTGCAGCACCTCCATGATCACCATCGTCACGGCGCGACACCTTGATCTCCATCGTAGCATCGTTGTCGTCTCGCCAAATTTATGCTTCTACGACTATCTCTACCGCTTAGTGATAAAGTAAAGCATTACGAAGCGATTGCATTGCATACAATAAAGCGACAACCATATGGCTCCGGCCGATTGCCGATAACTACGGTTACAAAACATGATCATCTCATACAATAAAATATAGCATCACGTCTTGACCATATCACATCACAACATGCCTGCAAAAACAAGTTAGACGTCCTCTACTTTGTTGTTGCAAATTTTACGTGGCTGCTACGGGCTTAAGCAAGATCCAGCCTCACCTACGCATCAAAACCACAGCGATACTTTGTCAAATAGACTCGTTTTAACCTTCTCAAGGACCGGGCGTAGCCACACTCGGTTCAACTAAAGTGAGAGAGACAGGCACCCACCAGTCACCTTTAAGCAACGAGTGCTCGTAGCGGTGAAACCAGTCTCGCGTAAGCGTACGCGTAATGTCGGTCTGGGCCGCTTCATCTCACAATACCGCTGAACCAAAGTATGACATGCTGGTAGGTAGTATGACTTGTATCGCCCACAACTTACTTGTGTTCTACTCGTGCAAAACATCAAACCATAGAAAAAAACCTAGGCTCTGATACCACTGTTGGGGAACGTAGTAATTTCAAAAAATTTCCTACGCACACGCAAGATCATGGTGATGTATAGCAACGAGAGGGGAGAGTGTTGTCTACGTACCCTCGTAGACCTGAAGCGAAGCGATCACAACGTAGAGGAAGTAGTCGACGTTCTCCTCGCGATCCGACCGATCCCGCGCCGTTACTCCGGCGCCCGAGTTCTTGACACACGACAGCTCGATGGCGTCCCTCGTACTCGATCCAGCCGAGTGTCGAGGGAGAGTTCGTCACAAGACGGCGTGGCAGGACGATCTTGATGTTTCACCGTGAGGGCTTCGCCTAAGCTTCATGACAGTATAACCGAGGTGGAATATGGTGGAGGGGGCACCGCACACGGCTAAGGAGCGATCTAAAGATCAAACTTGTGTGTTCAAGGTGCCCCCTGCCCTGTGATATAAAGGAGGGAGGGGGAGGCCGGCGGCCTAGCTAGAAGCTGCGGGAGGAGTCCTACTCCTCTGGGAGTAGGACTCCCCCTTTCCTAGTTGGATTAGGTTTGGGGGGGGAAGAGGAGAGGGCCCCCCTTCCTTGTCCTATTCGGACTGGGGGGGGAGGCATGTGACCACCTCTGGCCGGCCCTCCTCTTCTCCCTCGAGGCCCATAGAGGCCCATTTACCTCCCGGGGGTTCGGTAACCTCCGGTTTTTCGATAAATTCCGTTTAAATCGGAACCATTCGAACTCCAAACATAGGCTTCCAATATATCAATCTTTATGTCTCGACCATTCCGAGACTCCTCGTCATGTCCGTGATCACATCCGGGACTCGAACTTCTTCGGTACATCAAAATACATAAACTCATAATAAGCATCATCGAAACCTTAAGCGTGCGGACCCTACGGTTCGAGAACAATGTAGACATGACCTAGAACTATTCACGGTCAATAACCAATAGCGGGACCTGGATGCCCATATTGGTTCCTACATATTCTACGAAGATCTTTTATCGGTCAGACCGCATAACAACATACGTTGTTCCTTTGTCATCGGTATGTTACTTGCCCGAGATTCGATCGTCGGTATCCAATATCTAGTTCAATCTCGTTACCGGCAAGTCTCTTTACTCGTTCCGTAATACATCATCTCACAACTAACTCATTAGTTGTAGTGCTTGCAAGGCTTCAAAGTGATGTGCATTACCGAGAGGGCCAGAGATACCTCTCCGACAATTGGAGTGACAAAACCTAATCTCAAATCGCCAACCCAACATCTACCTTTGGAGACACTGTAGTACTCCTTTATAATCACCCGATTCGTTGTGACGTTTGGTAGCACCAAAGTGTTCCTCCGGTAAACGGGAGTTGCATAATCTCATAGTTACAGGAACATGTATAAGTCATGGATAGAAGCAGTAGCAACATACTAAACGATCGTGTGCTAAGCTAAGGGAATGGGTCATGTCAATCAGATCATTCTACTAATGATGTGACCTTGTTAATCAAATAACAACTCTTTGTTTATGGTTAGGAAACATAACCATCTTTGATTAATAAGCTAGTCTAGTAGAGGCATACTAGTGACATCTTGTTTTGTCTATGCATTCACACATGTATCATGTTTCCGGTTAATACAATTCTAGCATGAATGATAAACATTTATCATGAAATAAGGAAATAAATAATAACTTTATTATTGCCTCTAGGGCATATTTCCTTCAATTAGCCTAATTGGTGCCTTCGGAGCACGATGACAATTGGAAGTGGTTTTCATGGGGGCGGTAGCGGGTAATAGAATTCTCCCTTCGGATTTATGACCTGGTCGAGCAAAAATCCCGCTATTTCCTCTTGAAGTGCTTCTACGCGCTCCGTTTCTATGAGCTTCTCCCGCACCTCTTTGAACTGTTAAGAAGGAGATCAATATGCATGTGTATTAGTTGTGTGACTAGATATCGATAATGGTGTAAAAATTGTGAATAGTGTGATGACAAGCGTACCCATTCCTGTCTTTGAGATCTGCTCCTTTCGGACGCCATCATGCGAATGTTCTCGCAAACGTAGAATGCACACAGATCAGTCCCCTGCGCCTGCTTTAGGGCCTTTACGAGAATGGAATTTGATTAGATAAAAATTAATCAAGCATGATAATTAAAGAGATGGCAGCTAGCTAGCTAGCTAGTACTACTTAATTGCTTACCTTGGGTTGAAACCATTTAAGCTTTTTTTTCCATTCGCCGGGCGTGACGGCGATGAACCTTGCCCAAGCCCTGCCCGCCGACAAAGAAAATGAATAAAGGGGTTATTAAATAGTTCATATCATGAAATGACGAACTAAATAGGCCGAGATATATAGTTAATAATGATTGAAATTACCTGTTGACTATCCCATACAAGATGTTATAGTCAGTTTTTCGAGATTAGTGAGTCGAAGATTTCAACTGTTCGGCGTCAACTTTAATGATACACAAGACCGTTGAAATCTGCATGCAAACACGTTTGCATGTCTTAATTAAGCGGGCATATGTAAGCAAAAACATGTAGCTAGCTAGTAGGCAAAAACAGAGAATTTGTAGTACAAGATAGTGTGACTCACTGGAAGTTGTAAGGAAGTAGTATATCTTCATTGTATTTGAGGCGCTTCAAGAACTCTACCATGTTGTCCTCTACGTTCTTTTGCTGACGTTCATTTATCTTCCATGTGTATTCACTAGCACACATGCCCGTGCGTTGCAACGGGATATACGCATTTCAGTGGTTTAACATGCATCATCGGTAACGCTACACTCTCGAATAAACTCCTTTTGTCCCTATAATATTTGTAAAATAGAGAAAAGAAAACAGTTTCCACATTAGAAGATAGCACTGCCCCTGGCAATCCAAGCGTTCATGGCATTCTCGGACAGCAAGCAGGAAGCAAAATCTGGAGCAAGCAATACATGGAGCAAACAAGAACTTTTTGGAATTCAGACACTTGCATCTTCAAAATGGTGTACTACTCCTGGAGCAAGCAACAAGCAGCAAAGCAATACATGGAACAGAGAATGGCGATGGCAATAGCGTGGACGAGGGAGAAGAGGCTGCCGAGCGTTGCTCTCACTCTCACGCTGCTCTCACTCACTCGTCTCCGCTGCAATAGGGAGCCGCCATGGCCATCGACGCCTAACCGCCGCTGCGCAGCCTCGCTCCGATCCAGCCGCCCAAGACCTCTCCGCCCCAGTTTCATCCCATCCTCGCCGGCCACCGCAGCTCGCCGCCCTGCGGAGCCCAGCGTCCCGGCCGCCACACCGAAGCTTGGCCATGGCGCCGCCAACAGGAGCTCCGCCCGCCTCCGCTCCTGCAGCCCCGCGCCCGTCCTGGCCTCCTCCACGCCAAGCAGCAGCTCGTCCGAGCACGAGCTCCACCAGGTCCGCCTCCCTCTGTCGTCCCTCTTCTTCTTCTATCTCCTTTACTCCTTCTCTGCCTCTTCTCTGAATTTTCCCCACCTTGACCTTGCAGCTCCCGCCGCCGCCCTGCTCCGTTCACCGCCTTCTCCGCCAGATCCGGCGAGGCCCTGCGTTCCCCGCCTCGTCCCCGCCACCAGGTCGCCGCGCCGCACCACCGGAGACCAGCAGCACCGTCGCACTTCGTGTCCTATCCCTGCTCGTGTACGTGCGCAGGAGACGCGCCAGGTCGCCTCGCTTCAGGCCTCCTCCTCGCCCGTGGGCCACCAGCACCGAGCCGGCTTTCTGGAGAGACCCCAGTCCTGCCTCAGCCACTACGCCTGAAGCCGCCCCGCCGCAGCTCGCCTCCTCGCGTGCCTCGCCCCAACTGAGCACGCCGACCGCCTTATCCTCCTCCGCCGTGACGCCTCGGCCCGAGAAGGCGCCTCGCCAAGCAGCGGGAGGAGTTGCCGGCTAGGCTCACCTGCCGCAAGCGCGCCCGCGAGCTCACCCCCGTGCCGGCCAAGGCCACCTTCGGGCCTTCGGCGACTCCACGACTCCCTGTCCGCCGCGCCCTCGAACGCCCGCCACAAGGCCGCGCCCCATTCCTGGCCTCGGGCGGCGTGGACGCCGGCGGCAAGCGGAGGCGCGTGCCAGGCGGTGGAGGACGGCTCGCGGGCGTCAGCGGCAAGCGGCGTGCCCGGCGGTGGAGTACGGCAATGGATAAGCGGCGGCGGAGAACGCAATGGACGCAGGGGGCTTTTTGCAAAATCCAACCGTTTTCTTCAGTAACACATTAAAATAGGACTGCGGCTTAATTTCTAAGAAATAGGGGGGCTTTTTTGCAAAAAGGACTAACGACGGACGACCAGAAACCCACGGTGCTTTATTATTAGGTAGAGATTAATGGTGTTTGGGTCAATGAACCCAATGCCAAAGCGTCCACCTTTCTCATTTCATATATCTTCATCCTGCATAATACCACAGAAAAGAATATAGTGAGGATAATTACAGGTAATGATTAATCAAGAGGATCACTACAGCTAGCTTGAGACTTAAATTATAGAAAGAAATCACTTACAGACAATAGCAACTGACGATAGATTTGTCGAGTGCGTCTTGATTGTATAACTGAAACAGTTCTAAATACTCAACGGACACAACTTTCTCATGGAAGTAATGGTCCTGCTTGACATTCACCATGAGGGACAATCGATCTGAAATCTTGGTAATGTTCATATACCATTGATGCAATTCATACATTCTCGTTGGGAGGTTCTTGACCTTGTCTGGCGCGACCAAAGGTTGGCCCCGGACATATTTCCGTTTTATTTCATCCTCTCTAAGCAAAGGCATGGGCTCGATCTCGAGGAGTTGTCCAACAGTGATGTTGAGAACTTCAGCCTGCATTATATGCTCCTCCGTTATTACCACATTGCCCACCTCGAACATGCATTGTTTGCCCACAATAATATTGGGTAGCAGATGTCACCTATTGTTGGCACAACAAGCGAGGATCGATTGCGCTACTGTTCTCCCAGTGGGAATGGTTTTCCCGCATTTTTTGGCAGCTACTTCTTGTTTGCTCGATCCCGATGTAGACGTGCTCGCCTTCCTTTGTAGACGTGCTCGATTTAACTTCCTGATGTGGCGCTCATAGTCTGTGTCAACAGGCTTGGGAGCTGGTGGTTGAGCCATACGAATGAAGTGGTCAATCGTTTCCTCAGGCACTTTCTCCCTTGGCGGCGGTGGTGGTTTGGGTGCAAAATGGGCTTCCACCTCGGCCTTCGATATGGCTGTGATTTCCTCCTCGGACCTGTCATAAGACCTCTGCGGAAGAGGCTTGAGGCTTGGACCATATTTATATCGCTTGCCTCCACCTGTACTTCCTGTACTACCCCGACTCGTACCGCTACGCACCATAGCTGCGGGTGTCTCTTCTGTGATTCGAGGCGGCGGAGACGGCCGACGGGCTGAGTTGGACGAGGAGGAGTGGCTGAGGTTGTGCGGACTTGGAGGAGGAGTGGACGCCCGACGCTGTGGCGGACTTGGAGGAGGAGGATTGTCCTGACACTTTGCCGGACTTCGAGGAGGAGGAGTGGTCTGACACTTTGCCGGACTTGGTGGACTTGCAGGAGCGGGAGTCTGCTGACTCGGTGGCGGACTTCGACGAGGACTCGGCTGACGCGGTGTCGGTGGCCTTCGAAAGATGATGCAATCCTTTTTCCATAGGATGATACAATGTTTGGCCTCTCCGAGAAAGCGCTCGCCGTCACCTCTAGCAATGTCAAGCTGTAGTCCCGAATATGGTGGGTCCACCACCTCATCAACCAAGACACGAGCATAGCCCGCTGGAATCGGGTTGCAATGGAAGGTTGCCTCGGGGGGATTTGTGAAAGCAAAGCCGTCCGCCACCTTCATGGATATGTTCTTCATTTTGACGTGTAGCTCGCAGTTAGTGTTCTCCGTGATGTCATCCACGAGGTATCTACCCAGCATTGCATCGTCCGGGACGGAACCCATGCTGCTTCTCGGCATGGATGGGCCGGTGCTATCCAATGCTGGATCATCCGCTAGCTGCTGCAGCTGCTAATACCCCCTTTGATGGGTAAGTGAGTCGATCTGCTTCTGCTGCCGCTGGAATTTGACTGCCAATTCCGCTTGACTTGCTTCTAGGCCTTGAAGGCATTCATAGTCCCGCTTCCTCTGCTCCTCCTCCATCTTCCTCTTCTTCTCCTCCGCAATCTTCTTTCTCGCACGGGTTCTGTAGTCGGTGTTCCGTTCGAAAACCCCTCATACCACGAATAGCGCCCTTGCCTCGTGTTCTTCCCGGTGTTCAGATTTCTGTGGCACGCGTAAGCTCGTCGTTCTCTCTGTTGGGCTGGAACACCCCCGATCGTGCCTCTTCTATTGCAACAAGTATCGCATCGTCGGCTCCCTTCAGACTTGCCCTTGTCGAAACATTGCACGTCTCGGGTCCAACTCCCCCATGCGCATAGAACCAAGTCCCGACCACGGGGCCAGCTCTTAGTAGCCGGAGTGACACTGCATCCTCCATCTCTTTCTCGGACTTATCCCACTTAGGCATTGCCACCCGATAGCCACCGGCCCTGACTTATGGAACTTATCCTTTTTTCGGCATTCTTCTTGTTTATTCTCGACCGTTCCTTAGCTGATTCCGAATCCTTGAATTTCACAAAATCGTCCCAATGATCACGTTGGTTCTCTAATGTTCCCTTGAATACTGGAGTCTTCCTTCCTCCCTTGACGTACTTGTTCCATTCACGATTCTTGTCGTTCTTGAATGCAATCGCCATCTTCCTAAGAGCAGCCTCCTTGACTTTCTGTACATCTACTTCTGTGAAATGATCTGGTAGGGTGAAATGTTCCATGAGAGTATCCCAAAGCAGATCTTTTTGATTCTTGTCGACAAAAGTAACATCTGGACGTGGCTTTGCTGGCTCTCTCCATTCTTGAAGTTTGATCGGGAGTTGGTCCTTCACAAGAACTCCGCACTGACGAACGAACTTGTCCGCAATCTTCTTAGGCGCTAATGGTTTGCCAGTAGGGCTGCATGCCTCGATATTGTACTTTACGCCCGGCTTCAACTTTTTGTTCGGGCCTCGTTTTGTCATTTTGCCTGAAGATTTGCTCGATCCGAATGGTTGAAAGAACAAAGATCGATTCGTTAATATATCTTCAAGTCATTTAAAACATGTGATGATCACCAGATGCATGCTTATATAAATATATATACCTCGCCGGTCTTTGTTGTTTCAGGATCAACATGTTCTTCGTCATCGTCATAATCGTAGTTCATGACTTCATCAATTTGGTCGCCGCGATCGAATATCATATCACCCTCTCCGGTGTTGTTTAGAAATTCGGAGCCGTCATAATCTTCTTCATTCTGATTATCATCTGGCCCGCATATCATATCGAACATTGTCTGTTCTCCCTCTCTGTCGGTATTGTCTGCCATAGCTTTTGTTTAACTAATCCAAAAGAAATATAAAACAATTTAGTATTCAAATTACATTGTCTCGAATAATAGATATAATCTCGAATACATCATCTCGAATAATAGATATAATCTCGAATACATCGTCTCGAATAATATATAATATTGAATAGTACATCATTGGCTATTAGCTAATAAAGATCGAATACTACAGAAGAATCTAGGACACTCGCGGTTCCTCCGGCGCGGGCGGTGGACACCCAAAGAGAAGGAACCCTCACAGGATCATAGCTGAAGTGAGATCCCCGAAGAAACTGCAAGGTATTGGAGAACCTGCCGCCCTCTAACGCAACCATGTAGCGATGGACGTACTCGTCCTCCTCCCTGACACGGCGACGTACCACCTCCGGCGGGGCCGGGTCCCTCCGCAATGAAACTGGCCCACGCGAACGCCACCAAACGAGATCAGGGTCGACGACGGGACCCGGGGCCGGGTTCCTCATCAAGCGGCGAGCCCCTCCAGGCAGCACCTCCCAGTGCCAGCCCGGCGGAGCCCAGTCCCGGACATGGGTCGGCTGGACGTCGTCGCGGACGGGTCGACGGCGAGGATGCGGGCCGGGCATCGTCGAGAACAAATACTAGCTATATGCCCACAAAAAGTAACATTTTTAATGATTGGATTTTGATAACTAAAATTTCTAACATTTCTATATAACACTAATTATGCTAATCTAAATAATCTAAATAACACTAAAATTTCTAACATTTCTAACATTTCTATATAACACTAATTTCTAACATTTATATATAACACTAATTTCTAACTGATTAAACACTAATTATATCCATCTAACATGCATTCATACATATATAATAGTGAAAAAATAATAATCTAAATAATCTAAACTAATTAAACATACAAAATACGTGTGTGTGTACTAATTAAACACTAATTATCTAAACTAATTAAACATACAAAATAATAATCTGAATAATCTAAATAATAATCTAAACTAATTACGTGTGTGTGTGTGTGTGTGTGTACGGGCTCGGGGAGGGGCGGCGCACATGGTGGCCACCGGGGGCAAGGGAGAGGGGTTAGAGGGGGAGAGCTCACAGCAGGCGACGGCCGGGGCGGCGACGGCGGGGACGGCACGACGGGGACGGGCCCGGGCGGCAACGGAGACGGGGACGGCGCGACGGGGACGGGGGCGGCGACGGAGACGAGCGGCGACGGAGACGATCGAGGGCGGCGGCGACGGCGACGGAGATGACGGAACAGAGGAAACAGAGGGAAACTGAAATTTTCGTAGCAGTTGTATATATAGAAGGCACCTTTAGTACCGGTTGGAGCTACCAACCGGTACTAAAGGCCTGTTTTGGCCAGGCCAAGCGGCGGGAAGCGACCCCCTTTAGTACCGGGTGGTGGCACAAACCGGTACTAAAAACCCCCTTTAGTACCGGTTTGTGCCACCACCGGTACTAAAGGGTCTTATTAGCAGCAGTGCGGTCTTGGCAAGTTTAGTCCCACCTCGCTAGTCGAGGGGCTACATGACCTGGTTTATAAGCCCAGTCGGTAGCTCTCTCGAGCTCCTCTCCCAACCAGGCCTCTTGGGCCTACCTGTCCTCTTCGCCTAGTGGGCCTATGGGACTTGGCGGGCTCAGATCTGGCCCAACTAAAGGTTGTGCCGCTAGTCGATGCAGCCGCTTTGGCCCAAAGAGGGCGTGCTTTTTTTCTTAATTTTTTTGCTTTATTTTTTTGTTTTATTTATTTTTGAGTTGTTTTTTGCTGTATTTAGAGTTTATTTGTGAATATTTTTGCGTTAGGTACAAAAAATTACAAACTTTCTGTTAGTGCCGGTAGATTTCAAATTTGTATAGTTTAAATTTTGAATTATTTGAAATTTGTGTGAATCACTAGTTTGTGAATAACTTAACTTTGAAAATAGTTTTTTCAGTGATTCTTTTTTCTTATGTTAAATATTAGTGTGTTTTATCATTATATTCAATTTAGTAATGCTTAGGTTATTTAAAAAATGAAATGCCTTTGTAACAGTTCAGTTTTCGTCGGAAACCCTGATACTTCGAAAGAGATTGTCCATTTTGTACACGAAGTGCATCCAGTTTTTGCCGTAACCCTCTCTACTTTCTTGCACATGCTATTTTTATGAAATTATGATACCATGCCAACTTTCAACCTTTTCTGAGTTCATTTGAATTGCTTTTCAATTTCAGGGTCATTTAGCTGGAAAAAAATCAGTAAATGCATGAAAAGAATTTGTTTGCACATAAAATTTCTTCGCGTTTCAAATGCCAAAACACATAACTACCCTAACTATTACAGACATTCCCTCCTGGGTGTGAAACATAGAAGAAAGTGATGATAGTGAAGCCGATCACATCCCAGATCTTTGGGTGTGAAACTTTTTCTTCGTGTGTGTCCTTTTTGCCGTAACCATGGAAAATCTTCATCATTTAACGGGATGCTCGGGTCAATATTCACCGTGAATGGAGCAATTTCATCAAACTTTTCATAATCTTCGACTTGTCTGTCTTGTCATCCACTCCCACGATGTTTCTCTTCCCGTAAAGAACTATGTGCCGCTTTGGCTCATCGTACGATGCATTCGCTTCCTTATCTTTTCTTTTTCTTGGCTTGGTAGACATGTCCTTCACATAGATAACCCGTGCCACATCATTGGCTAGGACGAATGGTTAAATCTGCATACGCAAGATTGTTGAGGTCCTTTGTTGTCATTCCGCATCGCGGGTCTTCCGTTACCCGCCTCGTGTCATATTGACCCATTTGCACCAAACAAAGGGACCTTTAAACCACGCCGATAGTCAAGTTCCCATATGTCCGTATATAACCATAATATGTTTTCTTTCCGTCTTGGTTTCGCATCAAAGCGGACATCACTGTTTTGGTTGGTGTTCTTCTTATCTTGGGCGATCGTGTAAAATGTATTACCATTTATCTCGCACCCTTTGAAAGTCATTATATTCAAGATGGTAGCTGGGACAACAAGTACAGGTCATCTTCAATAGAGGTGTCATGCATGGTGCGTATACGCAACCAGTTGGCGAAACTCTGGTTTGTTCACGTGTAATCCAGTCATCGACCGCTCCGGTGTTTGGAGCATAGCAAATTCTTGTGTTCATCCATATACGGAGCCACCAAGGTGGAATTCTGAGAAGCTGTGTAGTGTGCTTGGTGAGAGAATGTCCGTCCATACATATTATTTGTTCCTCCTAGTGTGCCTTTTCCATCCGATCGCCCTTATGCCGCGATTCAGAACACCAATCGGCTTAAGGTCGAATAAAGTCAATACAAAACTCAATGACCTCCTCATTTTGATGGCCCTTGGAGATGCTTCCTTCGGCCTAGCACGGTTATGAACATATTTCTTTAAGACTCCCATGAACCTCTCAAAGGGAAAATATTGTGTAGAAATACAGGACCCAAAATGTTAATCTCTTCGCATAGGTGAACTAGGGCGTGCGCCATGATGTTGAAGAAGGATTGTGGGAACACCAACTCAAATCGACAAGACATTGCACCAAATCATTCTCAGAACCTTGGTATGATTTCTGGATCGATTACCTTCTGAGAGATTGCATTGAGAAATGCACATAGCTTCACAATGGCTAATCGAACATTTTCCGGTAGAAGCCCCCTCAATGCAACCAGAAGCAGTTGCATCATAATCACGTGGCAGTCATGAGACTTTAGGTTCTGGAACTTTTTCTCTGCCATGTTTATTATTCCCTTTATATTCGACGAGAAGCCAGACGGTACCTTAATACTGAGCAGGCATTCAAAGAAGATTTCCTTCTCTTCTTTGGTAAGAGCGTAGCTTGCATGACCCTGATGTATGCCGTCTTCTCCGTGCATACGTTGCTGGTCCTCCCGTGCCTCAGGTGTATCTTTTGTCTTCCCATACACGCCCAAGAAGCCAAGCAGGGTCACGCAAAGATTCTTCGTCACGTGCATCACGTCGATTGCGGAGCGGACCTCTAGGTCTTTCCAATATGGCAGGTCCCAAAATATAGATTTCTTCTTCCACATGGGTGCGCGTCCGTCCGCGTCCTTCGGAACAGGTTGTCCGCCAGGACCCTTTCCAAATATCACCTTCAAATCCTTGACCATATCATGTACATCAGCACCAGTACGGTGGCGAGGCTTCGTCCGGTGATCCGCCTCACCTTTGAAATGCTTGCCTTTCTTTCTTACGAGATGCCTGCTCGGAAGAAATGGACGATGTCCCAGGTACACATTCTTCTTACAACTATTCAAATATATACTGTCGGTATCATCCAAACAGTGTGTGCATCCGCGGTATCCCTTGTTTGTCTGTCCTGAAAGGTTACTGAGAGCAGGCCAATCATTGATGGTTACGAACCGCAACGCCTTTAGGTCAAATTCTTCCCCCATGTGCTTATCACATGCACGTACATCTGTTCCATTCCACAGTTGTAAGAGTACTTCAACTAATGGCCTTAGGTACACATCAATGTCGTTGCCGGGTTGCTTAGGGCCTTGGATGAGCACTGGCATCATAATGAACTTCCGCTTCATGCACAACCAAGGAGGAAGGTTATACAAACATAGAGTCACAGGCCAGGTGCTATGGTTGCTGCCCTGCTCCCCAAAAGGATTAATGCCATCTGCGCTTAGACCAAACCATACGCTCCTTGCGTCATCTGCAAACTCCTTCCCGTACTTTCTTTCGATTTTTCTCCACTGTGACCCATCAGCGGGTACTCTCAACTTTCCGTCTTTCTTACGGTCTTCTCTGTGTCATCGCATCACCTTGGCATGCTCTTTGTTTTGGAACAAACGTTTCAATCGTGGTATTATAGCAGAATACCACATCACCTTGGCAGGAATCTTCTTCCTGGGGCGCTCGCCCTCGACATCACCAGGCTCATCGCGGCTGATCTTATAGCGCAATGCACCACATACCGAGCAAGCGTTCAAATCCTCGTACTCACCGCGGTAGAGGATGCAATCATTAGGGCATGCATGTATCTTACGCACCTCTAACCCTAGAGGGCGACAACCTTCTTTGCTTCAGACTCTCGGGCAATTCGTTGTCCTTTGGAAGCATATCCTTTATCATTACCAGAACTTTCCAAATCCCTTGTCGATACACCATTCTCTCGCCTTCCATTGCAGCAATTCCAGTGTGGTGCCCAGCTTTTTCTTGTCACCTACGCAATTGGTACAACAATTTTTGTGATCCTCTAACATGCGCCGCAACTTCTTCTTCTCCAAATCACTTGCGCAGTTTCTCTTTGCATCGGCAATGGCCCGACCTAGATCATCAACGGGCTCATCGATGCCTCTTCTTCAGCTTCTTCCCGCATTGTCGGCTCAGCTTCTTCCGCATTACCGCTCAGCTTCTCCCCCATTGTTGTATCATCGTATTCAGGGAACCCATGGCCGGGATAGCTGTCGTCGTCCTCTTCTTCTTCATTGTCTTCCATCATAACCTCTCTTTCTCCGTGCTTGGTCCAAACATTATAGTGGGGCATGAAACCGACTCAAACAGTGGACGTGAATGGTTCTTGACGAGAGTAATTGTGACCATTCTTACAGCCAAACATATGGACAAGGCATAAAACCATCCGCCCGCTTGTTTGCCTCGGCCGCAAGCAAAAAGTATGCACGCCCTCAACGAACTGGGAGAGCATCGGTCATCGTACATCCATTGCCGCTCATCTTCATTACACAACAACGAATAGACCAAATTAATACAATTTCATACATAAAGTTCATACAACACTTAAATGCAACAAACAAATAACTCTCTAGCTAAAGCATTTAAATGCAACAACAAATGCGATCAAGATCGCAACTAAGGTAACAATTGATCCAACAACATAATGATACCAAGCCTCACTATCGATGGCATATTTTCTAATCTTTCTAATCTTCAAGCGCATTTTCTCCATCTTGATCTTGTGATCATCGATTTACATCGGCAACATGCAACTCCAATTCCATATTCTCCCCTCAATTCTTTTCAATTTTTCTTTCAAGTACTCGTTTTCTCTTTCAACTAAATTTAACCTCTCGACAATAGGGTCGGTTGGAATTTCCGGTTCACATACCTCCTAGATAAAAATATCTATGTCAACTTGATGGGCATAATTTGTCATAAACACGAAATGTAACAAATAGTTTTAAAAGAGAATATACCACATCCGAATCATAACAAGGACGAGGGCCGACGGGGACGGATATCAAAACCATGGCACTATGTATAACAAAGAACGTACGGGTAAGATAATTATTACATGATTAACTATATATCCAAATCACACAAACATCAATTTTTTATATAAAATTTCATGAACAAGAGGCTCACCACAAGGTGGTGCCGGCGACGGGACGGTGCGGGCGATCGACGGTGGTTACGACGGAGATTTAGAAGGCACTAAGTAAACCACACCTACATATGCAAACTAAGTGTTATTTTTGACCTCAAATTGCATATAAATCAAATACTAGCACATATATATATATCCTCCCAAATTACTAAACTCACAAATTAATAACTATATAAAGCATTGCAAGAGCTAATCTAGCAATGAGAGATGAAAGGACAAGTTGCTAACCTTTGTGATCACTTGAATGGATGGGTGCCTTCAAATCTTGACAATTTTTGGGCAAAATGTGTGATGAGCTCGAGGGGAAGAGGAAGAACAGAGAGGAGAGGAGAGGGGAAAAGGGGAAGAATAGAGCGAGCTGGACGAAGGGTTTATATGCAGGAGGACCTATAGTACCGGTTCGTGCCACGAACCGTTACTAAAGGTGCTGGAGGGGGCCCAGACTGACAACATCCTGCCACCACCCTCATTAGTACCGGTTCGTGGCACGAACCGGTGCTAAAGGTTAGCCACGAACCGGTACTAATGAGAGCGGCCCGGCTAGCCGTCGGAACCGGCACTAATGTATACATTTGTGCCGGCTCTAATACAAACCGGCACTAATGTGCTTCACGTTTGACCCTTTTTCTACTAGTGTAACCAAATGCGCCCTGGCCTCCGTCGGAGTGAGTAATGACCACATACGGATTAGCGCAGTAGCCCGGAATACAACCTGCAAAAAATGAATAGTTGTTGTTCTGTTAAAAGCCAAATCATTTCTGCAGTTCCAAATTGCCCATAACAACGCACATGCTCCTACTCGAATTTGTCTAGCTGTTTCGGCCTCTATACCAACAAGCCACGTTCCAAAAAACGACCTGGCCGAATTCAGAGGAGTAATGTTAAAGGCAATTTGCACCGAGCGCCACAACACCCTCGCCAACGGGCAATCGAAGAAAAGATGCTTGATAGTTTCATCCCGATCACAGAAACTACACCTAGTAGAACCTGTCCAGATGCGCTTAATCAAATTATTTTTCGTTAGAACGACTTGTTTATGGACAAACCATACTTGTAAAATGGTAATCGATAAAATGGTAACCGGGACATCTAAGGAAGGAGTCTCTTTGTCTTTCAATCACCGCTTACTTGGTATCAAAACCATACTTGTTCATACCAAATCAATTGTGTTAACACCATCGGAATCCACGGAAATTGTGGAATCGATGACCCATATGGTAAACCTACCCTGCTATATTAGAAAAAAAGAGAAGAAATCCAAGACGAAGACCTAGTGTGGGACAACTAACTCAGTTGAGTAGCTGACCCAGATTCTTTTGGAAACACCAAATTCTACGGGCTATCACAGCAAGAAACAATAAATAAATTGTGAAATGGTAAGAGGCCTAGGTGATAAAATTCTCTTCGCCCTTACAAGATGATGTCTTTGAAATACTCATTCTTTTAACGGTATGATTTGGTTCTCACGCATCTTTGTTGGGTTTAGTCCCACATCTGTTGTGGGGGGAGACTTAACATGACTTATAAGGGCGGGGGTGTCCCCTCCTAACGGGCTAGTCTTTTGGGGGGAGAGGGCCCAAGGCCTGTCATAAGTCGGTGTTGCTCTCCGGTTGGGCCTGGTTGACGCATGTGGGTCGGAAACGCTGGTGATAGCGGACCCGGAATTGCGTAACAAGTGGTATCATGAGCTAGGTTGTTTGCAGGCGATGGATTGTTGATCTAGAGGAAGAGCCGAAGTCGTAAGAGAGATCAGTTCGATTTAAGCTACAGTCGACTGATCGCGAGCGTCAAAACTCGGAAGGGATCGAAGTCGACGGGAGGCACGAAACTCGACGGGAACTCGTAAGTCTCGGCGGCAGTACAAGACGTGTGGTAGTCGGATCGGTATGCAAGAGGTGAATCCGGCAGATTGATCTCGGAAGTTTGACCTGAGGCGTCTGTGCGCGTGCGTGCCACCAGCAGGGAGACGTGCGGTGATCGATCACCTTTTTTTTTTGCGGGGGAAATTGGGAGCTCTTTATTCAACAGAAACAGCACCCGCAAAGTCAGCTGCGAGGCTAGTTACAAGGAGACTTGGCGAAGAATCAAGCCAACAATCTGTAACATCTAGTGTGCTAGCTTGCTTCGCACAAAGATGGGCCGAGACATTGGCCGATCTACCAGTATGCTGAATTACAAATGACTTAAAATAAGTAACATGCTCCCTAATTTCGGACAAGATAGGCGCCACCACTGCACGGTCGCTGTGACGCGAGTTCCAGAGATTCACAATCTCCAAATTATCGGTCTCGAAAACCACTTGTTCATAGCCCCTCAAGTGAGCGAAGACGACGCCGTCGCGGAGTGCAAAAGCTTCGGCTATTAGAGGATCAGTGATTCCCGCATAAGGCTTGCACCAGGCTGCTAAGAAGGAGGAGTGGGTTCTCGCAATCCCTCCTGCTCCACCCCTCCTAGCCTCCATAGCAATGCTGCCATCTGTGTTGATCTTAATCCAACCCCGGTCAGGTGGCCTCCAGCCATGACCCGGAAGGATCCGAGCGTGTTCCTGAGGTAAGTCGAGCACCGCCAGATCCTCTCGAGTCTTCTTCATAGATTGGATAGGATCAAGATCTCTCTTATCATGTGTGACATTGTTCCTAGAGGTCCATATCGCCCACATGATAGTCACTAGTTTTGCTCTCTCGGAGTCGGAGAACATAGGATCACAGATGATATCCCTTGACCAAGTGAGCGGGTGCAGCTCCGGTCGCTTGATCTCAAGCCACTCTGGTGCCACCTGCCAGAAGCGCCGGGCATGTGAGCAATCCAGCAGTGCATGCTTCATGTCTTCGTCGGCGTGAAGACAGACTTTACACGTGCCAATGGTAGTGATATGCCGGTGTCGGAGAGTTGCTTCGACCGGAAGGATCCCATGCAAGACCCGCCACCAAAATACTCTGACCCTTGGCAAGACCTTGAGCTTCCATAACCGGGACCATAGCTGTTTATCTGTCGATGAGGTTTCGGTAATCGCCCCTTCCTCTAGAGCATGTTGCTCGTTATGAGTCATTAGAGCGCGATACGCAGTTCTTACAGAATAGCAGCCCGATCTTTCGAGAGCCCACGCAATCACATCCTCCCCCCTCCTCTCCGCAATGGAATGTTCAGAATGGCATCCGCGTCGGGGGTGATGAAGTTCTGACGAATCACTTCTGTTTTCCATGTCCAGTTTGCATCGTCAATTAAATCTGAAACCAAGTTCAGTTGAGTATTTCCATTTCTAACAGTCGGAGCCATGGAGATAGTACCCGGGATCCACTTGTCATCCCAGATTGATGTTGTGGTACCGTCTCCCACCCTCTTGATGAGTCCAACTCGCAGAGCATCCCTCCCCGCGATGATAGCTCGCCACATAGCAGACGAGAAGCGCGGAGCAGTGGCTTGCATGAAATCACAGGAGGGAAAGTATCTACCTTTGAGAACGCGGGCACAAAGAGATTGAGGGTGTGTCATCAATCTCCAGCCATGTTTGCCAAGAAGGGCTATGTTAAACAGCTCAAGGTCCCGAAAGCCCATGCCGCCCTTCTCCTTTGGTGCAGCCAATGAGTCCCAGGCCTTCCAGTGCATGGATTTTCGATCCAGGGAGCTGCTCCACCAATACTTAGCCATGCAAGAAACCAGTCCCTTGCATACTTTCTTCGTTAACTTGAAACAGCTCATGCTGAAAGTGGGGATAGCTTGGGCCACACTTTTTATTCTGATTTCCCTACCTGCACAAGAGATCATTCTCTCCGACCCCCCTTGGAGCTTACTACGAAGTCTCTCCCCGATATGGTCGAAGGTGCCGCTGGTGATCCTACCCACAGCTGTTGGTAGACCAAGGTAACGCTCACTGAATGCTTCAACTGAAATATTCAAAGTCTGTTTCAGTAGCAGTCTGTCTGGAGTCGAGGTGTTCGGACTGAAGTAGATGGAGCTCTTATCTTTGTTCACTGCTTGCCCGGAACCCCTCTCATAGATATCCAGAATTTCATTTAGCCGATGGGCACTCGCCGCTTTTGCTTGCATAAAGATCAAACTGTCATCCGCAAAGAGAAGGTGGTTTATCCAAGGAGACCTGTAACTCACACGGATGCCCTTGTCAACACTCACTCCGCCGAAATAGTTCAAGAGCGAGGTTAGTCCTTCTGCGCAGAGAAGGAAGAGGTACGGTGATGCTGGACAGCCTTGTCGAAGACCCCTTGAGGGGGTAAAAAAAGGAAGAAGTTCACCATTCACACGAATTGCAAATCTGACTGATGTGACGCACTTCATTATCAGGCGAACGAACTCCACACAGAACCCAAGCTTCATCATGATCGCTTGCAAATAGTGCCATTCGACACGGTCGTATGCTTTCATCATGTCTAGCTTGATGGCACACGTTGCATTCCCCCCTTTCTTCCTCCTTCTCATGGCATGCACACTCTCATGTGCAATAAGAACATTGTCGGTAATCAGGCGACCAGGGACGAACGCGCTCTGCTCAACCCCGACTATATCATCCATACAATCCCGCATACGATTAGCAATGGCCTTGGCTGCAATTTTGTACAGAACCGGGCATAACGAGATGGGTCGGTATTGAGAAATACGTTGGGGGAAACGTACCTTGGGAATCAAAGTAATAGAGGTATCGTTCATACCAGTGGGCAGTACTCCCCCATTGAGGAAATCTAACACCGCTGGGACAATGTCGGCTTTGAGCAAATTCCAGTGACGCTGAAAGAAGCCGGCCGTAAAGCCATCGACCCCCGGGGCTTTGGACGGAGCCATCTGGAAGAGGGCTCGACGCACCTCCTCCTCTGTAAAGGTCTGGCCAAGTTGAGCATTCATATGAGGAGTCACCCGAGAGGGAACCACCTCCAGCAACTCCTCCATGGAATAAAAGCCTTGTGACGTATACAGCTGTTCGTAGAACTGCTGCACTTCCGCTCGATCTTCGTCCAAATCACTACAGATCGTGCCGTCCACTCGGACCAGATTTTCAATTCTGTTCATACGCCGACGTTGGGCCGCCTGAGCGTGGAAATAGCCAGTGTTCCTATCGCCCTCCCGCAAATACAGAACACGAGATCGTTGACGGAGCCAAATTTCTTCTTGGTGCAGTGCTAACTTCAACTTCTTTGCCACTGCTTTCTCTTCGTCAGATGGCCCTCGTCGCAAAGATTTGCTGCGCAGCCTGGACAGCTGTTCCCGCAACTTCCGAATCGTGCGAGTTAAGCTACCAAATTCCTTCGCACCCCACGCCGCTAAGTTACCTTGCAACGACGTTAAGGCTTGAACCACTCCCTGTAAACCCTCTCGGCCAGCGCCCTTCTGCCAGGAGTCCAGAACCAGCTTGTCATAATCCACATGTGTTTGCCACATATCCTCATATCTAAAGGGTTTTGGCCCTCTGGGGGCAGCCGAAGCCAGGTGTTCACGTAAATCCGCAAGCACAAAACAATGGTCTGACTCTGTTGTTACAATATGTCTCACCTTGATGTGCGAAAACATCTGTAAGAGAGCAGGGTTACCAAAAGCTCGATCCAGCCGGGCTTTCACATTAGATCTCCCAGGCTGCATATTATCCCATGTGTACTCGGGTCCCGACCAGCCCAAATCATTAAGAGCACATTCATCCGTTACTTCCCTGAATGCCCGCATTTGCCACTCCGGCCTAGGGCTTCTCGAGAAGTGTTCTGAACCCCACAGGGTCTCGTTGAAATCTCCAATGCACATCCATGCGTCATGCTGAATTGCAAAAAGTGTCCTCATGAATCTCCAGCTGTGATGCCGATCCTCAGCTTTGGGAGCTCCATAGAAACCAGTCACTCGCCATTGCTTCGTGACATCACTTTTCTTCCGCACCAGTAAGTCAATATGGCCCGCACTATAACTCCTGAGATCAGCATCCAAATCCGCAGACCAAAACATCCCAATCCCCCCACTCAAGCCGGCGCTGCTAACTGCAAAACAGCTCGCGAACCCCAGCATAGTTTTCAAGCTCTCCACACGTTGAGCTGAAATTTTTGTCTCCATAACAAACAAGAGACCGGGCCCTTCCTGCTTCACTATGTTGCGAAGCTCACGAACTGCCGCTGGGTTCCCAAGCCCGCGGCAGTTCCAGCTGAGACAACTCATTGGTCCCGGCGGGGCTGCGCAGCAGCCGCCGCCGAACAGTCCGAATTCTGAGAATTTGTGGGTGTAGGTTTCTTCTTTTTTGGCTCCGGTTCCGTCCCGATATCTCCTGCCTCACCCACCCTCTTGTCCACTCCAGCTTTGAAGATTATCATAGCATTCTTGGCCTCGTTGTTCTGAACTTGCTCTGGGGTGGACACCTCTGGCATTGTGATCTGACGATACACCTGTTTCTGTCCCTGAGGCCCCTCCTTCCTCTTAAACCTCTGATTGTTCTTTTTGGGAGGAGATACTGCCTCCGAGTTAACGTCCCTCTTTGCAGTAGCCGAGCGGGCTTCCTTGCTACTGTTCTGACTAGATTGCTGCTCCTTGGATGAACCCTCGCTGGATGCTGCCTTCTTCTTCTCCTCCGGCGCCCTCAGACAGGTTTTGAAAGGTAGATCGCCGTTTTCATCCCTCGAGCCCGGCGTCGGACAGTGAAGATCCGAGTGGCCCAAACGCCCGCATGAAAAGCAGAAGTTGGGCACCTGTTCGTACTGAATATCATACCAGTCCCTACTGCCTCTAGCCGCGGAATCGATCAAGATCCATCGACGTAATGGCTTTCGGACATCAATGGTTACCCTGGCTCTCAGGAAACCACCAAAGGGGTCGAATTGGACAGCTGATGCGTTCTCATCGATCTGTCTTGCCACTGCTTTGCCCCTTGCTTCACTCCTCAGATTGAACGGGAGGTTTAAAACCCTAGCCCAAATCTGGAGTTTATCGAACCGTAACTCTGACGGCTGCATACTCTCCTTAAACTCCGTGAGGATCACAGCATGTTTGCTCACATGCCATGGAGATCCGTCCCACACGCGATCGCGATCACGTTGGGTCTCAAATTCAGCCACAAAGATGTTCTCCCCGGCCGAGCGGAAAACCAGGCCTCTAGGGTTACCCCAGGCCGGCCGCAAAGCGTTGGCGATCGTCTGGATGTGCAACGGATTCCGGTGGAGGACCTTCCCTGCAATCGCCCAAACCTGCTTAGCGCCTTCGTCCACATCGTCCAAGACCAGCGGTGTTGCCTCCTCTTCCGTGAGATCAAGCGTCCCCATGGCTTCCTCCATGCGCGCCCTCGCCGTCCTCGGCGAGAGAGCCCCCTTGCTACTCGATGGTCCCGGTGCCGCGGCCATCCAAGATCCTATGCGCAGCCCGCCGGCGAGATCGATCGGCGGCCGCCGTTTATCCACTCGAAAACCCTAATCGCCTTTAGAGGGCTCCTAGTTTTCCGGGGAAACGAGGGAATTACTACTCCTCGGCACATGGGGTAGTGGCCCTATGGTGATCGATCACCTGATCGGGCGAGCCTACAAGCCGCGGGTTAGCGTACAGGCGTACATACGTACTGGTGGGATCATTGGAACCTGGCTGTCCATGGCCGGAGGCCCATGGGCCATGGCGTGGGAAGGCCGAGGCAGCGTGGCCTTGGCAAGCCGAGCGCATGAGAGGTCCAGGCAACAGGTGGTGTTTGTCCGCTGTAGCATATACAGATCCTAAGGAAGCCATGCAAGCTTGAGATTTGTTTTGGACAAAAAGAGGACCGAGTCCTCGTTATGACAGCACAAGGCAGCAGATCGATTCAGCGGAATAAAATATCCAACGTTCTGTTACATAGGGTAGCAGGAGGTTTTGGCAAAGCAATTACTAGCGTTGAAAGTTGTGCCTGGGAGCTACACCCAAGTACAAGAAGAATTTTTGGTAGGAATTTGCTACTGGTGAATCTTGTGTACTTGAGCACGTGTTGGAAGCTCGGATATTTTTTCATACTGTCATGCGTACAAAGAACCATGGCGCCAACGGGTACCACGTTTGAGGTGGAGAAGTTCACGGAACTGAAAACCTTGGGTTATGGCAGACATGGATGGAAAATTTGTTGGCACAACAGGGATGCTTGAAGGCGTTGCGGGAAGTCATGGCAGCTAAGATGGAATTATCATGTGATGGATGGAAATTCATGAAAGATGATTTGGGAGCCTTGAGCGTGTCGTTGCAGTCGGACAAGTTCGGCTGGGCTGGACTAGACAGTCTGACGGATCGAAGCAAGTCGGTTGGTACAGAAGACGGTGGTGGGATCGGCGACGACGACATAGGAGCATGCTGCTGATGGTGACCGACTTCTGGGGGTGGAAACACGTGGCGCAGGCCCGACGGTTTGTGCGGCTTCGACAAGACTATGGCGCGGGGTTGTTTCAAGGTGGTGTACACACTAAGCTTGAAGTCGACGGGGCGTGAGGGTGGACTGATCATCTACCATGGAGTCATGTTGAAGGTGGAGCTGGATTGAGGGGCTACGATGTAAGGATCCAGGGAATCGAAGCCTATTCAGCAAGGAGGAAAAGCGAGTGACATGCAGTTTGGACTGGAGCCCAGTGGTCTGATGGAAGCGTGAAACTCGTCATTGGTCGGTGATGATCGGTGGTACTCTGCAGTGGGGGTTGAGTGGTGTGGGTTCGCGACCCTTGACACTCGACCGGGACAGCGGAGGCTCGACGCGGTAATAGCGGCGAGGCGTGCGGCACGCACGGGGCATGGAGACGGGCCAGGGCTCTGGCGGTCATACATGTGGTGAGACAACTGCGAATTTGACTCTTATGTGTGATGACTACAAGCAATGGTGAATTCCTTCAAGTTTTAAACAGACAGTCAAGAAAGAGCGGTGACATTGAGTTCATGTAACTCTTATATGTGGCGTCCAATATGTGAGTTGTTTATTTTCACACATACAGTCGGCGGTGTGTGATGATGTCGAACGGATTCTCCGAAAGTTGGGAGCAAAAGGTAGAGTAACGAGAAACTTAATTTTGCTCGAGTGTTGAATGTGAAGAAGACGAGAAGGGACTACAGTTGCAGGTGGAGTCACGTGGAGTTTGGGAGTAGGAGCGGTGCTCATGGCGTATCTCAAGTCCAATGTACATAGAGGTTCGACGCATGGATGAATCCAAGGTGGTGGAGAATATTCACCAAGGTGGAGTTTGTTAGAGTTGTGTCGAATATTATTGTACAAGATAGGTTACAGTTGGACTTGGTTTTGGACTGTGTGTAGACAGGATAGGAGTCGTGTTCAAGTAGGACACTTGTATCCTAGGCCTCTCTTATATAGCGAGGGTAGACACACGATGTAACCTATGCCAAAATAATAACACCGAAACGCAGGGGAAGCCGGCGGCATGTGCCGGTGTCCAGGGCGACCGGGTGCGATATTGTGACGGTGTCATGGGGAGGAGCGCCCGTAGTCAATGCCCCGGGGATGTAGCTATATCGGTGAACCTCGTTAACAAAATCTCGGTGCCGTGCTTGTGTGATTGTTTGGTCCTCGGATGATCGACGGAGTGCCTCGGATTTATTCTAACAATTGGTATCAGAGCCCAGGTGCCCGGAATGAATCTCGGTAGACTCACGGGTGGTCGGTCATGGTTGGTGGGCTGGAAACGCTGGTGTTAGCGGGCCCATGGATGACCGAAGTGTGAGGGGGAGATTGTTGGGTTTAGTCCCACATCGATTATGGGGGGAGACTTAACACGACTTATAAGGGCGGGGGTGTCCCCTCCTAACGGGCTAGTCTTTTAGGGGGAGAGGGCCCAAGGCCTGTCATAAGTCGATGTTGCTCTCCGGTTAAGCCTGGTTGACGCATGTGGGTCGGAAACTCTGGTGATAGCGGACCCAGAATTGCGTAACAATCTTGACACGGTATACTACTTACATACGTGTACCGGTTGGTGGGCGTACTTGGTGTTATCACGGTCGTACATATGTAGCTTGCGTGTACTAAGTGCATGGTATATACGTCCGTGGCAGATCGACGCTGGTTGCAGGTGCATGGATGTTAGGGGAGAACGATTGATCGGGTGGGCCGCTGCTGTGTTGTTGCAATAAATCCCGTAATGGCTAATATTTTTTACGACATCTAACCACTCTTTATTGCCTGGTAATCAAGATAGCATCGTTTACAAGTACTCCATGGACGTACTTCCATCCACATTGCATAACCTACCTCTAGCTCCACTGGCTAACTCGTGAGCCACAAGATTAGCTTCTCTAGGAGTATGCTCGAAAATGACATGAGGAAAATCACATGCATATGGTAGCAATCATCAAAAAATGCCTCCAGTCCGAGGAAAAACGAGAAAGGCCCCCGCCTCGCCTAGCTTGGCGACTCGGGCGGCGACCAAATCCCCGCCGCCTCCCACTCCCCCCACCTGCTCATCCTCCCTCGCCGCCGCCGGTGGCCACCGCCGGGCAAAGCCCGTGCGGGGGTGGCGGCGGCGGGGCCTCATACCGTAGCGCGGCGTCCAGTCCTGGGGGAGCGGCGGCGGATGGCGCTCGGCGCCGTGGTGCCTGGCGGTGGACTGCGTGGCTGCCTCGCCTATCTCCGGTGATGCTCTGGCGGCGGGGGTGATGCTCGTCTTGCGGGTGCGGAGGGGGCTGTTGCGGGGCGCTGCGTGGGGCGGCTGGATCGAGCCGGTCGCGGCTAGATCTGGCTTCCCCGGTTTCTGCTGCGGGGGTCAGCGGCACGGGTGCTCGGACGCAGGGGCGGCGGCCCCGGACCTCTTCGCTCTCTGGGCGGCGCGGCCGCGGGCGGGCGGTGGCTCTCATCGGCTGCGTGGGCGGCGGCGGAGCTGCTGTGGTTTGGCGTCTCTGCTGCGGTGAGAGGTGGTGCGGCTCGGCGAGTTTCGGGCGTGGCTCCTCCTTCCTCTGGCGGGGTCGGCTGGTCGGTGGAGACGGCGGTGTGCGCCCAGTACCCGGCAGCACGGCTGCTGCTGGCCGGGGGGTCCCGCAGGGACGGCCTCAGCTGGGACGGGCGCGGGTGCTGGCGGGAGATTCCCTTCGGTGGCTCTGCGGTGCAGGTTTGGTGGCGGTTGGTGGCCGGCTGGTTCGGGCTCGCGGTGGTTGTGCATCTACGGGAGAAATCCTTCTCCGGCCTCTGCCGGATCCGGCGACGGCGACGCCCGCGGGCGCCACACTCTTTCTTGGAAGCGTCGTTTTGGTGTGGTGCTTCTCCCCGCGGCCTTGGCTCCGGAGGGAATCCTCAGATCCGCGGGATCGGGCGATGAAGGCGTCTCCTCGTCTTCTTCCTCCTTGGGGGCATCGTCTTGGAGCCGGCTACAACTGGAGACCGGTGGAAGGCGGCATCTTTGCCGCGGTGGATGGCGGCATCTTCACCGCGTGGTTGCTGAGGCGGCCGTTTGGGGGCGCTGATTTCTGTTTGGCAACGATGATGGCAACGAGAGGAGCTTGGGTCGCGGCTCCGGCTTTGGTAGTCGGATCTTCCCGGCGTGTCCGAGGTGCTCTTTCGTGGGTTGCCTGGCTGCTTTGAAGTCGGAACTGCGGTGGAGCAGATCCAGGTGGTGATGATGACAGGCGCTCGGTGGACGTTTGTGGCGGGCACGGTCGGTGCAAGTCCTGCATATTTCCCGGGCAATGATCGTCGGCAAAGTCGGAGCTGTCGCTTGTTCGTGCGTGTGGCCATCTGTTGGCATGTGCCGTCGTGGAGTGTGTTCCATGTCGGTGGCCAGGTTGGCTGGTGGTGCCCATGTGTTTATGGGTTGGGTTGTTTCGGTTTTAGCCCGGTTTTCCGTCAATTAACCGGGAAATTCTCACTTCTTCTTAATCAATGAAAATGGCAAGTCTTTTACCTCGTTTCAAAAAAAATGCCTCCATAGGATCGCCCGCCATTAATCATCATCTCGATCACCTCGATAACTTCCAGTCGGTTGCACTCCAGCGTTGCAGCTGAACTTAGACAAAATTGTAAGACCGTTGCTTCTGCCATGAGCGCAACTCCACACCACTCAAGTTTTCCATTTCCAGCGCCAGTAAATTTACCAGTTGAGTCCCTCAGAACAGCTCCATAGGACCCTTGAAGCAAATCTGGAACAAAGAATCCAACAACATTTAACTTGACATAACCTCTTTTTGGTTTTGGGTTAATTATCCTTTTGCTTTTAGTGGTGTCCATGTGCTCAGTTTTGCCCTCAGTTGCGAATCGTGCTCAGTTTTGCTCCTAGTACATGTGCAACTACTATAACAAGGCCAAACGGCCAGATTTTAGTCCATTCCGTCCGCCGGCGTTATTGGTAGTGTGTCCAGATCTTACACGTGGGACCGCATGGACGTGAGTTTGGAGCTGACATGTGGGACCGTGCAACAAAAACCCCAAATCAATCCTAGGGTTCTAGCCTGCCAACTCGACACCCACTTTGTCCCGTCCACTTGCCGGCTGTCCTGCGCCGCCAGCACCTGCGCTGCCGCGGCCGCGGCCGTCCTGCTCCACCGCTACCTGCTCCGCCCGCCACCTTCCTGCGACGCCACGGGTGGGGCGCCCGCCACATGCTTGACCCACGGCGCGGCCTCCTTCCATACGCCCGGCCAGAGCGCTGATAGGTGGGGGGTTGGTGGAGCTGTTTGAAGTACGAGGGTGAACCCCAGGGCGCAATGGCGAGCAGCGGCGACCCCAGAGTATTTGGCGAGGCAGGCATTGGGCCGGAGATCCGTGATACGTCTCCAACATATCTATAATTTTTTATTGTTCCATGCTATTATATTATCTGTTTTGGATGTTTAATAGGCATTTTTTTCTATATTATATTATTTTTGGGACTAACCTATTAACCGAGGGCCCAGTGCCAATTTCTGTTTTTTTTGCATATTTTAGAGTTTTGCAGAAAAGGAATACCAAACGGAGTCCAAACGGAATGAAACCTTCGCGGTGATCTTTCTTGGACCGAAAGCAAACCAGATGACTTGGATATGAAGTTGGAGACACAACGAGGAAGCCACGAGGCAGGAGGGGGCGCCCCCACCCTCGTGGGCCCCTCGTGGCTCCCCTGGCGTAATTCCTTTGCCTATACATACTCTTATACCCTGAAAACATCCGGGAGAGCCACGAAACCACTTTTCCACCGCCGCAACTTTCTGTACCCGTGAGATCCCATCTAGGGGCCTTTTCCGGCGTCCTGCCGGAGGGGGATTCCATCATGGAGGGCTTCTACATCAACAGCATTACCTCTCCACTGAAGCGTGAGTAGTTTACCACAGACCTTCGGGCCCATAGTTATTAGCTAGTTGGCTTCTTCTCTCTCTTTGATTCTCAATACCATGTTCCTCAATGTTCTTGGAGATCTATTTGATGTAATAATCCTTTGCGGTTTGTTTGCCGAGATCCGATGAATTGTGGATTTATGATCAAGATTACCTATGAATATTATTTGGTTCTTCTCTGAATTCTTATATGCATGATTTGATATCTTTGCAAGTCCCTTCGAATTATCGGTTTAGTTTGGCCTACTAGATTGATCTTTCTTGCCATGGGAGAAGTGCTTAGCTTTTGGTTCAATCTTGCGGTGTCCTTTCCCAGTGACGGTAGGGGCAGCAAGGCATGTATTGTATTGTTGTCATCGAGGATAACAAGATGGAGTTTTCATCATATTGCTTGAGTTAATTCCTCTACATCATGTCATCTTGCTTAATGCGTTACTCCGTTCTTTATGAACTTAGTACTCTAGATGCATGCTGGATAGCGGTCGATGTGTGGAGTAATAGTAGTAGATGCATGCAGGAGTCGGTCTACTTGACACGGACGTGATGCCTATGTTCATGATCATTGCCTTAGATATCATCATAACTATGCGCTTTTCTATCAATTGCTCGGCAGTAATTTGTTCACCCACCGTAATATTTGCTATCTTGAGAGAAGCCACTAGTGAAACCTATGGCCCCGGGTTTCTTTTCCATTATAGTGAATCTCTTTTCCATATTATTGAATCTCATTTACATCTTGCTAGTTTCCAATCTACTATTGTGCAATCTTTACTTTCCAATCTATAAACAAAAAATACCAAAAATATTTATTTTACTGTTTATCTATATCTATCATATCTCACTTTTGCAAGTGACTGTGAAGGGATTGACAACCCCTTTATCGCGTTGAGTGCAAGTTGTTGATTGTTTGTGCAGGTATTCAGTGACTTGTGCGTTGTCTCCTACTGGATTGATACCTTGGTTCTCAAAACTGAGGGAAATACTTACCCTACTTTGCTGCAACACCCTTTCCTCTTCAAGGGAAAACCAACGCAAGCTCAAGAGATAGCAATCAGCCGCGTCCACAACTGGGTTCCTGAGGGGTAAGTCACGCCTCCTATTTAGATTGAGCTTAGTTGTGCATTTGAACAGTCGATTCGAGTTGGTTTGCCCAGTTAGTGTGCTGATTGCGTCTCTGTTTTTCGTCGGTTAGGATGGAGTTGCGGTTTGCTTTCTTGGTGCACATTAGAAGGGATCGGTATATGTTGAATGCAAAGAATAAGAAGAAATTCCAATGAGGTTTCGATTATCTGTTGCCAATGGCTTGTAATTGGAATTTCAGACAATTTGGGGAGGTAATTCGTAGCCAATATCCTTGGGGTTTTCTTGATGAAGTGGAAATACTATCATGGGGAAAATAAATGGGTGACAGTTACTAATGATGAAGAGCTGGCTATCATGTTTGCTAGGCATAAGGAGAAAGATAATTTTCATGTGAGGCTGTAGATTGATGTGCTTGAGCAGGCATTTGGACCTAGGATGGCGGGTGCAACATCTCGGGAAGAACCAAGTCATCATAATGGCAGCTCTAGCCAGAACGGTTCAGTTAGTGCACCGCGACGTGGTGGCTCGACAAGCGTGGGCACCGGCAGTAGGGTCCCCCTTGAAGTGGAGCTTGATGCCTACAATTCTGGGGTTGATGAAGAGAAGCTATATTATGATGTTATTCAGAATTTACGACGGGCACCTCGGGCTGAAAACCAAGATGAGGCTCACAATGAGTCCGTGTGGATGATGACGCGGTGGGTGAGGACGAAGACCTTGCAGTTGTTGAATGGGTCCCATTGAACCCTCATATGGAAGAGGCACCGTTTTTGCATCCATGACTGAGTGTAGAAATGCACTTGTGACTTACTGCATCAAGGTAGAACGTACTTTCAAAGTTGACAAGAGCGATCAAGTACGTTACAGAGTGCATTGTCCGACTGAGGGTTCTCCATGGAGGATGCTCGCATCTAAAATGCGAAATAGCACGAATGTTCTGGTCAAAGTGAACCCTTTTAAGCACACATGCCAAGAATCAACCCTTAGGAAGGATACAATAGTGGAGCCAAGTCAAGATGGGTGGCAAAAGAAGTAAAGAAGTGGGTGAAAGAAAACCAACAAGTGGGTCCAAAGGAATTGCAGAAGAACATCAAAGACAAGTTCAAGATAGATTTACCATACATGAGGTTGTTCAATGGTAAACAACATGCTATGGATTCTATTTATGGTAACTGGCAGGAAAGTTTTCACTACATTAATTGTACTGAAGCAGCTAGTCATTAGTAGTCGACTACTCTCATCCACGTTTATTAGCAGGTATATCGGACCCAATATAGCTATGGACAACAGTATTCTACAGTATCAGCCACCAATCGATGTGCGAAGACTTGTCAATGGCTCAATGCAATAATTTTATCTCATGGAGAACCATATGATGGATACTAGGAGTCGCGTCTTAGTGTTTTTATCATTTGAAATTATGTGTGCAACATGTTGCAATTATCTCTAGGCCGAGTGGTTAACGAAAGAAAAGAAAACTTTCTTCCTTAGAGTAGCTGTAGTAATTTATCTACATCAACAAGGAAGAGGTTGGGTGGCAGACCGAGTGAAAGTTGCAGGTCCCACATGTCCGTGACATAGAAAATAAGTTTCTTTTTTTTGATGGATGGAAAATGAGATTCATTTGAACCATGTGTCACGGACATGTGGGACCTGCAACTTTCACTCGGTCTGCCACCCAACCTCTTCCTTGTTGATGTAGATAAATTACTACAGCTACCCTAAGGAAGAAAGTTTTCTTTTCTTTCGTTAACCACTCGGCCTAGAGATAATTGCAACATGTTGCACACATAATTTCAAATGATAAAAACACTAAGACGCGACTCCTAGTATCCATCGTATGGTTCTCCATGAGATAAAATTATTGCATTGAGCCATTGACAAGTCTTCGCACATCGATTGGTGGCTGATACTGTAGAATACTGTTGTCCACAGCTATATCGGGCCCGATATACCTGCTAATAAACGTGGATGAGAGTAGTCGACTACTAATGACTAGCTACTTCAGTACAATTAATGCATGCATTGAAAGAAGAATAAATAAAGAAAGCCTTGTGTGTACTACGTGCATGGTACGAGTACGAGTACGACCGTGGCAGATCGACGCTGGTTGCAGGTGCATGGAGGGGGAATTTCCTATTGGACGCTCGTTGCGTCAAAGTGTCCCCGTTTCATACAGACCTGGCGATCTAGCGATGTCATGGGCCGGCCCATTTAACGTGTTTGCAGCCTTTTTGGTTTTGGGAACCTTCTAGAGTTTTCCAGATGATTTTTTCCGGTATTTGGAATCTTCTAGAAGGTTCCTGAACCGCTTTTTTCTTTTTCAGTTTATTTTTCGTTTTTCTTTTTTCTATTTCTCTTCTTCTTCCTTTTTTTATTTTCTTTTTTCTCTTTCTTTCTTTTTTCCTTTTTTTCATTTTTGTTTTCCTTTTTATCTTTTCAAGTTTATTTTTCTTTCCCAAATTTTTCATAAATTCGAAAAATGTTCGTGGTTTCAAATTTTTTCTGAATTTCAAAAAATGTTCCTCTTTTTAAAATTTTGTTCACAAATTAAAAAAATGTCCTTATTTTTCAAAAATTGTTCACAAATTCAAAAAAGCTCATGGTTTCAAAACTTTTGTTCCGAATTTCAAAAAAATGTTCCTGTTTTACTAATTTTATTCACAAAGTCAAAAAATATTCGGGAGTTTCAAAAAATGTTTGTGGTTTTCAAAATATGTTCGTAATTTCAAAAAAGATTTTTGTTTTGAAAATTAGTTCACCAATTCAAAAATATGTTCATGTTTAAAATAATGTTCGCAGTTTCATCGTTTTGTTTGCAATTTCAATAAATGTTCCCATGTTTCAAAAAAAATTGCATTTCCAAAAACTCATATAATATAAATTTTGTTTGTATTAAAAATGTTCTGTTTTAACTTTTTTGTTCCGAACGTAAAAAATGTTCATGTTTTCCATTTTTGTTTAGAACTCTAAATCTGTTTGTGATCTCTGGAAATATTCGGAAATTTGAAGAAAGGTTCACATTTTTTCGTAATTTGTTTGTTTTTTCAGAAATGGTTAAAATTTTAAAAAATTGTTCGCGTTTTAGAAAACTGTTCAGGATTTGCAAGATTTGTTTGTGTTTAATTTTTAAATTGGGATATCAAAAATCTTCACTTCTAAAAGAAGGAATATAGCGAAATCACGGCATTTCAAAACTGCTCGCAATTTTTAAGAAATGTTTTCCAAATCTCAACGCTTTCTGTGTGGTCTTATCATATTTGCACCTCTTATAGCCAGCTGTTGTTGTTTGGTTCAGTGGCGAAGGGCTCGCTGTCTGTTGCATGAGGTCCTGGGATCAAATCTCGTTAGTCTTTGTTTTTATGCCCTTTTTATGTCACGCGACATGAATCAGATTGTGCCGGCCCAGTAGCGCGTCTCCCCTGTGCGTCGAGCTGCTGTATGACGCATAACGCGTCATATAGGAGGTCCCCATGCAGGGTGCATGCATGTTAGGGGAGAAAGATTGAACGGGTGGGCCGCCGCCGCGTTGTTGCAATAAATCCCGTACTGGCTAATTTTTTTACGATATCTAACCATTCTTTATTGCATGGTAATCAAAATAGCATAGTTTAAAAGTAGGTTAATAATATCATCTGTTGGTTCTTCCATCCACATTACACAACCTACCTCTAGCTCGACTGGCTAACTCATGAGCAACAACATTAGCTTCTCTAGGAGTATGCTTGAAAATGACATGAGGAAAACCACATGCATATGGTATTGGTAGCAATCATCAAAAAATGCCTCCATAGGATCGCCCGCCATTAATCATCATCTCGATCACCTCGGTAACTTCCAGTCGGTTGCAGGCCAGCGTTTTAGCTGGATTTAGACCGAATTGTAAGACCGTTGCTTCTACCATGAGCGCAACTCCACACCACTCAAGTTTTCCATTTCCAGCACCAGTAAATTTACCAGTTGAGACCCTAAGAACAGCTCCATAGGACCCTTAAAGCAAATCTGGATCAAAGAATCTATCAACATTTAACTTGATATATAACCTCCTTTTGGTTTAACTGGCCCACCCTTGGCGCGCGCTTGATCTTTGCATTTGGGCTACTAGCTGCACAGAAGTTAGCAACTAGCTAGAGCTCTTACAAATCCGGCCAACTTACTTGCTCCTAAATGGTCTTCACAGGATATGAAGATAGTGCAAAGATAGCGGCGGCCGGCACTAAGAGAAGCCTACCACTACTGCAGGAATGCCTATAAGTGGGAGGCCATGATCCTAAGGGCGCCTGCCACTGACCTACCGCAACCGCTAATACCGCATCAGTGGCGGGCGCTCGCCCCACTGGTGGATATATTGCAATGGAGGGCGTTCTTTACTACCCGCCACAGGAGCCTGTTGTCGCCGGCCACTAGTGACGTGTTAGCAGTGGCGGTTGTGGTGTAGCGCCCGCTACTGACATTGTCGTCCAGAGAGAACCCTATCTGTTGGTGGTGCGTGTTAACGTGCATTACTTCCAAAAGGTTAATTCACGTGGTCATACAATTTTCAACATAACCGCACCATACTCAATACATTTTGGAAACAATCGACAAACTAATTAAGTAACAATTCAAATTTGTTCCACTTAACAAACAAACATCAATGTATCACATCCATATTAACATACTAACTAACAGTTCATCAACTAATATATTCATGACTTGGAACTTATTTCTAAACATCTGCAAGTCGTTGCGGCTGTTGTTCATTATGGCGATTATCACTGGTGTGTCGACTCCTTAGTCATTTGTTTACCGTCGTGGACGTCCGCCAGCCGGCCTCATAGAAGGATATGTGTTCGTCTATTTTCGTCTTGTATTGAACACTGGTGATACCCCCTGTTCTTCCACGACGTACTCTGGCTTTGCGGATGGCAGAGATGTCCACTCTGAAAAACATCTTCATAGGTAATTTTTGAACTTCCCCGTGATTAAGAGCAAATAGAGAGCATGGAATGTTTGACACCTCACCGTATATTGTTATGAACAAAAAAAATGAAAGAATACAAAACTTCTCACCATGATGTTTTTGACTACGTTGGTATTAGTAAATGGTGCACAAAGGGCTTCCCCAAGAAGGCCACACTAGATGGTAGCATCGTGATGACATTCACGGTCTCATCCTAAGTAAGCTTCTCAATTCTTTGAGATAAAATTGCAGAATTGAATGGACCACAATCATAATCATCTTCACTATCCTTGTCATCTTGCTTATCCTCATCATTCTGGATGTCCTCATCTTACTGGTTATCCTCATCATCTTGGTAGTTCCCATTATCCTGGTCATCCTGGCTATCGTCATGATCCTGCTCATCCTCGTCATCTTCGTCAACCTCATTATCTTGGCTAGCGAAATACAGAGTCCTTAACATGCCGACAACTCCTTTCAAGGAAAAGGATATGTACTCTCCTCCAATGAGGTTATGTTGTGAAATATACCTCTTCCATCCATCACCGCATTGATGGTTCTATCCCTTTATTTATGCACTTATACTTCGAATCTGCACCACTTATCAGCCTCAAAGTGCATAGTGTTGCTGGATAAATTGTTGAAGCCAACCCTTATGTTGCAATAGTTAATAATTCATAATAGTTAGTAAAATAATTACAAAAATGGCTATAAATGAATACTAATTGAAGTTAAAGACCATTACCACTGATTTTTGAAATCCCTCCTTCAAGAAGAGCCCGAATTGAATAAATGTTTCGCCAAAACATTGGGACTCATTGTTGAATCCCTCCAAATAAGATAGTACATCCCTGCAAATAAAGTAGTACATGTACAAAATGGAGGGTGGATAACATGGCCACTCTCTATTGCAATGCAAAAAAAGTCAAACAACATGCCACAGTCCATTGCATTGCAAATACAATTATCTAGAGGCTAACCCTACCTTAAGCCTACACTGAACTAAGAAGTATGAAGAGGCAAACCCTAACCCTATCTAAAGCCTAATTTAATCTAGAAGCAATCTAGATGCAGACCCTAACCCTGCCTAATTAAAGCCAATCTATAATGTATCAAGAGCAACTGTGGGTGGGAAGGAAGATAGTATACTCTTGACAGCAGCTCTGGTGGACGGAAGTACAGAAGGATGATGGTTCCAGCAGTCGAGGCGGCGGACGGCGTGGAAGGAAGATCCGGCGGCGGATGGCGTTGAAGGAGCCTCCGATGGATCGGAGGGACGGCAGCGGTATTCAGGCGCACGTGGATGGGGAGAGGAGAGGAACCGACGAGACAAATGAAAATGGATCTTGGTCGGGTGGGCGGGCGAAGGGGGTAAGTGTGGAGAGAGAGCAGTGGCGGACAGGTATAGGGGCTTGCCACAACAAAGTTATACACCAGTGGCGGGCGTCTAGAGTGCCCGACAATAATTGTTTTCAATCTTTTGTTAGTAAAGAATTAAATTTTTGTACATTATTTCCAACTCGATTTTTTTCCATGATTAACACACACTATTGGAACTCACATGTTCAATCTTTGCCACATGAAGCACTTTGTGTACAAACTAAACACTGTCCAGAGAAGTATCTGTGTTTTGAACGGAAACCGTTGTCCACCCAGAAATCCACTTTTTTAAACCATATCAACTTCAAAAAAATCCCATGACTAATCAAAATAATGGGAAACCCCATGCTCAAATTTTGCCACTTTTTGAATGTGTTTCCCATTTTAGAAGCAGTAATTGCTTTTCCGGCCACACTAAAAAGTCCAAAAAAAACTTTGAGTGAGCAAACTAACTCTGAAATTTATGAAAGTTGGCATGATGTCTTCATAGGACATTTGTGGGGTTTAGTAAAATTTTCATATACAACAAAAACTTCATGCACTTCATGTACAAGCTAAACACTCTTCGTCGAAGTGTACATGTTTCGAATAGAAACCCCCGACTACCTAACTGAAGTGAACTTTTATACATCAATTCAACTTCAAAGTTTTTCCATGATTAACACACAACATTGAAAGCCCCATGGTCAAATTTGAAACTATTTTGGCTTGGTTTGCAATGACTTCTAAAGAATTGTCTTATTTAAGACATATGTGGTAGGCGGCTGAAAGCACCTGCCACTGGAAAAAAAATCAAGATTTGGAAACTTTTTGGCGTGGCTTGCCGAAATATAGTTGTGGCGAGTGTATTCCACGCCCGCCACTGGTTTATGAAAAACCATTGGTGAGCACTTGGGTAGGGCCCACCACTGCTTTTTCGATCCCGCGGGCTAAATTGGAAGAGTTTACCTATGACGGGTATTAATTGACGCCCGCCACTGTAACGGTCGTAGCTGTGACGGGTACCTGGTGGTGCCCACCACTCATTTGAGGCCACCTATAAGCTTGTCCCGGTAGTTCACACATAAGTTAGGTCCAAAAATACCTAAGAATATCATATTTTCTAAACCTATAATTGTCTCAATTTTGATCGTGGGGCTCTCGATGGTGTGTACTAATCATAGAAAAGTTTCAGGTTAAAATGATTTAAAAATGAGTTTTGTGTGTAATATGGTGGTTTCCATTCGAACCCCTTACACTTTGGGATAGAGTGTCCGGTTTGTGCACGAGGTTCATCATGTTTTTACCATAACATAGTAAAATTTTTACCACACCCTACATGGGTCCAATGAAGACACAATGCAAAGTTTCATCCTTTTTGGAGCTAGTTTGCACGCTATTTTGTACCAAAGAGCATATTGTAATTTTTAATGGTCGGTAAATCGGTTAATGCCTTGAAAAATAGCAGACCAACTGAAAAGTGGCCAAATTTGAGTACGGGCCTTCGTATGGTGTGTATTAATCATGGAAAAGTTTTAAGTTCAAATGATTAAAAAAAGGAGTCGTGTGTGTATGGCGATGGTATCCGTATGAAACTGAGAGACTTTGGGAGAGAGTGTCTGGTTTGTACACGAGGTGCATCAAGTTTTTTTCGTAATACTCTCAAACTTTTACCACACCCTACATGGGTCCAATGAAAATGCAATGCCAAGTTTATCCTTTTCGGAGTTAAGTTGCATGCTATTTCACACTGAAGAGCGTTTTGTCATTTTTAGTAGTCAGTGAATTAGTTAATGCCTCCAAAATAGCAGACCAACATGAAAAGTGGCCAAATTTGAGAATGGGTCTTTGTATGGTGTGTATTAATCATGGAAAAAGTATGAAATTGAAATGATTTAAAAAATGGAGTTGTGTGTGTAAGGCAGTGAGGTACTGTATTAGCAGTGGGGGGCCTTTGCAGCTCTCGTCACTGCTTTGCCCCCGAAAAGCAGTGGCGAGCACCGGGCCACGCCCGTCATGCGGTCCAAATTTTCACCCAAAAATGGTTTCGCGTTGATCTATCTTGGACACAGCAGACAAATAACTGTGAAAGCATACATAGCTACTCAATTATACATCAAAGAAACTTCAAAAGATAAGATTATATTCAATGAACAATCTGATCACAAATCCACAAATCATCATATCCCTACAAACATACTACAAGACTTACATCGAATTGATCTCAGAGGATATCACTGTATAGAAGATCAGAGAGAGAGAGAGAGAGAGAGAGAGAGAGAGAGAGAGATAGCTACTACTATGGTCCCGTATGTCCTAAAGGAACTACTCACACATCATCACGGAGGTAGCAAGGTTGATGAAGAGGCCTCCCGTGGTGGCTTCCCCCTCCGGCAGAGCACCAGAACAAAGGCTTGCGGCGGTGATAAAATTCTTTTTAGTACGCTTCTAAGGGTTTCGGGAATTATATGATTTATTGATGGAGGAATTAGGTCAAACGGAGGCTCAAGGTCCCCACATGGGCAGGTGACTCGACCACCCCCTAGCCACACCACGTGTCCATGTTGTTGGCTCGTGGGTCCCCTTGACCTCTCCCAGAGCTTCTAGGGTCCTTCATTGTCGAGAAAAAATCTTCAAAAATTGGCATCGTATTTGGACCTTCCTAGATATGGAATTTCTGCGAAACCAAAAACAGGAACTGGCACTGGGCACTAAATTAATAAGTTGGTCCAAAAAAATAATATAAAATGATATAAAAAATTATAGATACATTAGAGACGTATCACGAAGAAAAAGGAAACAAGTATTGGGAAAATGTCCGCAAGCCTAACCATGAACATAAGGAATATGTGGAGTCGTGCCCTAGTCCATACCACCTTAACGAGGCTTGTTTCCAACATAGATGGCCCATCATTCAGGACAGCATGGACAAGTTTTGCAGCTACTATTCTTACGTGGTTGGCCGGAACCAAAGTGGTGTTGGAATCAAGAGTTGTGCAAGTTGACTTGCTTCATTTTATCATCATTTGCATCGCTAGCTTTGTTTGTTGCATTCTCATGTGTGATTCATGCTTGCTAGATGGGGTTGGCTGCCACTTCATACCAACAAACCAAGGGGAAGTCATTCACTATGTGCCATTTTTGGTTGAAATTGAATGGGAAACCAAAGTGGCAACAACTCATCGATGCCTTCAAGAACGACAACAAGAACTTGAAGAAAACAATGGCTCAATCTCCCAACAATCCATTGGATTGGATGACTAAGATGAGGAAGTTGTAGGTGGGGGGGATCCACTATGCCAAAGAGGAACCACAAAGTGATGGAAACAAGTGGGAGATGGGTAGGGCCACGCATGATGATACAGTGGGAAAAATGACCACCACATGGATGGGCATTTTTTACAGCCAGGAAAGGTACAAGCTCTTCTTCAATTTGCAAAATGAAGATGGATTGGGAGAGGGCGAACAACAAGTTGTAGCTTGAGAGGGAGAACATGGACTTGGAGAAGCATGAGGCGTATGTCAAATTGGAGGCGGGAGCTTGAGAAAGAGAGGTTGTAGTTGACTCGGGACACGTAGGATTCAAGGATCATGTTGGCCAACACTATCCTCTTGGATCCGGAAGGCAGGAAGTGGCTTGAGGCAGAAGAAAAAGACATCAACGCGCAAATAGAGTGGGGCTACGAGCGCCGAATGATTCATTCTTGTATCATCTATCTATGAATTGTCGTATTTCACTTTGGCATGTGTTGAATTATTGAATTGTAATTCATTTTTTATTTGTTGCACTGTTGACTATTGAATTTGTGGTGAAGTTGTGTTGTATGATGGAGGTGCATGTATTTTGAGGGTTTTGATATGAGGGGTGTGGTTGTCTGGGAGAACAAATGAGATGCCATCCGGCGTTCTATGGGGACACATCTGGACGTGCCCGCGGACGTATAGGGGTGGATGAGCCAAGTTTGGTCGTAGATGCTCTAACAATTTATATCTTGTCTCTATGCATGGAGAGTTGGAGACTAAAATAATGCTACTAAATGGCACAAGATGGAACAAAAAACTGAAAATAAAGGCAGAAAAAAGGAAGGAATAGTTATAAGTATGTTGTATGCCTACCCATTTTGAAATATCTTGTGGTTTTGGTAGATAAGGAGGGAATTGTGAACCTTAAGCTTATGGAGGAGGGTTGCTTGCTCCTATTATGTATGTATTTGTTGGGATGGCTGGTTGATGCCCATGTCCATTTGAAGTCACGTTGGTCAATATCAACACCGCTTTTTAAATTTCATTGAGGAATATCAAATAAATGTTGGCGTATCTCTGGTGATTAAATGCGCCATTCATATAGTATTTGTTTCATGTTTCCAGAAACCAAAGAAAGAAATCGAAACCGCGAAATAATTATCCAATTAATTGAGACTCGAATAACTTGTCTCCGGAACACATGTACATGTCACACACCCTGAAGCATAAATCAACGAGAAGTAATAGATTAATAGATTAAATTCAAAAATGTTGCACATTACATCGATCCCAATGATTTAATTATGGGTAGCCTCTCTGCTTGACCTCAAAAACAAAATGACAACCCGACAATAATATGATGCATAACAAAGCTAGCAAATATTCATAGTATATGAGCTAGCTTAATTTCTTCCTCCAAGGATGGATCGAGCAAGCGTCGCTAATTATTTTTCCTGTCGATGACCTCCTGAATCATAGGCCCAAGGACCTCAAGCGTCATTGGTTTGGGTACGAAGTCATCAGCACCGGCACTCATGAACGCCTCCATGGCGTTATCATCAGCGGACACCCCGACGATCTTCACATCGGTGGCTCCCATAGCACGGATCTTCATGACTGCCTGTGGAGTAAGATGTACAAGTGTCGGTGAGCTGACTATCCAATATATGGAAAAGAAAGAAACCGTAAATTAACTCAAGTGCGTACCTCAGGGCCGGTCATTATGGGCATGTCCTTATCACACAGAACAATGTCGAACTTGTTACCCTCAAGGAACATATCAACAGCTTCTTTACCATTCTTAACCAGGGTGACCTCACAGTGAAATCTGCGTAGCATGAAGGAGAGAACCATGCTGTCAACCTTAATATCCTCAACAAGCAGTGCCTTGAGGGATGATGCCATGATCAGCTAGCTAAAATAACTGCAAACAGAATTAATAAGGATATTAGTTATTTCTGATACACACCTAGATAACATTTGCAAGGAGATTGTTATAAGTATAATTAACCCGAGCATCATAATATTAATAATTAGTCAATAACAGTGCAAGCTTGTGCATTTTAGTTGCAAACTGATCGGTTACAAATCATCTGGAAGATGACCACACGTTTCATAGATCTCAGCTAATGAAAAATCATATATTGGCAACATGCATCCACGGTATCTAATATAGATCCATACGCATGGCTTCGTGCCAACAACAAGTTCAACATATATAGGCAGTGATGTGCACGTGTTTAATTGGTAATTTACCACTTTATGAAATTCTTCACAAAAAACAGCATAAGGATGAAGTAAAGAAAGCAAAGAACACAACCAAAAAAAGAATGGCGAAAATAGATGCCTATACATGGCTGCCAACAACAACCACAAAGTGTGCTGCATAGATCAAAACTGATCAAAATGAACTAGCTTGACCAATCTCGATCGATCTTGTAGGCATGCATGGAGAGAAAACTAGTGGAAGATGCACGTGCAGACAGAGATGGAGGACAGTGGCTATGAACCTTTGAGCTTATGACTGAAACTACTACGGTTGCTCTTGCTGTGTTGCTTGCTGCTTGGGGCTTTGGTGGTGGGTGTGTGCCTTGTACCCGGCCAAGGTACAGTGGTATTTATAGGGGTGGCCGGTCGATCTCCGCCGTCCATTTGTAATCAGGCTGCTTCACGCATGCAAATATCGAGCTTGCACTGCTTTCTAATTCCACCATGGAAAATCAAATATTGTGTTGGCTGGCGTATCTTATGCGATTAAATGATATGGTGTTACTACTTGCATGCCGCCGCTCTTCTGTTTATATACATGCATACAGCAGAGTATATATCGCCTCAAAGCTTGCCTATTATGGCACCTATATGCCTCGATCACAGTTGGCGTATACGGAGTATATCTGTCTCGATCCCAGAAAATGATTAAAATTAATGCCTGTTTATAATTTGCAATCAGCAATGTGCGGGTGGCAGTTCACCTCGAGATCAAATAGATCGTGGTAATTAATTCTTGGTTTTTATTATGGCTAGACGTATTTGAACATGCCAAGATATATACTACTACTACTCCAGCGTATATTGCAACCAGTGTATTCCAGACTGGGTATTAATTAGTTAATGTAAAATCTATCAGAATTAATTCTTGGTTTCATTAGTCATGGCAATTAATTCTTGGTCTCATTGTGGCAAGAAAAAATACTTATTTTGAACGTATATAGAGATCCACCATATATTGCATCCAGTGTATTCCAGACTGTACATTAATCTATATCTATACCTTTACTAATAAAGCTTTTTTCATCCGCGGACGAAAAGATTTTTTTTTCTATCCGAGGTGGTACTAATTTCTTGTGACGTCTGTCTACTTTTTTTTAGACAAGGAAAAAAACGATTTGTCAGAAATTTCGTATGTGTGCGCGCGTTGTGGCCCAGCGAAGCCAACCCACTTATTTTACTGCCCACGCAGCTGGGAAAACCCTATTTTCGCACGTACCGGTGTTCGCACACGAACATGTCACCGTGTACCCTCGATGCCGGGGGTAATACACCGTAGCTCACGTTGAATGAGATCCGGCAGTGAGCGCGTTACACAAGCAATCTGGTGGACACTTGTATAGACCAGAAACCGAAAGATCGTGGATGTCGCCTAGAGGGGGGTGAATAGGCGTTTTAAAACATTACGGTTTAGGCTTGAACAAATGCGGAATAAACCTAGCGGTAAATTTGTCAAGCACAAAATCTAAAACAACTAGGCTCAGCTATGTGCACCAACAACTTATGCTAAGCAATATAAGCAACTATGTGATAGCAAGATATATGACAAAGAACAATATGGCTATCACAAAGTAAAGTGCATAAGTAAAGGGCTCGGGTAAGAGATAACCGAGGCACGCGGAGACGACGATGTATCCCGAAGTTCACACCCTTGCGGATGCTAATCTCCGTTTGGAGCGGTGTGGAGGCACAATGCTCCCCAAGAAGCCACTAGGGCCACCGTAATCTCCTCACGCCCTCGCACAATGCAAGATGCCGTGATTCCACTAAGGGACCCTTGAGGGCGGTCACCGAACCCGTACAAATGCAGACCCTTGGGGGCGGTCAACGAACCCGTACACTTTGGCAACCCTTGGGGGCGGTCATCGGTACCCGTCAAATTGCTCGGGGCGATCTCCACAACCTAATTGGAGACCCCGACGCTTGCCCGGAGCTTTACACGACAATGATTGAGCTCTGAACACCACCAACCGTCTAGGGCACCAAGGCACCCAAGAGGAACAAGCTCTAGGGTGCCCAAACACCCAAGAGTAATAAGCTTCTCAAACTTCACTTCCACGTATCACCGTGGAGAACTCAAACCGATGCACCAAATGCAATGGCAAGGGCACACGGAGTGCCCAAGTCCTTCTCTCCCAAATCCCACCAAAGCAACTAATGCTAGGGAGGAAAATGAGAGGAAGAACGAAAGAAGAACACGAAGAACTCCAAGATCTAGATCCAAGGGGTTCCCTCACTTAGAGGAGAAAGTGATTGGTGGAACGTGGATCTAGATCTCCTCTCTCTTTTCCCTCAAGAACTAGCAAGAATCCATGGAGGGATTGAGAGTTAGCAAGCTCGAAGAAGGTCAACAAAGGGGGAAGAACACGAGCTCAAAGGATTAGGTTCATTGGGGAAGAAGACCCCCTTTTATAGGACCTCCCGAATCCAACCATTATGTGTTCAGGTCGTGCACAAGCGGTACTACCGCTTGGAGGAGCGGTACTACCGCTTAGCATGGTCAAAACAGCCCAATCGAGAGAGAAAACACGAGTTTTTGGTCCGAGGCGGTACTACCGCTTAGGAGCCACGGTAGTACTGCTCTGGAGTGGTACTACCGCTCAGGAGCCGCGGTAGTACCGCTCTAGAGCGGTAGTAAAAAATTACATCCGCTCTAGTCGCGGTAGTACCGCTGCAGCCTTTACCAAAACAGCCATAACTTTTGCAAACGGACTCCAAATTGAACGAAACCAAGTTTGTTGGAAAGCTAACAACATGGGCTAACACAATATTGATAGAAATATCAAGAATAAGCAAATGAGAAAAGTCCCATAAGAAAATGGTGAGAACCCTTCATCAGAGAAGACCGGTAAAACCTCCAACACCGAAAACATCATAGAAGACGCATGCAAACTCCGTTTTCGATGAACTCAAGCTTGTCATCAAGATGACCATAAGCTCTAAGACTCACAAAGAGAATCAAACAAGAACCAAGAAACATGATGCAAGGATGCAATGGTTTGAACTCTCTACGAATGATACGATCAAGCAACTCATCGAGAGCTCCCCTTGATAGTACGGCAATCGATCATATAACCCGGTCTCCCACAACTACCATGAGACCGGTAAAATAGAAAACCTATCAAGGGCAAACCTTTGCCTTGCACATGGTCCACTTGGGCTAGATGATGACGATCTTCACTCCCTCAAGTTGGACCACCTTTCTTGATTGCGTTGGCTCGATGAAGACTAGATGATTGCTCCCCCATAGTCCACTATGGGTGAGCCACTCTTCGGCTCATCTTCACAAGTCCATTGACACCACAATGGATGGCAAGATTCAAGCACTTGATCTCTTCGTGATGCTCCACTTGAACTTGCACACGGCAATCTTGATGACGATCACCACTTGATGTCATCCTTTCCATGGGTTGTATGATATCTTCCTCTTGATGCAAGCCCATGGATACATACCTAACCCCACATAGAACTCTCACATAGACCATGGGTTAGTACACAAAGTGCAATGGACAATGCTTACCATACCATGGGATCACTTGATCCCTCTCGGTACATATTCTACACTTTGTGAGTTAATCAACTTGATTCACTATTGACTTAGTCTTGATCAACCTTGAATCTTTGCAACTCTCTTCATTTGGATGATGTATTGAAGGTAAACATGAATGATCACACAACCTTCTTCTTCAAGACATGCCTGCAATAAGCTCAACACCCGCATGACCAATCTTTGGATAATTCCTTAATGGCACCTTGGTCAACTCATAAAATCCTTGAAACCAACACATGGACTTCAAGAAAAGCCTATGGACAAATCTTTCAAATATAACTCAAGACAACCATTAGTCCATAGAGATTGTCATCAATTACCAAAACCAAACATGGGGGCACCGCATGTTCTTTCAATCTCCCCCATTTTGGTAATTGATGACAATCACTTTCAAGAGAGTTTATACAAGGAATTATGCATCACCATGCAATGCAACAACCAATGATGCATGAGAATGAGATGCAAATGCTTAGGAACCAAAACCAAAGCAAGGAGAAAACTCAGAAGACTTCTCCACAAAACTCTCTGAAACTCCTCCCCCATTGGCATCGATTGCCAAAATGGGTGAAAAGCTAAGAAGGCCAAAATAAAAGGTGTTCCTCCATAAATTGTGTATTTCTCAACAAGAGAGTGGAATGCAATACACATATCCAATTGCCAATACTTGGAGGAAGACAAACTGTATTGAGGCCCAAAGATTGCAACAAAAAGATATGACACAAAGACATAACAAAGAGAGACACAAGCAATCAGAAGATATCAATTGAAGCAAGCAATCAACGGATATCAATTGAACCAACTAGACCAATGATCCTACATGCCACAAGAATAAATATATTATGATAAGCGCAAAGGAGTGTTCTAAAGAAACTAGAGAAGCTCCCCATGATTTGTGCACACATAAGAATTTTTGTATTTGAATACAAAGTGCACAAAATAGGATCATAGCTCCCCCAGAATCAATAGAAACTCACATCCAGTGCAAGTGAGCATATGGGAAACAAAGCCTAGCACTTGCAACAAGCACATGGTTGAGCAACATGTAAAAGAGGCAACTTAAGAATAGGCTCAACCAAAATGATGTGTGTGAGTCATGGCGAAGCACTTGAGAAGACTAAAATTAGGATGAGCATTAAGCATCAACATAGTCTTGAAAGAATGAGGCACACGGTGCAAGGCATATCATTCCCACACACAACTAGCAAATGGGTTCACAAGCTTACTAATAAGCATATAAATAACTTATGCTTGTGACGACCTGTGGTGAAGATAGAAGATGAAAGCCTCATCAAGACGAGGGATGCCAATTAAGATGGCAAAAGTCGTGTAAAGATAAGCATGAGGAAAATAATCTTCACCACACAAGAGTGCATCAAGATGCAACGATAGAGGACACACACTCAAGGCAAAAGCTTTCACGGAGCCACCAAAGAAATAACATAAGAAAGACAAGGTGGACGTGAAAGAAAGGATATCAACTAGAGATGTAATTTCTCTCAAGTGTATAAGGTTCTATGTAGACGAAATCATGATGATATATATATCTACAAAGAAGTATGTACACCCGAAATAGTTACAACACGAAGGAACAAGATATCCACAAGCAAGTCATAAATATACCAATAAGATATTTGCTTGAAAGCATAGCACTTGGCTAGATATGGTCTTATTGTATATAAATGAATTCCAATCACACATCCATCAAAGACATCACAACTAGCAACAAGAGATCATCGTTGGGATGCTTTGAGAAAGGAAACAAGTATCACAAGATATGAAATGAATATCATGCCAAGATGCAACCTACACAAGGTTGAAAGCAAGAGAGGAAAGCATGAATAGATACTTGTTACCGAGATATCATTGGAAGGATGTAGTAGATACCAATTGAAGGTAGATAGTAGTTCATTGATCATCCTAGCTTGACTCCAATATGCACATGGTGACAACACCTTCCTTGTGAGTGAGCCGAGCATCCAATGTATCTCCAAATGTTCCTAGAAGAACAACACAAACTAAACGGTACCCAAACTCATCGGGACCAAATATTTAGAAACACCAATACATAGGACAAACTCCACATAAATATGTGCATATAGATATGAAAATGAATTTCATGCACATCTCATCCAAATTGAGACTAGGTGGAGTTTCCCCTATATATTGAGTCAAAGAAAGAAAGCATGCCAAATGAAATACATGAAGTAAACATGCATGCTCGAGACTTTCAAAACCCGAAACCAAAAGACAAAGAAATGCCAAGTGAAAAGGATACTAAATGGAGAAATCATCACTTGGAAGATATCATTAAAGATACATCAAGGAATGAGATATCAATTGATACACACTAAACTAAAGATGTCAACTCCCAAAGAGAGGATGGTTCCAAACAAACCAAGCCCTCAACAAAGTTTCATGATGGCACAAAGTACCAAAAAGAAATGGCTTGCCTTCCACCAAAACACACTTGATAAGGATCACAAGAAGAGTGTTCTAAGAAAATAGGATAGCTCCCCCACGAGTTGTGCATTATATAGGATTTGCATTTGAATACAAAATGCACAAGGTGGGATCACTACTTTCACTATATCTAGAAAACACTAGACAAGAACAAGAAATAAACAAGATCCACAAGTGGTAGGGAAGACACCTGGAGTTGACACAAACCTTGGCAAGAGAAAAGGAAAAACAAAAGCCAAAGTGAAGATGATCAACAAATTCTACCACACATAAGTGATTACCAATTGTCAAAAGACAAGAAGTAGATGGAAAGAATTCCTAGTGGTAGATAGCAAGGATATCCAACATCATCTTCACACCACACACAAGCAGATTGCAACTTGTAGAGCTACCATGCCACCTAGGAACAAGATAATCTACAATATCAACACTAGGTGACAACATCTCAAATGTACACATTCTCTAGGCTAGTAATATACATATCATATACTCCCCCATAATGTGATACCAATGAAGAAAACTTAACAAGAGGCAATAAGAGGATCCAACACGAGATAATCAATGGAATTTTTAGAATTTGAATTTCTCATGAGAGATATACCACCTAGCGACTAGATAATCTTGAAATATCAATACTAGATGGTATTACTCATGTGCACACATTTATAGGATTGTGAGGTGCACAAAGCACACCACTCCCCCATAATGTATATTCCATTAATCTCTCACAAGAGCCAACTAAGAAATAAACAAGATGCACTAAGGCTCAACGAACGACACACAAGTACATGATGTGCAAACCAACATACACAAAGGCAATTTGGAGACACATCATATACAAACACATGCAAGGAACAAAACTAAAACATGCAAAGGGGCAAGTAACTTTCAATGTAAACAATTTAAGTACAAGTTACCGCACGGAGGCACATTGGATATAAGTTATAAACTTGACGATTCAATAGACTTGGCTTGAGACAATAAGAGTGATGAAGTCCCCTTAATTCTTCATAATGTAGCCAAGTCTCCAATGCCCTCCATCAACACCTATTGATCAAGTTTGAGCTAGTTGGTCCCCAACCAAGTTGGGTCCTAAGAGGTTAGTCACAATAGGCTTGGCTACCCAAATGGTTCTTTGCTTAAAACCACTTTGAGTACCAACAAACTTGGCAACCACATTGCCAACCTTATCCTTCCCAAGAGAATAGACATCATCAATAATAATTGGGTTGGATAAGTTACCACTAGTGCATGAAGAAGCGAGGTGACCTTTCTCACGGCATAGGTAGCAATGTCTACTCTTCACTTTCTTCTCCCTTGATTTCTCAACTTGAGAAGCATTAAATTGAGTCTTCTTGGGAAGAGGCCTTTCTTCAACTTGAGGTTGAGCATGTGATTGAACTTGTGCCCTCTTCCCTTGTTGCTTGACACTAATGGCCTTCTTCTTCAATGGGCAAGATCTAACATGATGCCCTTCTACTTTGCACTTGAAGCAAACAATCTTGGCCGAATTCTTGACTTGTTCTTGGCACTTCTTTTTGTTCATGTTGGACTTCTTCTTCTTATTGGAGTTGAATCCAAGTCCACCTTTGTCATTGGGGGATTTTTGCACACTCAAGATATTGTTGAGTGTGGATTTCCCTTCATTACACTTTTCCAAGTCTTTCTTCAAAGAAGTGACTTGGGCCTTGAGCTCTTTGAATTCCTCTACATGGTTAGTATCAACACAAGTACTAGAGGAAGTATAAGCTTCGTCGTTAGAGCAACAAGGCAAGGAAAGCAATTCATCACAAGATGTACCAACATTGTGAGTAGATGAATTACAAGGACTAGCACATGGCAATATATTATTTTGACTAGAAGTAGTGCTAGTATCCACATGAGGCTCACTAGATGTTACCTTAGCAATCATGGCCTCATGAGCTATCTTTAGCACACTATGGGATACTAGAAAATCATCATGAGAGCTTGAGAGCTTTTCATGACTTTCTTCCAATTTCCCATAATTGCAAAATAGCACCTCAAGTTGAGCCCGTAGCTCAACATTCTCCTTCAAAATGGATGCTTCACAAGTAATAGAATTAGTAGCACAAGCATCATCATTCACAACAAGAGGAGAAGGAAACTTGGCAAGCTCTTTTAAATAGGAAGCTTCAAGTTGAGCATGAGACTCGGTGAGTTTGATGAGCTCACCCTTGATGACCCTTGAGCCATTTTCGAGGTGCTCAAAATCCTCAAGGAGTCTAGCATGCGCAACTTCAAGCTTAGCATTTTTAGTTTCAAAAACATTGGCCACCTCAAGAGCTCTATCAGTAGATTCCTTCACTCTAGACAATTCTAGAGCAAAAGTCTCCTCAAGAGATTCCTTGGTGGTTTGTTCAAGTTCAAGAGCTTGAGAGAGGTCCGCAATCTCATTAGCGTAATCACGCCCATGACCTTCCATTTTATCAATGGTGACCTCATGCTCCTCAAGACGAGATTCCAACTCATCAATATATTTCTTGCTCTCAATAGCAATGGACATAATTTCCATGAAGTTGGAACGAGCAATTTTATTTTTATGAAGAGATTTAAAAACCAGTTCCCCCTTAATTTTTAAGGAGGCAACATTATCATTCTCTTCATCATTATCCTCATCATCATTAGCATCAACATCATCATCAAGAGACAATTTGGGGTACAAAGTAGGAGATACCTTTGACGCCTTAGCCATAAGGCAAAACGCAATAGATGATGATGTAGGATCCCTTGAGGCACCATTAAACACCACATCTTGTTCCATGGAGTGTTCGGTTTCCTCTACATTGTTAGCACAACAATTCGAGGAAATAGATGCATTTTTATCATGGCAACAAGACATAGCAAGCATATCATCATGATATTTAGTCAAGCAGTTTCTACATGATATGCAAGGACTATCAACACAAGCATGTGAAACATTTGGAGTGCTCAAGTGTTAAAGCCCAAAGAGGAGCATTGCAATAATATAGTGATGAAGGATCATCCACAATAAGCATACTATCATCATTGCAATGACCAACACTACTCACCATATCATTACCTTGTGGCAAACCACATGTAGGTGAAGTAGAAGAAGTTGAGAAGACTATATGACCGGAGATGGAGGAGAACAACCATCCCCACAAATCTTGGACACACCATATTTATCTTGAAGCTTTGTCCATAACTCATGAGCATCCCGAACGACATGAGTTGAAATATAACTACATTGCTCAAAGCATCGAAAAGCACATTAGAGGCTTGAGCATTGAGATAAGAGTTTTCTCATCCTCTAAAGATAATCTTTGGGGATCCTTTGGAGGAGAAAACCCATATCTACAATTCGCTCTAAATTTGGGTCCATGACCCTAAAGAGATTAAGCATGCGAATTACCCAAACATCAAAATTTGTGCCATCGAAACTAAGAGTGTCAGAGAATCCTAATCCTCTAGTCGACATCTTTACTCTCTAGGCGGTTAAGCCCAACAAAGAGAGACGAGGCTCTGATACCAATTGAAAGATCGTGGATGTCGCCTAGAGGGGGTGAATAGGCGTTTTAAAATAATTACGGTTTAGGCTTGAACAAATGCGGAATAAACCTAGCGGTAAATTTGTCAAGCACAAAACCTAAAACAACTAGGCTCACCTATGTGCACCAACAACTTATGCTAAGCAATATAAGCAACTATGTGATAGCAAGATATATGACAAAGAACAATATGGCTATCACAATGTAAAGTGCATAAGTAAAGGGCTCGGGTAAGAGATAACCGAGGCACGCGGAGACGATGATGTATCCCGAAGTTCACACGCTTGCGGATGCTAATCTCCATTTGGAGCGGTGTGGAGGCACAATGCTCCCCAAGAAGCCACTAGGGCCACCGTAATCTCCTCACGCCCTTGCACAATGCAAGATGCCGTGATTCCACTAAGGGACCCTTGAGGGCGGTCACCGAACCCGTACAAATGGAGACCCTTGGGGGCGGTCACCGAACCCGTACACTTTGGCAACCCTTGGGGGCGGTCACCGGTACCCATCAAATTGCTCGGGGCGATCTCCACAACCTAATTGGAGAACCCGACGCTTGCCCGGAGCTTTACACCACAATGATTGAGCTCCGAACACCACCAACCGTCTAGGGCACCAAGGCACCCAAGAGGAACAAGCTCTAGGGTGCCCAAACACCCAAGAGTAATAAGCTTCTCAAACTTCACTTCCACGTATCACCGTGGAGAACTCAAACCGATGCACCAAATGCAATGGCAAGGGCACACAGAGTGCCCAAGTCCTTCTCTCCCAAATCCCACCAAAGCAACTAATGCTAGGGAGGAAAATGAGAGGAAGAACGAAAGAAGAACACGAAGAACTCCAAGATCTAGATCCAAGGGGTTCCCCTCACTTAGAGGAGAAAGTGATTGGTGGAAACGTGGATCTAGATCTCCTCTCTCTTTTCCCTCAAGAACTAGCAAGAATCCATGGAGGGATTGAGAGTTAGCAAGTTCGAAGAAGGTCAACAATGGGGGAAGAACACGAGCTCAAAGGATTAGGTTCATTGGGGAAGAAGACCCCCTTTTATAGGACCTCCCGAATCCAACCGTTATGTGCTCAGGTCGTGCACAAGCGGTACTACCGCTTAGCATGGTCAAAACAGCCAATCGAGAGAGAAAACATGAGTTTTTTGTCCGGGGCGGTACTACCGCTTAGGAGCCACGGTAGTACTGCTCTGGAGCGGTACTACCACTCAGGAGCCGCGGTAGTACCGCTCTAGAGCGGTAGTAAAAAATTACATCCGCTCTAGTCGCGGTAGTACCGCTACAGCCTTTACCAAAACAACCACAACTTTTGCAAACGGACTCCGAATTCAACGAAACCAAGTTTGTTGGAAAGCTAACAACATGGCTAACACAATATTGATAGAAATATCAAGAATAAGCAAATGAGAAAAGTCCCATAAGAAAATGGTGAGAACCCTTCATCGGAGAAGACCGTAAAACCTCCAACACCGAAAACATCATAGAAGACGCATGCAAACTCTGTTTTCGATGAACTCAAGCTTGTCATCAAGATGACCATAAGCTCTAAGACTCACAAAGAGAATCAAACAAGAACCAAGAAACATGATGCAAGGATGCAATGGTTTGAACTCTCTACGAACGATACGATCAAGCAACTCATCGAGAGCCCCCCTTGATAGTACGGCAATCGATCATATAACCCGGTCTCCCACAACTATCATGAGACCGGTAAAATAGAAAACCTATCAAGGGCAAACCTTTGCCTTGCACATGGTCCACTTGGGCTAGATGATGACGATCTTCACTCCCTCAAGTTGGACCACCTTTCTTGATTGCGTTGGCTCGATGAAGACTAGATGATTGCTCCCCCATAGTCCACTATGGGTGAGCCACTCTTCGGCTCATCTTCACAAGTCCATTGACACCACAATGGATGGCAAGATTCAAGCACTTTATCTCTTCGTGATGCTCCACTTGAACTTGCACATGGCAATCTTGATGACGATCACCACTTGATGTCATCCTTTCCATGGGTTGTATGATATCTTCCTCTTGATGCAAGCCCATGGATACATACCTAACCCCACATAGAACTCTCACATAGACCATGGGTTAGTACACAAAGTGCAATGGACAATGCTTACCATACCATGGGATCACTTGATCCCTCTCGGTACATATTCTATGCTTTGTGAGTTAATCAACTTGATTCACTATTGACTTAGTCTTGATCAACCTTGAATCTTTGCAACTCTCTTCATTTGGATGATGTATTGAAGGTAAACATGAATGATCACACAACCTTCTTCTTCAAGACATGCTTGCAATAAGCTCAACACCCGCATGACCAATCTTTGGATAATTCCTTAATAGCACCTTGGTCAACTCATAAACTCCTTGAAACCAACACATGGACTTCAAGAAAAGCCTATGGACAAATCCTTCAAATATAACTCAAGACAACCATTAGTCCATAGAGATTGTCATCAATTACCAAAACCAAACATGGGGGCACCACATGTTCTTTCAGAAACCCCACACGCTCAAAAGGGACAGCGTAAGGGCAAGCAGCGGCTGTGAGCTGCCCTAGGTCGACCTGGTCGCAGCCCTACAATGCATATAAATAAACCAAACAAATGATTAAGATCGTCTCCAAAGGTGGAAGCTCTTTTCTCCCTCATACGTTCGGACGTGTTTGGACATCAAACAGGTGCCCAGTGGGCTCACCAAAATTCAATTGTCTTGACAGTCTGGGTTCCCTCAAATCCGGCCTATATGTGGGTGAGAATGTGTTGTCGAGACTATCGGCCATGTTATCTGCAACACGCGCTCACAACACAAAAACTCCACCCCATGTCGCACCCTCCCCTTTTCTTGTCTGACCCTCCCCTTCCCACTCGGTATCCCACCATAGCGCGACATTTATCGCTGAAGCTCTCTTCTCAGATGACACCCACTTCACCTTCGCCATGACGCTCTCTCTCTCTCTCTCTCTCTCTCTCACACACACACACACACACACACACACACACACACACGCACGCACACACACACACACATTGTACTTTCCCATAGAACACCAAGGAGGAGTCCCCCACCAATCGCCATGCTCTCCGCCCTGATCCTCTCCTCCCGTGTTGATGTCGATCCGCCACCGCCATCAAGGGAGAGGAGGCATGCGTCGCCTGTGATGCCCCCGCAGCCATGAAGCCAGATTCGATGTCTCCTAGACCATTACCACGTTGTAATATACAGTTGAATGTCCTGCATTACCACAAAACAAAAATATGATGTCATTTATTGGGCATGCAACTGATGCGCTACTGTGTCCACTATTAACTCATGAAGCAACAGACAATGCATTTACTCTTCTATCCTAACCAAAAAATTGTACGACTTAATGAAAAAATTATATGAACCGCTCACTCATGCAATTTGTTGCAAAGTAATCTCTAATAAAATGCAATTCGTCACATTTTCTAAAGTAGGGACATTATTCTGCTCATACACCCATAACTGAACAGACTAACCTCAACCCCATCCCGCTCACTCTCAACCCTCACTCTTATCACAAGATGCACAAACTTGTATTCTAAGTAAGCTAGTAATCGACACCGTTGTGGCAGGCCAGCAGCAAGGACAAGGTTGGCAACTGCATTCCCATCTTATTGCTAGCACCTCTTGGTTATATACTGGACCTACCTTTCATCACGGGCTCTACTATGACGGCGCCACACTCATGCGTTGCCACGGAAAAAGAAAGCTATGAATGGAAATGTTCGTCCAAAGCATGAAAAATGTCAATGTTTATCTCCTCTTCCCTCCCTGGCGCGTACATACCTGATCCATGGTACAAATTTATGTATCCATTAGAGAAGAGAAAAAAAAGATTCCCTCACTTTCTATCTCCTATACCTAAAACTGCTTTTGGGTCAACAAATTTACCAATTTTATGCTCTAATAAACACAATGAAAGAGAGAGCACATGAAGTTGGAACCTTGAGTTTCCCTTCAACCAGAGTTGGAGCCATGAGCTAAATACGAGAACCTAAAGAGATAACATTCAAAATGTTCTGGGTACCGGGGAAAACCATCTAAAACCTAATAAACAAAATCTAGCTAAAATATAGATATTTGATTAATATTGTCTTATAAATAAATTAATATGTAATGTTGCACAAAGAGAAAATTTAAAGCGCACTGGGGCATACATGATGTAGTGGTCTAGTGAAGATTTTATAAAAAACATTGTCTTATTTTAACTACTAAATTGCTCCTTTTCTTCTTTCACCCATTACCGCCGGCCCTCTGCATCACCAATCCAAGCTCACCTACACCTATGTTATTATCTTATCGGAAAACATGCATACAATACTATTAAGTCATGGTAAACTTATCCATCTTTCATCCCCCCCCCCCAGCCGCCCTCATACTCTCCCTGCAGACACCCCCGCCTCCTCCTCTCTCTCTTAAATATATACAACATTATTAGCAAACAATATTGTTACCCCCACAAAAACCTATGCCTGGGCGTTACCATGGGCGCCGAAAATTAAACACAATAAAAGCATGAGAAATAGAGATGCAAGCGGGCGCATCCGTGACCATCCGCATTAACCATTTTTGTATTAGCATGTTTATTAAGGTAGCGGTGATTAGCTTATTTCAACAGCGTGGATGGTCCCGGGCATCGTGGACGTGTCTGCCTACATTCCATGTGAAAGTTCATGGTATTCTGATATCACCAAAGACTACAATTCACCTGATGCTAAAAACATAAGAATCAATTATACGTAAAGTTGTCAAAGCAAGCATCAACAGAGGACACTAAACACATAACTCAGATCCGTAGTTTCAGGTAAAGCAACAGGATCCACGTTGAATTTCACAGCTTGTGGAGAAAATGGGTAACTCAACATATAACAAGTTGGGTTCAGTCTTTTTTTACAGTAACAAGTTAGGTTCAGTTAAACCTACAGACTAACCTCACATACAAATGTATACAGTGGTTCAGCATACAAACCTAGTATACAATGGTTCAACATACAAACCTGGTATACAATGGTTCAGCATACTCAAATGTATATATTGTTTCTTTACAGTGACAAGTTAGGTTAAGTTAACTCAAATGTATACATTGTTTCTTTACTATCAACATTTTCCACATTTGATTCTTTATTTCCCCCATATAGGGACCATTAGGCCATCATTATTATTACTTCATAACAACACTTGAAGGGACCATCACTGTGCGCAGTGATGAGAGACAATCATGACCAACCTCAATCGAAGTATGGCCTATACCAAGAGATGTCGTTCTTTCAACTTTCATCACAACGGAAAAGGTATTCGCCTATTGCAGGCTCTACCGACCAAGTTACAAAGTCTAGCCTTGTCCCATGTAGGGGTAGTGTGGTTCCACATGTAAGGTAGGTGTAACTAGCAGCACTGACACACAATGCCTTTTAGAAAACATCTTCACTTCATCTTCATATTTCAAAACTCATCTTCAGAACCATCACATGGCATTAGTAGCACCCATTGGAACAATAGATAAAGAATTTTCCCTAGTCCTACAATTTTAAGTGACTTGCATGGCTGATAAATACAACCATGGTTAAACCTAAGTCCCGTATATATTTAGGCTTTGTTTTGGACTGCTTTGCTCCACCAAAATCAGCTTCACCCTACCAAATCCACTTTGGAGCATTTTCATACAAGAGTTGCACCTCCACCAAAGACCAGTTTCATATGTGAGTTTATAGCTAGCTCCGGCTTCAAGAATGGAAAATATGGTGGAAAGGATCTATTTGACTGGATGACGTGGCGAAAATAAAAGAGTACACTTATTAGTGGCAGCGGTGGGTAATTTCCCCCCAACCCTAGCTTCTGCAATTTTTTGAGCAGCCCATGAAGAGCTTCACAAAATACAGGGAGCTGTACCCCAGATTTTAGTGTTTTTACGGAGTGGCATACCATGAAGCTACCTTATTTGTCTTGTGGTTTCTAGAGCAGAGCTAAATTTTAGAGAGCGGAGCAGTCCCAAATAGGCCCTTATAACCAGTGGGTAAATTAATGATATGGTTACAAAGGAGGGATATTAACAATGTGAAAATGTGTCATCGTCAAGAACACACATTTAACATAGCATCTAGTAAATACTGTTTTTGTGCATGAAAATTAATGTAAGTAGAGTAACTCTATTGTTAATGTGCATAGCACAATGAAATGGGAGTAGTTCGAGGGGTTGGCATTTTAATGTGATCTTTATTTTCATTGGTTTTCTCACCTGAACACTTCATTTGTTTATCGTTACATTTTTAGTGTTCAGAAAGCATTATCGGTGTAGGAGGGACAATCATTGCCATTTTACTACATGTATCTTTCATTGTTCATAAATAATAAATTCAATATAGTATCATCTCCTAGCGTAGGTGATAACCACTTCATTTTATAAATCAAAGACATATAATACGCCATCTTCTCTCGGGGTAAAGCGAGGCCATTTCATGTATTTTCTTAAGTTTAAGAAAGGTGGCCAAACAATGGTATAAGGCTAGATGGCCGCCTTTTAAAAAAGAAACTCGGGCCTTTATTTATTAAGTTGGAAGAGCCACATGAAAATAAATTGACCCAGCAAACTACCATCAAACTGAGCTAACGAATGAGGAGACTCATTATCCTCTCTGCTAAACAGAATTCATTCGCAAAAAGAAAAATCCTCTCTGCTAATTTTCACAACATTGAGCTGGCGATCATCTGGGTAAACTCATGAGTAATGATATAGATTGTGGGTCTGTCCCGCACCAATTTCCCAAGAGCCTTCACCAACAATGACCCTTAGAGCTTGTGGTGGAGGATGTGCCTAGCTAGCTCTAGGTTTGCTAGCTTGATGCATGGCAGATCGATGTTCAAAGTTGACAGTCCATTTGAAATCATGCTGGTGATTTTCCACCGGGAAATATCTTTTGTGATTAATGGTATAGTACATATATTCCCATGTTTACAGAAAGAGCATTACATGCGGCCACTGGTTAGCTTTATACATTGGTGTACACCACATATAAAAGAAATCCAACTAATAAAATAATTATCAAACACCTTGTTGGTAGCCGAATAATTTTCCTCTGGAAAGGAACACATACAGGCACGTGTCCCACACCATGAAGCATAAATTAACAGGAAGTAGCGGATTATAACTGAAAGTGCTACAGCTTATATCAATCCCATGCATATAATTGTTGGCAGACTCTGTTGCTCTTCTTGCTAATGGCGTCCGACCTTTAACATGACCTCGAAACTAAAGATAGCACCACAATTATAATATAGTGCGGACATGAGCTGGCAGAACATTTAGCATTTTCTTGATGGCTGGATCAATCAAGCAAGATTGCCGTAGACCATCGTTAATTCTTCTTCTTGTTGATGACCTCTTGAACCATAGGCTACAGAATCTCAGGCCTCACTGGTTTAGGCACAAAGTCATCAGCACCAGCACTCATGAACGCCTCCATGGCGTTATCATCAGCGGACACCCCGACGATCTTCACATCAGTGGCTCCCATAGCACGGATCTTCACAACGGCCTGTCAAGTAACATGTACAAGAAATATTTTGTTGATGAGGTGACCATCCAATATGTGTTACGTCAAAGCAAAAAAGGAAGATAACAAAATGGGAAATTAGCTAAAGTATGTACCTCGGGACCGGTCATTATGGGCATGTCCTTATCACACACAACAATATCAAACTCGTTGCCCTCAAGAAACATATCAACTGCTTCTTTCCCATTCTTCGCCAGGGTGATCTCGCAGTGGAACTTGCGCAGCATGGAGGAGACAACCATGCGTTCAACTGCCATATCATCAACAAGCAATGCCTTGAGGGAGGCTGCCATGATCAGCTAGCTAAAAGAACTGCGAAAAAACAAAAATTATAAAGAGATTAGTTGTTTTTGATCCACACGTTTCATTTATCTCAGCTGATATATAGTAAAATATTTGTTTTGCAAAATCATGCATGCATGCAGATTAAGCTGAGACCAGAGGTATGTACACTTTTTAAATTATTTCTATTTACTAGTTTATTGAATCCTTTATGAGGGGGAAGAGATGGTGATTTTTCACCTAGATTACATATATGAGGATAAAAGAACATGAAGAAAAAAAATCACAAAGAATTAATTTGGATCGATGACAACAATGGTAGAGATTGTTCCACACATGGATGGATAATTTCTCCACACACAAAAAATATGCATTGTTCTGATGCAGAGGCCGGGGTAAACCCCCTTTTCGAAAAAAAAAACACAAAAAATCTGCAACATCATGTTAGATCCATATGCATGGCATCTGCTAACAACAACCAGTGCAACAAGAACACTTTCTTAATTGGTGTCTAGTAATTTATGAAATGAGGGGACAAGAAAAAAACAAAATTGTAGATTGCATATGTGAGCCTATGAGGACAAAAGGAACATCAAGAAAAAGAGAAAAGGGAAGACATAGATACTTTGAAGAAGGAAAATGGAAAGAGAAAAGGAACAAAAGAACATAGCTTATGTGAGCCCATGGTGTACTTTGGATGGCAACAGCATGTAACAGAGAGCTGCACAGTACATGGACATGGATGGATAATTTCCATGTTTTCTTTTTGCCACATGTAGCACCGAAAATAGCACGAAAAAGCAAAGAACACAAGAAAAGAAATGGCAAAAATGGATGCATATACATAGCTGCCAACAACAACCAAAAACTGTGCTGCATAGATCGAAACCTATCAAGGTGCACTAGTTTCACATGTATATCGCCTCTAGCAAATCTCGATCAATCTTGTATGCATGCAACTAGTAGAAGATGCATGGCCAAAGAAAAATGAACAAGGCGGTAACAGAGGAAGGAGAGTAGCTATGAACCTTAGTTAGAGCTTATGGTGGAGGATGTATCTAGCTAGCTCTGTTGCTTGCAGCTTGAGGCTTTGGTGGTGGTGTGCGCCTTGTACCAGGCCAAGGTACAGGGGTATTTATAGGGGTTGCCGGTCGATCTCCACCGTCCATTCGTAATCAGGTTGCTTCACACATGCAAATATCAAGCTTGCACCGCGTTCTAATTCCACCAGAAAAAAAAATCAAATATTGTGTTGGCTGGCGTATCTTTTGCGATTAAATAAATATTTAAATGAGCCACCCAAGCATATATCAAAGTATCTTCATGTTTTTGGAAAGAAGTTTCTACTTGCCGCCGCTCTTCTGTTTACATGCATACAGAGAAGAGATACGGCGGCGTCAAAGCTTGCCGATTATGGCACTACACAACGGGATTGCTTAATTTGCAATCGACAATGTGCATATGGCAGTTCATCTCGAGATCAAATAGATTGTGGTAATTCATTATTACAACTGTTACGGTGATTGGCGATTTTAGGAGCCGTCCATCTACCCTGATCTGACGGTGGAAAAATAGGAGTTACAAGGAGTTACGAAATTAAAATTACGAGAAATTATATCTAATGGTGGGACCGTTACAAAATTTAGGTGGGACCAATTAATTTGTGAAAGGGTAAATCTGTCATCAGGGCAGTAGGCATCAGCTATCCCGTGGGATAGAAAGCTAAGCAAGATTGACGGGTTTCCCTCAAAAAAAAAAAGCAAGATTGACGGGATCTGATGTTTAAGGCCGCGCGAGATTAGCAACTTCCGTTCGCTAATTGAGTGCGTACAATGGGATAATACAACGAGGGCATGGTAGGCAGTTTGCATGCAGTTCCACCCCACAAATTACGCCAGGTTTAACAGCTTTTTGTGCTTCCTCCATACTCTTTGGTTTCTATTCCAAATCTAAAAAAGCATGCACCGGAAGCATGCATGGTACTGCATCATTTCCTCTCATCTACTCCCTCCGTTCCCAAATACTTGTCTTTCTAGGCATTTCAAATGGACTTAACATATGGATGTATGTAGACATATTTTAAAGTGTAGATTCACTTATTTTGCGCCATATGTAGTCACTTGTTGAAATCTCTAGAAAGACAAGTATTTAGGAACGGAGGGAGTAATTAACCGTGTCTCCCAAGCATTTTATATGAACCAACGAAGCACTTGTATTGTGAGGGTTATAAGAGCATCTAGAGCCGGGCGTCCTAAATCGGCCTCAAACGCCCGGGCTACCCGCCAGGTCACTGACCGGTCACAATTTTTTTGACCCAGACGGACGCCTCAAACGCTCGAACTGACCGGCACCCCTCATATCCAGCCCAAATATGGGGTGACCTCGGCATGCTCGGGTGCGTCCGCCTGACAAGCCGGGCCCACCACCGACCCGATGGCTGTCTCACAAGAACCCTATCCGACTCATCGCTCTGAAACCCTAAGTCACTCACTCTCCTCTCTCGCTCCGTCCTCTCCTCTTCCCGCACCGTTTCTGATCGAATCCGGCGCAATGTCGAGCTCCGGCAGCCGCTCTGACTCCTACCTGGATTTGTACTATGAGCTTGCCCTTCGCATAACCTTGGAGCGGTCCAAGGTGGAGACAGGGGGCAACTCCGGATCTGCAGCCTCGCCACAGATGCAGCTTCCCCACCGACGCAGCTCGAACGCCGGTGCTGGCCCCTCCCGGCCCGTGCGCAGCTCTGACAGGCGGCCAACGCAATCTGCGCCTCCCCTACGCTGTCTGCAGCCCCCACCAGCTGCTGCTCCTCCATGCCGGAATCAGAGGCGTGTGTCGCCCACCGTGAGCGGCAGCGGCAAAGGGAGAGGAGGGAGACGGAGCCCGACGAGGATGCGCGACTCCTCGAATGGGTCTACCGCCGGTCGCTTACGACCACGGAGATGGACGCGCGGCGGAGGCAGCTCGACTCACGAAGTTCAACTGGCAGCAGGACGGGGAAGTCTGACGGCTAAAAGAGCTTGTCATCCTCTCCGACACCTCTGATGACGATGACGACCACGACTCCTCGTCGGACAACTCGGACGATCCGCCACCAGCCGCCGACGCCTGCAACTACGCCAGCGACCAGAAGGGCAAAGGGCTGGCGAGGAAATGGTGAATCTCCGCCGTCTCCGTCTTCAATTTCAAATTTTTAGTAATCTAGTTTAATTTTTTCTGTTGTTTATGTGAATTATGTGAACTGTGGCGATCTTTTGGGCATTCTTCTGTGATCTTTTGGTGATCGAAATGTGCATTCCTCTGTCTAATTCTATGTTTGTGTGATGATCTACGTTCTTTTTATCTACGTTGCATGCTAGTATGGATACTTGGAGCCAGATATTTTTTTTTGAAACGGAGGCAAAAGCTTTGCCTCATCTCATTAATAAAGCAGAAGAGAGTTGTCCGGTTAATAAACGGAAAACCGGATGAAAACCGTAACAAACCGCTGAGCGGCACACACATAATGCCACATACACCTCATATAGAGGGTTTCGTCAACATCACCCACCGGTGTCATCGTCATCACTTCTCCCCAACAGGCGTCATCGCCCTCCCTAATCTTCGAGAAAGCGACTCCGACTTCTCCGAATACAAATGTCGCCCAACCCACACTATAGAGGATGTGTGGAACACAAGAAACCCCACGCCAAACTCAGCCACCCGCACAAGGACATCACAGCTCCGACTCTGAAAGATAGCTTCGAAGGAGAACTATGCAAGGCTGGCGCCGCGGAAGACCACCGAACAGACCACCTGCTTCATGTCATCGTCGCCATAGGGGCCCCGCCGCCGCAGCTCCGACTTCACGGCAACAAAACAACCCGAGGTAATCCCACAAACACGCCGGAGAAGAGCCGACTACCGCAACCATTGTCGCGTCTCCGACATTGCACACGCCCATCATCCTTGCCACAGAAGCCTCGACGCAAACACCACCAACTTCCATCGGTCCCGCTTGATGATGCTAGCTCCAAAGACAAAGCTCTCGAGAGGGGATACGGTGCTAGAGCACCGTCATCGTCCAATCCCATGGATCTAGGGTTTCCCCCAAAGCTGCGAAGATTGAAACTGAGAGTACCTCGACGATGCCAACAAGAAGGAAACGACGGTTGAAAGCGTCGCCATCGCCGGCTCCAGACACACCGGAGACAAGCTTTCGCCCGGGTCAATATCACGAGCCCCAAACATCATGCATCAGCAAGCCCTCCAACGAGCCACCGAGGGAAAATTTGGCCGGATTTGACCACCTTCACAATTCGCAACCTCCGAACAGATCCAAGGGGGAGAAGGAAGCGGGAGGGGAGAGGTGCGGAGGCGGAGGCGGGAGCCGCCCGTGTCGCCCCAGGGAGGGAGCGGCGCAGGGGCAGGTTGCTGTGTGAGACCGGATATGAGATACACGGATGTGGACAACCGGATTTGAGGAGTGCCCCGTCAGTGCCCGCGGAGGGCCTGGATTTGCAGGTCGCGGCTGTAGACGCTCTAACACTATGGTCGTGCAGACACATCGGTACCACCATGAGCCCTCTAATTCTACTAGTACCACCAGAATGGGTAGTCCGAACCTAAAACTATGTTCACATGACAGTGAGGTAAGCGGTCCCACTATTAGCAGTACAAGTACTCCTGGCACACAACTTCAGCTACGGGTAGTCTCGACTCTGACTACCGATGCTTGTGGTTCCTTGGAGTACTCTCACCGGTACTCATGACAAAAATTGACTATCACCAACTTCCAACCCAAAACTACATTCGGACATGCTGTTGCCACTAAGATCGGTCAGTTATTGAGTTAAACCGAGAAGTGTGTAGATAGTCTTGGCAGTGAATAACCGCTACGGCTTGTCTGGACCCGATTAGCAGTTTGGGTGTGTGACACATGTACTAGTAGTATGGTTCGTCTTATGATCATTGTGGGTTTGGACGACTAAGATCGGTCATAGTCAGCCCCGACAAGTATGATCACGAGGACACATCACTACCGCCATGAGTCCTCTAATTCTACTAGTACCACCAACTATGGGTAGTCCAAACCCAGAACTTCATTCACATGGCGGCCAGGTGGGCGGTCCCACTACTAGCGGTACAAGTACTACTAGCACACAACTTCCGTTACGGGCCGTCTCGACCTCGACTACCGGTACTTGTGGGTCATCTGGACGGTGGTAGTGTGTGAGGAGTTCTCGCCACATTATGCTACCATTTGATGTTAAAGCAAAATACATCGACGTGGTAGTGTTTGAGGAGTTCGCTGCCACATTCACAACATGATGTAGTTGAGCCTTGATGGTTGGAAAGAAATACAAAAAATTGACTGGCAGGTGAAAGATGCAACACAAATAATCCAGCAATCTCACATACGGAATCAGTGACCATATCAGACTAATTTCCAATATTTGTCAAGTTCCATCCTTCTCTTGAACTGCTCCACCTTGTAAATACTGGTTTTATCTTTAAACTTCCACATAAAAACAGTGTTACCAACACAAACATTTCATTTAAATATGTCGATCTGCTCATTATGAAGCATCAATTCATTTCCTGGTCATCATGAAGCAGCAAATCATTTCCGTGCTAGACCACCCATCGTGCGTGCACTCACGGCTGACAAAAACATTAACAAAAATTGGTAATATAAGCTTTCTTTTCTAGATCTCGAGATTCCATCAACACATACATTTGTTGACTTTCTTGACAAGAAAACTGCACAGAGGTGAAAGCTGATGAAAAACGAGACAGGTAGCCATTTTGTCAGCTAGTTGATTCATACAACGCTCGTGACAAAGGGAGAGGATGAACAATGATGGCACTATACACCCTTTTTCATCCATGGAGATGATATGAGTGCAATGCAGGTATTCATGGCTCCAATTTTTTTCCTAGCTTTTAAACTGCACACAGAGAAGTAAAATTGTGCAAAGGACTACTGCTACTACTGATCATTGTTGTCTGAAAACACGGGAGAGAGATCAGAAATCAGAGAACACCGTCGTCGCCTGCAAATTAGGATAGTTAGGATCGATCGGCCATGTCTTCCTGCATATAACATACAAATAAACAATTGGCGTCGATCATGTGGTGGATGAAAAATGAACCCTCTTGTGTTGAATTTCAATCGTGTTGACAGTAAAGTGTAACATCAAAGCAAGTGGTTTCCCAAAATAGGCCTCAGTCAAACAACTTAAATATTGTAGAAAAGGCAATGAATCACATAATAGTGAACTCATGAAAAAACTAAGGAAATTATTGAGAAAAGCTCAACCCAATACCCATTTTTGTTCTAACAAGAAAAAATATGCCACTAAGAAAATCAATAACAGTCTAGTTATTGCAGGTGTCTTGCTATGTACTCCCTCTGTTCAGTAATGTAAGACGTTCTAGAATAAACAGATGGAGTAGCATGCAATCGGACATTGATGTTTCATCGAAACAAGTCACATTCTGAAGCTGAATGTTCCATAAATCATCTGAAATTTCCACCTGAGGTTTCAGACAGCAGACAAGACTCTTTGCACCTAAATTTCCAAAGGGGGGAAGCGTGAGAAATTAAGGCATGTTGAACTGGTTGGTGTAATCATCCACCTTTTGTCTTAACTAGTTAGTAACTGACGTGGTGGTCATGGCGATCACCCCCAGGTCATCAGACTCCTTCAGTTGAGTATACTTTACATGAAAAGATCACCCCCTTTCCACACTGATGATGATTCAGATAGCATGTTACATGCATGTGTTTTCTAAAAAATAATTGAAGAATTGTTTCAGCCAACCATAAAGCTAGCTGTACTGCTACATCCCACCCACAACTCAAAACTTGCTGTTCATTTTCTCTGCTGTTGGCATCACTGAACGACCTAGCACTGAGTTTCCTAGATGAATGCATAGCTAGGTAGATTGTTTTGTTTCAGACCAAGAAATAGCCAGAAGTTATAATCTACGTACTGTCTAAACACATTTGTTTGCATTGCCATTGATTGCATGCCAAACTAGTACCGACAGAGATCCAGATTATTTCATCTAGGGAATTCAGATTACCGCCCGCACGAGGTGCAGGGAAGGAGGAAGAAAGAGATGGGGCAGAGGGCAAAGTACCTTGCTCCATTGAGCGGCCACTACGACCAAGTGCAGCCGGGGGATCGCCTCCAGCACCTCGCGCCAGCGCCGTCGTCTCCAGCACCTCGCGCCAGCACTATCGCCTCAGGACCTCGTGGCGGCGTCCGCGGGGCCGTGGGGGAGCGGCCACTACGACCAAGCCCAGGGGGTTCGCCTCCAGGAACTCGCGGCCGCAGCGGCGGCGCCGTCTCCCAGGTCCTCGCGGCAGCGCCTCCCTCTCGCGAGATGGGTTGGACGGGATGCGAGGGATTGACGGAGCGAATCGACAAAGTGAAAAGAAAACAGGACCATAATGCCCTTGTTGATTAAACATAATATTTTTAATTAACATGTTAAAATCAACGGTGGGAAATAATCAAAGGAGGAGTTACATGAAATTACATACCGTAACTCGTCAATCACCGTAAAAGAGCTCATTCATTATTGGTTTAATTATGGCAGGAAAACCAGGCGTATTTTGGATGTGCTGCCGAGATACTACAGAGAGATCTAGTCGTATATTGCATCAAATGTATTCCAGGCTGGGATTAATTAGTTACCAAATACCATCGATTCGCCAGACTCAGTTTTCCTAATCAGTTTGCCATCTTTAACTGCATTCCTAATGTAATTGAGCTGGCGGTTTAACACAAAATCTATCAGAATGTACGTATATGAATGAATTGGACCAAATTATGTATACACTGCACTGCGCTTCTCTCTCAGAAAAATTATGTGTGTTTTCTTGTGCGTCAGTAAAAATTATGTGTTCCAACCAAGAATTAAATATGTTTTGGGACAAATTAAGGTTTAAATCGTTTATCAATATAAAACTGCTACGAGACGGATGTACTAGTGAGCATAATCACTCTAGACCTAGGACAAAAAAACAAAAACAAAATCTCTAGAATATATAGTCTTAGCCTAGCACGGAACATGTTCTATTGACGGCTTTGTCTTGCTCATCAATTGTTTTGTTTCTCTTATCATACGAGTGGTATCGGGCAAGTATGACTCTAGACCCATGACTACCGAGGCTTCAACTTTGGCCGTGGGGACAAAAAAAAAGTGTATTTCCATAATAATATTATAAATTATAAAAATATAGGCCTAAGCCCAAGGAGGATTAGCCCGGATCGGGGTTGGCTCCGGCTATTGTGCCTTCTCCTGATACAATAATCTTAATGTATTATCTAGGTAACAAGGAACAAACAATAGTAGATAAATTTTATAAAAATGAAAACTTACTTCATCAGATCTTCTCCGTGTTGTTCATCGAGCGCCATTTCCAAAGGATCGGATAGCTTATTTCCTCTTAGATCCTAGAACCTTCTCTTTCAGGATCTTAGATCTCGCCGGGGGAGCTGCTACCGCCCATCCTCCTGGAGGGAGTAATGATCGATTGAAAGAACGACTGGTGAAACAAGGCCAATGATATGACATAGATAGAGATGTTAATTGCAAGACATCATGGGTGGTGCCAATTCTAGTATGATATTTAGCATAGTGTGATGCCTCCGAATGATAGGAGCCATCACCTGGTGAGATTGGTTTTCATTGGAGGTTGTGGCGGCGTAAAATTAGGTTAGCAAAAGCCTATGAAGGATATGGATCATCTACGGTATAGAGGTGCCATGCGCTCGCTTGCTATTGACAAGAATCTCAAGATGACCGGTGTATATATTATGGAAGATGAGGGGTGGGGTAGAGATCACCCGAGGAGGCCATGGCGGCGGGAAATTAGGTTAACAAAAGAACATGAGAGGATAGGAAGGAAAATGAGACATTTAAGGTATTAAATTGTATAGAACCAACTAACTCATAGCCGGGCCTGGGAATATGTAATCATGGGCTATTACATAAGGCTATGTTATACTTATCTGCAATTTAGGCCTAATAATTTAGTGTCCTCGAAAGTAATAATCGGCCCAAACAATGTTGCTCATATGGCTAGTTCTAAAAATGGGCTTGTATTCTTAATTTATTTGACACGCTTGTTCAGCGTATCTGGCACACCAGGTCAATTAGTGCTGCTGGTGCACCAGACCCCAGTTGCACATTCAAAAATAAAAATTCTGAAAACCATTAGTGCATTGACACAACATCATTCGATGTTGTCGCAAAATTTCATATCATAATTTGAAACATTGCACGAGATAGAAAAATGAGATATTTGACATCAATGTGATACTGGACCAATTGGATCTTCTTCCTTTTTGTTGTTGAGCTTAAAATCCTTGGATGTGCAAGGAAATAGTGGTATCTTAATTTGGATCCTTTGGTGCGAATTCAGACAATCGCCTCATAGTAAAATAATAATAATGGGTCTTAGTATCGCTCAGCTGAGAATTCAGAAGACCTACACACTTGCATTACTTTATAGTTATTTTTGTTTTAACATGCATCACTTTATAGTTAGCATGAGCAAGTTAGCAACGGCTAAAAGAATTTGAAAGAATTGTTTAGGATAAAGATACTCACACAAATGGGCTGCTGTTGGGCCTCTTTTCCATATCGCTCAGTTCACATAGATTTTTGCTAAATCTCAGTAGATTGAGTCTGATAACGTTGGCTATCTTTTATTATTATATTTTCTAATTCTTAGTAAATTAAGTAATAAAAATAGAGAAATAAGTACAGAATAATATTTTTGTCGAATGCAAAGATTTTTCTTCAAAAACATCTATTGGGCTTGCACTGGCTTGGACCAGATATGGTACAAGGAATGTCCCCCATGCTGAACGGGCCATGATTGAATGCAACAAGACGTAACCAGCCACACACCCGGCATATGCAGCATATGCATATCCTAGGCTCTCAGTATCCACACAATTGCTATCCGGGAGCTTGTGACGTAGCACTGCCTCGACTTTGGCCCGGTAGTCTAGGCTGACCCTGTACTATAGATACCGCACGATTTTCTTTCTTGGTGCTTTTTCTTATCAAATTTTCATTGTTTTATTAAGATTTTCTCTGGTTTTCTTGAAACCTTTTTTTCATTTTCCTTTTCCTTTTCCTTTTTCTTCGATTTTATTCATTTCTGTTTCTTTCTTTAGTTCTTTGTTCTTTCCTTTAATTTCAATTTTTACTTTTTATTAATAGAAGTCTACATTTTTCTACACATTGTAAATTTTTCGTACACAATAGGGACTAGTTTTTGTACACATTTAACATTTTTCTAATACATCTTTAATTTTTATTAGAAATACATGTTTTGATGTAAAACAATTCACACACAGTTTATTTTTTGTATATATCTTACATACTTGTATAAGAGTGTCACATTTTCCAAATACAAGGTTAAAATTTTGTCAAATAAATGCTTTTTGGAAATAAAAAATGAATACATGTTGAACCTTTCTCAAACACACGTTGAAACCTTTTGTTTATTGAACAACACATTTTTCTAATAGGTGAACATTTTTTACATTGCACAAACATTTTTAAATGTCCCAAATATATTTTAAAGCCCATGAATATTTTTTAAACTTAATGTAAATTTTATTTAACGGTGCGGAACTTTTGATGAATTATCAGAACTTTTTACATAGTATAAAAATACCAAAATATTCATGTACATAATTTTGAAACAACTGAATATTCTATAATGTCACAAACATTGTTTAATGGCATCAACATTTTTCAATAATAATGGTCCCAAATTACTTACACTGCGTTACATTTTGTCATATTTGCATTGAACATTTCAAAAGTTTCTATGAAAATTTAATAAATTATTTTTGGGAACATATGTATTTAGAATATCTCAAATATGAAAAATATATATTAAAAAACAAGAATCCAACAAAACTGGTAAATTAACACTTCTGGGCCACCGCACTTAGGATGCTCCAGAAGACAGGGCATACCTCTATCTCGCTGCAAGCAAGACTAAGAGACACCCTACCGTGTTCCCGAACAAGTGATCGCCTCTCGCGAAGCTATACGGGTCGTCACCCATTAGCAAGGAGGCGGTCATTGTTCAGTCTGTGGACTTCTTCATGGTTTGGGAAGGGTTTCCTATGGTTTTTTCATATATTTTTTCTGTTATGTTTTCTCCCTTTTTCGTTCTCTTGTCATTTTATATTCTTTTTCTCAAAGACACATTAAGCATTTTTTGAAACACATTAAACAATTTGCGCACAGACGTTGATTATTTTTCTAATACACATTAAACATTTACTTAATACATGTTAAATATATTTCCAGATAAATATTTATTTTTTGGATATATACTTAATTTTCTAATGCATATTAGAATATTAGATATATGTTGAACAGTTTTGAATGCACATTGAATTTTTTTTTAATATATTTTAACAATTGCACGGTGCAATTTTTTGGATGCGTTCTGTCCTTGCTGAAGGTGATGAATTGGAGTTTGGCTTTGCGATGACAATCTGGAGTTTAACCTTGTGTTGGACTCACCATCATCGGTGCACGTGCGACGATTCTTTTCTAATGGCCTAGCTCATTCTTGTGTATTTTTTATTTTGTTGTAGTCTTGTAACATAGTGGTAGTGGTTATCTGGTGGAGTAACTGTCGTGACGCATGTGGCCTCAGGTTTTCTTTTTGCTTTATTTTCGGGCCAATGTTATCGTTAGCTGAATTTTGCATTCTTAATACTCCCTCTGTTCACTTTTATAAGACCTTGAAGACATTTCAGACAATGTACAAAACAACCCATTTTGAGTTGTCTGAAATGACTTACAAAAGTGAACGGAGGGAGTAACATATTATCTGCATTGTCCTAATGCAGAGGCCGGGGGTTATCCTCTTTTTCGATAAAAAAACACGGTACAAATTTTATAATACAATGCAAACATTTCTTTATACAAGGTGAACATTTTTTATATGTCACGGACATGTATTCAAAAATTTCATAATTTGTTTAGAAAGTAATGAGCATTTTAAAATATTATTATGAATTATTTTATAAGCGTGGGGATATGTTTTATTGTCCTGAACATTTTCATAATGGTACAAACATTTATTTTTAAATTCCACGAGCAATTTTTAAAATTTTGACGATTTCTTTCAATGATTATTAAAACATTTTGTAATGGTATGAACAATTGCTTAATGAGCCTTTTTTAAATGGTGAACATTTACTTGAATATTTCGCAAAAAATTATGAAATATATTTGTCATAACACTTCTAAAATAGAAAAATTTGTTTTCGCACATATTGAAAAATATTATTAATACATTTTCTTTTAACTCTTGCGTTGATGTGCTTTGCTCGCTAGCTCCCGTTCTTTGTTGGCTCTTGTCGAATACGGCGAAGTTGTAGGCGAGGAAAGCATCTACCTCGCTAAAAGCAAAACATAGGGCCTCCCGCCTCAATATCCGCAATGGATTTGCTCCCAGGGTGGAACAATTTAATACAAGTAGCGTATCTTTTCCAATGAAAAAAATAGCATGCTACAGCAAAATAGCGCCAACCTGAAAATATGTTATTAGCGTGCTATATCGTGCTATTAGCGAGACGTTGTACAGTGATATATTTAGTGAGACAATTCTCAATATGCTATAGCGTGCTATTAGCGAGGTTATAGCGTGCTATTTTTTTCAGTGATATTTTCGCATAATTGTTCTAGAGTTCTAAATATTGAAATTGCAATAGAAAGAAGGTGCAACTTGCCATTACAAAATAATTTTAACCTAGAATCATGTTTTTATTATAATCTTCATCACCAAATAAATACTTAGCCCACATCTTTCTAAATGCGCTAGTATCCATTCCTTCGCATGTTCTTCAAGCCACTAGATGCAGGAATAAGTAAAAAAGCACAAGACATGAATCGAAAAAATTACTCGAAGTTATAGAGATTCTTTTTATGAAATTAAAACCTGCAATATGTTTGAAAGATGCCCGCTCTCCCATGCAAGTAAAGGATGTAATTTGTGATAATGAAAACAAAGATAAAAACATAGAAGACTAACTTTCCAAAGCATAGAATATTTCGTGCACACCATGTTTTGTCGACCAACATAGAAAGAATCATGATAATCACGAACATATGTTTGGATCTAGAATGTTACATCAATACACAGGAGCTAGCAAACACGCAATTACTTGATGAAAAATACAAGCTTTATTACTCGTCGGCAAAATCTTTGTAGACCTACAACTTGTCGAAAAACTCTAAAAGTTTATGATAGTGTGCACTCGTTACTTTGCACAAAATATATCACGTGAGCTATATCATCCATGAACGTAATTGGTGAAAATGGTAAATTGGACATATGAGGAGATAGCCTCTTTGTCCTTGAAATCACCGCATACTTGGGTATGGGAACCATACTTCTTCATGCCAATTCAATTGTGTTAATACACTCGGAATCCACAAAAATTTGTCTAGTTATTGATGCATAGGGTAACCATGCCTTGCTATATTAGAAAAAAGAGAAGACAACCAAGACGAAGACCTAATGTGGGGGAAACTAACTCAGTTGAGTAGTTGACCCAAATTCAACACCAAATTATGTTGGCTAAGGCCAAAAGAATTAATAAATGAATTGTGAAAAGTAGGAGACCTAGGCGATAAAATTTTCTTAGCCCGAAGGATCGATGACTGTTTTACAAGACAATGTGTGTTTTATGACTTAGTATGTGTAATACTACACATGAGATCTTTGGATATTACAAAACAATAGTTTTTTTTGCGGGGTGAAAGGGAGTTTTATTCCACAATGATAGGGTTACAATCTCGAGACAGCTGCTCCTCACAACATGAAGGACTCGAGTTCAACCATACCGCAGTACAACACTCGGTACTTGTTTTGATGGTACAATTTGGTTCTTACGAATCTTGAAACTTGCATATCTTACATTAGAACTTGGCACGGTATACTACTTACATACATGCGCGAGTGGGTGGACGTACTTGGTAATATCACGGCCATACATATCTAGCTTGCGTGTGGACGGTCGATCGAGATAGATGCATGCATACATTGGAGGAAGAAGAATAAAGAAAGAAGACTTGTATACGTACGTGGCAGGTCGACTCTGGTTGCAAGGAGGGCCATGCATGGATGATAGGGGAGGACGATCCGTCGTGTCTTTGCAATAAAACCCGTACTGGCCAACTTACTTGCTCCTAAATATCCTCGATAGGATGGTTAGCATCTGTTTATACAAGTTTTAGACTTTTCAAATACATAGTTAATTGATCGAATGCTTAACATATATTCAATTTTTTTTGTAAAAAAAATTGAATATATATTAAACATTCTTCAACCACACATCAAAATATATTTTTTAATGGAAGGAAAATATTATTTTACTATGCAAAATTTCTCAATTGCGTAAACCTTTTTTTATAAATGTCATGTGCGGACGCAGCTTCAGTGACTTACTGCACCTGCCTTTGGGTGTATGACAGGTGGGCCTAACAGGTGGCTGGCCCACACGTCATACACCCAAAGGCAGGTGCAACTAAGTCACCCAAGCTAAGTCCGTCCTGTGCATATTTTCAAAACCCATGCAATGTACATTAATTTGAATTTTACAGAACATTTTTAATGAAAACTCATAGTTGTTTTTTAAAATGTGAATACTTTTTAATGTCACACAAATTTTTTTAATGGTATCAACATATTTTCAAAAACTGAGGTAACAAAATAGTTACACTGCATTAATATTTTATCTTATTTGCATGGAACGTATTTTAGTCATTTAAGTAGGTTCACTAAATTATTTTTTGGAATATATGTATTTAGAAATTTTCAAAACACAGTTAAATGAAGAAAAAAAAGGAAAAATATGAAACGAACTAAACTAGTAAATTAATACTACCAGGCTACCGCACATACGATGCTCCCTAACACAGGGCATATCTCTGTCTTGCTATAAGCGAGACAAAGACACGCCCTATTGTGTTCCCGAACAAGCATTCGCCTTTGACGATGCTATACAGACCGTTTCCCATTAGCAAGGAGGTGAACACTTTGTGCGGTACAATTCTACAGACTTCTGCATGGTTTTGGAAAGGGTTAGTCTGGCCTTTTCTTTTTTTCTTTTTTTTACCAATTTAATGGTTTATCAGTTTTTCGTACTTGGTTTGTCTTATTTTCTGTTGTGTTTCCCCCTTTTTTAGTTTTCCTTGTTCTTTTATTCTTATTTTTCTCAAAGACACATTGAAGAATTTCTTAATACATGTTAAACATTTCTCACACACACGTTGATTACCTTTTGAATACACACTGAACATTTATTCACTACATGTTAAATATATTATTAGAGAGATGTTTAATATTTCACACAAAACTTAATGTTTTTAATACACATTAAATACATCAGATATATGTTAAACAGTTTTTAATGCATGTTGTACATTGTTTAATATATGTTGAACAACTTTATGTTACACAGTAAAAAGTTATTATACAATACGATCATTTCCTATACATGGTGAACATTTTCGCTATATCACGAATAGTTCTTATAAATTTCATGCACTTTTTAAAATATTGTTATGAACAAGTTTTCAACGTTTGAGTATTTCTTGATTGTCATCAAAACATTTTTTTAAGTGCTACATACATTTTTATTTAAGTTCCATGAACAATTTCTCAAATGTTGAACATTTCTTTAAATATTTATTATTAGTTGTACGAACAATTCTGCAGGAAGCTTTTTTCAAATGGTGAATATTTGATAATTGTTTTTAAAATATATCTGTTATAACACTTTTAAGAAAGGAAACAAAAAAGGGTGGAAAAGGAAATTGAAAATATTATGCGTACGTTTTTTCAACTGTGCATAGATTTGTTTTTTTTTTTTGAGCAAAACTGTATCCTTTATTATAAGTTCACGACCATAGGGATACAGATAATGTCGGGCAAAATGCTAAGCCACACATGGCGCCCGGTACTAAGGGAAGCCGCTGCCTTAGCCAACGCATGGGCTTCCCCATTGTGCTTCCTATTTTCATGAATAAAATCTACCTCCTGGAATTGTCTCCTTTGATATTTGATATCTTGCAGAATAGAGTGGTAATGGCATGGAGCTTCAGCTTGTATGTTCGTCACCACTTCCATGCAATCCGATGCAACGCACAAAGATTTGATGTGCAGATCTACGGCAAGTGAGAGAGCCTCACTGCATGCTTGTGCCTCGAGGATAGTTGGGTCGGATCGGCCTTCATAGATGACTGCCGATGCCCCTAGGAACTTGCCTCGCTTGTCCCTACATACCACTGCCGAGGCCGCCCTATCACCGATCTTGGAGAAACCGGCATCCACATTTATTTTAGCATCATGATGTTCAGGCGGGATCCAGGTGGACCGATTGCTCCCTGCGCGAACTTCCTCTGTTGCATGCATGCCCCTGCTATTGACATGCAGATCCCTGGCTCTTACATGCAGGTCCTTTTGGCGTGGATTCCTGCCCGGGAGCATCTCAAGTTCTGCTAAAAACTTCTTGATGAAAATGTGGGTACTTAGTGGGCTCTGGAATTGATTGTCGTGTATAGCCCGGCGTCTTGCCCACCAGATAGCCCACATGGTGACGAGCACTTGTGCTAGTTTCGCAGACGGTAAGATATCAACAAGCCATAACATCCACAACTTAGCATCTTCCTCCCTATTTGAGATGATTGTTTCCAGTATGTCCTCATCAGTGAGGGCCCAGACACACCGGGCCATGCGGCAATCAAAAAGAGAGTGGCGCCAGGTATCTACTGCTGCGTGGCAGATCGAGCACTCCGCCGAGTCAGTCATGCTGCGATGCTTCCGTACCTCACCTGTTGGAATAGAGCTCTTCGCCAAACGCCATGCAAAAACCCGCACTTTTGAAGGGACTGCAGCGCCCCACAGCGTGGCCCAAGACCTGCGGTCAGAATCAGCACGCGAATGTCCCTCGTTGTGTTCCAGCCAATCTGTTCGCTGTTGTTTAGTTGCGAGAGAGGAGCTTATATGCCGATCCGACAGTGAACACTCCCTTCCGTTCATAATGCCACGCCCAGAAATCGTCCCGTACCCGGGAGCTTAGCGGTATGTTGCAAATTGCTTCCTTGTCCATCAAATAAAAGTGGGTGTCGAGCGTGTCCAGATCCCAAGACAATGTGATCGGGTTGATAAGTTCAGATACCTTCTGAGGAGGGTTTTGCGATTTAGGACAGACCGGTCGGAGCATGTAATCGCGGGGTATCCAGTTGTCCCTCCAGATGTCCGTATTTTCACCAGAACCAATACGTTTTACCAGCCCCAGGCGCAAAGTATCTCTTCCTTCCAACAAAGAGCGCCATACCTGTGAGGGATTCTTTCCTAGTTCAGCATCAAGGATGGATGAGGTAGGGAAATAAACTGCTTTGAGGATCCTGGCGCTCAAAGAGTCTGGCTCCTGGAGAAGGCGCCACACTTGCCTGGCCAGCAAGGCTAGATTGAAGAGCTCGATATCGCGGAACCCCATGCCTCCCATGAACTTCGGCTGCGTCATGACTTCCCATGATACCCACGCAGTCTTTCTTTCTCCATTTTTCGAACCCCACCAAAACTTTCTCAGGATGCCATTGATGTGTTGGCATAAGCCTCTAGGGAGTTTAAAACATGCCATAGAGTATGTAGGAATTGCCTGAGCCACAGATTTGATGAGTACCTCCTTTCCTCCAACTGAAAGTGCTTTCTCCATCCAACCCTGCACTTGTTTCCAGATCCTATCCTTAAGGTATTTGAAAGAGCCTTCCTTGGCTCTCCCGACATCGGTGGGGAGGCCCAAATATTTTTCTCGACAGTTTCGTTTTGAACTTGAAGTAGTTGCTTTACCGCTTGCCTCGAGGCTTCGAGCAGCCCCTTGAAAAATATGGAGGATTTCTCCTTGTTGATTCGTTGTCCGAAGCCGCCGCAAGATTTCGGAGGAGGGTATCCACCCCGCTTGCCATCTCGGAGTAGCATTAAAGAATAAGAGACTATCATCCGCAAACAACAAATGATTTACCTCAGGCGCGCCCGGTGCCACCGTGATGCCATGTACAGTCTCACCCGATTGCGTGGACTTCAGGAGACAAGAAAGTCCTTCAGCCGCCAATAAAAACAGATATGGGGATATAGGGCATCCCTGCCGGAGTCCTCTTGAAGGCTGAAACTCCTCCTGCTTGCCTCCATTGAATATGACCGAAAACGTGACCGATCTGACACACCTCATTACAGTTTGTGTGAAGAGCGGGCTGATCCCCAATTTGAGCATAACTTTCTCCAGGTAGTTCCACTCCAACCTGTCGTAGGCCTTCATCATATCAAGTTTCAACGCACAAAACCTGTTGCCCTTCAGCTTCCTGGTTTTCATGTAGTGGAGACACTCATAAACTGATATGAAATTGTCTGTAATAAGGCGTCCTGGTACAAATGCGGATTGTTCTTCGGAGATAATCTGGGGGAGAATTAGCTTGAGCCGATTTGCCAGAGCCTTGGAGGCAATCTTATATTGTTTAATATATGTTGAACAACTTTATGTTACACAGTAAAAAAGTTATTATACAATACGATCATTTCCCTATACATGGTGAACATTTTCGCTATATCACGAATAGTTCTTATAAATTTCATGCACTTTTTAAAATATTGTTATGAACAAGTTTTCAACGTTTGAGTATTTCTTGATTGTCATCAAAACATTTTTTTAAGTGCTACATACATTTTTATTTAAGTTCCATGAACAATTTCTCAAATGTTGAACATTTCTTTAAATATTTATTATTAGTTGTACGAACAATTCTGCAGGAAGCTTTTTTCAAATGGTGAATATTTTATAATTGTTTTTAAAATATATCTGTTATAACACTTTTAAGAAAGAAAACAAAAAAGGGTGGAAAAGGAAATTGAAAATATTATGCATACGTTTTTTAACTGTGCACAGATTTGTTATATATGCTCGCTAGATCTCGTTCCCTCTCGGGCCTGGCCCAATGGAGTGAAGTTGTCGGCGAGGCGAGAATCTGCCTCGCTTTTAGCGAAACATAACGCCACCCACCTCAACATCCGCAACAGATTTAATCCCAGGGTACCACAATTTAATACATGTTGCATATCTTTTTGTACAATTATTCCAGAGCTTCAGAATATTGAAATTACAATAGAAAGGATCAGCAACTTGAAGTACGAAATAATTCTAACCTAGAAATTCATTTTTTTATTATAACCTAATTTAAAATAAAAATACTTAGCCAAAATATTTCTAAATGTGCTAGTATCCATTCCTTCACATGAACTTCGGACCACTAGCAGTAGAAACAAGTAAAAATCATAAGAAATGAAATGATTTTTTTTTACTCAAAGCAATAAATATTCTTTTTTATGAAATTACAACTCGCACTGGGCAAGAAAAAGGCTCAGTTCCGGCGGCCCTCTCTCCCATGCAAAGTAAAGAGGAAATTACAACTGTTTGCGACAACTTGTACTTGTTAATTGTTTAGGATGCCGTGCACTTGTTACTTTGCACGAAATATATCACATGAGCTATCATCCATCCACGACATTGGTGAACATGGTAAACTCGACATCCGACGGGATATCCTGTTTGAATTGAAACCGTTGCTTAACTGGTATCAAATCCATACTTGTTCACACAAATTCAAGTGCATCAACACCCTCGGAATCCATGGAAAATGCAGGATCATTGACCGATTCATAGGGTAATACCTTCTATGTCAGAAAAAAAAAAGAGGAAATCCAAGAAGAAGACGTATTGGGCAGAGCTAACCTGACACGGAGATTATTTAGAACACTGAATTCTATGGGCTAAGGCCAAAAGAAACAATTAATGGGACATGGAAAAGTGAAGAGTTGACGGGAAACAACGCAATCGGCGACAATTATGAAATAGTAGGAGATGTAGGCGATGAAATTCTCTTATATCTTAGAGCATCTACAGCTGTAACATGCAAATTGGCCCCTCAAACGTCCGCGAACGCGATCGGATGCGCCCGCAAATAGTCACTGGGCAGGCCTCAAATTCTACCATTTGCAATCACATATCGTATCCAAAACACCTATTACATGTAGGGCCATGCACGTCGATCATCACGTTCCTCTTGGGCCGGCAGGGCTGTCAAAACACACCAAAAATTGCTTATACTTATGATACTCACATGCATATTAGTCTCACGTTGCCGCGAGGCTATCTAGTCGAGTGTTAAGCTTCTGAGATCATTGCATCCTTTCTTGAGGAGATAGACTCTCACTATGAATCTTCTATGTTTACCACGTAGAAGTTTCATAGTTAGGGTTTATCTCCTTGACAAAGGAAACATCAATGTCAGTACTGCTGTTTTTGAATGACAATGTGTTGATAAAGCTTGATGAATAAAATAAAAATCAACTATCATTGTAGTAGGCTATCAACGTATATGAACGAGACGAACTTGACACTCGATGAACAATCATCAGTTGATGAAATGCAATCTAGTATTAAGTTGTCTCGTTCACACAGTGAGAATTGATTGACCTATGCAACAACAATAAGCTTGCCGCCATCCGTCGGCGCGGCTATTCAAGCCGGTCGACATCCGCCTCGCTGTGGGATTAAAATTTTGGTGCATCGATGAGAGAGAAAGGAGTTTTGGTGTCTACAGGTGGGACCGCACTAGGACCTGCAGCGTGGTCTGCGGACGCGCCCGGTCGCCCTGATATCCGACCATATTTGGGCTGGATAAGAGGGGTGCCGGTCAGCCCAGATGTTTGAGCCCCGTTTAAGACGCCCGTCAGGGTCACATTTTCGTGACCGGTTAGTGACCGGGCCATCCTCCGGTACGTTTGAGGCGGGTTTGGGTCGCTTTAGGAGTAGTAAATATTTTGTTCGCGAGAAAACATATGTTTTCTGGTATAATATGTGTATTGTACACATAATATATTTGGATATTACAAAAGGATGGTTTATTTTGGCCGTTTTTGGCGTTGGCGGCATTATATGAGCACATGCATGCACGGCTTATCATGCAGCGTTCTCGTGCGCGCATCCATACATGCAATGCATGCCTTGGATCAAAGCTTGGCATAGTACGCTGGTGGACGTCGTACAGCTGCCGCCGAATCCTGGCCATACATATATAGCTTGCGTGTCGACGATCCATGGAGAAGAAATGAACTAAGAGGGTGTTTGTTTCTAGGGACTTATTGGTTTAGGGACTTAAAAAAGTCCCTATAGGTTCCATCTAAACCAAACAGAAGGGACTTATAGTGGGCATTTGAGACTTATGAAATAAGACTCTCAAGAAGGGACTTATAGGGACTTATAATTGTAATATGGTCTTATAAGGACTTATAAGTCCCAGGAACCAAACAGGTAGGGACATTTTAAGAACTTGAGACTTATAAGTTGGGACTAAAAAAAGTTTTAAGACTTATGAACCAGACAGGGCCTAATAAAGACTTGGGCTGCGAGCCCTTTTCTTCTAAAAAAAGACTTGGGCTGCGTATGTACGTGGCAGGTCGACGCTGGCTGCAGCGACGGCGCATGTTAGGGGAGGACGACAGATCAGTGTCGTTGCGACACCGTACCGTACTGGCCTACTAGCTTCATTGCTTGTAAATGACCTCGACATGATATGTAGATATCGTAAAGATAAGTGAGGCGATCGATGGAGGACGGACGTTGCAAGCGAGGGGCAAGCCAGAAATGGTAACCGATACGGACTGTGAACCACCCGGCGAGAGCGAAGCCACCACGTGGCCACATGCCATGCCATGCATGCATGTGAGCCTGTGAAGTGTCGTACTCGTAGTAGTGTACACGATGGTAGAGTAGTACGTGTTCCTAAAACCGGCAGTGCTACGTGTTGAGCGGGAGAGTGTTGGGTTGTTGGCTGCGGTCCTGTGGCCTTGTATTGTAGTGTCACGTCGTGGAATAGTTCAGCCGGATGCCCCCCACTACGGAGTACTCGAAAGATTCCTTCGTTGGTCCACGTACGTAGGTGCATGCATGTTACTCCCAACACGTGTACGTACGTTGTATATATATATATACTTGCTTTGCTAACCAAAAACACTAGCACTTGCCAATTTGCCATGCCCATGGCCATGCATATATGTCATGCGTCAAGTGCGGCTGCTGCTAAGGAACCACCTCCATTAGGCAGTGATATACTCGTACCATGCATCTGTGACTGGCTCCGATCCCAACACGTCATTACAGATTGGTGCCTCATTTGCTGTTTCGATGGCAACTTCCATTCCATTTCCATGTATAGGGCTAGCAGCTGAATGCATGATGGTGATGCATGATGGAGTATAGTGGCCTACTTATTAGCCGGGGCAGGCAGGAAAGGTCGCCTACTTAAGCTGGAAAGCGGGCAAATTAAGTCAGGAGGAGTGATAAGTATCTGCATGCCGACTGGCGATCAGTAGACCGATCCATCGAACTCATTAACCTGTCGTTCATTATCGGCCGTCTCTATCTCCTCTTTGTTTGTTGCCACATTGTTCTTGGATGCTCTCCTCCCACTGCTAGCTAGCTTTATGGGAGAGACAAAGCATTACTCCTCCGTTCCGATGTATAAGGTGTATTTTGTTTCGTTCGGACAAGACTTTGACCAATAATTACTCTTTTAAGAGTTGATTTATGTTATATAACATCACTATCACCTCATAACAAAGTACTTTAAATAGTAGTATGAATCTAATAACACAAATACCATGTTATATAACCTTGTATTTATGGATACTAAGACGATATTCACGATTTACCTTTGTTGACCACTAATTTTTACTATCGTGGGAGCACAATTACAACACAAGCTATTTAGACTTTTTGGGACAAATCTGAACGTATGCTTTGAAATTTTGACTTAAGCTGTACATGTCTAAATTAAGGGACATGTATTTGTATTTGTGACACGGAGTAGGAGTACGTAATAAGGGCGGGAGGGAGAATAGGAAAGATGGACGATACTAATTCAGGACCAGAGTATTTGGTATGCATGAATGATTGACGCCTCCGGGTCCGGCTGCGGGAATAACCCCCCCACACACAAGTACGGACAACGTACACAGATTGAGATTGATTTGATTAGTCCTCAAGATAGCTAGCTGGCTGGCTAGAAAACAAAGAATATCGAGCGACCTACTACCAATAATCCAAGCGAGGTCAATCAATGATGGGTGCCCTTTTCCACATATAATTGTATGGTAAGAATCTTCATTTCGAAATATGCTTTCATTTCGCATTATAAATAAAGTCATTCAGCCCAACTATACATGATGATGATAAAACTCTTCTATGAAACATATCAAAGAAAACATAAAAACAACAATGAATGCAACGCATTGCAACCAACGCTACACTACGCCACGACCCCCTCCGCCTACGGGTATCGGGCATAAGCTTACGGGTAGCCGGACGCTTGACAGATCCCCTCCGCGACTGTCTACAAAGAGTGACCCCGCGCCTCCCGAAGAAACCATTGGACTACGTCGCAAACCCCTGTCCAAATTGTCTTTGGTCCGATAAGGCCGATCCTACCGGCGAGTAGTAGACCACGCGATCATGTGTAAAAAGATAAGAGACAACTAAGATTACCCTAGGACGGAACCAAAGAAGCAACATGGTGAGATCCAAGCATGCGTGAAAACTCCCTCGAGAGGGTAACCATGCAACACGTCATCGCCGGCGGGTCCGAAGAAACGGACCCGAAACCTGGCATGGGAAGGATGAAGGAAAAGAGAACCACAACGGCATCTCCAAGAAGGACACAACACCCAAATGCGTCTGTGCAGGTACGCGCGAGGTGGCAGGGCCCAACTTGGGTTTGACCACCGCACCTACACCCGTCGGAAATTCCAACGGCGACACGTACGCACACGGCTGCACGTCTGTGCAGAAACACCAACCCCAACGTCCAACAAACGACAGTATGTAGGTTCAGACGTACGTATCACGTACGTATATTATAGTGCCTAGCTCTACATGCGTTTTTCAAGGGAGCTCCAAATCTTTACGCCGATTAATCCTGACCATCAGATCTCAATCGAACAACAATTAGATCCGACGTGCATCCAACTAGAGCTCCTTGGCGTAATTCTATTTTCACATTAGCTAGATGCAGCTAGTTTAGCTCATCTTCTGTTTTTGACGCTTAATTTGGCTTCTTGTAAGTAAGTATGTATGTATGTATCCGTGGCAGGCATTCCTTGTTCGTAGACTAGCTGTGCATCGATTGGAAGAACAAGGTTGACATATTTCCACCATAAATAAAGATACCCGGCCCGGCCATCAAAAGCTATCGGGCATCGGTAGCACAACAAACACGTACAGATCATGTAGACTATACATGCATGTACCCCTACATGCTTTGTCTGTCCGGATTTATTAGTCTCTCCTATTGCCTAGGGCACGGGACTACGGGAGAGGAGGAAGAAGCAATAAGCGATATCAACCGTTTGTTTGATTATGTTCCAAAGTATGAGTTATAAGTAATGAAAATTGTATGGCTATGGCTAGATCTCAATTGACCGAGAAAATCATGACCGGCGTGGAATGTGCCACTGTAGTTGCGCATAGACGGTGGCCGCCTTGCAACTATAGTTACGCGCAGAATATGTAGTTGCGCGTAGGCAGACATGTGTGCAACTGCAGTTGCGATGCCAGCATGCGACTATTGCCGTGCGTTAAAATATATAAAAATAAAAACACGGAAAAGTTATAAGAAACAATTTGTCTAATTCACATCTAGATGTTTTTTAAGGATGTCACATCTAAGCTCCCACAAATATATAATGCAGCAACAAAAAACAAAAAAAAACTTGGACAAAAAAATAGACCACAACCAGAGCGAAAATCAGCTTAGACATGACATAACTATGTCACATCTAGATGCGTCCTAGACAGACCCTATAAAAAAACACTTAAAACATGTGTCGAGAATACTAAAAGGACAAAATCTGCACACGACTGCTGATAACCAACTAGCTCGATTAGAGTGTCGCGGTGGGTAAATCCGGCCCTTCAAACGCTCGTGGACGCGTCCATGGACACATACCGGTCACGTCTCAAATAATGCAATCTATATCCGGACAACTCAATTATCATATCTCAAATCCATACAAACTCATACAACTACGTCGATGCACACGTATCGTCCGGCTACTCCATCACTACTAACTAACATGCCATCGGACTACCAATATTTGGCATGTTTGTCTATGATGGAGATCATCCACAGCTGCCATTGCCCTTCCGGCACCCTTGCCGTCCTTCTGGCGGAAGTACCGGTCGAAGATGCAGTGAGGATAGAGCCGGATCTGTCCTCGCCGTCGTTGTCCACCTTCTCGTCCTTCGGTGACAGTCCGATCATGGCACGGACCGCCCGATTCAGCTCTCGGGCGAGTGTGGGTGTGTTCTTCCGCTGCCGTTTCTTCACAATGCGGGCGCTGATGGTTTCCTCCTCTGCAGCCGCCTCCGCCGTTGTCATTTTCACTGTGATACGGGCCTCGGCGGCCTTTATCCTCTCCTTCCCACGGCGGGCTGCCCGTTCCCGGCGGGACTCGTAGTGTGCCCACCGGTGATGGGGAAGGAGAGATTTTCCAGCTGATGGGACCGTGATAATCCAGCCCCAGAGGACCCGAGCGCCCGTTAAGCCGAGGATATGCAGTCGCGCCGAACAGATCCGTCCGTCGTCCGGGCGTTGTCCTCCCAGGAGCGGTGGAGTGCAACGCGGATTGCCATTGCCTCCTCCAACCCACACGGGATGACACCCCAGTCAACGAATCTGGACTGGTCGGAGTCAGATCCGCTGCCCGCCATGCTGGAGACGGCCGAAGATGAGCTCGGATGGCGGACGGAGTGGAGGGAAGAGGAGTGTGAACTGGTTAGGGTTTGGTCCCGCGAGCGGATAAAGACGAATATATGTGGGGTTGGAACGGCCAGCGTGGGTCGGGTCCGATGTAGCGGACGCGCCGGGTGCACCCGGACGCCCCCTTATCCGTCCTATATTTAGGCTATATATGAGGGGTGCCGGCCAACCTGAACGTTTGAGGCGTCCGTCTGAATCAAAATTTCGTGACCGAGCGGGCTGTCCGGATCGTTTGAGAAGAGTTTGAAAGGACCGGCTGTAGATGCTCTTACGCAGTGATGATACGATATGACTGTCCTAACAGGCACGGCAGCACAGATCGGCGCTGCCATAGCTGCTCGGTTTGATTTGCTCTGCTACATATATACGGTAGTAACCTGCAGTAACGGCTTTGATTAGTACTCCTACTCAATTTGTTTCTTCTTCCTCTGACCGGGCAAACTTAGCGTGCTTCATTTAGCTGGGACAAAGCAGCAAAGGTTGTCTAATTAAGATGGGAAGCGGACAAAGTGAGGACCCACTTAATTGGTGGCGCGACGATGGACCGGACCAATAATGAATGACGAATGACCAGTCATTATCGGGCATCTCCATCTCCCTTTGTTTGTTGTCACATTGTTGTTGGGTGCAGTCACGTTCTCTCCTCTCCTCCATCGACCATCGCCAGCTTCACGCCTCTCTCACGATCACTACTTCATTCTCTACATATTGACCATTAACTTCATTAAAATACCATAAGTATGAAGTATGGATTATTGTAATATGGACAACATGTAAATTTCAAAGCATATCCACACATACGGTTTTCACATCTGCTCTCTTCCTTTTTCTTTCAAAAGAAAAAAAATCAGCTCTCTTCTAAGTTCTAGATTTTTCCCAGAATGTTGTGCGAAACAAAACAAGGACGTAAGCGTGACAGTGAGTGACATATACTACGATGAATGATTTCACATCCATCCAATACTACTCCCTCTGTTCCTAAATATAAGTCTCTGTGGAGATTCTACTATGGACCACATACGGATGTATATAGATGTATTTTAGAGTGTAGATTCACTCATTTTGCTCCGTTTGTAGTCCCTGGTGAAATCTCTACAAAGACTTACATTTAGGAACGGAGGAAGTACTAATTAATAGAGGCCAGCAACAGCCAACAGGCAGGCAGAAGAAGAAGAAGAAAGATGGCGAGGGCCCATTCCCATCGTATGCACATCACATATATGCATGATTGACCCGGCCAAGTTCATAACCACATATATAGTAGTACTAGCAATCCAACAAGCGAGGAATCAATTGATTGATTGATGCCCTGCCTCTGCCGGCAAATTGTATGCATGCACTTCACCTGCTGCTCATGCGCTCCGTGTAACACGTCTTATATTCTGCTCTCTCACCTTAATTGTGCTGCTTGTTTGTGGTCAACAATTTTGGTTGCGTTGGGTATTGCGGCGGTGGACCATGATAATCCATCTTATCCAACTGGTTTTTGTTTATTTTAGCGTTTGAGCTACCAGCTTATCTGTTTTCACGAGGCCAAATACAGCAGCTGCGTGTTAGCAAAGAGATATGCGTGTAGATTACCTCCCACGACTCGACTCGACTTTTTTTTTTAGAACGAAGGCTCGCGAAGAGCCCGGCTTTGAATTAACAAAGCCATCAACCGGCCAGGAATTACAAACATACGCCACACTACAACGGCCCAACGATACAAGGGAGCACTCTAGGAAGCTTACAACTCAACGCAGCACACAAGCACGAAAGGAAAATACAACCGACCCCATTGCTTGTACTAGCCGAAGACAGCAGCCGAACTGATAACAAAGGAAGCGACCGCCAGAGCAGGATGAAGACCTGCTAGAACAGAGTGTGGGCATGAACTGGGCTGACTTCCAGGATGAAGAGAAACCAGGCGTCTTCCTCCTCTCGCGCCGCAGAGGGACCCTTCCCTCTCGCCTTGGATTGAAAGGCGTCGTACCAGCGGACCTGAGAAGCGCTCACCCTAGAGCAGAGCGATGGCAACCTCGGGGCCAGGAGCAACCGCATAGCACAACACCATGGACGATGAGCACACAACATCCACTAAACCGCCTTTACCAAGGACACCAGAAGACTGCCGGAAAGCCACCGGGAGCAGCTGCTGAAGAAAGGCGGCAAGGACCGCAAGGAAGACCGCAGAACGTCGAGGAGCAAGACCCGTCGGCCGTTGAAGAAGAGCACCGGGAGCCCACAGCCGGGGCCGTGTTGCTAATGCTGGGAAGGGGAACCCCATCCCCTACCGCCGGACCGAAGGCGCCGTACCGCCAGCCTTGAGCCAAACACGCCACAACCAATGGGCACCACCCTTGAGGGGAACGGGGACAGAGCCGGCCATGCAATCCCGACAAAATCGCCGCCGCCGGACAACCAGAGCCGCCCAAAGCTCGGACCTTTGACACACCTCACCCGAACACGAGCCCTCCCCAGGCGGCACCTCCAAGGAGGAGCACGACACGAAACGCGCCGTTGCCGCCCAATCCTAGCCGGATTTTGGGCTTTCACCCGGGAGGGGGAACGAGGGTGGGGAGGGGAGGACCTCGGTGGCACCTCCAGGGAGGAAGAACGGCGCCAGAGGCGTCGCTGCCGCCGGGCCGGACAAGCCAACCAAATGGTTTCCCGTGGTCCCACGCCTCACCATCGAGCACACATCATCACCAGATCCAGCGCACGAGATGCAAGCAACAGGGACGACGGTGCAGAGGGAGTCAAGGAGGAGGGAGCCAAACCTCAGATCCGGCAAGGAGGGGAAACTCCACGCCGCAGCCAGCCCCCGCCGGCGGCTCACCATCCGCGTGGTCGAGCCATCCGGCCAGAAGCACCCGCAGCCGGCGCCAGCCAAGAGGACGCCGCTGCCTTGCCAAACAGGGCCGCCGCCCCAGATCCGAAGACCTTCGCCATGGGCTAAGCGCTAGAGGCCTCGCCGCCACCTTCCCCGGCGTCCGCGGGCGAAATCCGGGCGAGACCCTCAGGTGGCGGCGAGGGAGAACGGGGAGAAGGGGGTGGCGGCGCGGGTGGAACCCTAGTCGCCACCCGAGTCGCCCGGGAGGACGACGCGGGGGCAGTTGGGGAGGGGGGGGGGTTGAAACGGAATCCATTCAACGAGACTCGACTCGACCTTCGTAAGAGCATTTCCAATAGCTGCTCTATAATAGGGCAGAAAACTTGTTTGGAGTAAAATATTAGGACACAAAAAAGTGCTATAATATGACACAACTGCCCCCCCCCCTCAGGAACTTCGCCACTCCATCACCACGTGACGCCGCCTGTACTCCGCCGTGGGTCCACACCTCTCCTTCTTCTGCCGCACATGTATCATCCGTCCCTCCGGTACTCACCATGCCTGGCAAGTATGCTAAATTTTGTTTGCCCTTCTTCTTTGAAGCAATGAATTCGGATATGAGTACATATATATAAGAGCACTATGTTGAGTCGTCCGACGAGAGAGACTATCCGGATGAGACGACGATGATGCAGGCAGACTGAAAAATCTGACATCGGGCAACTCATGAGCAACCGAAGGAAGATTTGATTTAGTATTTGTGGGCGGTTAAAGGGGACAAGTAGTACGTATGTGCTAGTTAAATTTAAGTTTGAACTGCTATAATTTGAATACTCTGTTGGATTGTAATATTTAAATTAAAATCTACTGCTGCATTTGAACATTTGAACAGTTTTTAGCTAAACTGAAACTAGATATGCGGCTATTTTGAGCATGTGGACTGGAAACAAAATGAAGACAGATGTATGCGGCTAGCTTTGCATGGCCGGCTCCCGCGGACATAATTTTTTGGAAGTCAACGTTGGAGATGCCCTATAATCCATCATGAAACCTCCATGTATTTTCATATTTTGTTTCATTTTGTATCACGGATGTTGATATTTCATTATATTTGACATTGACGAAAATTTATACACCTTAAGTACGTGCACCGGTGGATAGATGTACTTGGCGGATATCACGGCCATACATATGTAGGTTGCGTGTGGGCGATCAATGAAGATAGATGCATGCATGCATAGGAAAAAGAAGAAGAACAAAATAAAGAAAGACTTGTGTACGTGCAAGGTACGTACGTGGCAGGTCGACGCTGGCTGCAGGTGCAGGGAGACTGCATGCATGTCAGGGGAGGACCATTGATGGATCAGTGGGCCGCCGTGTCATTGCGACAAATCCCGTACTGGCCAACTTACTTGCTCTAAATGTGCTCGACAGGATATGAAGATGATGTAAAGATAGATGCCAAGATAGATGGGTTAGGAGATGGACGCATTATATTGAGGACAGTCGTTGCGCAAAAATGCTAGACATACAAAGACTTACACGCTTTTATACGTTCCTTTCATCTAACAACCAATCACAAATTTCTCCCCCTCCCTGATTTTCAGAGGATGGGCCGCTCCGCTCACCTATTGACCAATCAAGGTTAACCATCCTGTAAAAGTCTGTAAATCATTTGTACGTGTAGCATTGCCGGTTGTTGCGAGGCAGGCAAGCCAGAAATGGTAACCGATACGGACTGCAAACCACCCGGCCGGCATGTGAACCTCTGAAGTGTCATCGTGGTGAGTACCACGTAGCCACTGGCACACACGACTGGCAGTGCTACGTGTTGAGCAGGAGACGGTTGGGTTGTTGGTTGCCGTCCTGTGGCCATTGTACCGTCACGTCCAACACTTCCAGCCGGGCCGAGCTTTGCTAGCTCGTGTGGCCGCTACGCATATGTAGGTTTGGTTTGGGTGCACATGCTAGCAGCAACACGTGTACGCAGAACTTGTTTTGCTAATGACAACCGCTAAGACTTGCCATGGACCAGTCAGTCAGCGATGCATTCAGGCTCTGCGAGAAATTGCACAAACCACCTATTTTATAGTTTTGTCGCACAAAACATCATACATTAATGTTATTCATTGTAACTAGGTCTAATCTATCATTTAAGTGAGCTGGCACTTTTCTAAAAAAAAATAGGTGTATTGACATGATTCCTGACAGTGGGTCCAGTTTGTAAGTGCACCGGTACCAAAAACGAAAAACCAGCCACATCAGTAGCCAACTAGAATTGTCAATATCTCACAACCCTTTGCTCCAACTGAGCTGAACTTTCCCCAAAATATTAGCGAGTGCATTTATGATTTATTGGTTTTTTTGCATTGTTTTTGCACAAAAACCTCGTACAAAAGAGGTGGCAGCAGTGACCGTTCCTTTGCTGGCAAAGTGGCCATCGGTGATGGAGCCTAGCCAACTCTCCTACATCGTCGGGTAAGCGTGTCTCCGCCCCCCTTCCCACCTCCCTCCCTACCCGCAAGGTCTACTCGTCTCCCCCTACATCTGCCTGTTCGTTAGGTATTCTGCTCCCTCGTGAAACCCTATATTTTTAGGCAGAAATTCTGTCGTCGATAGATGTATATTTGTTTAGGAACCTAATTTTTTGCGTGTTTGTGTCGTAGCATGAAACAATAAAAAAATATAGATATGCTTGAAACATATCAGCGGCTGCCCCCTGCCCCCCTCAGGGACATGCACTTATCAGAGATTGTTTGCGCACTATAATGAAAAAGAATCATAGTTCTTGATTTCACGTACGGACATTCATCCTATCAACAAACCTGAAGAAAAAAAGTTGTCATCGTCTTTTGTTTCGTCTACATACGCAAATCAAAGGGTTTAGTAATTGATGCAGGCCTTGCATTGGTAAATATCTCACCTCCAATCAAGGGTTTAAGAATCGATGCGGTACTTTCATTTGTCAATTTTTTGGTTCAAAATTTAACATTTTAGAAATGCTAAAATAACCCAATAATCATAAATGCTCTCACTAATATTCTGGTGAAAATTTACTCAGTTGGAGCAAAGGATTGTGAGATATTGATAGTTCTAGTTCGTTGTTGATGCAGCTGGTTTTCTTTGTCAACTGCGCACATACAAACTGGACCCACTTGTTAGGAATCATATCAACACACCTAAATGATGGATTGGACCTAGCTGCAATGAATTACCCCAATATATGGCGTTTTGTGCAACAAACCAGTAACGTAGGTGTTTTATGCAATACTAACACCAAAAGTAGGTGGTTTGTGCAATTTCCTCTTCAGGCTCCACTGCAACACATCATTAGAGCATCTCCAACAGACGCGCGGTAGCGTGGGGCGCTATTTTTTTTTGCAGCGTTGAAATAGCACTACAAGAAATATGTCAACTTGTGACCCTCACTATTGGTCGCTGAAAGGTCATAGTTTTTCATTTGCGACCTTTTTGTGACCAAAAACAGAAGGTCAAAAGCTGAGGGTCATTAACTGACTATAGCGACCTTCTCTGTGATATGTAAAAGGTCGTTGGTTCTTTGACCAAATTTTTGGTCACTAGCAACTTCCTCAGGCCACGTAGGCATCCAGCGTGGCAAGCTAATGTGGCACAAGATTCAGCCCGGTCCAATTCGGTTTTCTACATGGGCCTAGCCCATTAATTCAGCCTATTTAGTATATTTATTTCTGTTAATTTTGTTCGCTACATGGGCCAAGCCCAACTGGTCAGCCCATCAATTTTATGCACGTTTGGCCTTTCAAGAATATATGTACAATTTTGTGCAACCCATTTCTAGTTTACATTCGACCTTTTATACATTCAAATATTAATTCAATCGAATTGGTCCAAGACTCTTTTCAGCCCATTCACATATTCATACATATGATCCACCTTTTCGACAAATTTTGCAAATAATTTCATATTTCAGCACTAAATATGTTTACATCACAGGCCATAAAGCCCTACAGAATAGTATCACTTGTTCCTATACAAAACTATCGAATGATATGTACAACAAAACAGAATACAAAAAATTTAGTTCAACAAAAATAGGTTTTCTTCCTCTTCCATCTTCCAGAACACACAACACCTGTGAAAATAAAGATGCCACAACAAAAATGGAAGGATCAGCCACTAGAAGCATATTGAATACAAGGGAAACAATCAAACTGTGCTGTAAGGGTGGTTCTTTACAACTTGCATCAATGCAGCAGCCATACAAGGAACTGATATCAAGCAGAGCACAAATTGAGAGAAAGTTATCACGAGGAGCCGACCTTCCAATGGATAATCATGGTGCGTCGTGGTGCCTTCATCTGGAGTCACAGGTCGGGTTGTGGGCTGCTTCTTTGCTTCCCCATATAGCACACCAGGTTCTCCTAAGATAGCAAACTAAAAACACAACATGATTAGGGAGTTGGTACATAAGAAAAGGAATTCATGCACGAATGGCATGTACAACTAAAAAAATCAGGCATCACATATTATTAGAATTGCATATTAGATGGCTGCAAGGTAAGTGTTTCTTCATATAAAGTAACTAGAAATACGAGTCCCGTAACTATCTCTGTAAGGATGGTTCTTTACAAAAAAAAGAATATGTAAGGAGCTTGGCTGGAGCGGCCGATCTAATTGTTATGATTTGTTGCTTCTGAATCACCGCAGCGCTCAAAGGGGAATCATAACAGTGGATGATAGTTCAACTTCTGGTTATGATGTTTCTTGTCCATTTTGCTGACTTGTACAAATAAATTCGAACATGTTGCTGGATGGCTTGCAGCTTATAAAAAAAGCACTTGAAGCAACAATTAAATCACCGTATATAATTGAAGGGCTTGCCATATACGAGTACTTATTTAATATAAGGAAATAAGAATGCCGGGAATGATTGATGACATGCGTCTGCCTGAAATATGGGTGTCTGGTATGGTGTTTCTATGACAGATTCAACTTCTGGTTATGATGTTTCTTGTCCATTTTGCTGACTTGTACAAATAAATTCGAACATGTTGCTGGATGGCTTGCAGCTTATAAAAAAAGCACTTGAAGCAACAATTAAATCACCGTATATAATTGAAGGGCTTGCCATATACGAGTACTTATTTAATATAAGGAAATAAGAATGCCGGGAATGATTGATGACATGCGTCTGCCTGAAATATGGGTGTCTGGTATGGTGTTTCTATGACAGATTCAGGGATTCTTGTACTAGGTAGTAGCTCATTGGTTTTTCAGGCAAACAAAAAATAGTAATACATCCGCAGAAAACAGGGAAGGGCGCCCCAGTCAGTAGCAAAGGGATTTGAGGTTCAGGTTCAGGAACAAAGTCTAGCAATCTACTGTAAGTAGTACTAGTACTCCGTATGTAGTAACAGAGCAGAAAAGGACTAGTAGAAGGTGTTGACTTTACAGATCACATCTTGGGTGTCAATTCTTGCAATTGTTGTAGAGTGAAAGAATGACATGATGTTACCTGGGCATTGACTTCTGCAACCGTGCCAGAGTTGGATGTGTCACTGTTGGCCTTTTTGTACCTCTCAATGGTGGCTTTCACACTGCAAGTAACCGTTCAATGTCTAATTAGTACACATATATCTACACTCTGAAGAAAATTATACTAGAAATTAAGCAGAAGTATAATCACATGTATGCAAGGCAACTATATTGCATCACACGTTTCCTTATATCAATAATGCCATACTAGTAGGTTACAGTGTAGTACTTGTTGTCTTACCAGATCCGCCGGCCGGCAGCTTCTCCCACGCCCCATTCCGGCCTGCAAAGAAACCAAGATAATTCCGTGTCACATTTGTCTGCACAACACCAACACAAACTGATGTATGCACTACTGTACACGAGTGAAAAATACTGCTGTATAACACTGGATAACAACAGACAGCATCTGGCCAGTATCTAACCGAGATCCAGGCGGTTCTGAATCTAGCCACTCTGCGTCTCTGCAGAGATTGCTTTTTATGAGACACAGCTAGCTGCTAGTGCTTGATATAAACAACTGAATATGGCTAGGTGTTAACTGAAATATGGCGCGCTCTGAACCTAAGCTAACTCCGCCTCTTTGCGAACATGTGGACCTTCATCCAGAAAAGGAAATCCCCTTTTTATCTATTTCCGGGAATGGTTCCATCAGTTTATGAGTTTTTTGTCATTTTTTAGAGTGAGAGAGTCAGTTGATGAGTTAACTTAACAAACATCCACACAAAGAAATCCAGATCCTGTGGCTAACGTTTCTATACTCAGTGAGACGGGATGCGTTGTTACCCCTAATTAGCTCAAAATCTTACTCAACAAAAGAAAGATGTAGATTGTTAAGTAGGCAGATAATAATGTTTGCGACGGGGAGGCAGTCATGCAGGTAGATTTTCCCTCCACCTCAGTCCAGCTAAGTGCAAGAAACATGAAGAGAGATCCATTTTCAGAGAATCATTACCTACCACGGTCACCACGGGCCCTTTCCACTCCATACTCCATGCCTACATACACCCCAAAGAACAAGCACTGCAGATTAGTCACACAAAAAGCATCCGAATCGCTCAATGAGAATAAGAAGAATGGATGAAAGAGTAGGGTGGGTGGGGGGTGCATCTGGCGCCGATCTTGAGGAAGCCGTCGACGGTGCGGTTGAGGAGCGTGTTCCCGAGGTCGATGGCTCCCATCTCCTAAGGCAACGCTGCTGGAGCAGAGGTGAACGAGGACGACCGCGATGGGGCGGTGCCATGGTCCCCTCCCGGTCCGACGTGGCCTAGCCTCAGATGATGGCCGCCCGCTCCATCCCCCTCCAGATCACGCAGGAGAAGAGGGAGGAGGACATCGACGGGGGACGCCGGCTAGCCCCTCCCGCGCCAACTCCGGGGACGCCGACGGCAACGAAAAGGCTCTGTTAGGAACCGCAGGAGAGGGAGGGAGCGCCGGGCGATCGCAGCTGACGGTAGGAGCGGAGGGACGGAACCCTAGCGTCGGCCGACCCGCTCGACTCGATCTGGGGCATAGGGTAGGGAGAGATGGTGAGGAAGGGAGGGGACGAGGTCGGTGGCGGTGGTGAGGAGGGCTGCGAGGTCGGCGGTGGGTGGGAGCGGCGGGAGAGGACTGGATCAGGGAAAGGAGGCCGGGAGAGGACTGGATCGAGGGAGGAGGTGGCGGGCTGCGAGGAGAGGAGGGTGCGATGGGGAGTCGATGGGATCGACCTAGGGTTTGGGCTGCGGGTGGGAGGGTATCTCTTCTTCATTTTATTTTATTTTTCTATAGATAGATGGATGGATGGATGTGGGATGGAGAGATGGATGGATGGATGGATGGATGGGCGCCATGTCATCGATCCGTGGGAAGAGTCCTGATTGGTTCGAAAAACATTGATTTAAAACGTGTCTAAGTACTAAAAATAAAGGAATTTTATGAAGTATCTATCGAAAATATTTTGCAAAATGGCACCATACAAATTTTCACTAGAGTTAGACCACATTTTATGATAAGGACCAATTTCTATGCATTTCGATCTTTCTAGCTATTTTAATCATTTTCCGAGTGCCCAAAAGGAGGTTTTTGTGAAGGAACTACCAAATAATTGTTGCAAAATTGGACCGAATCATTTTATAAAATACTATGCCATATTTAATGCACAATTGACAAAATGGTTGGGTGTAAAATTTTTGATCCACCTCTCGTGAAAAGACAAATTTCCGATTCACCGAAGGGTCAAATTTGAACTGCAGTGCCTCATAGTTTGCTATTTATTTTTTCCAAAAATCATTTCTAGTTACATAAGGACCTATTTAATCGAGAAACGCCAAAAAATTCCAAGATTCAACCACTAGCTAGGAACGGTCAAGCCCGCCGTTTTGACCGCATTTCGAAACGGGCATAAAAAATTCAAAAAAAATCAAAAAATTGGAAAACCTTCGCATTGTGTCATTGTATGTGACCAAGTTTCCAGGAAAAATAATAAACTTGTAATACGGTAATTATTTTAAAAAAGTGTTCTCAGAAATGAGCTATCAAGTGTGAAGATTAATGGCTTTCAAGCCAAATGATCAATCTTATGGCCACATTCATGGCATAGTTTGTTCAAATGATCTCATATTGTGCACAAGGGTGCATATTGGAATGGCAAACAATGTTGCCTAAGGAAGTTTTCATTTTCGTTGGACGAAAAAACCATTTTCCATTTTTCGAGTGCCCGAAAGGAGGTTTTTTTGTGAAGGAACTACCAAATTATTGTTGCAAAATTGGACCAAATCATTTTTATAAAATACTAGGCCATATTTAATGCACAATTGACAAAATGGTTGGGTGTAAAATATTTTGATCCACCTCTCGTTAAAAAGACAAATTTCCGCCGATTCAGTTGGAAGCGGGTCAAATTTGAACTGCAGCTGCCTCATAGTTTGCTATTTATTTTTTCCAAAAATCATTTCTAGTTACATAAGGACCTATTTAATCAGAGGAACGCCAAAAAAATTCCAAGATTCAACCACTAGCTAGGAACGGTCATTCCCGCCGTTTTGACCGCATTTTGAAACAGGCATAAAAATTCAAAAAATCAAAAATTGGGAAACCTTCGCATTGTGTCATTATATGTGACCAAGTTTCCGGAAAAATAATAAACTTGTAATACAGTAATTATTTTAAAAAGTGTTCTTTAAACGAGCTATCATGTGTGGAGATCAATGGCTTTCAAGCCAAATGATCAATCTTATGGCCACATTCATGGCATAGTTTGTTCAAATGATCTAATATTGTGCACAAGGGTGCATCCTGGAATTCCAAACAATGTTGCCTAAGGAAGTTTTCATTTTCTTTGCACGGAAAATTCAGTTTTCATTTTTCGAGTGCCCGAAATGAGGTTTTTTTGTGAAGGAACTACCAAATAATTGTTGCACAAATGGACCAAATCAATTTTATAAAATACTAGGCCATATATAATGCACAATTGACAAAATGGTTGGGTGCAAAAAGTTTTGATCCACCTCTGATGAAAAAGACAAATTGTCGTCGATTCAGTTGGAAACGGGTCAAATCTGAACTGCAGCTGCCTCATAGTTTGCTCTTTATTTTTTCCAAAAATCATTTCTAGGTACATAAGTATCTATTTAATCATAGAAACACCAAAAAAATTCCAAGATTCAACCACTAGCTAGGAACGGTCAAGCCCGCCGTTTTGACCGCATTTCGAAACGGGCATAAAAAATTCAAAAAAAATCAAAAAATTGGAAAACCTTCGCATTGTGTCATTGTATGTGACCAAGTTTCCAGGAAAAATAATAAACTTGTCATACGGTAATTATTTTAAAAAGTGTTCTTTAAATGAGCTATCAAGTGTGAAGATTCATGGCTTTCAAGCCAAATGATCAATCTTATGGCCACATTCATGGCATAGTTTGTTCAAATGATCTCATATTGTGCACAAGGGTGCATATTGGAATGGCAAACAATGTTGCCTAAGGAAGTTTTCATTTTCGTTGGACTGAAAAACCATTTTCCATTTTTCGAGTGCCCGAAAGGAGGTTTTTTTGTGAAGGAACTACCAAATTATTGTTGCAAAATTGGACCAAATCATTTTTATAAAATACTAGGCCATATTTAATGCACAATTGACAAAATGGTTGGGTGTAAAATTTTTTGATCCACCTCTCGTGAAAAAGACAAATTTCCACCGATTCAGTTGGAAGCGGGTCAAATTTGAACTGCAGCTGCATCATAGTTTGCTCTTTATTTTTTTCAAAAATCATTTCTAGGTAAATAAGTATCTATTTAATCAGAAATACATGGTTTGATGGAGAGACATCGAGGTTTGGACAGTGGCCGAGGGCCCGAACTCTAGAGCGCGAAGCTCAAGATGCCCATCGTGTGGTCACCAGCAAGGACCGTGGCGTTGCCATGTGTTCTGGGTGGCCTAGTCATGTCTAGTGGGTTGGGCACTCCCCATGTAGGTGCTAGGAAGAAAATTACAACATAAGATTCTCACGAGGATACCGATCGGTGCTCAAACATGAATTAGCAGCCAAGTGTTTGATTAGCGGTACAGGAAATGTACATGGCTAATGGGCGTGAGTTTTGGCTGAGGATGATCAGTTACTAAGAAGACCGTCTTCACAAATTTTCAGCTCAAAAGGAGGAGCCTAGCTGGTACTTGCTTTGCAAACCACCACACTGGACATAAATACGAATGTTGAAGCTTGGCTGAAAATAATGAATGGATTGAGCTGGCATTTGGTGGAGGATGGTTATTTGGGCATAGGAAAGCACTGTAGAAAATAGATACTATTTGGACATGCCAAAGTGGTACTTCCTTCACAAACTGTTACTATGAACAGAATAGGAAAATGAATATTTTTGAATTATTTTTGAACTAGGCAAGGAAGGTTTTTACATATTTGACGAAGATATGACCCAAAGAATTTATGAGATTTTTTTGGGAATTTTGGGAATGACAGAAATATAGGTTGCTTCACAACCTAGGGCAAAACTGCCACATGGACATGCCACATAGGCAAAACTGATGAGGTGGCGCCTAGTCATAGCAACCCACCACAATTTACAAGGCTATGACCATTTATATTGGTCGTTAACAACTAGAAATAAGGCAGCGGACTAGCGCTATTTGCTTTATGACCTTTTCGTGTGAGGAAATTACGACCTTTCTGACCAAAATGGTCGCAATGGTTTAGAGTTTGGAGCCCCCCGAACAGCTTTTGACCAATTGGTCTGAAATGGTCATAAATTTATGACCAATTCTTCGAGGGTCACTGACAGAAGGTCATAAGTTGACATATTTCTTGTAGTGTAGCGTTTTAGCGTGCTGAGGTGATGTTTTGCTTTATCAGAAGCGCTATAATATTGCACGCCGCAGGTAGCACTCCAGCAGGCGCGCTAAATTCCAGCGCGCGTGCCCAGCACAAACAACATTTCCCACTAAAACATAGAGCTAAGTAGATCAAACACACACAAAATAAATCAGCAATAAATAGTTCATTTATTATTACAACTCAAACAGGGGCGGCGGCGAGGAGAGAAGGTGGAGGAAGCAGCGGCGGCCACCGAGAGAAGCAGGGGAAGCGGCGGCGCGCTGGGATAGGCCGGGGGAAGCATCGTGAGGTTGCCGGAGCGAATGGGAGAAGGTGCGGGCGCGCTAACGCCTGAAGGTTTCAAATTCGGCGGTTGGTGAGATTCGCGCGCATGTTTTTCTTGTCCAGCACACGCGAGCGGGCGCACCAAATACCCAGCGCGCCATGCAGCTTTACCGAGCGCTGAACCTTGTTTACCGCACGCGGAATTATAGCATGGCTGCTGGAGCGCCTTTCAGTCACGCACTTATATGATCATTTTTTTAACGCACGGCTTATTTAGCGCATCTGTTGAAGATGATCATGCAGTTAACATGCATGATGGTGATGGCTAGTTGTGCTGGGGCAGGCAGGAAAGGTCGCCTAGTTTAAGCCGGAAGGAAAGCGGAGGGGTGATAAGTATCTTCTTGCCGACTAACGATCAGTGGACCGATCAATCAATCAATTAATTGTGCATCATTATCGGCCATCTCCATCTTCTTCTACTATGTGTTTCTTGTCACATTGTTGTTGGACGCTCTCCTCCCACTACTATCTAGCTTACGCGAGAGACAAATTAATTCAACAAGAACTTACTACCAAGTCGAACGAATGTGTTATGGATACCAAGACGGAACTCAAGATTTACCTACCTTTGGCGATCGATCACTCATTTTTTGCATTAGTTATAATGGGAGTATAACACAAGATACCTAAAGTATTATGACTTTTTGAGACAAATCTGAAAAATGTGCTTTAAAATTTCGACTTAAGACTGTACCATGTGTCTAAATGCCTGGACATGCATTCGTATTTGTGATACTATGGAGTAATAAGAAGGGCGGAAGGGAGACGCAGACGGAATAAGAAAGATGGACGATGCTAATTCAGGGACCACTAGAGTAGTACGTATTCGGTATGCATGATTGACCCCCCTGCAACGCAAGTGTTGTCAACCTAGGGTAGTACTCCCTCTGTAAACTAATATAAGAACATTTAGATCACTAATATTAGTTTACGGAGGGAGTAGCTAACTAGAAAACTAACAAGATTAGGGGACGTATCAATAATCAAAGCAAGATCAATCAATGATCGATGCCGGGCCGGCAAAGGGTAGCTTGCTTCGGGGCAAATACACACCAATAATGCTACACCTACGATGGTTAACGTAATTCTTATGTGATTAGACAGCTGGCAGGTTATGATTGAGATTAGAGAGAAGGCGGCCCCCCACTTAAAATCAGGGGGGTGAGAAGTATTGACAGAAAGTTACGTAAAAGATTTACCTTAGTCTTCGTAGGTGTTGGATTATCCAATACACACAACCTGTTACGTGTGGCAATAAGATCCTCTACTCGGAACACCTTTTTTTTCTCTACTTGAAATACAACGTCCTATATTTATTTCAAAACAGGCTTTCGTTCCGCTTTCAAAACAACCTGAGACAATAGCAAGACTGTTGGTGGCGGGCACACTCGCTTGTTTACTGGAAGACGGTATGTCATGCAAAGGCGTTAGGAGGGCTTGGCATTATGAACCTTGATTGCTTCAGAAGAGCGCTAAGATTGCACTGGCTATGGCTGAAATGATCCGGATTGCCCGTAGGGTTGGCTCCCAGCTCAAGTACACCACTAGGAGGCACCTAGGCTAACAAAGTAACAAGTCCACCCTTAGATGAAACCCAGTGCGACCACCTCACGGCCTCCGGATCAAAGTCTGGGCTCCGCCACTGCTGATGGTAGTGACCCTGCCAGAATTACACTCCGCAACCCTTGCTGCCAAAAAAACCCGCCACACTGCTCGCTGGATAGCCAGTCGTGTGTCCCCCCGGGAATGTATCCGGTGCACCCGCACTTGTGGTGCTACCGGTGCACTAGATGCCATAGAAAATTTGAAAAAATCTGAAAAAAATCCAGCACGTTAACGCAATATCAATGTATGATGTCACAAAATTTCGTATAAAAATTTGAAATATTTTTTGAGATATAAAAATGAAAAATTTGACATCAATGTGATAATGGGCCAAATCTAAAGCCCAATTTATGTTAACGTACTATTCAGTGTCGAATTTGTCATTTTTGTTTTTCAAGTTATGTTTGAAATTTTGACTTCAAATTTTGCGACAACCTACATTGATGTTGTGTGAGTGTGCTAATTTTTTTCAGAATTTTATGAACATTTTAAAAGCACAATGTGTGTTGGGTGCACCGGTAGCACCACAAGCTCCGGTGCACCAGATATTTTCCCGTGTCCCCCAACCGAATTGCTAGCGCAGCATCCAAGACCGATCTCCTCACCACTTCAAGAATATGTGACCATCACCCATCAGAAGGAAGCATAGGGTTATCCAACCTTCCACGAGAGCCCACCTCAACATGGGCGGAGGTGGCCCAACGTCGTGCTCTATAGCCACCATGGAATGACCGGAGTAAAACAATGACGACACCCATTCACCACCCAGCGTTGTCGGAGGAGCAACCATCTCGACCCACTCAATCCGTCCACTCTAGAGCCAAGTGACCCCTCGACCCCACGCGTCGCCTCTCCTCGGGCGACGCCAGCCCCCCACCCCCACCCCCAAACCCTAGCCGCCAGACTCCCTGCGTTCCATTCCCAGCCGGCCGCAAGGGCCGCGGTGGCGGCGGGCCTGGCGCCATGGGATACAGGGCGAGTGGTCGTCACGGTATCCCTCGTGAGCAGAGCAGGCGTTTCATGCGGGGAGGCCAGGGGCGGCAGTCAGGGCGCCGCCCCTGCTGCGCGGCGGTGATCGATGCATCCATGGCTGACGGTGACATGAGGTTGGGTGGTGGCGGCGGCGGCGCTCCATTCAACGAGGGTGGCGGCTGCTGTCGGTGTCAGAACCGACGGATCTGGGGTAGGGGGTCCCGATCTGTGCGTCAAGGCTGACGGTAACAGGAAGCAAGGGACACAGATGTTTACCCAGGTTCGGGCCCTCTCGATGGAGGTAAAACCCTACTTCCTGCTTGATTAATATTGATGATATGGGTAGTACAAGAGTAGATCTACCACGAGATCGTAGAGGCTAAACCCTAGAAGCTAGCCAATGATGGTATGATTGTAATTGTGATCGGCCTTCTAAGGACCAACCTCTCCGATTTATATAGACACCGGTGAGGGCTAGGGTTTACATGGAGTCGGTTACAAGGAAGGAAACGCAATATCCGGATCGCCAAGCTTGTCTTCCACGCAAAGGAGAGTCCCATCCGGACACGGGCCGAAGTCTTGAGTCTTGTATCTTCATGCTTCGATAGTCCGGACGTTGTACACAGTCCGGCTGTCCGGATACCCCCTAATCCAGGACTCCCTCAGTAGCCCCTGAACTAGGCTTCAATGACGACGAGTCCGGCGCACAGTATTGTCTTCGACATTGCAAGGCGGGTTCCTTCTCCGAATACTCCAAAGTAGTTATCGAACACGTAGACCGTGTCCGGTCTGCAAGATGATCTTCGCATAGCATAAATCTGATCCGCTGGCAATCTTCGTATGTCGTGCCCTTGCATTGTGGCCTGGTCCAATGCGAACCGGCGTTTCTTACCCCACCATGACTCGTGTTACGAGGCGGTTTTATTGGCTTGTCCCGTCGAGGCAGAGATCATGTTCCTCTTATTACGGGATTTTCCATTAATATGGGCGTGCGTGACCCCACGACGGCCGTTGGTATAACTCCATGTGTTTTTAGATAAGCCTCAAACGGTCACACCGAGGACTCTTGATATTCACCCTCTTTATAAAGGGGTCGAGGCCTATGCCTCTTTTCCACCTTCCTCGCGTGCGCCTTCTCGCACCTCGAGTTCTAACACCCGAAACCCAAGCTTCAACACCCCAGATCCTCCAATATGTCCGGATCCGTCCCTCAAGGCCGGTGGGTGGCCTCCTCAATTCAAGAGGATGACACTGCGAAGCTTAGGGAGGTCGGATACCTGACCGCCGACATCCAGCACAGGCTTCCTGCTCCAGGGCAGGTCATCCCCACACGGAGCCTAGTGAGTGCGTCGTTTTTGTCCCTCACTTCCTCCGCGGCTTGGGCTTCACCCTCGACCCCTTTGTGAGGGGGATCATGTTCTACTATGGTTGGATTTTCATGATCTGGCTCCAGACGCTATCCTTCATATCTCGTCGTTCATTATGGTGTGCTAGGCTTTTCTCCACGTCACCCCACACTTCGGCTTATGGCTTAAGACCTTCAATGTGAAGCCGAAGATGATCAAGGGGCGACATGTGGAGTGCGGAGGTGCCGTAATAAGCAGGAACGCCGATGCCCCATGGCCAGAGGGTTCTTTCCCGGAAGTATCCGATGTATGGCAACGGAGGTGGTTTTATGTCACGACTCCGAGAGGCACAAAGTGGGTGGCCGCCCCCGAGTTCTGCTCGAGCCCTCCATCACAGTTGACGTCTTGGACTGACGTAGGACGGAATTGGGGGTCCGCTGGTGATGTACCAATACTGCAGAATCGCATCCGGGAGCTTCTTGAGAGGGACATTAACCTCGTGAGCATAATGCAAGTGATGTTAATCCGACGGATGTTGTCGTGCCAACGCCGGCCTCTCCGGATGTGGGAGTTCAATCCGGAGGGTCCGCGGACTGTCAAGCACTTCTTCGGCTTGAAGCCCGAAGAGATGTGCAAATTATTCTTCGGACAGAAAGTAAAGTATCCGGACACCACCGAGGATGCGGGCCTAAGCTGCAATCGCCTAGATACCCAAGTAAGTATCCTTGATACCGGACACCTAGTTTTGAATTTGTCATAATTGTTTATTCTGAAAATCATCCGTGGCCAGGAATGGCTCAACAAGGCGGAGAGAATCAGGTGTCCAGCGCCACTTCCCAAAGGCTCGCCTGGTCCTATCATGGCCAAGATGCTCGACTGGGTACTCAGGGGAATGCCCTTGGGGAAAGACAAGGGTAAGAACAAAGAAACCGAACTCCACACGCTACACATCTGAACCCGGGGAATTGTTACCTCCCCCAAGGAGGATAATCGGGGCGGGGCGGCTAAGGCCTCCTCCCCGCGTGGGAAGAAGAGGGTCGCCTCCGAAGACTTGGAGACGGAGATGCCCAAGCAAGGGAAGAAGGTATCACCAAGGGGCTACGCCGCGACGGGCATCCTCACCGCGTTATGCTCGCCAACAGGCCAGCCCTCCAACGAGATGTAAGTCAATCGTTAATTCGAAGGTACTGTATTTCTCCTAGGTCAATAACCAGGTTTCATATTTTGTAGTCCGGCCAGCAGCTCTTCTCGACAGAGTTCATCTTCGGGGGATCTTCCTCCGGAGATGATGGAGAGCGAGACCCCACCCACCTCTCCGGCTCATTAAGCGGGTGACACCGAGGTGTCGTCATGGAGGAGTCCGGATCTGCCGAAGCCGGAAGCCAATGCTCAGCCGCCCTAAGCCCGGAGCATTTGGCTCCCACGAGGGGCAATGGGGAGGGTTCGACACAGTTCAGTGTCCGACCGGACGCACTGACAGGCCTACTAGAGCGTGCTGCGCTCTCGGAGGAGCACCGCTCATTAATGAGCGCGGTGCTCAAGAAGATTTCATCCGTTACAAGCGGTTTGAATGAAGCATTCACAAGCCTGCTCAAAGGATTTGAGGTATGTAATGAAGAATACATTATTTCTTTGGCTGTGAGGCACGCGCTAGGTGTGCTCCATATAGATAGTAGCCCCTGAGACTCTGGTTGCCCGCCCTAGGCGGCAAACGGGGGATCAGAAACCAATGATTGTGCTGTAAATATGTGCAGGTACCTGTGTGTCCGGCCGTCGGCCAGTCCATTGAAGTTGCCGAACTAACGAGGCAGAATGGATCGATCGATGCCGATATCACGCTGGTGAATGAGCGGCTGGACAAATCACAAGGTATATGTCCTGCCTTCCTTTGTATAGGAAAATATGAAGGCGGTATGATATTAATGTAATATGTTTGGACTGCAGATGGTGCTGCTGCCGTGGAAGCCCGAGGGCGGAACTTGCTCAGGCCAAGGAGCAAGCTCGGGCTAGCGATGCGGCTGCCCTAAAGGCGGCAAAGGAGTTGGGAGCCGAACAGGCTGCTCATTGCCGAGGCGAGGAAAAGATAACCGAAATGGCTTTGGAGTTAAAAAAATGCTGCTGACCGGTATGAGCTCCTTAAAAAGGAGCATAACGATAATTTGGCCGATCTGAATAAGGCACTTAATGCCACCAAGGAAATACGGACCGAGCTCAGGGGTGCGCGGGAGGAACTTCAACAGGCCGGTAAAATCGCGGCCGGGGGCTCTTATTTGCTGCGGACGAAGTTTTTCGATCTGAAGTACGTTCCCCTGGATGGACGCTGGAGTCCGGCGGACGCATATGCGGATCTGGCGAAGAGTACAGCTGACGCTGCCGAGTTCTTCACAGATCAAGGTGATAAGGAAGTGGAGAAGCTTTTCTGGTAGCAATTCACAGGTTGTCCGGGCTTGCAATGCGGTCTGTAATAGACCATCTTTGGCCAAAGGGGCCTAAGCCGAACAGTTACTTTGGCTTGGTGCAACAATTCCTTGGGGCCGTGCCTCGACCGATGCCATGAGGAGGTCGGCGTGTATAGAGGGTGCACGGATGGCCCTTGCCCGTGTTAAAGCCTCACTACTAGGGAAAACCTTATACACAGAATGTTACCAGTAGCGCTTGTTAAAATGAGGCGCCATCGCATTTTGCAAGAGCGTTCGCGTAACCGCGCATAGCTAGCGTAATAGCGAGAGCGTTGTCCTTCCGTAAAGCGCTTCTACTATAATTGCCACACCGCTTCGGCGTGCTAGGTATAGTAGTAGCGCCCTTCTACTGACAGCGCCACTACTATGGATTTTAGCAGCAGCTGCTTTTTCCTTCCCACGCCTGATTAAAGCTATTTTCATCTAACCCGCTGCCTGATTCCTCTCCTCCGCTTCCTCCCCAATTCCCGACCCACCACCACCGCCGTCTCGCCTGACCCGCCTCATTGCCGTCTCCCCGACCCGCCTCGCCGCGCCTCGGTGCCGCCATCTCCCCGACCCGCCATTGCCTCTCCCGACCCCCGCCATTGCCGTCTCCCCGACCCGCCTGCCGCCGTCTCCCCGACCAGCCGCCTCGCCGCGCCTCTTGGTGCCGCCGTCTCCCCGACCCCATCTCTCTCCCCTCTGAAGCACTCTCCCTTCGATCCCTCTCTCCCTCGATCCTCTTCTCCGCTTAGTATGAACCCTAGGTATTTAGTGCTAGTTAGTATGAACCCTAAGCTATTTTTAGTGCTAGTTAGTTAATTACTTAGATGGTAAGAATTAGGTACTAATTAGGTACTAGAATATTTTTATTTATAGTATTATTTTTAGTAAGAACTAGTTGAATTAATAGAACTAGTTAGTAAGAACTTGTTTCTATTTTTTAGTTAAAGCAATTTTTCCCGCCTCGACGTGGACGATGCCTATCCCGCATCCTCGTCGCCGAGTCGGCGGAGGACTACACTTGCTTGACCAGATCGGCCATGTCCGGACCTGGCTCACGGGTGGTACTGGAGGCGCTACTCACCGGGCGCAGGTTGGTGAGGAGCCACTGTCGTTGACCCAACCTTGTTTGGTGGCGGTCGCAGGCGATGGCGATCCAGAGGCTCGAGGACTCGCGGAGGTGGTGCGCCACCGTGTCGATGAGGAGGACGCGCACGTCTGTCGCTACTTGTTTGCGTTGGAGCATGTGCCGTTCTCCAATACTGGCAGTTCTCCGGGATCTCACCGAGCTATGATCCCGTGATGGTGCCTTCTCTGTGGGTGTCCACCGCCCGCGCCGATACCCATCGTGTGCTAGAGTTTTAGTTGTATTAGTGATTTTGTATGTATGACACTATTCGTGATGTATTAGTGATAATATTCGACGATGTACTGACGCATGAGATGATCTACTTTTGCTTATTGAATGCATGCTAATTTGAGTCCTATAACATATTTTGAAATGTATATCTTGTGTTGCTCAATATCCAAGTGGCCGGTCATGTTTGCAGGTTATACCTTCGAGTGGCCTATGTTTTGCCGGAGTGTTGATTCATTTCCGTTCCGGCAAATTTCAGGCGCTCGATATGTCCTATTTTAGCAAAGGTCATGCCGGATTTTTCCGTGAATTTTGGCTTGACTTGTGCTAGAATATGTAGGAAATATCGAGTGCCCCAGATTTGTGTGTTGAGTATCTTGGTAGTTGTCTTCGATCGAGTTTCAATTAATGTTTTAACTATGAACATAGGAAATGTCTGACGACGAGAAGGATTTCGGTATTTGCAAATACTGCGAAGACGAAGCGGCTCGTATGACGGAATCTTCCTAGATGATGATAGGCGCTTCAAACATCAAGCTGGACGAGAACTTCAAGTGGATACAAGAAGTCACAACGACAAGTCTTTTTTCGTAATTAAGCATGACATCTGCTTTCATTTGCTTCAACTTATATTTTTTACTATTCTACTAGCGTATCCCCTGCCATGCAAAAGTTTTTGTATTGATAAGATAGGTTTCAGTCATAGTATGGAGGAAAAGAAAGTTTACTTGAAGACCGAGCCTGGTTATATTTTCCATGCGGTTATACAATTCAGACGACTACACCTATTTTGGATGCAAAACATGGCGAGCACTATGCAAGACTTATGCATTTGAGCCTCGATATGGTTATCACCTTTGATATTCGTCCAGGAAGATGATATTGAAGGTAATACCGACATTTGGGTCAATGTGCAAATGCCTCCATTATACCATTATGTAAGTTTCTCAACCATATTTATGTCTTTGATATTGTTTATTCAAAATAATTGACAACTAATTTGTATTGTCACTTATTTCGTGCAAGCAAACATGTCCAGCACTTGGTAGACAGGACCGTGATATCGTCACTGGGCTGAACTCAACTGCGAGGAGCTCACCATTATGTTTCATGGCTTGAGGATCTTGATACTGTCAAGACAAATTTTCTTCCTGCATTTAGAAATCTTAGTACTGAAAATGTGCACCAATAGTGTTCGTAATGAACTACGGTCACATCCGCTTAGGAAGGATGGTAAGATTTTTACTTTTTATCCTCATTGCATCTTTTCCATACATTATTTTTGAAGCTAAACTTCATTGCTAAGTATGTTATCATACGATGTTCTTCAACAGGGACTCCCGATGAATGTTGTGCCTTATGGGATCGAGACTAAAGGTGTCATGAGTATTATCAACTTACGGCCAAGATATCCTACAGCTTACTTTAGTGCATTCAAGATTAGCGACGGATGCTTAATAGTGCAAGACTGGACCAAATATGTGTTAGGGGAGCGCAGAGAAGTACTAGGGAGCAGCAACCAGAGACGCCTTCCACGATTAGGAGACAGGTTCATCTGCATGCTCCAACTTGATCAAAGAGGAGAGCTATACATGTTTTATGTTCTTTTACCTAAGAGAGAGCAGCAGGAGTGAGTAGCAGGAGTGAGTAGCTGGCTAGAAATGAGTTTCAGGATGATGATGTGCTACACTATTATTATGATGATAAAATAGCTAGTGTTGGTGGTAATGACTATGATGATTATTATTAGCTAGTGTTAGTGGTGATTAAATAAATAATGTTGGTGGTAATGACCATGATGACGATTAAATATCTTGTGCTGGCGGATTAGATTCAAGTGGAGGCAATATGTGGTGCACATCGAAAGTACTACTAATCCAAAGTAGATTAAGTTTGGATTAGTAGTATACTTTTGACATGCACCACATATTGCCTCCACTTGAACCTAATTCACCTTCATTTAATACACTGTTATGGACATAATAATGTAAACCTCATAACAGCTGGTATTGTACCAATATTTGTATGATGGCGCGTAAATACAGTAAAAATAAAATAATTATAAAAAAATACTAGTAGCGATGGTTAGGAAACACGCTGCAAGTAGATAACTTAGCAGTAACGCGGTACCGAACAAGCGCTGCAGCTATTTGTACTAGCAGTAGCGCGTGATGGCACGTGTTACTGCTAAGCAATAGTTGTAGCGCCTTATTAGTAGCGCGGCTTCCCGCGCTACTAGTAGGCACAAAACACGCGCTACTGCTAGGGTTTTCCCTAGTAGTGCCTATTGGACGGATATGTATGGCGCCATTATAGCGTCCCAGGATCCGGTGGGGGGCCAATATCCGACTGAGCACTACTTGGCACAGGTCACAGAGGGTGCCCGCCTAATAGAGGCGCAGTGCTCGAAGAATGTCTTGTTCGAGTGATGAATCGAATCATTGTAAAAACAATGTGTATTTTAATTATAAGGCTATATTTATACTGTGTGCTTGAAAATATGATTGTGTCACCTTTGCGGCCGTTATATATATATATATATATATATATATATATATATATATATATATATATATATATATATATATATATATATATAATCCGAAAGTTAGTAGTCGTTATTTCAGCCCCACGCATACAATGCGGGGTGTTATAAAAATATGCTTAATCACACTTGATCCAACGTCTTGGTCCATTAAGGAGGTGATCGCACGTCGAACTAGGCAACCGGACTATATAGCTGTAACACTTTCGCTTAGCCACAGGATTCTAACGTTGGGGCTACTATGTAGCCCCTGGTACCTTCACGTGCATCAGAATACGGGCGCGCATGTACCTGGCCAGAAATGGCCCTTCGTTAATGCGGAGGAATCCTAAATATTCCGGTGAGTCTTCGAGTGGTTGATCGTCTCTCATTTGTATCATGACAAATCGCTTTTTGGCTTTCATCGAGGTGCTCATCCGAAAGAACCAGAGCACAATCGCAGTAGTTCTCCTTTGGCCACCTTAGCCGATAATAACAGAACGTAAGGCGGCAAACCCAGGAGCCGGGCTAACCCAACATTTTACCAAAGACATGATTCGGAGCTGATGCATATAAGGCCAAACTCGTGACGCCGAACACTCCCGAAGGTATTCAGACTTTATAACAGATGATGGGCTCAAGAATGCTCATTCATTATAAACCATGTGTTTCCAGGTACGTGCATTAATCTGTCGTGGCGAAATGCCAAAAACGGCAGTATCCTCTGTGGGTATGGAACCCATGGGATGGTTAAGCAACAAGAGGCAATAGAAAAGGTTTACACAGGGGCTTAATCTAAAAAGAAACCTGTTGAACGGGGCCCTGCTGCACGTCTGCGCCTTTGTCTCTGTTGTGCCGTATCCTGGAAGGGTATCGCGCGAACGTTGTTTGTCAGAAAAAAAGGAAAACTCATAGGAGAGTACAACATAAGTATGCGATGGATAGTAAAAGTGTAAGATGTTGGGCTGCCAATAAGGTTGCGCCAAGTGTGGGGCTTTATTAAGTGTTTGTAGCCCCTGGTATTCGCTATGGGAGTATATATATGGTGCACTGGTTTATTTTATCTGGGCTACCGGACTCGTCTAACCGTGTCTGTGGTCTTAACGACCAGTCATGTTTTTTTTTGAGATTGGAGGCCGCTTATAGTCCGGCCGCTAGGGCCGTCGTGTGTTCCTCTGCGCGTGAAAAGCACTCTGTTATTCCGCTAATGGTGATGACGCCATGTGGACCGGGCATCTTGAGTGTAAGGTAGCCATAGTGTGGCAATGTGTTGAAGCGGGCGAAGGCCGTTCTTCCAAGCAATGTGTGATAGTTGCTTTGGAAGGGTGCGATGATGAAGAGTAGTTCTTCACTTCTGGAGTTGCCTGGATAACCGAATGTTACCTCCAGCATGACGGAGCCCCGGCTGTACGCTTCAACGCTTGGTATCACCCCTTCAAAGGTGGTGTTGCTTTGATTAATTCTGGATGGGTCTATCCCCATCCCGCGGACAGTGTCCTCATATATTAGATTGAGACTGCTGCCGCCGTCCATGAGGACGTGAGTGAGATGGTATCCGTCGATTATTGGGTCAAGCACCAAGGCCTCTAATCCTTCACGCTGAATACTAGTTCGGCCGTCCAAGCGGCCAAAGGTGATTGGATAAGACATCCGGTAGTTAGGTGTAGGTACGATGGGCTCTATATCACGCACGTCTCTACGCGTGCGTTCGTGCCTTCTCATGGATGTACAAGTCGCGTGAATCATGTTTACTGTTTTAACCTCTGGCGGGAATTTTTTCTGTCCCCCAGTGTTTGGCTGGAGAGGTTCATCCTTGTATTCACTTGGTGTCTCCGTTCCCTTGTGTTCGGCATTTAATTTGCCGGCCTGTTTGAAGACCCAGCACTCTCTGTGCGTGTGGTTTGCAGGCTTGTCAGGGGTGCCATGAATTTGGCATAGTCTGTCGTGACTCGCTCGATCGACGGTCCTCTTTACTGCCTTTAGATGGCTTATTTTGCTGATTAGGTCGAGAGCCCCTGAATCCGGCATTAACTATTGTGTTATCCGGGCTCTCTTCCTTGTTTTGGTGTTTGTTTTTATTACGCCGTGGCTTCCCGTTGCCATCCCTTATTTCGGATGTGCTGGGGTCACTGGTGCCTTTACGGGCTAGCCAACTATCTTCACCCGCGCAAAAGTGGGTCATAAGGCTTGTTAGGGCTGCCATTGTCCTTGGCTTTTCTTGGCCGAGGTGTCTGGCGAGCCACTCGTCACGGATGCTGTGTTTGAATGCCACTAAGGCTTCGGCATCCGGACAATCAACAATTTGATTCTTCTTAGTGAGGAATCTGTTCTAAAGCTTGCGGGCGGTCTCTCCGGGCTGTTGGATTATGTGACTTAAATCGTCAGCATCCGGAGGCCGGACATAAGTCCCTTGAAAATTGGCCCTAAAAGCGTCTTCGAGTTCCTCCCAATTCCCAATTGAATTTTCGGGGAGGCTTTTCAGCCAGTGTCTAGCTGGTCCCTTTAGTTTGATGGGAAGGTATTTGATGGCGTGGAGGTCATCCCCGCGCGCCATATGTATATGTAGGATAAAGTCCTCGATCCAGACCCCTGGGTCTGTCGTTCCATCGTATGCCTCTATGTTCACAGGTTTAAAGCCCTGTGGGAATTCATGGTCCATTACCTCTTTGGTAAAGCACAGGGGGTGAGCAGCCCCTCTGTATCTGGACGTGTTGTGGCATACCGTCGGCTGTTGTTGTGTCCGGTGTTTATTCCGAACTGGTATTTGATTGGCATAATCGTTTTGACGACCATAGTCCCTCACCGGGGTGTGTCCTTTAGATCCGTAGATGGACCTAGCTGCGCCATCTTTCTTATCCAGGTGCTCACGTAGATCATGTGCGGCATCGGTAGCTGCTTTGTTGCGGTTATGAAGTGGTACGTCTGGCCTCCTAGTCGGTGGAACGGCCTCGTCATCGAATTCTGGCAGTAGCTTCCGTTTTGGGTAGCTCTTTATATGGCGTCCATCGCCATATCTTTCTTTAGTGTCTAGCACTTTGTTCCATCTACGGTTGGGCGTTTCCTGTGCTGCTTTAAGCCGTTGCTTCTGCTTCTTCAGACTTCTCGCTGTGGCCATAAGCTTTCTATGGAGGTTATCTCGTTCCACGCGTTCTTCCGGAATGATGGATGCATCATCGTCCGGACTGTCTTCTTGTCCTGGGCCGGTTTGATGAACTCGTCCCTCTGGATCATTGTCCTCGGGCGTCTGCTCCGAACTGTGTTCGCGTGACCTGGTTCGTCCTGCTCCATCATTGGTTCCGTATGGTCTTTGTTGCCTTCGGGGTTGACCGGAGTATCGATCCTTCTGGCGCTCTTGCTGATATTTTTACTGTTGCTGGACTTGGAACGGCGTCTGTGCTGTCGCTTTGGCTTTTGCCCGGGAGTTTTATCTTCCGGATTGTCACCGTCGTCCTCCTTGGGCGTATCCACCATATATATGTCATGTGACGAGGCGGAAGTCCGGTATCCCATAGATTCTGAATCTTCTCCTGCATCGTCGTCCATACCGTCGATGCCTTTGGAGTCGAAGTCAAGCGCGTCGGTTAAATCGTCAACCGTGTCAATGAAGTGGGTGGTGGGTGGGTAACGAATTTCTTTGTCGCCTGCTTCCCACCCGAGCCGGACATAGTTTGACCCAGAATTTTCTGTCAAGGAGAGAATTTTTAATGAGTTCAGCATGTCGCCAAAGGGCGGGTGCTGGAAGATGTCCGCAGCGGTGAACTCCATTACCGGAGCCCAACCTGGCTCGACTGGCTCAGGAGTGCGCGAACAGGAACCTACAACCGAATACGAGTCCGGGGGTCCGGAGTCACAGGCCTCCTCAGAAGTGAGGCCCGTGTTCGGCTCTACCGCCGATGAGGGTACGGCCTGCGGGGCGTGGTCCAGCCCTCCGTTCTTGGGCAAAGCAACCTGTTTTGGATTTAGATCCGAGGCTTCTGCCAGGGTTATATCCCGAGCATCGTCTGACAGCAGGTCTAAGCCATGCTCATCGTGACTGTTCGGTGCTCCTGGCGCAGGCCCGAATCCGTCGAAGATCAAGTCTCCGCGAATATCCGCTGTGTAGTTCAAGTTTCGAACCTCGACACGGTGGCTGGGGCATATTGCCGATCTGCTCCAGATGGACAAGCAAATTGGCCCGCAGTGCGAAGCCGCCGAACACGAAGGTCTGTCTAGGGAGAAAAGTCTTTCCCTGGACCGCGTTGTTGACGATTGGAGGCGCCATCAAGCCCTGTAGCCAAGACACAGAGGAACTCTCAATGAAAGCAACAATGTCGGTGTCAAAACCGGCGGATCTTGGGTAGGGGGTCCCGATCTGTGCGTCAAGGCTGATGGTAACAGGAAGCAAGGGACACAGATGTTTACACAGGTTTGGGCCCTCTCGATGGAGGTAAAACCCTACTTCCTGCTTGATTAATATTGATGATATGGGTAGTACAAGAGTAGATCTACCACGAGATCGTAGAGGCTAAACCCTAGAAGCTAGCCTATGATGGGATTGTAATTGTGATCGGCCTTCTAAGGACCAACCTCTCCGGTTTATATAGACACCGGAGAGGGCTAGGGTTTACATGGAGTCGGTTACAAGGAAGGAAACGCAATATCCGGATCGCCAAGCTTGTCTTCCACGCAAAGGAGAGTCCCATCCGGACACGGGCCGAAGTCTTGAGTCTTGTATCTTCACGCTTCAATAGTCCGGACGTTGTACACAGTCCGGCTGTCCGGATACCCCCTAATCCAGGACTCCCTCAGCTGCGTGCAGATGGGTGGCTTTGATGGCTGCGGATCTGGCATCCTGCCCAGATCCGTCATGGTATGGCCTTGGTCGACCGGTAGCGCAAGGAGGGCCGGTGAGAGGCGGTTGGAGGCTCCCTGCCGGCATGCCGACGGCGGCTCTCGTCTCCACGGTGAGGCTCCATTCGGCTCCACCTAACCGCGAGATCGGGGCGCGACTTCCGATGAAAGTCGCGCCGACTACGATCATGGAGGACGATGGCAGCATCTTTGACGCCGTTCCCTTCTCGATGCATCGTTGTTGCACGTCGTGGCACCCCACTCATGATGCTCCGGGGGAAACCCTAGATCTGGGTCTACCGGATCGGACGATGATGGCACCTTTGATGTTGTTGTCCCTCCTGGGGGCATCATTTTAGAGCAAGTGTTGACTAGAGGGGACAAGAGGAGGAGCGATGTTACATCTACCACAAGACCGACAACAGATCCCAGTGGCATGCCGCCGCGGAGGTTCGGCGACCGACGCGTTTGGACGGATACATGCAGGATGGTGGCGTTGTCTGGCACCGTAGTGGCATTGACGGCAGGCCAGGCAAGGTCGATGTGTCAGTTCCTGCTCTAGAGGTGAAACGATGGAAGATAGCGGCGTCAGCCTCTGAAACTACGCCGGACCGGTGTGTGATCCAGTCGAGGTGTGTGGCTGGGCTGGGGCATCCAGCTTTAGATGTTAGGCTTTGGTGCGACATCTGTTCGGTATTCGTCTAGGACATTTGGCACACCTTCATCAAGGGGATAGGAGTAGCAACAAGTGTTGCCTAGATGGTGGCTTCAGGCTTACTGATGTATTACTTTGTATGATCTTTGTGAATAATTAATAAAATGGTTGCACGCATTGTCCAGATACAAAGGCCGGGGGTATATCCTCCTTCTCAAAAAAAGCTCTAGACCCAAGCGGGGGCTACCCTGCAGCTCAATGACCAGCTACGACACGACCACGACCGCACGCCAAGGCCTCCTCCGTCTGAACGCGTTATGCCGCTGACTACCCCCACCACGACCCATAGAGTCCAAACATGCTTGTTGGACCCCTCGACCCCCCCTTCAAGCATTCATAGAGAATGAAACAACCGCCATTGAAGGCCTCATCGCCGCCGTCGATCGCATGAGCTTCGTCGGTGCCGTCCTCCGACAGTAGTGGGGAGGGACAATGGAAAGGGGTCGAGCTAGGGTTCGTGTGCCATCATCTATGTCTCCAAAGAAGGCAACGGTGGACCGATCTCTTTTGTTTAGGTGCAATATATGATTTTATTTGGGGGCGACTATTTAAAATATGCCCATATTCATGCTCCGTCTTCCTCCTCCGGCACCACGACTCGCTCCTTCAACACTGGCCTAACCACCTACCACCGCCAGCCCGCCACCCAAGGTCGGCTCACGCCCCCACTTGTATGAGCCGCCTCCTCCATCAGCTCGTCGCCACTCCCGACCATCCCTCTAAGCTGATCCCACTTATTCAGAAGACCAGAACCTCCGCACCCCACACTCGAACCTGTCAACCTCTTTCCTCTTCCCTGCCGGCAACGGCGCGATGTACCAAATTCATCAACGCCGCAGCATCCCCGTCTCACCATCTTGGCTACGCGTGGAGAATGTGATTGTTATCTCACCCTCGGGTCCAACTTTGATTTCACCAACACCCGTCGAAAACCGCTGGCAACACGCGGCCGCACGTCTGTACCCTTGGAGTAGCTAGCTGCGCCACATTTATATACTTGCGGCAGGTCAACGTATGTACGTGTGTAATAAGAACAAAAAAATACCAACCCCAATGTCCAACAAACAAACTAGTGCTAGAATGCTATGCTGTTAAGTTCAAAAAAAAAAGAATGCTATGCTGTCTTGTGTACTTGCATACGTATCACGTACGTATTATAGCGCGTAGCTACTTGCATGCGTTTTCAAGGGCGGCTCCACATCTCTTCGCCAATTGATCCTGACCATCGCATCTCCATCCAACAACAATCACGACCCTAGCTACGTATATATAGACTGCCTATAGCTCATGGTGCTTCGATCGGAAGAACAAGTTCGACATATTTCCACCATAGATACCCGGTCCGGCTACCTAAAGCTACCGGTATTTGTAGGACAACAAACATGTAAAGACACGTAGACTATACATGTACATCTATATATTTGTCTGCCCAGATTTGTTGGTCTATCCTATTTTGTGTCAAAATTGGACTAGTAACATGTTAATATTTTCGTCAAAAGGGCAGTAGCACAGAGAACACTCTTACGAACACCCTTATATATTTTTTGAAGTACATCAATTCCTTGCGGGGGTGAAAATCTTCTTAATGCTACATCCACCAACTCCACGCCGTGAGCAAAGCTCAATGCCGCATCAGGACCTCCGTCTCTATGGAGCAAACTTGGAAGGAAAAAAAAAACCTGCACGCAACTGCTGATAAGTAACAAGCTCGATTAGGCAGCAATGATACGATATGACTGTTCCAACACGTAGGGCACTACAGATAGTTGCTGGCACCGCTGCTCAGTTTGCTTTGCTGCATATATGGTACTCTCTCCGTCTCATCATAATATAAGTATAGAAGTATTTTTGACACCACAGAGGAAGCAGTAACTCGTAACTGACTTCGATTAGTACTCAATTTGTTTCTTCTTCCTCTGTCCGGTCTGGCTTAGCTTGCTCCATTTAGCATTTAGCTGAGGCAATCAGCAAAGGTCGTCTAATTAAGGTCGACAGCGGACAAAGTGAGGACCCACTAGGTCACTAGCATCTGCCGTGGGCGCGATGGACCGGACCAATAATGAATGACGAATGATCAATCATTATCGGCCATCTCCATCTCCATTTGTTTGTTGTCACATTGTTGTTGGATGTTATTCTCCCCATCGCCAGCTTCACTCACTGCAGCTCCACCGACCACATCGTTCTCTACATCTTGATCATTACTTTTATTTAATATCATTACAAATTTATAAAGACTCATTGTTGGAGCAGCCCGGATATTTAATTTTTATCCATACATATGATTTTCGCACGTCCGGTCAAATATTTCTAAAATGTCTTAAACATCATATTTTTCAGGAACAAAAAGAACAAACATAGTTTTATGTAAGCCTGCAGTGAGAGATGTTTGGAATTAATTAAACTCGTATTTGTGTATATTAGAGTTGTGTCGAATATCATGTACAAGTTAGGTTATAATTAGACTTGAAGTTGTGGTGTGTGTAGACGGGGTATGGAGTCGTATCCTTTTTGACAAAGAACGCTTTATTACTTAAAAAGTTTAAGTAATGGAGTTTGTGTCCTTGTAAGATACTTGTATCCTAGACCTCAAGCATAATGTAGGAGTAGACACACGATGTAATTTATGCCAACATAATAGCACAACACACAGAGGGAGCCGACGGCATGTGTCGGCTTTCGGGTGGTCAGTGTGCGATATTGTCATGGTATCAACTCGGAGGAGCGCTTGAAGTCATGTCTTAGGGATTATCCGATGTTCGATGAACATCGTTAACAAATCTCGGTGTTTTGCCATTGTTTGGTTCTCGGTAGATTGGTGTGCGTCTTGGATCAATTCTAACACGTATAACTAGCGGGGAGAAAGATATCAACAAATCGGTCATTAAAAGCATATGCTCTCTTAGTTTTAGATTATTGAAACAATTATTTGTGAGGGATGAAGGTTCTGTGCGAGACAAAACTAGGACGTAAGCGTGAGAGTGACTGACATATGAATGATTTCGCGTCCATCCAATACTAATTAATAGGGGCCAGCAAGAACAAAGATGGCACTACACATCGGACCATCATACGCATGATTGACCAGACCGCGGGCATAACCACATATTCCTACGAGCAATCCAACAAGTGATGAATCATCGCACAATTGATGCCCTGCCGCTGCCGGCAAACTATACACCGTGAACCTGCCCATGTGGTCAGCGTAACACGTCTTATATTCTGCTGCGGGAGATGGAGTAGGTAGATAGAACACCTTAATTGTGCTGCATGTTTAAGGTCAACATTTGGGGCTCCGTTGGGTGGATTACGATAATCCAGCTTATCCAATTGGTTTTTGTCTACTTTAGCATTTGTTTTATGGGTGTGTCCAGGGCACATTTAGATGTGCTCTAGGGATTGCACATCTAAGTGAGTGAATCAAGCATAACGAGGAAAAGAAAAAAAAAATCCACACGAATCTCAACGTAGATCAATAACATAGGACTTAGATGTGTAATACTTATGACACATCTAGATGTATTTTAGCAAAACTGATGTTTTATCAAATTATCTAGTTTCGTGGCAAAAAAAAGGCCCCCGCATCGCCTGCTCGGGCTGCCATCCATCCCCGCCGCCACAGGCGCCTCCTGACGACCCTCCCCTCCTCGCCGTCGCCGGTTTGCGCCGCCGGGCAATGCTTTGGTCGGCCGAAGGTGGCGGCGGACCATCTCCCCTCTTGTCCTGCGCTCTCCAAAGTTCTTCGCAGCAGATCCTCCCAGCCTGCATCTGGCTGCGTCGTCACAGACGGAGACATGTTCTTCGTCGTGGCTGGAGGCACCCTGCGGCCGGCTTGCCTCACACGCAGATCCGACAGTAGTCGTCCGTCGCCCTCAGCAACAGGGTCGGTAACGAGTGACCCTGCGTTGACTCCTTTAGCAGGGGCAGTCATGGGCACGTCTGCATTTACAAGCAAGGGTTTCCATACAAGGCATGCGACGTCTAGGACGCCGGCAACAACGCCATAAGCCGTGCATCATGGCGTGGTACGATGTCGCACCCACTGGGCCCATCATTGGTGGCATTGTCTAGCCGGCGGCAAATCTGACGGGGCGGCGGCTACTCCTCTCGATAATGCAGTTCACTAACGGCGGCCCCTGGGCAAGGTTCTCTCCGTCGACGAGTTGCCAGACTGCTAACCACCGAAGATCTTTGTGAGAGTCTTTCTCTGCAGATCAAGTGACTGCTACCAGTGGCTTTTATTGGCTACATTGTGGGACGCAACCAGAAGGCACTGTCATCAGTTTTGGCCACTCCCATCTCGGCTAGTTTGTCTTCAGCGATGATATGCAATCTATAGATGGTGGCTTGACTCGGAGGGTATGGTTGTGCGGCTATGACGGCAAGGTTTTTTGTCGATCACATGTAGCTGTTATGATCACGGTAAAGTGCCAGCGACAACATTCTGAGTACCAGGTCTCGAGCTCCGAGGTGAAAATGTTAGGTCTGACCCGAGTTTGTTATACCTAGCAATGGCGATGTTTTTGTGTCATTACCTTGTTGAAGGCATTGCTTGGATATGCTTGGACTTGTTCTTCCGGGTGAAAACCTAGAATCTATCCCTGGATGGTTGGATCCGGTGACGATGGCACTTGATCATTGTTCCCTTCTTAAAGGCGTTACTATCGAAGAACCTCATTTTCTCAGTGGTGTCATGGGTGCGGATATGGTCGTTCTTGTAGTTTGTCGATTGTTGATGTTGCTTGAATCGCTTTGGGGTCTTTCTTTTGTTTCTCGCTTAGGCATAGCTTTGGTCTTCTATGAATTTGCTATTTCTGGGCGTGTTTTTTCTTCTGTTTGTTGTGTGCATTTTAGTTATGCAGAGGTCGAGTGTGTGCTCATTGTGTTTCTACCCACTTGATGCTTCATCTTCAGTTAATAAAGTCCATCCTTTGTTGAAAAAGTTTTGTGATATTTTTTTTACATTCGATTACATAAAAGCACAACGTAACACAATTCGGCGGTTGTGTGTTAGGGCAACTTCAACGTTGTCTGCATTCATCCAGACCAAGTTGTTCGGGCCCATTTTGCCATCCGATGCGGTTCCCCACCGATCCGCAGACAGGTCCGGACCTCTGTTTTCCCGCAAACCATATGGAAGCCCAGGGGGCGGACCGCTGCCACGTAGGACACCAACATCCCAGGACCACTCAAATCCCCCTCCTAGTCCACTTTTCCGCTCCGCCCCTTTCTTTGCATACACCCCCTCCTCTTCCACTGCCACCGTTGTACCTTTCCGGTTGCCGCCCAGACACCATAAGACACCCGCAACCCCCACCAACATGCATGCCTTTCTTCGATTATGCCATCGTCCACCCAAGATCCCTCCGTGGCTAGGCACCCTCTGTCCCCCAACCGGCGACTACAAGAAGACGAACTAAAGATGGAAAGGGAAACTTACGGGCCCTTCACAAGGATGTTTCGCTCCGCGTCAACCTCGGCGCCCCCACAGGGATGATAAGTCTGGAGCCTCTCCCGAGCCCTCGATGGGCTCCCAAACCTTTGGTGTCTCCAGTTGCGGCTCCTTGTCCGCAACCTCACTAGAGGAGGCCTTCTCATCGGGCCTCTCTTTAGCCGTTCTAGATGAGGGCGCATCGTCACATCCTGTTCTCCTCCTCGGCAGCCTCCTTTCTATCGCCAACGTTATCTCCCTCCTACGCGACGGTTGCAGCGGCTTCGCCTTCCTCCTCTCAAGGAGACACAGCAGTCTCGTCTTCATCGCTGAAGGCCTCAACCTCTGGCTCTTGCTCCATGGAAACCATGGTGGCTGAGGGAGTCCTGGACTAGGGGGTGTCCGGATAGCCGAACTATCATCTTTGGCCGGACTCCAAGACTATGAAGATACAAGATTGAAGACTCCGTCCCGTGTCCGAATGGGACTTTCCTTGGCGTGGAAGGCAAGCTTGGCAATACGGATATGTAGATCTCCTACCATTGTAACCGACTCTGTGTAACCCTCTCCGGTGTCTATATAAACTGGAGGGTTTTAGTCCGTAGGACGAACAACAACCATACCATAGGCTAGCTTCTAGGGTTTAGCCTCAATGATCTCGTGGTAGATCTACTCTTGTACTACCCATATCATCAATATTAATCAAGCAGGAGTAGGGTTTTACCTCCACCGAGAGGTCCCAAACCTGGGTAAAAACATCGTGTCCCTTGTCTCCTGTTACCATCCGCCTAGACACACAGTTCGGGACCCCCTACCCGAGATCCGCCGGTTTTGACACCGACATTGGTGCTTTCATTGAGAGTTCCTCTGTGTCGTCGCCTTTAGGCCCGATGGCTCCTTCGATCATCAACAACGACGCGGTCCAGGGTGAGACTTTTCTCCCCGGACAGATCTTGTATTCGGCGGCTTTGCGCTGCGGGCCAACTCGCTTGGCCATCTGGTGCAGATTGAAAGCTACGCCCCTGGCCATCGGGTTAGATTTGGAAGTTTGAACTATACGGCTGACGTCCGCGGAGACTTGATCTTCGACGGGTTCGAGCCACTGCCAAGCGTGCCGCACTGTCACGACGGGCATGATCTAGCTCTGCTGTCGGACAGTGCCCTAGAGGCCATGCAAGTGTCCGCTCTGACTCTTAGCTCGGAGCCGACTACGCCGACCGAGCACGGGTGGCTGGACACCGCCTCGGGGGCTGCCACCTCTATGGCGATAGAGCCGAATACTAACCCTGTCCTTTGTGAAGCTCATGACTCCAAGGTGTCGGACTCCTCTCCGGACTCCGGACCTTCCACGCCCCTGCCAATCGAGTCCGATTGGGCGCCGATCATGGAGTTCACCGCTGCGGACATCTTTCAGCACTCGCCCTTTGGCGACATCCTGAATTCACTAAAGTCTCTCTCTTTATCAGGAGAGCCCTAGCCGGATTATGGTCAGGAAGGTTGGGATGCGGACGATGAAGAAATTCAAAACCGACCCACCACCCACTTCGTAGCCACTGTCGATGACTTAACCGACATGCTAGACTTCGACTCCGAAGACATCAACAGTATGGACGACGATGCAGGAGACGACCAAGACCCAGCGCCTACAGGGCACTGGAAGGCCACCTCATCATATGACATATACATGGTGGACATCCCAAAGGATGGGAATGGCGATGGAGCAACGGACGACCCCTCCAAGAAACAGCCTAAGCGCCGACGTCAGCGGCGCCGCTCTAAATCCCGCCACAGCAAAAATGGAGATTCCGGCACCGGAGACAACAACACCCCGGATAGTGCCGAAGACAACCCCCTCCAGCAGGATTCAACGCAGGAGGATGGAGAAGCCAGCCCTCATGAGAGAGCGGTAGACAGAGAGGTAGAGGACGATAATTATATGCCTCCCTCCGAAGATGAGGCAAGCCTCGACGACAACGAATTTGTCGTGCCTGAGGATCCCGTCGAACAAGAGCGTTTCAAACGCAGGCTTATGGCCACGGCAAGCAGCCTCAAGAAAAAGCAGCAACAGCTTCAAGTGACCAAGACTTGCTAGCCGATAGATGGATCAAGTCCTTGCGTCAAGAGTATGAAATCAAGGCCCTCCAAGAGCTACCCAAAACGCAGGCTGCTACCCGATTAGAGGAGGAAGCATTTCAACCTACATCACCACCGCATGACGCGGCCGACCGGCCACCTCGTGGCCGCGACAGAGAGGCCTCTAGGCCCTCCGCTAAAGCCACACCCCGGCGTCGCTCGAAGAATACAAAACCATGAGGGAGTGCACCAAACTTGCGAGACATATTGGAGGACAAGGCAAGACAAACAAGATCGATCTACAGATCGCGTGGGCGTCCCATGATACGTGATGACAACCATCACGCCGGATACAGCAAATCCGGCTGGGCCGAACACAGTAGACAAAGCTCATTTGAGCTGCGTCGTGATATAGCCCAATACAGAGGCGCCGCACACCCACTATGCTTCACAGACGAAGTAATGCATCATCAAATCCCTGAGGGTTTCAAACCCGTAAACATCAAATCATACGACGGCACAACAGATCCTGCGGTTTGGATCGAGGACTATCTCCTTCACATCCACATGGCCCGCGGTGATGATCTACACGCCATCAAATACCTCCCACTCAAGCTCAAAGGACCAGCGCGGCATTGGCTTAACACCTTGCCAGCAGAGTCAATCAGTTGTTGGGAAGACCTAAAAGCCGCATTCCTCGACAACTTCTGTGGCACTTATAATGCGACCACCGACGCCGATGACCTAAGCCACATAATCCAGCAGCTCAAGAATCGCCGACAATTTCGACACGGTTCCTAACCAAGAAAAATCAAATCGTCAACTGTCCGGATGCAGAGGCCCTTGCAGCCTTCAAACACAACATCCGCGACGAGTGGCTTGCCCGGCACCTAGGACAGGAAAAGCCGAAATCCATGCAGCCCTCACAACACTCATGACACGCTTCTGCGCAGGAGAGGATAGCTGGCTAGCTCGTAGTAACAACATGACCAAGAGCCCCGGTAATTCGGATACCAAGGACACCAACGGCAGGTCACGTCGCAACAAGCACAAGCACCACATTAATGGCGACAATGCTGAGGATACGGCAGTCAATGCCGGATTCAGAAGCTCTAAATCCAGTCAGCAGAAAAAGCCATTCAAAAGAAATACTCCGGGCCCGTCCAATTTGGACCGAATACTCGATCGCTCGTATATACACGGCACTTCGAAAAGCCAGCCAATCACACCAACAGGGATTGTTGGGTGTTCAAGCAGGCAGGCAAGTTAATTGTCGAAAACAATGACAAGGGGCTGCATAGCGATGACGAGGAGGAGACCCGGCCGCCGAACAATAGAGGACAGAAGGGTTTTCCCCCACAAGTGCGGATGGTGAACATGATATACGCAACCCACATACCCAAAAGGGAGCGGAAGCGTGCACTCAGGGACTTATATGCGTTGGAGCCAGTCCCCCCGAAGTTCAATCTGTGGTCCTCCTGCCCGACCACTTTTGATCGAAGGGACCACCCCACTAGCATCCGCCATGGCGGATTCGCCGCATTGGTTCTAGACCCAACCGTCGACGGATTTCACCTCACTAGTACTGATGGACGGCGGTAGCAGCCTAAACCTGCTTTATCAGGATACAGTGTGCAAGATGGGCATAGAGCCCTTAAGGATTAAACCCACAAAGACGACCTTTAAAGACGTCATACCAGGTGTAGAGGCCAACTGTACAGGCTCAATTACACTTGAAATGGTCTTCGGATCCCCGAATAACTTCTGAAGCGAGGAGTTAATCTTCGACATAGTCCCGTTCCGCAGCGCCTATCACGCACTGCTCAGACGAACCGCATTTGCAAAGTTCAATGCGGTGCCACACTACGCATACCTCAAGCTCAAGATGCCAGGCCCTCAAGGAGTCATTACCGTCAGCGGAAACACCGAACGCTCTCTCCGGACGGAGGAGCATACAGCGGCTCTCGCGGCGGAAGTACAAAGCAGCCTCTTGAGGCAATTCTCGAGTTCGGCCGTTAAGCGGCCGTACACCGTCAAGCGTTCCCGGAGTAACCCACAATAAGACCGCCTGGCACGTTCTGAGCACGCGTAGCAATGCAGCCCCAACCCCAGCCCTCGCGAAATCGCGAGATCAGCACCACGCGTACATAACTACGCTCTGGAGATACCATGGGCATAGGGGTAGGGGCACGACCACGGCATGCCCGGAGAGCGGCTCAACCGCACCAGGGGCTCCCAATTTTGTCATTCTTTTTTTCTCTTATTCTCATGACTCCGTTTTCCAGAAGCCCTGTCCGGCAGTAGAATCGCCGAACTCATGATGCAACAGCCAGGGAACAGAAAAGCTACGTCGAGTGTCCAGGTGGTCTCTATTACGAGCAATATACCTGTTTCGTATACAATCCTGCAGCCTACCCCTGGAGGGGACATGCTAAATAGTCCCATCCCTTTCTTATCACACTATTTGCATCGCTCTGCTTTCATTGCAGTATTTTTTGAATAAACAATGCATCACTTTTTGCCTATTATTGCATTACCCTTTTTTTTTATATGTTCACTTACGACATGTTGCATCCGTACGCTTTGGTACGGCCAAATACACCAGGGGCTTAAGTTCCCCAAAATATGGTGTGATAAGTCCGAACACTTTCACAAGTGCGGCACCCCGAACTTATATAATTATATGCATCGGCTCTGAATCTTGTCTTGGGTCAATAGTTGGGTTTGCCCGGCTCCCATGTTCTGGTACCTTACGTTCCGTTATATCGGCTAAGGTAGCGCTGGGAGAACCACTGTGATTGTGCCTCAATTGAGCTGGGTGAGCACCTCAATGGAGAAAGCTAAAACTGACCGTCATGATAGGGCGAGAGCCGGTCGCTGTTCGAGAGGTTTTTTCGAGTCCCTAAAGACTTATGCCGCTTAGAGCGAGGAGCCGGCTTTGTCCGGCCCAGGCGTGGATAGCGCCCCGAATTCGGTCTTCCGAACACTAGGGGCTTCGACAAAATTTAAAACTATAGAATTCTATGGCTAAGTGGGAGTGTTCAAGCATCATAAGTCCGGTTGCCTTGTTTGTTGTGTTGAGCGCCTCCCTCGAAGGACCCAAAAATGGGAACAAGAGCGCTCAAGTTTATCCCGAACACCCCAGCACTTGTGGCATGGGGTCTAAAGCCAACGACTTGCCATCTCTCAAATTCGATAAACGGCCGCACAGAAGGTAATATTTTAAATTAAAAAGTGTTGCTTAGCGCATACGAACAAAGTTTTCAGCGCACGGGATAACAAATGCGAGTCTACTAAAAAATTACATCTTTGGATCATTCACCCGCTATAAGGCGGGCACCCTTCAGGACAACCTTATAGTACATCTCGGGCGTGCGATACTCCTTGCCCGGCGGTGGCACGTCCGTCACAAGCTTCTCGGCGTCCATCTTGCCCAAGTGCACTTTAGCGCGGGCAAGGGTCCTACGGGCACCTTCAATGCAGACGGAATGCTTGATGACTTCAATCCACGGACAGGTGTCCACCAGCCGCCGCACCAGACCGAAGTAGCTCACAGGCATGGCTTCTTTAGGCCACAACCGAACTATGAGGCCCTTCATGGCCTGTTCGCCACCTTGTGGAGCTCGACCAGCTGCTTCAGCTTGGTCGCCAGGCACCGGATGTCCGCCTCAAAGATATTGAGACCGAATACCTTCTCCGCCGAGCTCCCTTCCTTGGCCCGGTAGAATGCGGCAGCGTCGGACACACTGCGGGGCAGATCTGCGAATGCTCCTGGAGAGCTCCGGATTGGGGTAAGTAACAAGTAATTCACTTTCACGTGCTTGCTTTGCATGGAGAATGCCTTACCCGCCGCTATCTTCCTTATCGCCTCAATCTCCTGAAGGGCTTTTTGGGCTTCGGCCTTAGCGGCCTTGGCACTCTCAAGAGCCGAGGCGAGCTCGGACTCTCGAGTCTTCGAGTCAAGCTCCAAACTCTCGTGTTTTTCCATGAGAGCCTGGAGCTCTCGCCGCACCTCCGCCACCCGTGCCTCCTGCTTCTCTCGCTCGGTACGCTCCGCGGCCGCACTCTTTTCGGCCTCGGACACCGCCTCTTTTAGGGTCGCCACCTCGTTCGTGGCCCCTGCAATACTCACGTTATTCCTGTCATTTTTTGCAACCAAATCCTTTCTATAAGGCATTACTTTAATAAGGTATTACTTACCTTCCTTGTCCCCGAGCTGCTTCTTGGCACGGCCGAGCTCGTTCTCGGACCGCCGAGGCTCTGCTTCAATGCATTGACCTCCATGATCCGTGCGGCAGAGGTCAAGAAGCGGCGCAGCCTCGCATTCCCATATTGACATATTTATGTTCGACTCTGCAGATATCTTATTAGATCCTCAGTTCGGCTTTTCTTTTTGAACACCGAACTGAGCATCAGGGGCTACTGTCTATGTGGTACTACTTTACATATCTTAATTACATACCTCAAATCCTATTAGAAGGCTAGTATAAGCTTTACCAGCCCGCTCTTGGCGGATCGAACTTTTCGATCACCCGACTCATAACAAAGGCGGTGCTCTCGTCGATGGCGGCACCGTTAAGCGCCCAAAGAATTATCCGCGCCCCGTTGGACGGAGGTCACCGGCGTCACAGTCTTTCCCTCCTTACGAAGGGGCCGCCCGCCGGACTCCGGAACCACTAAAGGTTCCGGTGCGGAGTCCGGCCCATGACCGAACTCAGAACCCTTCGGGGGTTGATCCCCCTCGTGGCCAAAGTCCGGGAGGTGGCCTTGCAGCACCTCCGGGACCTCCTCCTCCTGGCCGGGCCCCTTTCGGGACCCCACCTCGGCGTCATCAGCAGCGTGAGGAGAGGAGGCGGCCGGAAGTGAAGTACTATTCACATCTGACGGGGCCAGGGAGCCGCTCGTTGAAATATCAAGCTCGTCCTTGGGCGGGCTGCACGGTTGTATTCGGCGTTAGAAGACACTATGCGGCAAAGGAAAAATCATGAGTCATTCTGGAATCCGGACACTTACGATCTCACCAGGGTCTTGGCCCTCGGTGACCACTCCTCTTCGCCGTCGTCGGCGTTGGTGGAGTAGTCCGGAGGAAGGGTCCTTCCTTTCTTAGACCCTCTAGCCTCCCCAGTCGGGGAGGCCTTCCTTTTCTTCTCTCCCCCCCGCGGGGGAAGAGGCCTCTTTTTCCTCCTCCCTGTCTTCGTGGGAGGAGTTTGCCTCGGAGTCATCGGACGATGAGTCCGACAACACCTGGCGCCGGGAACTCCTTCGAGTTCCCGTGGCCTTCTTCTTGGCCTTCTTCTCCGGCACCACGTAAGGCGCCGGAGCCAGTAGCCCCATTAATTGGGCGTCCGCTGGACCTTCTGGCAAGGGAGCCGGACAGTTAACCTACCCGGACGTCTTTTGCCAAGCCTGTCAAAGGTAAAGGGAGTTTAGATCCCGCATAGAGTCAAACTATGGAAAATAAGCGCTCAGAAGGGTAAATAGCTTACCTCGCCGGCTTGACGCCGCGAAAGCTGAATCATGATCTTCAGAGCGGATGCGGGGGCCTCGGCGCCCTTGAACAGCACCCTCCAGGCATCTTCATACGTAGTGTCGAAGAGCCTGCTCAAGGTCTGGTGCTGTGCCGGATCAAACTCCCACAAGTTGAACGCCTGTTCCTAGCACGGGAGGATCCGGTGGACGAGCATGACCTGGACTACGTTGACAAGCTTGAGCTTCTTGTTCACCAAAGTTTGGACGCAGGATTGGAGTCCGGTCGGTTCCTCCGAATCACCCCATGCTAGGCCCTTCTCTTTCTAGGAGGTGAGCCGCGTGGGGATGCCAGATCTGAATTCGGGGGCCACTGCCCATTTAGGGTCACGCGGCTCGGTGATGTAGAATCACCCCGATTGCCACCCCTTTATGGTCTCCACAAAGGAGCCCTCGAGCCATGTGACGTTGGGCATCTTGCCCGCCATGGCGCCTCCACACTCCGCTTGACGGCCGCCCACTACCTTCGGCTTGACATTGAAGGTCTTCAGCCATAAGCCGAAGTGGGGCTGGATGCAGAGGAAGGCCTCACACACGACGATGAACGCCGAAATGTTGAGGATGAAATTCAGGGCCAGATCATGAAAATCCAGGCCGTAGTAGAACATGAGCCCCCGGACAAATGGGTGAAGTGGAAAACCTAGTCCGCAGAGGAAGTGGCTGAGGAACACCACCCTCTCATGGGGCCCGAGGGTAGGGATGATCTGCCCCTCGTTGGGGAGCCGATGCGCGATGTCGCTGGACAGGTATACGGCTTTTCGCAGCCTCTTGACGTGCCCCTCCGTAACGGAGGAGGCCATCCACTTGCCTCCCGCTCCGGACATGGTTGGGGAAGGTTGAGGCGAGATATGCGGACTTGGGCGCTGGAGCTCGAGTACGCAGGAATGGATAAGCAAAGGAGGAAGAAGGCGTAGATAAAAAGGGTGGATCCTATCCCCTTATATATGGACGGACGAAACTATGCGTCCCCACCAGCCTGGTAAAACTCGCTTATCTCCCAAGCATCGTAATCAATGGCGCGGTTGGGTTACCCACGCCCGTATTGATGAGAATCCCGGAATAAGGGACACGATCTCGCTTTGACAAGACGTGCCAAGAAACCGCCGCTAAACGACCGAGGTGGAACAAGAAAATTATTCGAATAAAGGCTTGGCCATGGTGTGATGTCACACCACGGAATACGTCAGCAGATTGAACTTGTGTAAATATTATTCTCTCTACGGTGGTATGTGGAACTTATTTTGCAGAGCCGGACACTATCCTTGTGTTCAAATTCTTCTACGAAGTATTCGGAGGAGGAACCCGCCTTGCAATGCCTAAGATAATATGCGCGCCGGACTCGTCATCATTGAAGCCTGGTTCAGGGGCTACTGAGGGAGTCCTGGACTAGGGGGTGTCCGGATAGCCGGACTATCATCTTTGGTCGGACTCCAAGACTATGAAGATACAAGATTGAAGACTCCGTCCCGTGTCCGGATGGGACTTTCCTTGGCGTGGAAGGCAAGCTTGGCAATACGGATATGTAGATCTCCTACCATTGTAACCGACCCTGTGTAACCCTAGCCCTCTCTAGTGTCTATATAAACCGGAGGGTTTTAGTCCGTAGGACGAACAACAATCATACCATAGGCTAGCTTCTAGGGTTTAGCCTCATTGATCTCGTGGTAGATCTACTCTTGTACTACCCATATCATCAATATTAATCAAGCAGGAGTAGGGTTTTACCTCCACCGAGAGGGCCCGAACCTGGGTAAAAACATTGTGTCCCTTGTCTCATGTTAGCATCCTCCTAGACACACAGTTCGGGACCCCCTACCCGAGATCCGCCGGTTTTGACACCGACAGTGGCCTTCTCCATCTTTTTGGCAGAGGCCTTGCCGGCTTTGGGGGTCTTCGATGGCACCGGCTTCAGCAGCTTTGCCATAGTCGGGTCCAGATCCTAGCCTGGTAGCAGGGACTCCAACTTGTAAGCCGCGAAGGCCTTGAACCCCGACAAACAGGAAGAGAACCGAAAAGATGAAGGTAAAAATTTAGTACGAAAACAAGAGTTAAGAATAACTTACATCGCTCGGCGGGTTCCCCACATGGAAGGGCTCCACTAGGACCTCCATGGGGACCTTCTCCGGCTCCACGCTGGTGAGGATGCTGATGTGGCGCCTGACCTCGACTAGGGCGAGCTCATTCCTAGCCACACGCGTCGGCTCCTCCTACCATGTGTACATATACATCGGGACCTCCCAGGCCGAGAACGGGAGGACACGACGCGGCACCCAAGTCCTGAGGATGTGCTCTCCCTTGATGCCTCTCAGATGAGTTGTGGCGTCAGAAAGTTCCCGGGCGCCCTTCGACAGGTTGTTGAGGGGAGCCTAGGACCCCCAGCTTCTTCGAGGGCTCATCGACGAAGGCCAGGAGGTCATCTTTGAGCCTGGAAGCATAGAACTAGTACTTATGCCATTCCCGCATGGATTTCGGGAAGGCGACCAGGAAATTTTTTGTCAGAGGCAGCTATATTCAGTTATTTCGTCATCTAAAAATTCTAAACAACATTCTATCCAAAATGGGGCAGCAACATTCAGTTAGTTCAGATTGAGTAGAAAATTCAGTATTACACCTATAGTACATTCAGTAAAACATATTGCAGAAACATTCAGTTATATTTTAGAAACATTCAGTAGTTGAATGAATTCATTAGAACATATGGCATCAACATTCAGTTAATTGAGAAACATTCAATAGGAGCATCAAACAACTAACAATTAATAAGAACTGAACTAACAGTATAAAACAACTAGCATTGCAAATCTGAAACAGCAACATTCGGTGATGGGAGAGCTCAAGATAGGAATGTAGATCATGTGGGGGGTGGCTTTGCAGTGTGTAGCTCCTCCACCACCCTACAGGTGACATCCGCCGACGACTCTGTTCCCAGCGAGGACCTCCTCCTCGCCGTGGCTGCTCCCCGCCATGCCGCCATCCGGCCCCATCCGCTCTTCCGCTCTTTCCCCTCATCGTTGATGCATCCGAGTCCGCCCTCTGCAGATCGAGCTGCCGCCATGCCGCTCGAGAGGTGGGATGAGGGGGAGGGGAGGGAGAGAGAGAGAGAGCGCGCTCGAACGGCCGCTTCCGATCGAGACGCGTCAACGGCCGTTAGTGGCCGTTAACGGCGCGCCGTCCCCCGCTGTTGGCCAGCGCGCGATGGGCCACTTCAAAACGGTATCATTTTCGCGTTCAATGTTTTTGCCAATGTCAATTCTTCGCTGCGGTGCAAAGTGTCACGTTTTGTAAAGTGTTGATTTTACGGGAGCTATGACGCTAATGTGATGGTTCTGTGTATTTTACTCCCATGGTGCGGTGCAAAGCCTATTTCGAAAGTATGGTTACACTTTTGTTTTGTTGTAGTTGTTAACCGATTGTACCATTGTAATCTGTTGTAGCTAATCTCTAGTCTTTAGGATCTCAACCTCCCACTCCGTGCACAAGGCCTGCGTGCCTATGACTGTAGGAGAGTAGAGGGAGCCGGCTATATATGTACTTGTAATCCTCTCTGAGACATATATAGTGTGTGTGGAGCACTATTCATCTTCTAGCTTGGTATCAGTCGTCATGGCCTTCGAGGACATCTTCGGCGATCTCCCCAACCCGGCCGTTTCCCCCTCGGCCGCCCAGTCCTCCCCTCCTGGCACCTCTCCTCCTCCTCCTCCGGCCACCTCCAATGCTCTCATCACTGCCCTAGCCTCCTCCTTCGCCCCACCCACTAATCCTCTTCTCCAGAACTTCCACAACGACCACATATCCAACCACATTAAGTTCAAACTCGAACCGGCGGAGCACAACTACATCAAGTGGCGCACCTTCTTCACCTGCGTTCTCATGCAGCACCGGGTCCAGGACCACATCGAGCGTCGTCCTCCTCTCAACCCCGACGCCGACTGGCTCGCTGTCGACCACCGCATCGTCCTCTGGATCTTCTTCACGCTGGCGGATTCCCTCCTCGACCTCATCATGGGCGGCGCCACCGACGCGTACACAGCCTGGCAGCGCATCAAGGATTACTTCCTCACCAATCAGTGGCCTCAGTACTTCCATCTCACGCGGCAGTACCGCAATCTCAAGCAGGGGGACCTCGTGGTCTCCGAGTACGCGCGACGTCTCAAGACTCTTGCCGATGGGCTTGCGGACACCGGTGCCCTCGTCTCCGACCATGATCTGTGCATGCAGTTCCTTCATGGCCTCGATGCATGCTTCGACACCATCCGCACCATCCTCGGTGACACGGTGCCTCTCCCTCTGTTTGACGTCGCCCGCTCCCGTGTCGAGCTGGTTGAGTACAACATCAACCTTCGCGCGGCTGAGGCCAGCGCCGCCGCTCTCACCATCACCAATGGCCCCAACACCAACAACGACCGCGGTGGTGATCGCGGTGACCATGGCAATGGCGGCAATGGTGGCAACGGCGGTGGCCGCGGCAATGGAGGCTCCAGTGGCGGCCGCGGCAACAACGGCTACAACGGTGGACGCGGTCGTGGCCGCGGCGGCGGCCGTGGTCGTGGTCACTCAGACTCCGGGCGCAGCTCTCAGCCGCCCCAGGCGGCGCCCTAGACAGGCTACTTCGCCCCGTTCGGCATGGCTCTTCCTCAACCTCGCCCTGCCTGGATCCCTCCCAACGCCGCTGGTGTCCTCGGCCCTCGCCCTGGGGTCCATTCTCAGGCCTACCCCCTCATGCTGACAGGGCCGTCCTCGCCGCACACCGCGACTCCCTCGCCACGCGCCACGTACGGTGCACCGTCATGGGACCACGCCGCCCTCTTCAACCACACCTACAGCCAGCATGGACTTCCCGGGTCCAGCACCGACTGGATCCTTGACTCCGGCGCGGCCACGCACGTCACCGGGCACCCTGGTAAACTCTCCTTGTTTCGTCCTTTACCCTCGCATTTTTCATCGAGCATCATTGTCGGCAACGGCCATCGCCTTCCCATTATTGGCACTGGATCCACCACCATTCCCCCTTCCTCCCTTTCTCTTTGTGATGTAGTTGTCGCCCCGGGCATCGTTAAAGATCTCATTTCTGTCCGCAAATTATCATGTGACAACAATGTTGAAGTTGCTTTTAACCCTGTTGGTTTCTCTGTGAAGGCACTTCCCACTCGGACTCCACTTCTGACATCTAGTAGCTCTGGCCAGCTTTACCCCTTCTATGGCGATCGCGCGGCCGACTTCTCTGCACTAATCACCACCACCGGCGATCTGTGGCACAGGCGTCTCGGCCACCCCAGCAAATCTACTTTAGCTTCCCTCTCTAGCACCTTTCTTCCAGATTGTAATAAAAATATTAGCTCCCCTTGTTCCTCATGTCAACTAGGGCGGCAACTCCGTTTAGCATTTCCTTCTTCAAATAATTGTAGTACCGCACCATTTCAACTTATACATTGTGATCTCTGGACTTCACATGTTGTGAGTTTTTCTGGCTATACCTATTACCTCATCATCCTCGATGATTACTCGCACTACTCGTGGTCGTTTCCTCTTCGCCATAAGTCCGAGACCTCCTCTGTTCTTCAACGCTTTTTCACCTACATTTACACCCAATTTAACACTATCATCCAATGCATGCAATGTGACAATGGTGGGGAATTCATTAACACCTCTCTTCGCTCCTTCTTCTCCACATACGGCATCATCTACCGTCTCTCCTGCCCACACACTTCCCCCCAGAACGGAAAAGCCGAACGCATGATCCGTACGACGAACGATGTCGTCCGTACTCTCCTCCTCCAAGCATGTTTACCACCTGCGTTTTGGGTGGAGGCACTCCACACTGCGACACACCTCATCAACCGACGCCCTTCCACTCACACTACCCCTTATACACCCTTCTTCTTCCTCACCGGTGCCCACCCCACCTATGACCATATTCGAGTCTTTGGATGCTTGTGCTTTCCTAACCTCTATGCAACCAGCCTCCACAAACTTGCCCCTCGCTCTTCCCGCTCCGTTCTCCTCGGCTACCCACTCGAACGCAAGGGCTATCGATGCTTCGACCTTACCACGCGCAAAGTGATCGTCTCCCGTCACGTTATCTTCGATGAATCAGTTTTCCCGAACGAACCCCCCACACGCCCGGCCACAAACCCATTCCCCGCACCGGATCCTGCCTCAGATCCCACCCCTGCCACCCACGTGTGCGCAATCCCCGTCGGGATCCCCCCTCCTCGGCCACCAGCCTGCGCACCCAATCTACGTCGGATCCCGCGCCACCCAACCCCGCACCACCCGCCGCGCCATGCATCCCCACTACCCCGAGCGGGCCTGCTCCCAGCCCCACCACACCCCACGTGCCCTCCCCCCATGCGCCCTTCCCGGCTGCTTCCCTCCCCACCCGTCTCGGATCGCCCGCCCACCACGGGTCCACCCCAGATTCGCCATCCAGTTCTGCTTCCTGCCCCACCGGATCCCCCTCGCGTTCCGTGCCGGCCACTCCGTCTCCGCCACGTCGTCCCGTCGTTCCGGTTCCCCCTGCCAATGCACATAAAATGACGACCCGCGCAAAACGTGGTTTTGCACAACCACGTCGCCTCTTCACCCTCACCACCTCCGACACCATTTCCCCTCTTCCTGCCACTTACAAATCCGCCTTAAAAGACCCTCACTGGCACAATGCTATGCTCGATGAATTTCATGCTTTGGTAAAGAACAAAACATGGTGTTTGGTTCCCCGCCCTGCAGGTGTCAACGTGGTCACCGGCAAATGGATTTTTTGGCACAAGCTGCACCCGGACGGCTCCTTGGCTCGCTACAAAGCGCGTTGGGTTCTTCGAGGTTTCACGCAACAGGAAGGACTTGATTACACTGCGACATTCAGTCCAGTGGTGAAGTCGGCCACGATTTGGGTCGTCCTCAGCATTGCCACCGCGCACGCTTGGCCAATTCACCAACTGGACGTCAAAAATGCATTTCTCCACGGCGATCTCCATGAGACAGTCTACTGTGCTCAACCGGTTGGATTTGTGGATCCTTCCCACCCCAACCATGTTTGCCTCCTCCAAAAATCCCTCTACGGCCTCAAGCAAGCTCCTCGCACATGGTTTCTTCGGTTCAAGTCCTTCATCCTCTCCTTGGGCTTTGTCTCCTCTCGGTGTGACACTTCCCACTTCATTTTGCACCGCGGCTCTTCCACGGCTTACTTACTTCTCTACGTAGATGACATTATTCTCACCGCCAACAACTCCACCACCCTGTCCTCTGTCATCACCTCTCTCAAGGCTGAATTTGCCATGTCGGATCTAGGTGACATACATCATTTTCTTGGTGTCAACGTCACTCGCAACTCCTCTGGTCTCTTTCTCTCCCAACAGCAGTACCTCCTGGAGATTTTAGATCGGGCCAACATGCCCGGTTGCAACCCGATCTCGACTCCCATTGACACCAAGGCCAAACCTTCTGCCTTCGATGGCGACCCTCTCGACAATCCCACACACTACAGAAGCCTCGCCGGCGCCCTACAGTATCTAACCCTAACTCGGCCCGATATTTCCTACGCCGTTCAACAGGCGTGTCTCTTCATGCACGTGCCCCGCACCTCGCATCTCGTTCTCGTCAAACGCATACTCCGGTACCTCCAAGGCACCTCCCACTACGGCCTGCAGTTCTACCGCTCTCCTTCTCAGGATCTCCTTGCCTATTCCGATGCTGATTGGGCCGGATGCCCTGACACACGCAAATCCACGTCGGGTTTCTGCGTGTTCCTTGGGCCCAATCTCGTGTCCTGGTCGTCTAAGCGCCAGCCCACTGTGTCTCGCTCCAGTGCTGAAGCAGAATATCGAGCCGTCGCCAACTGCGTCGCCGAGACCACATGGCTGCGCCAACTCCTTCACGAGCTGCATCGACCGCCGCCCCGCGCCACCATCATCTACTGTGACAACATCAGCGCCACGTACCTCTCCACCAACCCCGTGCAACACCAACGGACCAAACATGTCGAGATTGATCTCCACTTCGTCCGCGATCGTGTTGCGTTGGGTGAGGCTCGTGTTCTTCACGTCCCATCCGGCTCGCAGTTTGCTGATGTCTTCACCAAAGGGCTGCCGTCCGTCGTCTTCACCGACTTTCGTACCAGTCTGAACGTCCGACCAGGCGGAGTTCCGACTGCGGGGGGTGTTAACCGATTGTACCGTTGTAATCTGTTGTAGCTAATCCCTAGTCTTTAGGATCTCAACCTCCCACTCCGCGCACAAGGCCTGCGTGCCTATGACTGCGGGAGAGTAGAGGGAGCCGGCTATATATGTACTTGTAATCCTCTCTGAGACATATACAGTGTGTGTGGAGCACTATTCATCTTCTAGCTGTAGTCGGTTAAAAAGAAACAACCTAGTCGATATCAGCACCGATGGAGCTTAGGCAGCTGGACCGATGAGCATAGCTAGCTAGGCAGTTCCATGCGTGGATGTATGGATCGATCCCAGACTGTAAAGAGACGAGAAAGAAAGAAAGAAAGCGATGGAGCAGGAAGGATCGAAGAAGCTGTAGGTGGAGATGCCCTAGAAATGAAATGAAAGCAAGCCAAAGCTGCAGCAGAGTCGAGACGTACGGTGCATATAAGCGGCGGTACACTTCCATTCCAACTTGGCTACCCATCCATCGCTACAACCCAACACGCACTGCACGTGTGTGATCTATCTGTAGCTAGCTGCACCGCAACTACTCCACACATACTAGTATATTCAGGTCAACGCACGGGTCAGTATGCAATCCAGTTAGTTAAACCCTTCAGGTCAAATAAACAAAGTCAAACCCCAGGTAACATCCAACCAACAGTTTGCTGATTAGTCCTAACCATTTGATCTCCGTCTCTATCTTTGGATCCTGATAAGTGCCACACGTATGACAAGCAATTTCGCCCTGACGTTTTTTATAACAAGTTTAGTTGTTCGAGAATGACAACTTTAGTTGTTAAGCATGACAACTTTCTGCTTAGATGACAAGTTTCAGTTTTTTAGTTTTTTTTTCGGATGGCAATTTTAGTTATAGAAATGGGGTCCCAATAACTGTCACACGTGTGGCGGGAAAGGAGACGCACCACACGTCTCTAATGTGGTAGATTGCCACGTCATCGCATGCATGCATGCGAGAATTTTTTTGGATTTTCAGTTTTTAAAATGTTTTATCTCTTAAATGAAAAATCCGATTGAAGATCCGTTTTCACCATTAAATCCCTCGCGACGAGATCTTCAAAATAAGATCTCATATCGATATATTTCGGCGAATTTTTTTTGTTTAAAAGTTGCCATGTCTATTGCGCATGAATTGCCATGATATTTACACTGAAGTTGCCATGATATGTTTCAACTATTTTCTTTTATATTTAAAAGCAATTTTAACATATTATAAATCAAAGAATTAAGAAACTAGACTTGCCATGCACCATAAACTAAAATTGCCACGATACATGCACTTAAAATTGCCATGGTTCAATAAAAAATATTTTCATGGTCAAAGTATTGGAATTGCCATCATAAAAAAACTAAAATTGCCATGATCGACAAACTAAAATTGCCACATGGCAACTTTAGTTTAAGCACTATGGCAACTATAGTGTAAACATCATGGCAACTTCTGGGCAAAAAAAAAATTCGTCGAAACATATCAACATGTGTCTAGTTTTGAAGATCTCGTCGAGACGGATTTAATGGTGCAAACGGATTTTTAGTTCGCTTTTTTATTTAGGAGATAAAACATTTTTAAGCCAAAAACCAAAAAGATTTCACTGATGCCATGTATTCATACGTGGCAAAATGAGTGGTAGTGGAGGCGTGTGGGCGATCTGCAAACGCCCACACGTGTGGGCGTTAACATTTCCGTAGAAATGTTGAGATGGTGTTACTTCGTGCCACATGTCTGACACTTATCATTTGGGTTATCTTATAATTGGAGCTGGCTTAAAAAGGTTCACTCTCCACTCCATTTTAATTTTGTTCATCCACCTAGAACCCATCAGACCTTTTCGGTTTGAAAAAATAAAATAAAAAATAATGCAGGTGGGAGCCTCAAACCGCAGAATTTGTCTCTAGACCCAGCTCAATCAAACAAGCAAAGTGGCCACCTCACTCATGTTTTGAATGAACAAATATACTACTCCCTCCGTTCCTAAATATTTGTCTTTCTAGACATTTCAAATGACTACTACATACGGATGTATGTAGACATATTTTAGAGTGTAGATTCACTCATTTTGCTCCGTATATAGTCACTTGTTGAAATGCCTAGAAAGACAAGTATTTAGGAACGGAGGAAGTATTTTATAAGTACATATCGGTGCTTCAATGACCGTGCAGTTACTCAGGTGAGCTTGTTTCAGTTTCTTTATTACTTTTTTGCAAATCCATTTGTTATTGTATACTCCTAATCCAATGCAATTTCAATTGTTGTATAGTTTAGTAGCAACACCGGTGTTATTATGCTAGTACAGTGGAGCGTTGTAGATGGTGATTGATGCACCAGTCATGTGGCTCAAACTTATGAAAAATCTCATTTCATTTATGTCTGAATTTTGATTCTACGTGTACTACACGTAGAGTACATCCACCTAGGCAGCTAGTTTGTTTTGTTTTGTTTGGTTTATCAGTAGCTAGGTAGCTAGTTTGGCTTCTTGTATTTCATGGCTAGCTAGACCACCACCACCATGCATGCATCGATCGGAAGAACAAGGTTGACATGTATACTTCCACCCAGCCATAAAGATACCAAGGCGGCCCTAAAGCTAGATACCGCATGAAAACATAGACACGTAGAGCCATGCACACCTATACTATACTATGCACACCCCGCACCAAAATATAAGTCACACATTTTTCGAAATTGTACCTTGTTCGACCATATATATGAAGATTATTTGATACAAAATTGATACTCCATCGAACAGTGATTTTAATGATAGCAATCTACATATTAGTCATTGCACTTTTTTTCTCAAAGTAGATATTTTCATAAGCGTATATGATTTTCACTTCAGGCCTATGATTTTCAAATTCCCGATCTGAACTATTAACATGATTTTTTTCCCTCGAGGGTAATGAGAGTTATAGAATTACATTCAAGAGGCAAGAGTTCCTCAATACAAGGAGGTCCTCCAGTGGCGGAGCTAGCAAGAATCCATTGGGGGGCAAAAGGTAAAATATGAGTGTTTGGGGGGGGGGGCAAAAGCTAAAAAAATTCTCATTTAAGCCCTCACATTTTTTTTCCTTCACAAGTTGCAGCAATGTTGGGGGCCACAGCCACCCCAGGAGCCTACATAGCTCCGCCACTGAGGTCCTCCATTAACATGATATTAACACTAAAAAATTTAAAAGCTTGACCGAAGACATGTCCAAAACACCGATATGTAGCATATTTGTGAACGAATTAATGACTCGATGGTTAAAAGAAAACTAGCCATCGAAGTGGCGGTGATGCATGGAATCAATGACCTAGCTAGGTGATTTGATCTCACTACCAGAGGCCCTCTCCAAAGGAACAAAAAAGGTGTTACCATATATAGCAATTGGTTATGGGTGGTTAATTACACGGCCAGTGGCCGGCCAATGATGACCAAAAGAAAGGAAAAACCTTGCCGGTTAAGGAACAAGGGTTGTCCATGGTTTGCCTCTAAAAGGTGTAGACTCACAAGACACAATGGGTGCCTCCACAAAAGATGTTGGGTCTCCACTAGTAGAAAACCAACCGGCCGGGTGCATCTTCCCTTTCCTCCTGATCACTTTCTTTTCTGTTCTTTTATTTTCTTTATGGCATGGCATGCACCTATATATGGAGATTGGAAACCAGTAAAATACTTATAGTGAAGCAGCTTCTAGCCAGTAGCTAGCGATGACTTTGTGTATGAGTGCAGTGTTTCTCATGGGTCGATGCATGCATGGTGCATCTAGATGTGCAAGCGCTTTAGTATGCATGGATGCATCTAGACACACACACTGAGATTAAATTAAACAGCTAATACAATTATCCCAAGCTCAAGTAGCTATCATACATATCACCCCCATGAAATACTAATAACCTAACTAATCTGTCAACCAAAGCCAGCATGTAGCAGATGCCTGATGCAAGCTGCCAGTAAGTAAAGGAGACTTTGTGTGTTTTACCAACAAGATTAAAAAGTAAGCAAAAGGGAACCTTTATATAAGAAAGATGACATGTGGGACCCACCCCGCCGATTATTGGTGCAAGCAAGCTAGTTGCAGCTAGCTAAGGTGTAGCCAGCGTCAGCAGTTGGCGTGTGTGAAAAGGCCATGCACTGCACATCACATTCACAAATTGACAAGCTGAGAGGGAGACCCGGCCATGGCCTCTTGTTGCTAGCTAGCCACTAGCTTGTTGTGTCTTGTGTGTGTGAAGACACAGAGAGAGAGAGAGAGACAGAGAGAGAAAATAAAATAGGAGTGAAGAAGGCGCCACTAGAGTGAGTGCCCACCACCACACAAAGATTCCCACTCAATCACTCACTCACTCACCTCTCTCCTTGAGATCCCTTGCCAACAAATAGAATCCAACTCGCTCGTGCTGCCTTTTTGTTTTCTTCATATTGTGCACAAAATTGCACTACAGTTGTACACCGTGCAGGTGCACTGCATGCATGTACAAATCATACATGCATCCACATGAACATGTCATACATTCATACACACAAAAAGGCCCTACTAAAATTAATCAGCTGGGGCAGTCCCATCTGCTGGCCTTAATTTGCTCACACATGATCTAGAACAACAATTTGATAAATATTTTCCTTGTTTATCACATGTTGCACGTCTCATTCATTTACCAAAAATACACAATATATAGCCAGCTATACAAATATGTGTTTTTTTAAGCCGCATATATAGAAAGAAAGAATTATTTGGGTCGTTTTCGCCATGGGTCTGCGAGTGGCCTCTAGCTAGATAGATTGATAGGTCGGGTGATGCACATATGGAATCCGAACAAACTGTTGAAAGCCGCGTGATGGATGAATTGAAATGTTGGAGGAGGACAGGATGGATGCATATTCCCAAGTGAATAACATGCTGCAAGCTGTGTACAGGCATGTTCTTTTTCCTTTTTGTTTTTGCAAAAAGCAAGCATACTGTACTTTGAACTCTACATCACGCGTCTCCTTTTTGCAAGACAATTTGTGTTGCCAACCAACCGGATTGATGTCTGCCTTTAATTCCCCAAGAATCTGGTCCGGCCACTCGTGCACGACCGGCCGCCGCCGCCGCCGCGTGAAGAGAGAATTTCGATTCTGAGTTGTGAGCCAGAGAAATTATTAATTCGTTCTAATTCAGAAATGCGAGCCGGCTCTAAGAGTTTGTTTGTAAAACGACATTGTTGAAAAGATAAAAGAATGCAAATTAAGCTAGTAGTACATATTGTGAGTTCCTTCCCATAAACACGCACCAACCCCCAAGATCTTCTTAATCAATCCACATATGATGCCAAAGACAGTACGTCCTCACCTTGTTTGGAAAATTAACTAGCTACCAAACGTGATCAGACACTAGTTTGGCTCATTCCTGTTATAATCGTACTCTATTTAAAAAAACATATCTTCATAATTTACATGCATCAGGCTCTCACCCTATATGGAAAATTAACTAGCTACCAAATTCCACCATATACTACTAGCTAGTTTGGCTCATTCCTAACTAATCATACTCTATTTTTAATATTAAAGAATATCTCCGATTACTCAAACCATTGTGGCATGCATGTTATTTTGGCCAACATGACCATGGTTAGGCGCCTTCAATGGATTTAATATATACATACAGTTCAACGGTTGGCGCATGTGTTATCTTGATCTTGCTCCATTGTGTCAATTGAGTTGTGCTTTGTCCAATAATGCATATAGCCTTCCATGAAACCCCTTCTAATCAATTGTGTTTCGACTTGACTTGCCGGTGGTTCTTAAAAATCATGATATTTTCACAAACACGACATGGACAGAACATACTCCGTTTGGTGGGTGGTTTCCTCCGCATATCCATCATGGCGCCTGTCATGGATCCAAAGATTCGATCAATGTACGCTTTGGTTAAACGGCACTCTTCTTTGTACATCCAATGTTCCGGTCCATGTTCTATGTACATTATGAGTTGAAATTTGTTTTAGTTAAATAATCAGAATGATATAAATAAAATTACAACTAGTAAAAACAAGTCCAAAATTATTTTTTACGCATGAGCTTTCAATAGATGTTATCAGTTTTGCAGTAGTGTGGAGAAGTTGTTCTAATTCAGATATGCGAGTGCGTAGAGTTTGTGAAACATCTTTTTAAAAGTGATGTTGTTTTGCACATTAAACTAGTATATCTGTTATGACTTCTTTCACACAAATAAACGCACCAACCCACAATTTATTCTTAATTTAATGCATATATAGTGACAATGCCCATGTTCTCACCCTATACGGAAAACTAACTAGCTACCAAAATCGACCATACACTATAGATAGTTCGGCTCATTCCCAACTAATCATACTCTATTTAATATTAAAAAAATATCTCTGGTCACTTCTGCAATCGTGACATGCATGTTATTTTGGCCAACAAGATGATGATTAGGTGCCTTGGATGGAGTAACATATACATCCTCAAACAGTGCAACTTGATGGGTGGACGCATGACTTGGCGATAGATGATGCCTCCCTGATGACGTTCAGTTACTTTTATATTATGAGATTAGGAAGGAATTAGCTGCTAGCTCATGGTTTACTTTTGTTTTGTTCGTTTATACTATACCGGGAGGAAGGAATAAAGGAGCCATGCATCTACATCATGCACCTTAGGTAACATATATATCTGATTAGAGATGACATATGACAGTGATGTCGATTAGTAAAAACAATTTAACGTGCGCGTTGATATCAGTGGCTACAGTCGAAAGAGTCGTTTACTGGTAACAAGTTGTTCATTAAAAGTATAGAACTTGGTATTAAAAATATATCATTGGCGTCTCTGTCAATATGATGACGGCTCAATCGATTCTCGTGTGTCTCTGTCTATGCCGGAATTGATTTAAGTCATTTCAGCCAGGGGCAATGCATTTTCCTTTTTGTCGTGTTTTTGTTGATATTTGCTCTGGTGTTGCACCAGACTAGTATGCATGAAATAATTTATGTTTATGTAATATAGGTCAACTGCATGTGTACTCAACCATGATTAGCAAAAGGAGATACCCCTGAGTAAGCAACAAGGGCCTAATAGTGCTAATTAATTAAGCTATCATTAACATGGCCAATGAAATAAAGAGTACAAAGGGATTAGTCGGCAAGGACTTGAGCAATAAATAAATATTTGCATGCGTGGATGCCATTATACAAGAGTATATTCTTTCTTTCTTTTTGTTTGACCATGGTGCGGTTATATGTTGTCTGATTGGCTACAGTGCACATGACTGTTTTTGCAAGAAAACAGTCGGGCGCTTCTTTCCATCTGCCATGCTAAGACGGATAACCAAGGGTGTGATCAAAATGGAGATGTGTTACCACTAGCTGCGGGTGGGTCTAGACGAAGGAGGAAGGGGTTTTCCAATGAATGTTGTGGGAGGCTACCACAGATCTATCCACCGCAGCATGCAAAGAAATATAGGAATCAAGGTGATGTCCATAGCGGTAACAAATAGGATGCAACGATGTGGGAAGGCGGTTTCAGATATGAGATAGATAGGGTTAAGGTTGGCCCAAAGTGTAGGTCGGTGCCAAGGCAGTCCATGTTGATTTGAGGCACGCGAATAAGATGAATAGCACGACAAAAACGGGTGCGTAAAATGTTTGGCGTCATATAAGAAGAAAAGTGAAGGTGATATTTTTTAGAGATGAGAAGGAAGGTGATTTAATTAGATGGACAGGACTCCATTGAATGTTGTTGTTAGAAGATAGACAGAGTTAAGGCTGGCCCAAGGTGTAGGTTGGTGCCAAGGCAACCCATCGGCTGAATATCAGAAAGCGGCAGATGGGCGGGTAACTTGTCGATGGATGCAGGGGTGGAGGCGGGATTGAGCCAGGCCCAGGGCCAACTTCACTGCACTATAGCTACATGGGGATGAATAGTGTGAACAAACACGTGGCTGTCACGCCCTCGTGCCCGAGGCTTCTCCCTGCCCTGGATGGATGCTCATTTGAGGCACACAAATAAGATGAAAATGAACGACAAAAACATATGAGTAAAGGGTTTGGTGGCATATAAACAGGTAACCAATCGACCAACTAGCTAGGTGGAAGGCAACGGATTGTAGTTTGCACGCTCAGATCGAAAATAGTATGTACAGGCACGTGGCCGTCACATCCCGGCGTACCTGGGGCTTATCTCCACCCCTGGATGGATGGTCATATGAGACACTCAAATAAGATGAAATGAACAACGAAAACAGATGAGTAAAGGGTTTGGTGCCATATAAACATGCAACTAATCGGCCAGCTAGCTAGGTGAAAGGTAGTGAGTTGTAATTTACGTGCTCACATCAAAAATAGTGTGTACGAGCACGTGGCTATCACACCCTGGCGTGCCTGGGGCTTATCTCCGCCCCTGGATAGATGGTCACCCGAGGCACGCAAATAAGATGAAATGAACGACAAAAACAAATGAGTAAAGGATTTGGTGGCATATAAGCAGGCAACCAATCGATCAACTAGGTAGGTAGAAGGTAGTGGGTTGTAATTTGCATGCTGGGATCGAAAATAGTGTGTACGAGCACGTTCCGTCACACCCTCGGCGTGTGCCTGAGGCTTATCTCCTCCCTTGGATGGATGGTCACCAGAGGCACGCAAATAAGAAGAAAATGAAAGACAAAAAGGATGAGTAAAGGGTATAGGGCCATATGAGCATGCAACCAATCGACCAACTAGCTAGGTGGAAGATAGCGGGTTGTAATTTACGTGCTCAGATCGAAAATAGTGTGTACGAGCACGTGGCCGTCACACCTCGGCGTGCCTGGGGCTTATCTTCGCCCCTAGATGGATGGTCACCCGAGGCACGCAAATAAGATGAAATGAGCGACAAAAATGGGTGAGTAAAGGGTTTGGTGGCAATATAAACAGGCAACAGATCGACCTGCTAGCTAGGTGGAAGGTAGCGGGTTGTAATTTACATGCTCAAATCGAAAATAGTGTGCGAGCACGTGGCCGTCACAGCCCGACGTGCCTGGGGCTTATCTTCGCCCCTGGATGGATTGTCACCTGAGGCACGCAAATAAGATGAAATGAACGACAAAAATGGATGATTAAAGGGCTTGGTGGCGTATAAATAGGTAACAAATCGACCTGCTAGCTAGGTGGAAGGTAGTGAGTTGTAATGTGCGTGCTCGGGTCAAAAAATAGTGTGTATGGGCACGTGACCGTCACACCCCCGGCGCGCATGGGGCTTATCCCTTCGATGGATGCCTATTTGAGACACATAAATAAGATGAAAATGACAAAAACGGATGAGTAAAGGGCTTGGCGGCGTATAAACAACCAACTAATCAGCTAGTTAGCTAGGTGGAAGGCAACGGGCTGTAATTTTCTTTAAACTTTGCTTATATGTAATTTATGGACAATAAGAGGAAGGTGAAGGTAAATTTAGTGGACGATTAATTGAGGATGAATTCCAATTAATGTGAGTGGATGGACTTGGTGGGTGTATGCCCCTACATAAGAGTGTATTCTTTTATTTGTTTTATATGACCATAATAAGGGTGTACGTTGTCTGTTGGCTACAAAGCACTCTGACCATCGGTCCAAAAACAATCGAGTGCTTCTTCACCTTTTGTCATGCTAAGAGGAATTACAAAGTGTACGATCAAAATGGACGGGCGAGTGTACATGTAGGAGGAAGGAATAGTGATGATATAGAAAGAAATACCACCTCTGTCTCATAATATAAGGCATTTTCGCAAACTAACATATGGAGAATACTCTAATGATCTAATTAGGGGAGGGCGAATCAAGATTAATGTGAGCGATTGGAATGGATGGCGATGGTGGGTACATGCAACTTGCTAGTTAGCTTGGGTGTGTTGTGTGTGATTAGCAAGGAAGGAGGCAGCGCGGTGCAATAAAAAGAATGAGCCCCGGAAGTGACAGCCAGCTGCAGGTTGATGCAATGAGCCAAAGGAACAAATAAAACTTGGTGGGAGTGTGTGATGTCCTCTTGTGCCTTCCCTGCCTGGCTGTGATTGGGATTAAGTAATTAGATTTTGGTTTTGACGCAGGATACTAGCCAAGGTAGTTTATTAGGGATATGTGGTTGGTGATTAGTACGGGTAGATGGGAATGGATGACAAGGTAGGAGGAGGGGGAGGAAGCAGTAGAAGTAGAAGTAGAAGTGGAAGAAATGGAATGGAATGATTGATGGAGTGGGTGGATGTGAACCGGTTAGCAGCAGTAGTAGTAGTAGATCCATGGATGCATATACTATTTGTATTAGTATTTACTAGTCTAGTAGGAGTACTAGTTATGTTGCACCCGGGCACCGTTAGTAGTGTTGTAGTAGATCCTGGTTTCTGGGTTGTTTCACTTGTATTATTATATAAATACAAAAGAAAGTAAATAAAGGTAAAACAAAGAAAGAAAGAAAGAAACAAAGGAAGGAAGGAAGATGGGTGGCACTGTAGGAATGGAGCAGTGTAGGTTATTTTTTGCTGGCTGGCTGTCTGTCTTCTAGCGGTAAACACTGTAGCCGCAGAGAGCTCAAGAGAGAGAGAGAGGCGTGTGTGGGTGTGGCTTGTGTTGATTGCGTTGCGCAACGAGGTGAAGGTGAAGGTGAAGGTGAATCCATCCATGTGACGGACTGCTGCCTCTCCTCACTGATTGAATAAGAAGAAGAAGAATAACAAGAATTGGGTGTAGAGAGATGACAGTAATAACTAGTAGTAGTTGAGGAGAGTTTTTTTTTTTTTTTTGACGCGTGTAGTTGAGGAGAGTGAGATGCAGCAGAAGCAGACGCAGACGGGTTGCTTCCTTTCCTTGCTTGCTTCCCTGTTGTTTTACCAGCAGGCAGCAAAGAGCATTAGAGCAAGGGGTGAGGCTCTTCTTCTCCTGACTCCTGAGGCGAGGCCAGCCCAGCAGCACCTCTAGGCTCTAAGACCTCTCCCAATGCAAAGGTGCTTAGATATGGTGCTTAGATATGGATTTATAGGTGTTGTGATGTGATGCTTTTTTCTTTTCTTTTCTTTTCTTTATTTTGTCCCTTTCTTCTTCCTCTCAACCAAGGCGCCCGCCCGCCCGCCCGCCGCTCTTTCTTCCTCCTATGCTCATGCTGCTTCTTCTCCTATAAATCCTGCCCCCGGAGGCCTCCATCCTTTCCAATCTCTCCCAACCCATTCCTTCTTTCATTCACCCTCCCCTCCCCAGCCTACTCATCTCATCTCATCTCATCTCGTACATAGAGACAGAGGGAGAGAAATATAGAGTGGGGAAGAAAGTGACCAGACCAGAGCAGACCAGTAGCTAGCCTAGGTCCAGCCCCTCCCCTCCCCTCCTCGCGCCACCGCCCGCCGGCCCTCCCTCCCTCCCTTTCATACATCCACACCGGAGATCCACCCGTCACATACACCTTCCTTCCTTCCTTCCTACAAGCAGAGCAAAGCAAAGCAGCGCAGAGAGAGATCCAGCACAGCACAGCACAGCAGACAAGTAGTAGAAGCAAGATGTTCGCCGACGCCGGCTTCAGCTTCTCCGCCTACTCCCCTTCGCCGCAGCCGCAGGGCTACTCATACTCGCCCCCGCTCTTCTCCCACCCCTACCCGGACCACTCCTCCTTCTCCTCTGCCCCCAACACCGCTGCTCCGCCGCCATCTCTCCCTCTCCCTCTCCTGCACCAACAACACCAACAACATCAAGCCGCCGCTGCACCCGACGACGACGCCGCCGACGCCGCCATCTACCACCACCTGGTGAGTAGCACTACTTCTCCATCTCCCTCCCATTTCTTCTACTCCATTATTCGTCTTACTACTAAGTTTGCATACATGCACATGCATGCCACTGCACTGCAGTGCAACCAATCTCCTCGGGGTTACTCTTGAGATCACATCAACTCCCTCCATCACTTGCTTGGGTCTTGTTTTCCTGTTGCATCAAAATAATTTTAACCCCAACACTAGTTTTTCCTCTGTGTCAGTCTGATTCTGCTTCTTGGCCGCAATTCAATTCAATTCAACTTTAGAGGTCAATTAGATACAAGGTGCTCTCTCTCTCTCTCTCTCTCTCTCTCTCTCTCAAATTGCTTGCCACGGCCGCCGCCGCCAATTCTTCTCCTCTCCTCTCATCTCCGTCGAGACAAAAATTATAATGTCGCTTTCTTTCTGCCTTGTTGTTTCCGAGCCCCACCCTCCTGCAAACACTATCAACTCTGCATCCGTATTATATTTTGGACACTTCATCAAAGGGAATAAGAGGTGTCAACTATTCTATTCTAGACTAGACTAGACTAGAAACTACCTCCAAAACTTGCAGTTAAACATAATTAAACACAACATGTCTAATACTACTCGTTTACTGCCCACCTTTAATCACTCATTGGTTCTTCCACCTTTTGCTTTACTTTCCTTGTTGCAAAGATAATACAGTAATAATATCTGCACAAGGGGAGACTAGTGGTACTACTACTACTTTACTGAGTACTTGTCACCAACGTCAATCACACTGTCACACACACAAACACAAGCTGCAGCATGCACATTTTTAGCTACTGATAGACAAAGATTGCTTATCATGTCTTCCTAATATTACTACTAGTACAGTATACGTCAACGTCCATCACCACTGCACTGCCATACAAAAAGCATCCTTCCATCAAACACCTAATTTATGCCTAATTCAAACCATCCTAATTTAGCAGCACCATGCCATAAATCCTCCTACTCATGGACACACATGCAACTTGGCAGATTATATGACCCTCACTATTTTTATTTTATGTAAAGAAAGATCCAAGATATAACACTTGCTCATGTTGCCTCCCAACTTTGAATCTTCTTCTTCTCACACAAAGGGCAGCCAGGTCACAGGTCACAGGGAGGGGCTCAGATATTTATTTTTAACTCACTCACCTTTAGGCTTTAGCTGCCCTGCCAATTTGATGAGAGGGATGGAATTAGGTTGTGGTGTTTTTGGCCAAATTGGAGGAGATGCCACTGTCCATGGGAAGCATATGCTCTTCTCTGCTCTGCCCTCCTCTCATGTGGTGTGGTGGTAGCAATAGCAAAGCATGACAGGGACTTGGCGTCAGTTCACATGTGCACCCACGCTAGAATACAACAACCAATAGTACATGCAGGCGCCCATAGATGCTACCCCCCACTCATCAAAACTATTCTCTACTACTACCACTTGCCTTTTTTATTTTTACTCTTCTACTCCTTTTTATTTTATTTTATTTACTGAATGAATGACTGAATTGCCCTGCTGTTTACTTCTGTTCTTCACTTCATTGTATCTGCAGAATTAAGTCATATTTCCTTCCTAGAAAAAGGAAAAAGTAGCTGCTTTGATTCATTCTGGGTGCCTTGAAATTAAGTGTTTGTAGCAGGATTAAATCAGCTCTATCTAATATTTTGTTTCATGTATGTATGTAAAAAAAATAACAGGGAGACATGGGGCAGCCATCCCTGATATCAGAGTATGACCTGGGAGCAGAGGGCGACCTGTTCAAGGCCCCGGAGCCCATAATCGAGGAGCCGCTGCTCGCCCTTGACCCCGTCGCCGCCGCCATCTCCATGATGTCCGGCGGCGACAACGCCATGGACGACAGCATCAAGGTCTCCGACATGGGCCTGAGCGAGGTGCTGTACGAGTGCGAGAAGGAGCTCATGGAGAAGTCGGCCATCGAGGAGACCATATCCGAGCTGCTGGACGTCAAGATCCCCATGCTGCAGGTCGAGGACGTCCCCGGGGAGCTCAGGGCCTCCTCATCATCGACAGTTGCCGCCGGCACCGGCGAGTGCTCGCTCCAGAAGAGCGTCAGCTCCGGGTGCCTCAACTCCGGTGACTGGATGAACGGGTCGGCGGTGAGGCCCAACTTCCTCGACTTCCAAGGGCTCGACTTCGAGGCCGCCTTCGGGCTCCGGCGAGCCTACAGCGAGGGTGACATTCAGGTATGATACTAGCAAGATGATCATCTCCTTTCTCCCTGTTGCACTGCACAACACAACACTGGAGATGGAGATGGAAATGGAATTATTGCTGTGACAAGCACCACTGATCGACCTTTCACCTTTGTGTCTCCAAGTGAGCACAGCTGTCGACAAAAGACACGATAAGTACACAAGACAAACCTAAAAGGCGTCGCTTTCTCATGGCATTGGACAAAACCTTACTGTTGATGTACTAAAATGGTGTGCAGTGTAGTGCTTTGCTCAACATGAAAAGGCCGTTCCGTTCCGTTAAACTATAGATAAATCAGAGCTATGATATGAAGGAAGGAGAGGCACTAGCTAGGTAGCTAGCTAGGTAGTGATGTGATCTCAGAGGTTACTAATTCTGCCCAAAGCCACCTTTCCCTTAACGGCCTCCTCACTGCTTTAGCTGATACTACAGCGCATATATGCCTACCCTGCACACTCACCACTAGTCTAGCTACTTGCTGTGTGGTATCTTTCAAGTTTCTTAGTTTTTTCGACACGCAAGATGCTAGTAATATGTTTTCTTCCTGGTCATGTGTTTAGGTAGGAATAGGAACATCATGTAAAGTTGAAGTTTTGTGTGATGATTGCAATTTGCAAGGCTAATATTTTTACCTTTTCAATTTTTGTATGAGGATTGCAATTTGCAAGGCTAATTTTTTACCTTCTCAATTTTTGTATGAGGATTTGCAATTTGCAAGGCTAATATTTTTACCTTCTCAACTTTTGTATGAGGATTTGCAATTTGCAAGGCTAATATGTTTACCTCTTTTTTCGACAGAAGCTTGGTGCCAACACCCCTCGGCCTGGGATCGCAGGAAATGTGCAGGCATCTGGTGAGAGGCTTGTGACCATCAGTGACCTCAAAAGTGAGGAGAGGAAGCAGAAGCTCAACAGGTACAGGAAGAAGAAGATCCAGAGGAACTTTGGCAGAAAGATCAAGGTACACAAACAAACAAATAATTCAGCAAGAAAATGGGAGAAGATCAAAGAGTGATAAATGTTTGCAATTCTGTGCTTTTGCAGTATGCTTGCAGGAAGGCTCTGGCTGACAGCCAGCCGAGGGTGCGAGGGAGGTTCGCCAAGATGGACGACGGCGACATGCTCAAGCCGAGGAAGTAGACGGGGCCATGGAAGCCAATGAGGAGGGAAGACAAAGGTTGTTGCAAGGAGGGAATTAAGCTGCTGCTGCTGCTGCCAGTGGCTTTGTTGGCGTCTAGAAGCTTCTAGGTGAGGCGGCACCGCCTTCTAGGGTCATGGCTGATGTGCCGTGCTGCGCCGCCCGTCGGAATTCATTTCAGTCGATCCATCAAATCCGTTCCGTTCCTTCGGGTGACATTTTCTATTTTCTGCGTTCGTTTGTAGTACTAGTAGTAGTGGTAATAATATGATGATGGTCCTCCTCACTGTGGTGCAAGAGAGTGGAGAGCCCTCCTCTTCTTCTTCTTCTGTGTACAAAGGCTTGAACTTGAAGTTGGTACTACTAAATAAATAAAACCCAGGCTCCTCTCTTGCTTGCCATGTAAAAATAATCATGGTGTTGTTGCTATTAATAATCCTACTAGTACTCTTCTGATGATGATGGTGGTTGGTGAAGTGTCTTCAGCCAAAACAAACTGACCTATCAGTCTCAGGGACCTAGTTTACAAACCAAAACTCTTGTCCTTTTATGTCCACAAGCATTCTGAAATTTCCAAGTCCACTTTACGATTGATTGTCCAACTGCGTTGTTATATTTTTATTTATTAGTATAAATCTTTGTAGAAAACTAACCAAAATACATAAAAGTTGGTCCAAGCAAACAATAAAACAGGCAAAAGGCGGCTATCATAATCCGTCGCTATTTTAGTGTCAATTTTAAGGAAACGACAGCGAAAATTGCATCCTCAGAGACTTTGAAAGGTGAAAGTGGCCGAATAAAACTCATCATATAGCCCCCCCAAAAGCATCTCGCAATCAATCACACGCCAAAGTACGAAAACATAATTAAAATGGACTTTCAGCTACTGTGACAGAGTGAAAAGTGCAGAGAATGCAGGCCTGAATTTGGAGGACACATGAAAACAAACAGCATCCATCAAAATCAAGCGCCTGAAGGCGACGGTTTGATTTGAACATCACGATTGCTCGGTGCACGCTCTATAATATTCAAAGGTACAAACAAACTCTTTAAATTTCTTCGGGCCTTATTGCATCACAATGGGACAAGGGCAAGGGCGACACCGACTGAAAGGTCGCGCGGCTCGCGGTGTTATTGCACTTCTGCCATGGTCTAGAGGCGATTACGGAAAGGGACTGGAGCTTCTTTGGCTCTTCTGAAGACGATGCGGCGGTTAGTTCACACCGTAGATCCACTTCTCCTCGTTGCTGGTGTAAGAGACCAGCTCCTTGGGCTGGAACCAGAGTGCGATCTCGTCCTTGGCCGTCTCCGGGCCATCGCTCCCGTGGATGATGTTTCTGACGTTCAGACGACGGAATGAATGTGAGCACAAAGGAATTATTCTGGGAGTGCATCATGGCATTCAAGAAAATGCGGAATCGAACCTACATCAGGCCTTTCTTCTTTTTTTTTTCAATCTGTCTATTCTAAAAGACCGAAACTAAGCAGTGATGAGTGCAAATGATGGATGATTAGATGCATGGACACACTTTTCTGAATGAGTGCAAGTAATGGATCATCGCTAGCTGGGCCTACTGAAGAGAGAATGAAGCATACCTTCCAACAACAACAGCAAGGTCACCCCTGATGGTTCCTGGCTCAGATTTCGATGGGTCCGTGGCGCCGATCAGCTTCCTCCCGTACTTGATAACGCCCTCTCCTTCCCATACCTTCAGAGTATGGAACAGATTAATAAACTGCAAATTGGCAGCAAACACAGGGTTATTTGTCTATGGACAAAATATGGGAGGATTTGATTACCATGGCAAGCACGGGACCGGAACTGAGGAAGTCGCACAGTCCATTGAAGAAAGGTCTTTCCTTGAGATCATGGTAGTGCTTCTCGGCGAACTGCTTGGATGGAACCACCAGCTTGATGGCAACAAGCTTGTATCCTTTTCTCTCGAATCGGGACACTATCTCAGAAATCTGTTACCAAAGAGAAAAGATACAGAGACATCCATCATGATACAGTAGGAAATTAAAGACATGTATATGGAGAGAACACTTTTTGTATCCCAAAAATCAGGGGTATTTCCCTGGCTCTGTTCATAGAATGAAACCAAATGTCACAGCCCTTGTTGGCTAACGGCCCTACGGCAAAGCATAAAAGAGGTTTGAAACAAACTGTGACCCTCACTGCATAACAGCAACATCTTCTACTGAACACCTGACATGGGGGAGAACACTAAACAGTAGAAACTTGTGATGGACTGCATATTTTGGTCTTACAGGATTGTGATCCGCACGGGTTGTGTATTTTGGTTTTAAGGGATTGTGGTGGGCTGTGCATTTTGGTTTTAAGGGATTGTGATGGGCTGTGCATTTTGGTTTTAAGGGATTGCTATGGGCTGTGCATTTTGGTTTTAAGGGATTGCGATGGGCTGTGCATTTTGGTTTTAAGGGGATTGCGATGGGCTGTGCATTTTGGTTTTAAGGGGTTGGGATGGGCTGTGCATTTTGGTTTTAAAGGGATTGTGATGGGTTGTGCATTTTGGTTTTATGGGATTGCGATGGGCTGTGCATTTTGGTTTTAAGGGGTTGGGATGGGTTGTGCAGTTTGGTTTTAAGGGATTGCGTTGGGCTGTGCATATTGGTTTTAAAGGGATTGTGATGGGTTGTGCATTTTGGTTTTAAGGGATTGCGATGGCTGTGCATTTTGGCTTTAAGGGATTGTGATGGGCTGTGCACAGTTTGGTTTTAAGGGATTGTCATGGGCTGTGCACAGTTTGGTTTTAAGGGATTGTCATGGGCTGCGCAGTTTGGTTTCAGGGGATTGTGGTGGACTGCACGTTTTCGTTGCAAGCGAATGTGATGGGCTGTGTATTTTTGCATTTTGGATTTAAGGAATTGTGATGGGCTGAATGGTGGAACTGGATTTGCATATCAGCCTGACTGTAACTAGAAGCATGCCTAGCCTTATTACCAAAACTTGTTTGTGAAGCATAATGGGCTAGTGGCCCCCTACTACCGATGCTACCGAAATAAGGAAAGGCCGCCAGGGTCCAACAAGATAGGTTTGTCTCCAAACCCCCAAGCTTGTCCTAGGCTCCTAGCTAGGTGGTGTGCCTTTATTATTATATAATATACAGATAGATCCAAATGGGTCCAAGGGTAGGTACAACATTAGTTGTTAATGGTTTGTCTAGAACAAATCTCAAGAAAAATGCTGTCGGTGCGCGAAACAGAATATTCAATCGACATATTCGTATTTGGGCTACATATATTTTGGTTTTGGAAAGGGGTTGTGATGGGCTGCAAATATTTTTTGATTTTAGGTGGATTTGCATATCAGCCTAACTGCAACTAGAAGCAAGCCTAGCACTAATAGCAGACCATGCTTCTGAAGCATAATAGGCTAATGCATCCTGCACGCCTACTTATCGAAGCAACCGAAGTAATAGAAAAAAAATGCAGATGAGATCCAAGAGTATGAGATTAGTTGTTAATGGTTAGCTGAGAAGAGATCTCAAGGACAATGTCGGTGCGCGAAAACATAGAATATGTCTAGTCGACGACGGTTCGATTGATCTGTACTAGTATATACATGTATTATGTACTTCCTCCGTATCAAAGTATAAGACGTTTTTGACACTGTCATAGTGTAAAAAAAATGTCTTATATTTTGATACAGAGGGAGTAGGAAATAGCACGAGACGTCAAGTGCGACCACAGGCAGGGCCAGGGGCATACATGCTGAACTGATTGATCTGAACCAATGTGTATAGTATGAATGTTGTAGTACTAGTAGTATTATTGATAAAAGGCAGGGCAGGGCAGAGATGTGCGTGTTGGTTGGTACTCACGAGGCCTCTACTATTATAGAAGAGTAAGGTTTGTTTCCAAAACCCCAAAAGAAAAATCCTAGCTAGGTGGAGTGCCACTATTATTATACTCCATCCTTTCCAATATACTCCCTCCGTTCCGAATTACTTGTCTTAGATTTGTCTAGATACGGATGTATCTAGCATTAAAATAAGTCTAGATACATCTGTATCTAGACAAATCCAAGACAAGTAATTCGGAACGGAGGGAGTATAAGGTGTATTAGTTTTTCAGAAGCCAAACATCTCTTAGTTTTTCGAAAAAAGTATCAATATCTATAATACTAAATTCGTTTCATTATGTATCCATCATGAAAAGTATTTTCATATCTTATTTATTTTCTATTGTAGAAGATGTGTAGATATTTTATTCTATATAATCTTGGTCAAACACACATATGTGAAACGGAGGGAGTATATTTTATTCTAATGACAAACATCGATGCACCGTATATTCTGAAAGCGGAGGGAGTATAATATGGATCCAAGAGCGGGAGATTAAATTGTTAATGGTTAGCCTAGAACAGATCTCAACGACAATGTATGTCGTGTGTGGGCGGAATAGAAAAGGCGAGCGTGTCCGGTCCATGAAATGGAATCACGATTCGGCTGATCTATAGCTGTATGCGTGTATGTAGGGACATGGCATAACTGCACAAGGCGTCGACTGAGGCCTCAACTGTGACTAGAGGAGCATAAAAGCATAACCAAGGATGCACAACCAATCTACATAGTATGAATGTTGCGGTGCCAATATGGTTGATAACAGAGCAGAGCAGATGAGATGAGAGGGATGTGTGTAGAATAGATAGGGAGAGGTGATGGTATTTGTTGGTACTACTCACGAGGCCTCTCTGGACGCCGTCGGGCTTGATGGCGATGAAGGTGCGCTCCATCTGCAGGCAGGCAGATTGAGAATGGTAGGATTAGACATGGTGGTTCCATTTGATTCAAATCAAAGGGAATACAATACAATACAATACTCCCTCTGTCCGGAATTACTCATCATATAATAAATGGATAAAAATGGATGTATCTAGAACTAAAATAAGTCCATTTCTCCGACAAGTATTTGAGGGTACAATACAATACAATACAATACAATAGAATACAATACAATACAATACAATACAATACAGGAGGAGGAGAAGAAAAAGGGTGGGGGGAAGGGTGTGGGTAGGTAAGGTACCTCGGCGGCATGCACCTCCTGATCCTGGAGCATGTAGACTGTTTGTATATGTAACCAAGGCAAGGGGAGGATTAGATTGCAGAGTTAGTAGGACGGCCATATCGATCTATGAAATGAATCTATGTGAAGTTGAGTAGAGAGAGAAGAGAGAGACAGACCTGCGGCGGGGATGGCGGCGATCCATGCGTAGGCGTTGGAGGAGGCGGCGTTGGTGTGGAGGTGGTGGGCGTATGCGGCGGGGAGGGTGGAGTTCCGGCCGAGGTTGGCGATGGTGGCGAGCGCGGCGTTCCTCCCGTCTGCAATGCAATGCAATCGGAATGGAAATTTGGATGAATCCCTGATCTGACCTGACCTGATCTGATATGATCTGATCTGGATCGAATGGAATGGTGGTTGATCCGATTCGTTCCGTGACAGACTGACCTGCGAGGATGGAGGAGGCGGCGCGCGGGGCGGAGGCGGGGGCGGAGGAGGATGCGAGGAAGGACCTGGCGGCCTTGCAGGCGGAGTGGAAGAGCTTGCTCATCGTGGCGGCGACGGCGGCGGCGGCCTGAGATGGAGCTCTTGATTGTGTTGTGTGAGAGAGGAGTGGGTAGGCAGATAGATGTGGGAGGGATTTGTTGCTAGTGATGGGTGGTTATTATGTAGTACTCGTCTGCTCCTAGAGATTTTGCCGTTGGCAGTGGGTGGCACCGAGCACGGAATGGAAGGAATTGGCTTTTTGCCGTTGCGCTTTTGGTTGGTTTTGCTTTGCTTCCGATCAGATCTGAATCTGATGCCCTCCCCTCCCCTTGAAGTGAGTGGTAGGGCTGTCTTGTTATTCTTAGTTAGTTACCCTTTTGCCCCTCCCCTCCCCTCATCTGCATTTCTCCAACTCCTCCTCCTCCTCTTTCTTCTTCTTCTTCTTCTTCTTCTTCTTCTTCTTCTTCTTCGGCGGATATTCATTGTCACGCTACATCGCAGATCGCCCGAGCCCTGAGGAACAAAACCACCGACACATCAACACGCACAAGAACAAGTCATGTTTATCAGGTCGAATCCGGTGTCGATGACCGCCGGCCTAGGTACATCATTCAACCTTGCCTACACTTTCGATGGATCTCGCACCGCGGCAACCAAATCATTAACCCTCCTACACTGCAAAATGAAAGCTGCTTCCCAACCCCTAACCTACACAAACTAGTCCAAACCCATGACACGTCATCTCATTTTCAGAACCATATGTACGAACGACTTCACTACAAATATGTTTTTCATGCCATCTTATATTCTCCGAGCATGACAAATAAGCCTCAGTTCATCTCTTTTCTTTTCAGCCAAAATTGCCATGCTTGCAAACTAAATTTGTCATCATCGTGCCAACATAAATTGCAATTAAAACATCGAATATATTCTTTAAAATGCGGGCCCGATTCATTAAAAAAAAGGTCGAAGAGAGTTGTCCATTTAATTAAGGGAAAACCGGGCGAAAAGCGTCACAACACGCATGCAAAAACAAGGCCCACAGAGCGACCTGGCAACCCACACAAGAACGCACACACGCCGTCGATGAGAAAAGGCGCCATCGAGGTTGCAACCTGGTGCCATCATCATCACACCTGTGCAAGGGCAACTCTGACTCCACCGTCAACGACCATCGATGTAGCCCTCACCGCAAACAAGTGTTGAGGCCTGTGTCGGCCGATGCTAAACAGTCCACCGCACGCATCGACGAGCATTGCAGGGGAAAAGTGATGGGCCTGCGCCGAGCAGGTACCGGAACCGAGCACCCGCATCGTGTCATCGTCACCGCGTAGGCACCTCCTCTGCAGCTCCAACCCCAGGAAGACAAGTGAGGCACGACAACCCCTCGAACACGCCAGATGAGACCGACTACCAAAGCCCAGCAGCAGCCCCAACTCCACCTGAAGCCGCCATCACCGCCACACAAGAAGTCGCACCACATCACCACTGTCGGGCAGACACCTGCTGACCGCAATGCTGCAAGCGTCCAGCCCATGGAGCGCCCAAATGGGATCCAATGCTATTCAAAATGGCGCCCCAAAGAAGGAAGCGACGATGTCAACGCCGCCGCCCGACCCGACTGGGCCTTAGGCTTTCACCCGAAGAGCTGGAACCGAGGTGTGCAGGGGGCGAGGGGGACTCCATAGCGGCGCCTCCAAGGAGGTGACACGACGTCCACGGACACCGACGCCATCGGCCAGTAAGACCCGGCAAGCTTTCGCCTGGAGCATCATCCAACACCACACCCACACACATAGCACCGCACAGCTAACCCGCACACATCCCGCGTAGTCATCGCGCCATGACCCAAGTACAAGCCACCACAAACCTCGCCGACGGACAGAAGGCGTCGTCGAGCCCGATCCGACCGAAAATGGCCAGATCTGGCATCCCACCACCACTGCAAACACTGGGGAGGCAACCAAACGCCGGCACGCCGCCGGACAGCGCGAAGACGAGCCCCACAGAGCAGGAAGGGGAGGGCGGCGCTCGCCCCGGCTCGCCGGAGATGAGTGTCTAGGCCGAAGAACTGGAGCCCGCCGATGAAGCAATCGCGGCTGCCACCGCGTGAGACACTACTAGGAGACGACATGCCTGAGAAGAGCCCCAGAGGCCTACCGCCGCCGCTACTGAGGACACACTGGCCCGCCTGGAGCCACCGAGCCACGCAGCCGAAAGGGGATCGAACCTCCCCCACCTCGAGCGCCCGTTAATTAAATAGAAAAGGAAAGAGAAACCCCCATCATCTAAAATAAATACATCATCAGCATGGCTTCCTCGATTCAGTTTCACTTCACACAAAATTTCACCCCCAAAACGCATATGCTTGCAAAACAGAAACTCCTTCCACCCTTTTTTTGTTACTCTTCCAACTCAAATCTAGTGCTCACTACTAAGCAGCTATGCTCAGTAAGTACACTGCTTACTGCATTGGGTATAGTTGCTTGCAATCTTCGCTCGCAACACCTCACCCACTAAATTAATTGATTGTTGCGACAACAGGCAAAACATCAATAGAAACTTTATTCATTCTGCCCAGAGGCAACAATAACCAACCAACCAACCAACCAATCTGTTAATCATCCTGCACAAACAAGCATGTCATCTACAGCTGCTTACACGCTTCCGAAATTTATATACATACGCAGATACTTATCTCATCGGAGGTTCATTATTAGCCATCAGTGCCTCGCCCCGCTTCTCCTTCTCCTTCTCATGCTTTTCCCCAACTCTCTGATGAGCGATGACCAGCTGCAGTGGCGGAGCTTGAATGCAATGTCGGGGGAGGGGGGCTAGAGGCAAAGTATACATGTTAATAGGAACTAATGAGAATACTTTGTTCTAATTATGCCCCCTTAAAAAAATTTCCCTTCAGGAATTTGTGTTGGGCAGGGGGGCATAGCCCCCTCAGCTATAAACATAGCTCCGCCATTGACCAGCTGGCTCATAACAGAGTTTTCAAAACTGAAGGATGTGGTGCCGAGGAACTTCTGCACCGGGGTGTACACCGTTTCGTTTCTTCGTTGCGTCAATACACCTCGGCGGGTCTTTCCCCAAGGTGGCGGGGCAATGCCTCACGGATTCTAGGCGCCTGACTTGGGAGACGGCCAGTGCTTTCGTGGCGCCCATCTTCCCGGCGACCTGTGCTCGTCTGTAGCCTCTTGTGCGTCCCTTCATTAGTTCAATACAGATCCAAGACTTTGTCATGGATGCACACTAAGAGCGGCCTTGTCATGTCAGAGCGGGGCGTTTGCGGGGCAAGAGGGTACACTCTAGTGGCAAGGTGGCAAGTGAGAGGAGAGGTACGTACAATTAACACGAGTTCCGGGTCGGCCCATTAATATATTTTTTAATATTCAAACATGAAAGAAGTATACAAATCACCCTCAAATCCACTCTTTGGGATACATACCCTCCTGAACTCAAAACCGGGACAAATAACACCCTCAAATCATCAAAACCGGCTTAATAACCCCCTGAGTGGTTTCTGTCTAATTTTGAGTGGTTTTTGTCCCTGATTAGACGCTGACTGGGCAAAAAACTCTGAGTAGGCTACTGTGGGTCCCATTAGTCAGATATCACTTACTTCTCTCTCTTTCTCCTCTCTCTCTCGCGAAAATTCCCCAATCGCCGACGAACCTCACCTCGCTTTATCTCTCCCAGTCCACAAATTTTGCCGCACCCGCCGCCCTGCAGTCCCACTGGCCAGCAGACCTGCGAGACGGTCCGTGGCTCCAACCTGAGCCTGCTCCTCCTGGGCCTCTACCTGATCCCCATCGGCGACGGCGCGGCGCGCGCGTGCCTACTGGCGCTGGGCGCTGGGAGCAGCGGCAGGAGACGAGCTTCTTCAACTGGTACATCTTCGTCGTGTCCTCGGGCGGCTTCGTTGGCCTAGTGCTCGTCGTGTGGTTGGACATCGGCTTCACCATGTGCGCACTGTAGGTGCTGCTGGGGATGCTCATATGGCTTGCTGGCTTCTCTTTCTACATGAATCAGCTGCCCGATGGAAGCGCCATCACGAGAATCATGCAGGTATCCGCCGCGTGTTTGTTTATTCAGATTCTACTACAGTCTGTTCTAGTAGTACTGATGGCAATTCGACCAAATCTTGGCATCAAACAGGTTCTTGTTGTGGCATTCAAGAAAGAAATGTTCAGTTGCCTGACAACTCAAGTGAACTGAAGCAGCTGAACCAAGATGGATCTCATGGAGCCCGAAGAACCCAGGGACAAGGTACTACAACTGCAGCAAAGCACTAGTATTTCTCTGCGTGTGCACTTGTTTCAACTCAAATTTCCTCTCTGTTAATCTGTTGCTTCTGATTCTTTTTTCTTCTGATTTTGTTGGTAATTGTTCACTCGCTCTTGTGAACCCAGGGAGTCGACTGCAGATATTTCCTTTGGCATGATGATCCGCACACTGGCGCCGCGATTTACCCGGCGAACAAGACTAGAAATGAAACAGAGGAGCAGCAGAGATGGAGTCACGCACCTGGACACATGGTTTGGTTCCGCCGGTGGCGGACGAGCTGCAAACAACAACGACGGCAGCGGAGGGCGCCTGCGATTGCCAAGCCCTAGCAGGGAGGCGATTCTGGAGAAAACAGCGGAGGGCGCCTGCGATTGACGAGAAAGAAAGAAAGGGAGCGGGGAAAAAGAAACAAATGAGAGAGAGGCAACTGACTAACGGGACCCACTCAGCGTTTTCTGCCCAGTCACCGCCTAATCAGCATCATGGGGACAAAAACCACTCAAAATTAGACAGAAACCACTCAAGGGGGTTATTAAGCCGGTTTTGATGATTTGAGGGTGTTATTTATCCCGGTTTTGAGTTCAGGGGGGTATGTATCCCAAAGAGTGGATTTGAGGGTGATTTGTATACTTCTTTCTTCAAACATTGATGCGGGCAGTGAGATTTGAACTCATTACCACGTTGTATTCGCAGCCCAATTTTGTGCTAACACCCACAGGGTCAGCCCATTAATATTTCTTTTTAATATTCAAAAATTGATGCGGGCAGTGAGATTTGAACTCATTACCACGTTGTATTCATACCGTGCCACTAACCAACTGGGAGAGCTGATGCTGGTGTACAAACTGCAATTTTTGTTGTTTTTATGCTAAACAACTCATGAACAACCTATGTACCCATGCGTTCTACAAATGTTTCTAGGCCGCAGCCGTGCCCACAGACGTGATGTAGACAAAAAAGGCGACGCCTTGTTTTATTTTTTTCCCTGGTTTTCTCTAGCCATTTTTTCTACTTTTTTTTTCTCGATCTCCTTCTCTTTTTTTCATTATCTTTTTCTTTTTCTTTCTAAAATTCATGATTTTTTTTTATAAAATCCTGAATTTCTTTTGCGTTCAAAAAATGTCACGTTCAAAATTCTAAAAAATTGTTCAGCTATGTCGCTGTTAATAGTCTTAATACACGGCGCTGCTCCTTTGTCATTATAGTTGGTTCAGTCTAGTGGTTGGCTCATTTCCCTGAGAGTGCAAGGTCTTGTGTTCATTACCAGTTGCATGCATCACCGGCTTATTTCGAAAAAAAGACCATCATACCCTTTATTATGTAGGGGTATGGAGAGATCTCATCCGTTGATGTGTTTAGAGGGGGTTGTACCGAAGCGGAAGTGTTAACAAGTGCTGCCGGGGCTGCCTCCACTCCTCCTCCCGCGGCCATTCGTTCTCCGCGTCCTCATCGCCGCCGCCGGGGCCGCCTTCACTCCTCCTCCCGCGGTGCCGCTCCCCCGCGACCTCATCGCCGTCGCCGGCCCCTCGCCCGCTCTCCGCTCCCAGTTCCTCTCCAACCCCCCCCGCCCTCGCCAGAAGAATGGAGGAATGAGTTGCCCGTCTGTATTCCTTGGGTGAACCAGTACATATACACGGGAGAGGCCACGATCCCTACATGCAGGGAAGTGGTGGATCAGGCGCCGGTGGGTTACCTAACTACCTGGAGACCCGACCCTGTGGTTACAACGGATACATCTCATACACACACATTTACATGTACCATGTCACGTTACAACTCAACATCGCCAACGCCGCCACATGGGACTGCGACCCGGAATCATCCTCCCCCTCCACCGCGGAGGAGCACCACAGCCATATCAGTCGGTAGCTAGGTTGCTTGTGGGTTTGTTTTTTTGCATCTGTCAAAGCCCTTGTTTGCTCAGATTTGCTATGCAAATCCTGATCTAATGTTCCTTGCATGCATGCAGTGTCTCAGATCTGCTATGCGCACCTGGCTGCTGCTCAGGTGGCACAGTTCATCAAGTTTGATGAGGGCTCCTGTCAAATCCAAGGCAGGAGCTCACTTCGATCCAAAAACGTCCCCTTTTATTCATTTTGATGACAAGTATTTCCGGACGGAGGGAGTACTTGTTTTCTGGTTCTTGTCTGAGCTCCAAGTTGTTTTTTTCCTATTGCTTGTATGAACTCAAAAGTGTTTCAGGGAGTGCCTGGTTGACTTCTACATCAGTTCTGGAAAAAGAAAGCCAGGTCAGATCATTATTTTCAGGTTAGGCATTCTTCACTAGTCAGTACACCGATCTTGAGTCTTGAGCAACTATTTTTTTAGCACGATGTTGATCTCTCCATCTTTAATATAGGGATGTTGTGAGCGAGAGCCAGTTCAAGCAGGTGCTAAACATTGGGTTGGATCAAAATAATCGAGGTGAGTGACTTTCATCGGTACTTGTGCATTTGTATGTATGCTTCTTGGGTGAAAATCGGTCCCCTTCCACTGCTCTCTCTCAGTTAAGCAAAATAGGCAAAAACCAGTGGCAGAAACAAAATTCAATTAAACTGAACAAGTGACCAGTTTTGTATGAAAGAAAATGTTGTCCTCCACTAGATAGATCCATTGATATCTAGAAAGTGCAGTCTGTCTACAGCCATGTGTGTTGAATGATACCACATACCCTTTTGAACTTATAGCCCATTTATTTTTTAAATGTCGTAGTACATTAACTGATTTAGGTTGATCATAGTCTACCTACTTTCAGTTCAACAGAAAAAAGTCTCTGTTTTTGTAAGAAATTTTCCATTTGATCAATTGGCATCTAGCAAGTACAGTGTGTAGACTGTTAGTTCTTCCAAGTATCTATCTGTGTGTGGCTGTGGCTGGCATGTTTGTTGATTCTTTCTTGTTGCCTATTGCTTTGTTTAGGTCACTTTCAGTTCTAGTGTTGTGTTTATGAATTTTGACAGGGAATCCATTTATTTTGTACACTAGTTGATAGTAGACCTAACTAATCCTGTTACTCTACACCTCAGGGGACTACAAAGACCAACCCATTACCACATCCTGCACGATGAGAATGAGATACGTGCAAGACCAACCCATCTCCACCAACAGCTTACACCTGCATATATACTCCTATAGCCTCCACAGTACAGTACAGTACAGACTCAAGCAATGCCCTTCTGTTCAGCTTACAGCTCCTACATGTTTTCGCACAAACACTTATATTGCATCACCATCCCCCACTCGTCTTGCTCTTCGCCTCGCCGCCTGCTTCTGCCAGTTTGCAATCGCTTTTTACGGCCCTTACCCATGAATCCACCTGCCACACCACGAACCGCACGACAACAAAAACTTGTATTAATCCGTGCATGGCACTGCGAGGGATCATTCACATAAATAAATTCCCTTCTAAAGATCCCCGTTTCGGTTAGGGGAAACCACTGTATTACTCACCTGTATCTCGCAGCTGCTCGAGCACTCGAACCTCAGGCCCTGCCGGGTCAGTATGAAGAAGGCGTATCTCGTCTTCCCGTCCTCCGGCACAAAGTTGGGGAGCTGCCCTACCTCCACCACGTCGCGCAGCAGCGTCGATTCCTGTGGGCTCAGGTCTGAAATGCATCGTCAAGTTTTCACCACCGTCAGACTCAAGTTCAGGTTCAGTATGCCAAAGAACACGACAGCAAGAGATATGTCATTCAGGTTCAGTATGACAAAGGAAACATCACCAAGAGAAATGTCATTCAGGTTCAGTATGACAAAGGAAACGTCACCAAGAGAAATGTGGTTTTTAGAGTCTTAGTGAGCAAGTATGATGTGTATTCATCTGTAACTTGATTACTTGAATTCAGGTTCAGCATGGCAAGAAAGAGCACTAGTGCTGCGTATTCATCTGTGATTGGACGACCATGACCAGTATATCAAAAGCTTCATCTTACCTGTAGACTTCAGATAGTAGTATAAACACTGTCCTTGTAGGACAACGAAGCGAGGAAGCCAGTCATCGACATCGGCGTCATCTATGATAGGTGGCTCCCCAGGAAGCTGAGTCCATCTCTGCAACGCACACAAGAGATCATTTAGAGTCATCGGTCTGTTGAACAGCTGTCACACGAATGAAGCTGTTTTTGGGGCAAGCAAACAACAGTGCACTGGTTTCTTACGTACACTTCTGATATGGAGGTACCCGGAAAGGCGTGCATATCTCAAGACTTCATCAATATTTTCTAACCTGCAATGCTAAACTGTATGAATCACATCTGACGGAGAAAAAAACACTGAATATCACAAACGTTGAGGCTAAATATTGAAGGGGTACTTCATCATACCGGGCTTTTAGCTGGGACTCCCTTTCATCGGCATCGGCGATTTCACTTCGTAACGATTCTACTTCAGCTCTGGTCAACTCTATCTGATAAGTCATAACAGTGGAAAATGTTAGCATTATCAGAATGAATTCACGACACAAGACAGAAATGAAGACCATATATTATATAATTCCTGTATACTGATAAAACATTGCAACCTTGTCGTCATCCTCGTTGCTGGAAGACCACCTAATGCGAGGGATAGACAAGAGTTGCAGAAGCGACGAAGCTCCCTTGACTCGTTTCGGGGTCCAAGAACGCATACGCGGACTGTTTATTACAGGACAGGAACAGCAAGCGTGTCAGTACACCCAGGCATTAAAGAAAGAGGTTGGGAATTTTATAAGTCTTTGACAGCCATAGTTCGTTCAGCCCTCAGTATCATCATCACCTTGGTGAAGGATCCATGTTGCTCTTACTTGTGGACAGACCATCGGCAGCGTCCATGGGCTCTTTCCTGGGAGTGAAGTGCTGCGGGAAGACCTCTATTCTTCCGTAAACATCATCCATCCAACGGCGCAGGTGCTAGAAGAAATTGCATAGTCTGTTTAATGGTACATTGCAGCGTAGAATTAAGAATCACAAGACAATTCCAACAGCGAAGTGGTTCGCTACATACTACGTATTAGAGTATTTCCAGTACAAGCATCTGTTAGATGCATAGTTTGTTTGTGTCATATGGTAGTGCAATGTGTAACGTAGATAACTAGTGGTACGACAACTTGGTACTGGATTGAAAGCAATTAGGCAGTTGAGTACAGGTATTCCACTAATTTTTGTGTGCAAAAAGGAAGCTTGGGAAAATAGTCCAGGCATCGATTGAAAGCTTGAGATTACTACCATGCGTGTGTTTGGTTGCTGTTCGTTATCAGGATCTGATAAGAATCGCTGGTGCTGGTGCTGGGCCTAGGGTAGAGCAGCTATCTGAATAGAGTGCTACTAGTAGTAGTGAGTATTTGTCATCTGAAGTGAATTAAGTACCTAGTTAATTTGTCATCTGAACTGAATTGAGTATTTGTCATCTGAACTGGGCCTAGGGTAGAGTAGCTGATTTGATAATAAGACAGCAGGACAAGCCTGGCTAGTTGTGTAGTGGCTGAATTAAGAGGGTCAGCTGTTTGTTTGATTGATTGATTTGATTCGTAAAAAGAGAGAGTGGTAATCTAAATCACGGCTGAAATCCAGGATTATATATATATCTATCTAATGGATACTAATTCCTAGTGCAAGTGCGGCCTGTAGAGCAGCAGCTTCTCATGTGGATGATACATGTCGATAACGAGTGGTAGGGCGAGGTCCGTCGGATTGGGAGGTTGAGATCGAGCGAGGAAGGAAGCAGTGGATGGAACGAACCTTACCTGAGGTGAGGGGGGAGAAGGGAACAGAGGAGCCTGGCCCTTCACTTGAACGGCGCGGCGCGGCCCGGCGGCGGCGGGTGGCGATCTGGATCGCGTGGTCGCCGGGGAAACCGAGGCGAATCGATGGATTGGTGCGGAAGGAAGGGGAAAGCTGGGCTTGTGGGGGTGGGAGAGACAGACAGAGGAAGAAGACGATGGTGCCAGGTCAGAGTCGGGTCGGAGTCCAGCGCGACCACGTTCCGGACCGGACCGGAACCGTGTACGTTTTGTATTGGGGCCTGGCCCAATCAACCACTTGCTAATACTTATAATGTTTCTCCCTCGCGCCAAGGGATCCATTCCTTCTCCAAAACAAACACACATTACATTACATGTAGCATGCAGACACAGAATAAGGTTTAATCATGTTTATTCATGGGGCTTCTCAGCTAAAAAAAAGCACGTCGTCTCCGGGATTTCTTCAAGAAGGATTAGACTTTCTTTTCGACCCGATTGTAATCAGGTCAATAGAAAAAAAATCCAACATTTTCATTACGACTAATAGAGGTGGTAGTGCCCCGTGCCTCATCAAAACGGACCACATGCTTTTCTTTTCCTCTTTTTGCTGGAGTAGACACGCCCGTGGAATCTCTGAGTCGCGGAAGGTGAAGAATAGCCCGTCCACCACATACTTCTCCATGTCAACGTTGCGTATTACAAATGAAAGGATAAGTAGCATCACCCCCTTTAGGGCTTCTGTCCACTACAACGACTGCCCTAGCGAGAACAAAACTTCATCGAGATCAGATCGGAATCCACCCCTAACGACAGCTCGGGGCGATCAATATGTGTCTAAGGGGAGGGCGACCAGTAACAGGATAGCGCGGATACTTCTTGCAGTATGGCCAACGAGGGTTGGACGACATCTAGGGTTGATGGAGGAGGCGAAGGCATAAGGCGAGAGGGAAGTTGATAGCGGCGGTGGAAGAGGAGAGTCTAGGCAGGAGGGAAGTTGATAGCGGCGGCGGTGGAAGACTCGGAGTATTATTTTACGTCCATGGAACATCTAGCAAGCCCATATCAAATTAATCACATTCAGAAAGCACCTCTCAAAAATTAGCCATGAGCTTAGGTGACCTTTTGAGCTGCTTCAGTACAATCCGCTAAAAAGATTAAAAGGGTATTTTTTTTGTCCATTAGTATTTCCTAATTGATTTTACTTAGATATTATTAGGAAATTAAATGATTTGATCCATCTCTACACATACTATGCACGTGCATCCAAACTCAGAAGCATCTCCATGTACTCCAAAAGAAATTCCCCTAAGTCGTGCAACCTTGCAATGGCGGAACGTTAACTGCCAATAGGTGTCGCTCCAGCAAGGAAGTCGTCCATTAGGGGAATTAGAAATAGATGGGAATAAATTTTGGTTAAGTACTATAATCACATGTATTGGTTGTTTGGATTGATCCTAAGGGGCAAGACCAATAGGTAATCCTTTTTTTAGGGGGGTGACTCGACAAGGTCCACAAGGATGCCGAGAGCATGTGCGCCCCTACAACCCTTTTTTAAGAAGCGCAGGAGACCTGTGTAATTCATTCAGAGGAAAACGACTGACAGCCTACTGTACAGGGCCCTACAGAAGTAGGAGGCGACAACATCTTGGAGAGGCGCACAAGTTCTGGGATTGTGCGAGGTTGACCCAGGCCTTGATAGATCCAACACATCATTTCATGGCTCTTGATGGGCGTCATCATGTGCGCCTGTCAGTTGATCGGTAGCTTCCGTTGCCACATCATGGACATCATTCTACTCTCGCACAAATTCCCTCCTACTAACCTGTAACACCTTCGCATCCCCATCCACTTCCTCGGTTACATGAGTGACAAAACACTCTGCTCCTAACACAACCTCAATTCTCTCAATGCAAACTCCTTTACATGAGTCACTCCTAAACTCTACACTCTCAGAGTCTCGGTTCTACGGTTGTTCATGTTGAAGACAAGATTTTGGCCCTGAGAGAGACGCCTCTTAGTACCTGCAGTGCTCTCAAGTATAACAGCGAATGCGACCTTGCGACTGAATGGTTCACTACCGTTGTTGGTGAGGAAGGAACCCCAAACTTGACATGCTTGACGCCTACGCACTGCACCTCAATGCGCTCATCAGCTTCCTGCAATAACCTTGCCTAACTTCCTCATCAGCTTCGCAGCGTCCTCGGTGGCCTTCCATGGCGGTCTACTTCCTCGGCTTGAGCATGTCGCCGACGTCCATCTTGACGAACCTCCCTCGCACCCTCGGCTGGCTGTCTGCCAGAGCCTTCCTGCAAGCATACTGCAGAGCACAGAATATAAAGCATCTATCACTCTCTGATCTTCTTCAATCTTCTTGCTGAATTACTTGTGTACTAGTAGAAGAAGAAAAGGAAGAGAGATTACTTTGTGTACCTTGATCTTTCTGCCAAAGTTCCTCTGGATCTTCTTCTCCCTGTACCTGTTGAGCTTCTGTTTCCTTTCCTCACTTTTCAGGTCACTGATGGTCACAAGTCTCTCACCAGATGCGCATACATTCGCCGCGATCCCAGCTGGAGGGGTGTTGGGACCAAGGATCTGTCAAAAAAAGAGGTAAAAAGATCCTAATAAGTCATCTTAGGCTGTGTTGTGATCCGTGACCTAATCGTAATCCATCTTTCCATTTTAGGGCGTGTTGTGTAATTTTGTAAGGACCTTATTATAAATTCAACTACTGACTAGTGGCCTCCACATCTGACCCCCAAACAATTTTTACGACATTGTTCTGTCCGATGCCACGCGGTACCACACATCCGTTTTAGGGCGAGCCATGTACTATTTTTACGAGACAAGTTTTCGCGGTATCTGCTAGAGATGCTCTATAGCTAGACTAGTGGTGAGTGTGCAGGGTAGGTATATATGCCCTGTAGCATCAGCTAAAGCAGTGATGAGGCCATTAAGGGAAAGGTGGCTTTGAGCAGAATTAGCAACCTCTGAGATCACATCACTAGCTAGCTGTTATTTATAGCTTTCATAGCTTTTATTTATATAATGGAACGGAACGGCCTTTTCATGTTGAGCAAAGCAGTACACTAGGAGTACACTGTACTCCATCTTAGTACATCTACAGTGAGGTTTTTGTCCAATGCCATGAGAAAGCAACGCCTTTTAGGTTTGGTTTGTGTACTTGCCGTCTCTTTTGTCGACAGCTGTGCCACTTAGAGTCACAAAGGTGAATGGTCAGTGCTGCTTCTCACAGTAATAATTCCATTTCCATCTAGTGTTGTGTTGTGGAGTGCAACAGGGAGAGAGAGACAGGGGAAGAAAGGAAATGATCATCACCATGTCCTCATACATACCTCAATGTCACCCTCGCTGTAGACTCGCCGGAGCCCGAATGCGGCCTCGAAGTCGAGCCCTTCGAAGTTGAAGATGTTGGGCTGCACCGCCGAACCGTTGATCCAGTCGGCCAAGTTGAGGTACCCGGAGCTGACGCTCTTCTGGAGGGAGCACTCACCGGCGGAGGCAGCGGCTGCGGACGACGATGCCCTGAGCTCCCCGGGGACGTCCTCGACCTGCAGCATGGGGATCTTGACGCCCAGCAGCTCGGATATGGTCTCCTCGATGGCCGACTCCTCCATGAGCTCCTTCTCGCATTTGTACAGCGCCTCTTTCAAGCTCATGTCCGAGGCCTTGATGGTGTTGTTCATGGCGTTGTCGCTGCCGGACATCATCGAGATGGCCGCCGCTACCGGGTCGAGGGCGAGCAGCGGCTCCTCGATTATGGGCTCCGGAGCCTTGAACAGGTCGCCTTCTGCTCCCAGGTCATACTCTGATATCAGGGATGTCTGCCCCATGTCTCCCTGTTATTTTTTGTGCATCAAACAAAATGTTAGAGCTGGGAAGTTAACTTAATAAATATTTAATCCTACCAGAATGGTAAATAGTACTCCCTCCGTTTCTAAATATTTGTCTTTCTAGATATTTCAACAAATGACTACATCCGGAGCAAAATGAGTGAATCTACACTCTAAAATATGTCTATATACATCCGCATGTGGTGTTCCATTTGAAATCTCTAGAAAGACAAATATTTAGGAACGGAGGGAGTAACTATGTGGTAATCAAAGCTATTATTTCTACAAGTATAATGAAGTGAAGTGAAGTGGGTAACAGAGTAGGGCATCTGATTCATCCATTCATTCAGTAGAAAGGAAGAAATAAAAAGCCAAGTAGTAGTAGTAGTAGTAGCTGCTAGGTGGTACTGTACTATTTGTTGTTGTATTCTACTTCTAGTGTAGGAGCACATGTCAACTGACGGCATGGGTTGCTACCACCACACCACATGAGATGAGAGCAGATGACAAGAGCATATACGGCCCAGGGACAGTGGCAACTCCATCTCAAATTGGCCGAAATCTCGGGCTAATTCGATCCCTCCTTCCAAATTGGCAGCTAAAGAAGGCAGTGAACTGGCTGGCCTTCGCGTGAGAAGATTCAAAGTTGGGAGGCAACATGACCAAGTGTTATCTGGGATCTTTAACTTAGAGGGATGAAATAACGTTAGTCTCGTTTATCAATGTCATCAGAATTTCAAATGACCATATTAGGTTTGGGAAAGAACTAAAATCAAGATCGATTTTGGGTTGAAGTCATTTTTTTGTCTTTGTTATTTTTGTCTTTTTGTATGGCAGTGCTGATGGACGTTGACGAGTACTGTAGTAGGAGTATAATTATGTGAAGAGGGCATGATAAGCAAATCTTTATCAGTAGCTAAAAATGTGCAGGCTGCAGCTTGACAGTGTGATTGATGTTGATGACAAGAAGTAAAGTCCATAGATATTATATTTGCAACATCAAAAGTAAAGGAAAGAAGGTAGGAGGAACCAATTTGTTAATTAGTGGAGTATTATTTAAAAATGGGAGATCTTTATCGATTTTTTTTCTTTAAAATGGGAGATGAATCTAAAGGGAGGTAGTTTCTAGTCTAGTCTAGTCTAGTTGACACCTCCTCCCTTTCCCTGTCCGTCATCTCCATATAATACTGCAGAGAGTTGTTAGTCTTTGAGGAGTAGAGTAGAGCAGAGGCCATCGATATCCAAGGAAACAAGAACGGGGGAAGGAAGCGACATTATAATTTGTCGAATTGGCGGCGGCGGCCTTAGAAGTGGTACCTTTGATTTGATCTCCAAAAAAACTGAATTGCAGCAAGAAGCAGGATCAGACAGAAAAAACTCTTGTGGTAAGTAAAATCATTTTTGTTTGATGGAACAACTGCAGTGGGTTGATGTGATGTGATCTGATGCAGGAGATTGCTTACAGAGGAACCAGCTTAGCTTATTGGTGCAAAGATAAAGATAGCAGGGGAAAAGGTAGTGCTACTCACGAGGTGGTGGTACATGTTGGCGGCGGCGGCTTGATGTTGTTGATGCAGGAGCGGCAGTGCTGGCGGCGGTTGCGCCGGAGCAGCGGAGGCAGAGAAGACTGTGGTGCTTCTTCACTTGTTGTTGGAGGAGGAAGAAGGGATCGTTTTTTTTTTTTGAGAATCAGGAAGAAGGGATCGGTTGGGAGAGATTGGAAAGGATGGAGGCCGCCGCAGGAAGGATTTATACGAGGAGTCTCCATCTTGGTGGTGGGCTGGGCTGGGCTGGGCTGGTAAGGTAAACAACAAGCAAGAAGCAACCATATGGGCCCATCCGGTTCTACATTTCCCTCTCATTCACTCCTTCTTGTCGCCTCAAAAACAAAACAAAAAAAACTCACTCTTCTTTGTTACTGCCAGCAGCTACCAATATCGCATCACCATTACGATCGCATCCTTGATAATTCCTCTTATAGCATGATACTAGAAGGAGAAGAAGCACTCGGTTGTTTTTGGACCGACTGCCAGAGTGCATTGCAGCCAACCAGACAACATACACACTAATTATGGTCAAATAAAAGGAAATAAAAGGACACACTCTTATCAATAATAGTGACACACGTCTACATGGTCATCCATTCCATCCACTCACATTAACTGGAGTTCATCCTCAATTAATCGTCAAGTAAATTACTTTCAGCTCTCTCTTATTTTTCATATATATTTTGCATAAAAGGTACGTTTAAAGAAAATTACAACCCACTGCCTTCCACCTAACTAGTTGGCTGTACGCCGCCAAACTCTTCACTCATCCCATTTTGTCGTTCATTTTTATCTTATCTACGTGCCTCAAAAGACCATCGATCCAGAGGGCAGAGACAAGCCCCGGGCACGTCGGGGTGTGACGGCCACGTGCTCGTCCACACTATTTTTGAATTGAGCACGCAAATTACAACAAGCTACATTCCACCTAGCCAGCTGGCCGATTGGTTGCATGTTTATCTATCTACCACCAAACCCTTTACTCAACTGTTTTTGTAGCTCATTTTCATCTAATTTGCGTGCCTCAAATGATCATCCATCTAGGGTGAAGACAAACCCCGGGCACGTCGGGGCGGGACGGCCACGTGCTCGTCCACACTATTTTCGAACTAAGCACGTAAATTACAACCCGCTACCTTCCACCTAGGTAGCTGGCCGATTGGTTGTCTGTTTATCTATGTACCACCAAACCCTTTACTCAACCATTTTTGTCGCTCATTTTCATCTAATTTGCGTGCCCCAAATGACCATCCATCCAGGGTGAAGATAAGCCTTGGGCACACCAGGGCATGACACACACGCGGTGCTGGGTTCTTGTTGCTGGCAAACAACAAGCAAGCTGGCAAGGAAGCAACCATATTAGCCTGTCTGCTTCTACATCTCCCTCTCATTCACTTACCCACTCTTCTTCTTACTGCCAGCACCTAGCAATATCACATCGCCATTACGATCGCACCCTTGGTAATTACTCTTTATAGCAACATACAAGGAGAAGAAGCACTCGATTCTTTTTGGACCGGCTGCCAGAGTGCTTTTAGCCAACCAGACAATGTACACCCTCATTATGGTCCAATAAAAGGAAATAAGAGAGTACACTCTTATATATAATAGTGGCACACACCCACGAATGTTCATCCATTCGATCTACTCATATTAATTGTAATTCTTCCTCGATTAATTGTCAAGTAAATTATCTTTAGCTCCCTCTTATTTTCCATATATTACATATAAGCAACGTTTAAAGAAAATTACAACCCGCTGCATGCAAAGATTATGATAGCAAGGGAAAAGGTACTCACAAGGTGGTGGTACATGGCGGCGGCGACGACGTCTTTGGGTGCGGCAACAATAGGTTCTTGATGTTGTTGGTGCAGGAGAGGCAGAGGTGGCAGCGGCGGTTGCGCCAGTGCAGCAGAGGATGAGGGAGAGAAGAAGGAGTAGTCTGGGTGGGGGTGGGAGAAGACGGGGGAGTAGGAGTAGGAGTAGCCCGACAACGCAGAAGAGTAGGCGGAGAAGCTAAAGCCCGCGTCGGCGAACATCTTCTTCTCTGTTGACTGTTGGATCTCTGCTTCTTGGCTTTTAAGAGGAGGAAGAAGGAATAGATGGATCTCCGGATGGATGGATTGTTGGTGTATGAAGGAATGTGTTGGGAGAGTTTGGAAAGGCCGCCGCAGGAAGGATTTATAGGAGGAGAAGAGGCGGGGGGTGGGGGGGGGGATAATGAGCGGCGATGGAGGGGAGGAGGAACAAAGAGACAAAAAAGAAAGAAAATCCACGCTGGTGTCTCCATCTTGGTGGTGGGCTGGGTTGGTAAACTACTAGCAAGGAAGCAACCATGTGGGCCCGTCCGGTTCTACATTTCCCTCTCATTCAATCACTCTTCTTATCGCCTAAAAAAACTCACTCTTAATATCGTATCGCCATTATGATCGCACCATGGGTAATTTCTCTTATACCATGATAGAAGAAGGAGAGAAACACTCGGTTGTTTTTGGACCGACTACCAGAGTGCATTGTAGCCAGCCAGCTAGACAACATAGACCTTGATTATGGCCAAATAAAAGGAAATAAAACAACACACTCTTATATATAATAGTGGCATACACCCATGATGTCCATCCATTCCATCCACTCACATTAATTGGTGGAATTCATCCTTGATTAATCGTCAAGTGAATTATCTTTAACTCCCTCTTATTGTATATATATTAGATATAAACAAAGCAACTTAAAGAAAATTACAACCCACTGCCTTCCATCTAGCTAGCTGGCTGATTATACGCCGCCAAACTCTTTACTCATCCATTATTGTCATTCATTTTTATCCTATTTGTGTGCCTCAAATGACTATCCATCCAGAGGTCAGAGCCCCAAGCACGTTGGGGCGTGATGGCCATGTGCTCGTCCACACTATTTTCGAGCCGAGCACGCAAATTACAACCCGCTACCTTCCACCTAGCAAGCTAGCCGATTGGTTGCATGTTTATCTATCGACCAAACCCTTTAACCAACCGTTTTTCTCGCTCATTTTCATCTTATTTGCGTGCCTCAAATGACCACCCATCCAGGGAGGAGACAAGCCAGGGCATGACACCAACGCGGTGCTGGGATGTTGCTGCTGGCAAACAACAAGCAAGCTAGCATGTAAGCAACCATAACATCCCATCTGCTTCTTCATCCCCCTCTCACTAATTCACTCACTCTTCTTCTTATCGCCCGCAACTAGCAATATCGCATCGCCATTATGATCGCACCCTTGGTAATTCCTCTTATAGCAAAGTACAAGGAGAGGAAACACTCAATTGTTTTTGGACCGACGGCCAGAGTGCATTGTAGCCAACCAGACAACACACACCCTCATTATGGTCAAATAAAAGGAAATAAGAGAACACACTCTTTTATATAATAGTGGCACCCACGATGTTCATCTAGCCACTCATATGAATTGTAATTCATCCTCGATTAATCGTCAAGTAAATTACCTTCTGCTCCCTCTTATTTTCCATATATTACATATAAACAATGTTTTAAAAAAAATTACAACCTGCTGCCTTCCACCTAGCTAGCTGGCTGGTTGGTTGGCTATTTATACGATGCCTTCTAGGAGCATATCCATTATTTTTTTCAACTGGGATTATAACTATTGCGAGAAATAAAATTCACATCACTAACTTCTTCATTAGTGATGGCATTCATGTTTACCTCTTCTTTACCTTTCATGACGGAGATGGGTTCTTCAAGCTTGGTTGTCAACTCCGCATTGTTTTCTTCAATTGCATTCACTCTTTTGGTGGTAGTTCTTTCAACATGCTATTGGGCATGGTTTTCTTACATATCATCAAGTAGTTTCTTGACGTCATCTGTGGGCTTTCCCATGATTGTTTCTTCTGCAGCTGTATATTTTTTTATATATGATTTAAACCACCATAAAACACATGAAGGATTAATCATTCCTCCATGACATGGTTAGGATAGTTCCTTATGGCTTCTTTCATTCTATCCCACACAAGCTCTAGTGGCTCACGTTCTTTCTGCTTGGAACCTGTAATCTAAGAACGAAGTTGCATAATTTTTGCAGGTGGATAAAACTTAGATAAAAATTTGATGCAACAATCAGCCCAAGAAGTTACATTGCCTCTAGGTAAAGCTAGAAGCCATTTTTTTGCTTTCCCTCTCAGAGAGAAAGGACATAGACGCAACTTCAAAGTGTCTAGGTCATAATCTCTAATGCGTGTCATGTTGCACAATTCAGCTAAATTATGCAAGTGCATACCGGCATCTTCAGAAGTAGAGCCTCCAAATTGATCCTGTTGAACCATGGAAACTAAGTCGGGTCACGTCCGGCCAGTGCCAGCATCAACAGCCGCCAACAGTCATCAGCGGCGCTCTGCACCGTGGCCGCGACCTCGGCACGCAACAAAGAGTACGGCCCAGATGACGGTCAATCCTCCTGATCGTGCAAAGTGGCAAGCAACGTGGGAAACATGCAAGTCGAAGGCGACCAATCCTCCTGCAGGAATCGATGATGTCAATGAACTGATGTTTATCTGCATGCATGCTTTGTTGACGTATAATGTGCTGCCTAGTCCCTCTCCCTCAGATTGGTCTTTTGGTTGCATTGGCTAGAGCATGCACTTCTACATGGTATCAGAGCCAAGAGGTCTTGAGTTCAAGACCCTGCCAGCGCACTATTAAAATAAAAAGATCCTGCGGCCTACACCGATCCCATGTCTAAGGACTAAAATAGCCTAGACGTGAGGGGGAGTGTTGAAATATATTGCCCGCCTCCCTCCATCAGTTCGGACTTTTGGATGAGTTGGCTGGAGCATGAATTCGACATGGTATCGGAGCCAAGAGGTCTTGAGTTCAAGACCCGGCTGGCGCAATTAAATTGCAGCCCACTTTCGGTCCACGTTTAGGCCTGGGAAAGCCACACATGAGGGGGAGTGTTGACGTATAATGTGCTGCCTAGTCCCTCTCCCTCAGGTTGGTCTTTTGGTTGCATTGGTTAGAGCATGCACTTCTACATGCTTTTATTGGTGTTTTGTCTTGTGGGAATCAAATCAAAGCTGCTATTCTCCTAGTGTTGTTAAACTGGGACAAGTTTTGCATGATTTGTTGAAAATATATAATTCAATAATATGTGCTGCTCATGCATTGCAAAAACTTGTTTCTTAACTTGTGACATTTCTGTGTGATCGCTTCAACTGGTTGTTTGTTTGTTTGTTATAATCTGCTATCATTTTTAAGAGGGCATAAACATAAATTGTTTGTTGATCTCCTGTCATTTTTAAGTGAGCACCGGTGACAAGTTGATACATGACAATCATGGAGATAACTTAAACTCATCCAAATATAAGGATGCTTTCACCTGCCTACTTCTGTTTTAGTATTTTTGGTTGCAGTGCATTCAGAGCACTGAGTACCTGGGTTTCTACTGTAGAAAAGTTTCACTGACCTTTTAACGGGGGCTATGACAATCATTTGTATTATGATGGGTATCATGTGTGCGTAGATATATATAAACAATCATTTGTATATGGAAATACACGGACAATCATTTGTATATGTATTATGATGGGTATTGTCTTGTCTGGACTAACGTTGACGATGTGACAACATTCAACCTTGAACATTACTTTTCAGATGCATATATCATTTTTGATCAATCTATACTCATTTCAGCTTACCACTCGAAATAACGTCTCATACTTTTTTAGTCATAGTTATAAATGTTTGCCTTGAAAAACTTGTAGCAAATCATGTATCTATGCACACATGCAGTATATACGATACAGGGTTCACTTTACCACTAGTGCAAATAAATACTCAAAATGAAACTTCCTAATTCAATGATCTTTCTTCCCAAACTCAGCAAAGTCTGTGTGCTATATACCCTTGAAATACGCCCTAGGTGTCCAAATTATATATTTGAGATGTCGTAAAAATTGTCACAGGGCCATAAATGGGCCAGAAATGCCATAACATACGACCTCAGCCTGGGCCCCAAAATAGCCATGAGGCAACAAAGTGATGATCCAACAAAATCTGCAAACTATTTTACGGCCAGGTAGAAAGCAAAATGACAGATCCAAACTTTGCATACTACTGTACTGTATTCATCAGATTTGTTTCCTGGAGCTCGCTTGTGAAAGCAAGCACAAAGGGATCAAATCAGTCTTCTTCCTCTTCTACACTAAAGAATGAATTACAACACAGAGTTGCGACACCGTAAACTTAATGTGTCTCCTAATTGCCGTTTTAGCCCTCCTGTAGCTCAGTCACAACAACCTAGTCTTCATCACGTCCCCGTTCCCTCCCTGGAGCGTCTCATGCTCTCGTCGATCAGCTTGAACGTCTTCTTTACAAGTTTCTGGTCCAGCGCCGTTGTTCTGTAGATCTTGAACACCCGGTCCACGCGGTCCGGCTTGCTGCTCTGGAAGTAGACCTCCTCAAATTTCTTCTTCACAAACCTATAGAAACAAAACACTATCAGTAAGCTAGCTAGGTAGCTCACAGATTTCTAATAATGTGGTGATAAGCGTGCACTCACTCATAGGCATGTTCCACATCCTGTTTGCCAGGCGCGATCGGCTCATACTCTTTAAACCACTCGCACACGGTCAAAGGAACCTACATACATACACACAGAAATGTGAGAGCATGCTTGAGTATTATCAGTACCAAGCTCACAGCCCTCGGTGGGTACAAAAAGTGCCCCTTCGTTAGTCGTTACCTTTTGTATTTTCCTCTCAAATATGTCGAATTTGTTGAGGAACAGCATGAACGATGTTTTCTGGATCAAAAACAATAACAACAACATCGCATCAAGTAAGATCCGGATTAAAAATACCAACAGGAAATTTGAAATACAGACCTCAAAACATCTTTGCTTTAGTACCCAGTCGAACAGTTCCTTCGTCTCCATCATTCTGTTCTGTGTCTCGTCCTCAAACAACAGCTGATCATACCTGACATTAACAGCCTCCAAACATTAGATCAAAGGCTGTCTGTCACAGGCCTCTAGATTCAAAGGCATAGTTGAAAGATACTTTACATTGAAAGTAGATTTATTGTAATGGCTTTGCAGAACATATGCTCTATTTTGAAAGTTCACATGCTTTGCAGAACGAATGCTCTATTTTGTACCAGGAAGCATCCATACATGCAAATATTTGCTAGTGTCACTACTAATGAAACTAACTGAAAGGTTGCTTACATTTTAATTTGTATGGGAATGTACAAAGTTTTATAATATGCTGGTTTTAAATAATAAATTAAAGCCAAAGTAAGAAACACAACAGCTAAACCTGACAACCAAAAATATATCAAGCACAGGAAAAAGCTTTCAGATGCAACTTCCATGTCACTCCTTTTGCAGTGCTACCCACCACTCAGAACTTCAACATTAAGAGGTACTAGCTTCAGACTAACTTGGCCGTTTAGAAATCATACTTACTCGCTAATGGCAGCGCAAAAGATGACAGCATCGACGCCTTCAAAAAGATGAATCCACTTCCTCCTCTCATTCCTTTGACCTCCTACATCGTACAACCTGTATACCTCTCCGCCTCTTTTGCTCTCTCCAAGGGGGCTGCAGAGAAACTACACAGTTAACTTCAGTCTGTCATTCTGTATTGAGCAGAGCGAAAGACATGCAGACCTCAAGTAAATATATTACCTAAATTGAATTTCCACAACCCCATTTGTCCGTACTCTGGCATGGAGCACATCCTCCTGGGAAATATCTCAAAATGTTAAAAAGAGAAATACTGCAGATGTATTCTTAAGTAAGAACGGCAGAACAGCCACCGCAATTTGGTTCATCTTCATCATTGAACAAGCATCGGTGCATAAGCCTATAGTAAAGGTTCTGACCGACTGGTGTTCATTGTCGGAACACCAAAGTAGCTTTTGATCGACAGTTTACAGTTTGGTTTTTCATTCTACTGACCCTAGTTATGCAGTGTAATGGTCGCTCCTCCATCAAATATTTGATATTGAAATATTAGCTCCCAACAGTTTACAACCTCAAACTCAGATGAAGGTTTCAATACACTGATAGCCAATATCAAACAGATGATGTCCAGACAGGAATTAGATTGTGGATAATCACAGACCTTTGTTGGTACATAATCTGGTTCAGCTAATCGGTCCAGATTCTCCATAAAGTAGTGTGCACAGTCAGGAACTTGCAGCACACTTCCACACGAGTAAGTTTCCTACAGATGCATTTCTTTATGATTAAGTTGGCTGTTGACAGTATACACAATTCAGAAACTGAAATAAGAAGTTGTTTTCACCTGAATGGCTGGATCTTCCCATAATTTTCTTACATCCTGTACGAGTTCTTTGTTAAGGAGTGGGTAATCCAACCTGCCTCCGATTTCTGATAGTTTTTCTCCAATCTCCTGTAGATAGGAGAGCAGAACACCATAAATAAACAAACTCCATAATCTCAATGATACTGTAAGGCATACGATATGAAGCTGGTAACCAGTATCCTTCGCAACAATTCTCAACGAGGAACTGGTTTCAGCACCATCAACAAAAAGGCAAACAGTAAGGCCCTGAAAGCGCTTGAATCTAAAGAACCAACAATTTAATGAAAATTATTTGAGCTTATGAAGAACTACCAAGTTACTCCCTCCGTTCCTAAATATACGTGTTTTTAGAGATTTCAATATAGACTACATACTGATGTATATAGACATATTTTAGAGTGTAGATTCACTCATTTTGCTCCATATGTAGTCCGTATTGGAATCTCTAGGAAGACTTATATTTAGGAACAGAGGGAGTAGTATTCTTTCTCTGAAGAAGTCAAGTGTAATAAACAAGTAAAGAGTACATATTTCCCAGTTATCAGAAGAACAATAATTTGTGGAAAATCAAAGCACTGATACATAAAAAGGGCAGGTTAGAGACAAAACTCTGTATATTTCATTGGGCTGAAACATATCCGAAAATGACAGTGGAAAAGCAGCAACATAGTTCGATTATAGCCTAGTTCTGCTTAAAGCAGGTGCAATGTCTGAACAGGTTCAATTATAGCCTAGTTCTGCTTCAGCTGTAACAAGTTGCGAGACATTGGTGTTTCAGCCCAAATGTAACTCTACTTACTGAACATAATATAGTATGATGTACAAACCTGATTATCCGGGGATATAACATGTTTTGAAGATTCAGTTTCCAGTTGGGCAAGCTCTTTAGCTCCATCATACAGTATCTGTGCAAATTAAACTCATTACTCAGGAAAGGATGTGCAGACACACTCCCATAATAATAACATCATAAAGCTGCCTACATAATCTGATCCCCGCTAGGCAATAAGAGGAAAAATACATTAAAACACACCCTTTCCAGTATTGGCATACTTTGATTGTCTGGAACACGTTGGCATGGATGACTGGCGTATAGCCCTTGAGTTCTGCCTCGTCGAAGCCGGTTCGAAAAAGAAGCTTAATCTGAAGATAAGCATTCAGTAAACGTAAGGCATACTATTTTGTCATGGCGATGGTGATTTTCCAGGGAAGAAGAATACAATGGGATTCTTGCCTGCTTAAATATCGTGGACTTTCCTGATTCTCCAGCACCTTAAAAAGAAAGCATCACCTATTAGGAATTAGTCCTGAAGCGTGCTAAAAAAGACGGCTATCGTGAATTGGTCCAAGTAATATTTCGTAGGATCATTGTTTTCAGTGTTCTATTAATGACAAACATGATAAGGCTTGCAAAATTTTTTTTCAAAAAAAGGAGACACACAAATGAAGTTGGCTACAAAGATTTAGTTGGGTGAAGCAGTAAATTGTGAAGATAGAGCTTGGCAGTACCGAGAAGCAAGAGCTTGTGGACGTGCTGATCCGCCTTTGTCTCCTGCAGAATCCGCCGGTCGATGTCTGCAGACTGTCACGGTCGAGGTGTGTGTATCAGGACAGGACAGGAGGAATCAAATCAAATCAATGAACCAAGTGCGGCAGACATTTAAAGTGGAATGGAATGGAAGGAAGCTTACTCTTGTGTTGTCGGCTGCCTCGGCCTCGTTTACGGAGTGAGGTCTGCTGCAGGAGGAGCCCATGGTTTGAAGCGCGCACGCGAGCATGGACATTATTGTTCTAGACGGGCGCGTGGTCTCATGCTTCCTTGCAAAGACAGACACCTAGATCCTCCTAGTGCATTCCGGTTGATGAGCGAGGCAGATAGCAGCTGTCCACTAGACAGACAAAGAAGGGTCAAGCACATGTTATTTTCTGTCCTGGTGCAAGCACATGTTATTTTCTGTAAAGTAAATGGTTCAACTGTATTCCTATGTCTCATGTTAAGCCTGTCCCTGCATATCGTGAGGAAATGTGGGTTTGTGGATGCTAGTAGTTGGGACTTGGAATGGTGTACTCTGTTATTGAATTGTATCCTTGTAGCTATGTATAACTTCAGCCATAAAATTGAATTGAAGAGAGGAAAGCTGCTAATACTAGCAGGGAGGAGGTGTTTGTTTGGTTCAGTGGTAAGGTAAAAGTAAATGGGAACTGATTACGCACTGTAACGGCACAAATCCCATTTTGTTTGTAAAGGAAACAGATCAAGATTGAAAATGAAGAAAAGATGGATTAGTAACCCTAACCTTGAGATGAGATCTATCTGCAGTAGGAGGGTGATGGAGGAGGAAGAGATGGATCCGGAGATGGGCTCCTCGTTCCCGGCAGCTTCAATGGTCCGGCGTCGGAGGCGACTGATGTGGCGAGGTCGATCCCGGCGGCTGGAGCAGGAGGGGAGGACCCAAGGGGGTCGCGGCGGCGGCGGCGGCGGCGAGATGGAGGGGATGAGTGAGGAGCGGGGGAGGAGCGGTAAGGAAACCTTTTCTTCTTTTACCAGTGGGGGGCGAGGGCCTGGAACTGATTAGTACAGAGGAACATATGTACTGTATGTGTATGTGGTTTCGGGTGCCTCCGACCATGCTTTCCATCAAACCCCCTTTGCCCCGGCCATGTGCGCCCTAGGGAGTAGCATCTCCACCCGTTCAGCCTCTCAGGACGGTCAAATTCACTATTTTGACCCTTTTGTGCATGTTTAGCCGCATCTGACCCCTCTTTGGAAAGCTTTTCGAATCTGATCCTTTTCCTACCGTCACCCAAGATAGCGGTAGGCTAGAACACCCTACCGCCACCGCTCTGGCGGTAGGGACCGGGTCAACGTCGACGGCGCTGTCTGCCTGCTGACATGGATAAGTGGCTACCGCCACTGGTCGTGGCGGTAGGTCTAGGTAGCCTACCGCCAGATCGGGCGGCGGTAGATGCCTTTCGTGCTTGGTGGCTGCGGGCGGGCCCTACCCCACTCACCAACCCGTTCTTCCTCCTCCCCTCGAGTCGAACAGAGGCGAGCGGCGCCTCTCTCCTCCTCCCGACCCCCTCCCTCGATCTCCCTCTTCCCTCCACCATTATCACGGATCTTTGGGGCAAATCGAAGAGGCCGGTAAGCTCCTCCATTCCCTCCAATCAGTTTTCGAAATGCTTTTTTATGTTTGAAGCTATTTTTGGCACTAGGTGCAACCTAGGTTTTGGTGTTGATTTTTTTTATGATGTTTTAGTTGTTTAGTAGTATATGATTTAGTAGTAGGCTTATGAAAGGATGTGTGGGTGAAACCATTGCGAGATATGTGAGGATATGTTGGTGAATGCATATATGTTGGTCAATTTTCTTTTGTTATGTAGATATGAATTGTATGAGAAGTTTTTCTGTATGTTGAATGCAAGATTGTGAGGATGAAGGCATTGCGAAATTCTTAGATGGTTAATACCATACTATTAGTATGCATTCTCCATCACAACAAAAAGCATCTATATGAAATTCTTAGATGTTTGGTTTTAGTTTTTTTAATTCATATGTATATACGATGTTGTCTAATAAGTAAAAAAATTATATATTTGTTAGGATGGCCGAGGATGAGGACAATGGGCATTTGTATACGGGGCTTGACCATGCTTTTGACAAGGACCATCGTGCCCGTGCTATCGAGCGTGGAGAGGTAACAATTTTCATGCTATTTTTTGAATGAAGGAAGCTTCTGACATATTTTCTCAATTGTTACAGAAACTTGTCGTAATCCGCTTTAGGAGCCACACGACGGAAAACCAGATGCAATATGACGTGCGCTACGAGTCGTACTTTGAGCATGCCGGGCTGCTACCGTTTGTTCTTCAGTTCAAACACGTGCCACCGTCGATGTGCCATTCAGCTCTCACCGCCCTCGTCGATCGTTGGCGGCCAGAGACACACATCTTCCATCTCCCTTGTGGCGAGCTAACGGTGACGTTGGAGGACTTTGCCACGATCACTGGGCTTCCCATTGACGGCAAGGCTCTCAACGGACGAGTGGATGGCAAGAACTAGCGTGCGAGGGTTACCGCTCTCATCGGTGACTGCTCGGCCTCTCTTAGTGCCCAGGGAAGGACTGACAACAGGACAAATGGCGTCCCATTCCCTTGGCTCCAACATCATAGGTCGGGATGCCCTGAAGAAGCCAATGAGGAGATCGTGGAGCAGTATGCTCGAGCGTATGTGTGGCACCTCCTATCACAGGTGGTCTTTGGAGACTGCTCTGGAGACATTGCTCCTTGGATGTTTCTTGACTTCTTGGCCGATCGGGATGAGAAGTACAATTGGGGTCTCATTGGGCTCGCCTACTTATACCGTCAGGTAACAAGTTATGCAAATATCCATTAAGCATGGTAGTATGTTCATGAATTCCTATAAAGAGCACTCCTCCAACTCTTATGTTAGTACATTTAACCACTTTGATTTTTGGGTTGCAGCTCAACGTCACATGCAGGAAAACCACCTCGAGGCCATGCATGGGTGGATGTATTTGGGGCCTCTCGGTCTGGATGTGGGAGCGTTTGCCGGTTGGGCGTCCTGAAAAGCATCCTTCTCCGCATGTGTGGGTAGGCCTTAATGAAGAAGATGGTGTTTTCCGACTCCCCACCGTGGCATTCTCTTGGGACCGGGTTAGAATTTTTGGAAGCAAGAGCAAGTCCTTGTACAAGAATTTCATCAACGAAATGGACAGCCTCACATATCGTCAGGTATACCGATTCAATATTTTCTCTAAGCTTCCATCAAATGCATTGGCCGAACTAATAACTCATTGATAGGTTAACTAGTGGCCTTACGAGGCAAATAGGGGTTTCACATTGAACCAGATGTGCACTAGGGACTCCCATCTTTGGCGGATTAGGTGCCCTCTCATATGCATTTATGCTGTCGAGTGGCATCTACCACATCGAGTGGCCATGCAATTTGGTATGAGGCAACGCACCCTACCGGAGCCAGCAAGCACGGGTGGACTTGAGCTTCACAAGTGAGTTACCTAACCGAGGCTATGTTAACGAAAAATACAATGTTTCAAATTGTTTCTTATGCTTTGTTGTTGTCATTCTTTGTAGTCAGAACCGAAAGAATAATCAGAATGTGCTTGAGTGGGGATAACACCATGCTAGGTATGTCGAGATGTGGGAGCAGAGGCTCGGTTCTAAAGAGACGGATATGACTTTGGCGGACATGAGGAATTTCAAAGAAACCATCTAAAGTGGTATGACAATGGGAGGCGATTTTGGGTGTGTTTGAGGCCAAGGTGGACCGACGCAGATCTCGCAGATCATGATGCAAACAATGAATCAGACGATGAGTATGACGCCATAGTGAGAAGTACACAAGGTTCTCACAGAGAGTATGCGCCCTTGACTAATAGAGTGGTAATTCTTGTGAACCTATTTGAAGAGTGGATTCATATTATCTTGATTGTGCAAACTTTTGAGCTTATGTTGAATTTTCAGACTTTTGAGCTCAATAGAAGTATCATCGAAGGCTCGAATGCACTAATCCATAACCCCGGGACTCCGGAGTCGGATGCTACCTTGAGGGAAATGGTGAAAGTAAGCACTAGAGATCCTTAGTCTGTTGCATTAAAAATGTTTTACTTCACAAGTCCTTACTCTGTTGCATTAAAAGTCTTTATCTCTTTGTTGTTGTTGTTGCTGCAGCGTTTCATGAAACGTTGCCGGAAGCTAGTCACCATTCTTGCCCGGGTGACGTAGATGTGCATGCTCCGAGCACATCCATGGTGCAGGCTAGTGGAGCCGCCGCTTCTTCTAGCCACATCGGTGCTAATACTAGCCACACCCGTGCTTCTTCTAGCCACGTTGATGATGGCAGCGACTCCGGTGAATCTAATGAGGAAGAGGAGGTGGACTTGCAGGACGACGAAGCCCCGGAAGAGATGAACATGTCACAAATGATGGATGCACCACCGGCCTCCCAAGCAAAAAGGGTTTCTCACCCTCATGATGATCCATTCAGCCCATCACCGTTCCAAAAGCCGCTCCCTCGTCGCCGCAAGAAGACCGCGAATGAGGGGTGCTCTAAGAGAGGAAGAATGGGATGATGAACTAGTGTTTGGGCATGTTAAACTAGTGTTTGGCCATGTTGAACTATCATGAGCTATTAGTTTGCTTTGGACTTGATGGCTTTTATTTCAAGTTTTATGTTGGACTTGAGGACTTATATTTGTAGTGTTATGTTGGACTTGTTTTCTACTATTTGTGCTCTATTTATTACATATGATGAACTGCTGTGAAAACTGTGCATATATGCTGTTGTTTGATCTAAAAAAACTGTGAAAACTGATGTTTATAGGTTTGTTTTGTTGCTGTGGTGAGGGCAGGACCCTACCGCCATAGTCTCTGGCGGTAGGACCGTGTACCCTACCGCCAGCGACTATGGCGGTAGGGTTCTGCCCTCACCACAACCACTTGAAAAGGATAATGTACCCCCACCCCCCACACACACATACCCACCCATTCAGCATCTTTCTTCCCTGAGCTGGTCTTCTATTTTCCACCTCCCTCCCCATTGAAGCCCTCCCAAATCCATCTTCATTCTTTGAGATTTGTCCGGCGGATCCGGACTATTTTCATCTTTGAAGGTATCTCTATCACCCCTCTCACTTTGTTTGTTGGAATCACGTCATTTGGTTGCATTGTTAGCTTTGTTGCAAACCCTAGTTTTAGTCATTTTGTGTTAAATCAACTATCAAGTTCATTTGTAAGGTTATATATGTGCTTACTATAGTGCCAAGTTAGTGGATCTGGCACTTCATAGTACAAACTAGGGTTGTGGTTAGGGTTAGTGATTAGGGTTATGCTAATGATGAAAGTTTTAGTCTTCTTGTGTTAAATCAACTATCAAGTTGATTTATAAGGTTATATGTGCTTACTATAGTGCCAAGTTAGTGGATCTGACACTTCATAGTACAAACTAGGATTGTGGTTAGGGTTAGTGCTTAGGGTTACGCTTATGATGCCTTTGGTTTTTTGGTGTGAGAAGACCAAATGTGGGGTGGGGGTTGGTGCTTATGATTAGTGCTTAATGTTATGCTTACGATGACTAAGGGAGTCCTGGACTAGGGGGTGTCCGGATAGCCGGACTATCAATATCCGCCGGACTCCAAGACTACGAAGATACAAGATTGAAGACTACGGCTTGTGTCCGGATGGTACTTTCCTTGGCGTGGAAGGCAAGCTTGGCAATACGGATATGTAGATCTCCTACCATTGTAACCGACTTTGTGTAACCCTAGCCCTCTCCGGTGTCTATATAAACCAGAGGGCTTTAGTCCGTAGGACAACATACATCTCAACAACCATACCATAGGCTAGCTTCTAGGGTTTAGCCTCCTTGATCTCGTGGTAGATCTACTCTTGTACTACCCATATCATCAATATTAATCAAGCAGGACGTAGGGTTTTACCTCCATCGAGAGGGCCCGAACACAGGTAAAAACATTGTGTCCCTTGTCTCCTGTTACCATCCGCCTAGACGCACAGATTCGGGACCCCCTACCCGAGATCCGCCGGTTTTGACACCGACATTGGTGCTTTCATTGAGAGTTCCTCTGTGTCTTCACAGATAGGCTTGATGGCATCTCCAACCAGCAACGCTGTCTGTGGTGAGACTTTTCTCCCGGACAGATCTTCAGATTCAGCGGCTTAGCCTGGGCCAATTCACTTGGCCATCCGAGCAGATCGAAAGCTACGCTGTAGGGGAACATAGTAATTTCAAAAATTTCCTACGCACACGCAAGATCATGGTGATGCATAGCAACGAGAGGGAGAGTGTTGTCTACGCACTCGTGAGACCAAGCGAAGCGCTGACGCAACGTAGAGGAAGTAGTCGATGTCCTCCGGTCCAACCGATCCAAGCACCGCACTCCGGCACCTCCGAGTTCTTGACACGCAGACAGCTCGATGACGCACCTCGATCTCCAATCCAAGAGAGGCTCGAGGGGAGTTCCACAAGACGACGGCATGGTGACGATCTTGATGTTCTCTCGTCGAGGGCTTCGCCTAAGCACCGCTACAATATGATCGAGGTGTAATATCGTGGAGGGGGCACCGACACGGCTAAGGGACGATCTCAATGATCAACTTGTGTGTTCTAGGGTGCCCCTACCCCCCAGATATAAAGGAGGGAGGGAGGAGGTGGCGGCCCAAGGAGGGCGCCATAGGGGAGGGGAAACCTACTCCAAGTAGGTTTCCCCTTTTCCTTATCTTATTTGGAGGGAAGGAAGGAGTACTAGTATTAGGAAGTAGTACTAGTAGTAGGAAGGAAGAGGGGAAGGAGAAGGAAAGGGGCCGCCCCTCCCCAATTCGATTGGGCTTGGGGCGCGCCTCCCTTGTTCCTTCTCTCTTCCTCCTACATGGGCCCAATAAGGCCCATATACCTCCCGGGGTTCCAGTAACCTCTCTGAGCTCCAAACTTCTCCGGAACCTTTCCGGTGTCCAAATATATCCGCATAATATATCAATCTTTATGTCTCGACCATTTCGAGACTCCTCGTCATGTCCGTGATCATATCCGGACTCAACAACCTTCGTACATCAAAATACATAAACTCATAATATAAGCATCATCGAAACCTTAAGCGTGCGGACCCTACGGTTCGAGAACAATGTAGACATGACCGAGCATGTCTCGGTCAATAACCAATAGCGGGACTGGATGCCCATATTGGTTCCTACATATTCTACGAAGATCTTTATCGGTCAAACCGCACAACAACATACGTTGTTCCTTTGTCATCGGTATGTTACTTGCCCGAGATTCGATCGTTGGTATCCAATACCTAGTTCAATCTCGCACGCAAGTCTCTTTACTCGCTCCGTAATACATCATCCCGCAACTAACTCATTAGTTGCAATGCTTGCAAGGCTTAAATGATGTGCATTATCGAGAGGGCCCAGAGATACCTCTCCGACATTCGGAGTGACAAATCCTAATCTCAAATACGCGAACCCAACAAGTACCTTTGGAGACACCAGAGAGCACCTTTATAATCACCCGATTCACGCTAGACGTTTGGTAGCACACAAAGTGTTCCTCCGTAAACGGAGTTGCATAATCTCATAGTCATAGGAACATGTATAAGTCATGAAGAAAGCAATAGCAACATACTAAACGATCGGGTGCTAAGCTAACGGAATGGGTCATGTCAATCAGATCATTCAACCAATGATGTGATCCCGTTAATCAAATAACAACTCTTTGTCCATGGTTAGGAAACATAACCATCTTTGATTAACAAGCTAGTCAAGTAGAGGCATACTAGTGACACTCTGTTTGTCTATATATTCACACATGTATTATGTTTCCGGTTAATACAATTCTAGCATGAATAATAAACATTTTTCATGCTATAAGGAAATAAATAATAACTTTATTATTGCCTCTAGGGCATATTTCCTTCAGTCTCCCACTTGCACTAGAGTCAATAATCTAGATCACATCACTATGTGATTCACATCGATAGTTCACATCATCATGTGATTAACACCCATAGTTCACATCGCCATGTGACCAACACCCAAAGGGTTTACTAGATTCAGTAATCTAGTTCACATCGCTATGTGATTAACACCCAAAGAGTACTAAGGTGTGATCATGTTTTGCTTGTGAGAGAATCTTAGTCAACGGGTCTTTCACATTCAGATCCGTTATGTATTTTGCAATTTTCTATGTCTACAATGCTCTGCACGGAGCTACTCTAGCTAATTGCTCCCACTTTCAATATGTATCTAGATCGAGACTTAGAGTCATCCAGATTGGTGTCAAAACTTGCATCGACGTAACCCTTTACGATGAACCTTTTGTCACTTCCATAATCGAGAAACATATCCTTATTCCACTAAGGATAATTTTGACCGTTGTCCAGTGATCTACTCCTAGATCACTATTGTACTCCCTTGCCAAACTCAGTGTAGGGTATACAATAGATCCGGTACACAGCATGGCATACTTTATAGAACCTATGGCCAAGGCATAGGGAATGACTTTTATTCTCTTTCTATCTTCTGCCGTGGTTGGGTTTTGAGTCTTACTCAATTTCACACCTTGTAACACGTGCAAGAACTCTTTCTTTGACTGTTCCATTTTGAACTACTTCAAAATCTTGTCAAGGTATGTACTCATTGGAAAAACTTATCAAGTGTCTTGATCTATCTCTATAGATCTTGATGCTCAATATGTAAGCAGCTTCACCGAGGTCTTTCTTTGAAAAACTCCTTTCAAACACTCCTTTATGCTTTGCGAATAATTCTACATTATTTCCGATCTACAATATGTCATTCACATATACTTATCGAAATGTTGTAGTGCTCCCACTCACTTTCTAGTAAATACAGCTTCACCGCAAGTCTCAGATAAACTATATGCTTTGATCAACTTATCAAAGTGTATATTCCAACTCGAGATGCTTGCACCTGTCCATAGATGCACATTTTGTTAACACCTTTAGGCTCGACAAAACCTCTTGGTTGCATTACATACAACTCTTCTTTAAGAACTCCATTAAGGAATGCAGTTTTGTTTATCCATTTGCCAGATTTCATAAAATGCGGCAATTGCTAACATGATTCGGACAGACTTTTAAGCATCGATACAAGTGAGAAAATCTCATTGTATTCAACATCTTGAACTTTGTCAAAAACCTTTTTCGACAAGTCTAGCTTTGTAGATAGTAACACTACTATCAGCGTCCGTCTTCCTCTTGAAGATCCATTTATTTTCTATGGCTTGCCGATCATCGGACAACTCCACCAAAGTCCACACTTTGTTCTCATACATGGATCTCATCTCGATTTCATGGCCTCAAGCCATTTCATGAATCTGGGCTCATCATCGCTTCCTCATAGTTCGTAGGTTCATCATGGTCTAGTTACATGACTTCCAGAACAGGATTACCGTACCACTCTGGTGCGGATCTCACTCTGGTTTACTTACGAGATTCAGTAGTAACTTGACATGATCATCATCATTAGCTTCCTCACTAATTGGTGTAGTAGTCACAGGAACAGATTTCTGTGATGAACTACTTTCCAATAAGGGAGTAGGTACAATTACCTTATCAAGTTCTACTTTCCTCCCACTCACTTCTTTTGAGAGAAACTCCTTCTCTAGAAAGAATCCATTTATTAGCAACGAATGTTTTGCCTTCGGATCTGTGATAGAAGGTGTACCCAACAATTTCCTTTGGGTATTCTATGAAGACGCACTTCTCCGATTTGGGTTTGAGCTTATCAGGATGAAACTTTTTCGCATAAGCATCGCAGCCCCAAACTTTAAGAAACGACAACTTTGGTTTCTTGCTAAACCACAGTTCATATAGTGTCGTCTCAACGGATTTAGATGGTGCCCTATTTAACGTGAATGCAGTTGTCTCTAATGCATGATCCCAAAACGATATTGGTAAATCGGTAAGAAACATCATAGATTGTACTATATCCAATAAAGTACGGTTATGACGTTCGGACACACCATTATGATGTGGTGTTCGGTGGCATGAATTTGTGAAACTATTCCACATTGTTTTAATTGAAGACCAAACTCAGAACTCAAATATTTGTCTCCGCGATCGATCGTAGAAACCTTATTTTCTTGTCACGATGATTTTTCCACTTCACTCAAATTCTTTGAACCTTTCAACTATTTCAGACTTATGTTTCATCAAGTAGATATACCCATATCTGCTCAAATCATCTGTGAAGGTCGAAAATAACGATAACCGCCATGAGCCTTAACACTCATTGGATCGCATACATCAAGATGTATTATTTCCAATAAGTCGTTGCTCGCTCCTTTCGTTCGGAGAACGGAGTCTTAGTCATCTTGCCCATGAGGCATGGTTCGTAAGCATCAAGTGATTCATAATCAAGTGATTCCAAAATCCCATCAAGATGGAGTTTCTTCATGTGCTTTACACCAATATGACCTAAACGGCAATTGCCACAAATAAGTTGCACTATCATTATTAACTTTGCATCTTTTGGTTTCAATATTATGAATATGTGTATCACTACGATCGAGATCCAATGAACCATTTTCATTGGGTGTGTAACCATATAAGGTTTTATTCATGTAAATGTAACAACAGTTTATTCTCTTACTTAAATGAATAACCGTATTGCAATAAACATGATCAAATCATATTCATGCTCAACGCAAACACCAAATAACATTTATTTAGGTTCAACACTAATCCCGAAAGTATAGGGAGTGTGCGATGATGATCATATCAATCTTGAAACTACTTTCAACACACATCGTCACTTCACCCTTAACTAGTTTCTGTTTATTCTGCAATTCCCATTTCGAGTTACTACTCTTAGTAACTGAACCAGTACCAAATACCGAGGGGTTGCTATAAACACTAGTAAAGTACACATCAATAACATGTATATCAAATATACCTTTGTTTACTTTGCCATCCTTCTTATCCGCCAAATACTTGGGGTAGTTCGCTTCAAAGAATCAGTCCCTTTGCAGTAGAAGCACTTAGTTTCAGGCTTAGGTCCAGACTTGGGATTCTTCACTTGAGCAACAACTTGCTTGCCGTTCTTCTTGAAGTTCCCTTCTATCCCTTTGCCCTTTTCTTGAAACTAGTGGTCTTGTTAACCATCAACACTTGATGTTCTTTCTTGATTTCTACCTTCATCGATTTCATCATCATGAAAAACTCGGGAATTATTTTCATCATCCCTTGCATACTATAGTTCATCACGAAGTTCTACTAACTTGGTGATGGTGATTAGAGAATTCATCAATCACTATCTTATCTCGGAAGATTAACTCCCACTTGATTCAAGCGATTATTTTACCTGCATAATCTGAGCACATGCTCACTAGTTGAGCGATTCTCCTCCATTTTTAGCTATAGAACTTGTTGGAGACTTCATATCTCTTAACTCGGTATTTGCTTGAAATATTAACTTCAACTCTGGAACATCTCATATGGTCCATGATGTTCAAAACATCTTTGAAGTCCCGATTCTAAGCCATAAAGCATGGTGCACAAAACTATCAAGTAGTCATCATATTGAGCTAGCCAAACGCTCATAACATCTCGATCGCGCTCCTGCAATAGGTCCATCACCTAGCGGTGCATTAAGGACATAATTCTTCAGGCAGCATTGAGGATAAACCTCGATCGCGGATCCAATCCGCATCATTGCTACTAACATTTTTCAACACAATTTTCTAGGAACATATGAAAATAAACATATGAAAGCAACAACGCGAGCTATTGATCTACAACATAATTTGCAAAATACTACCGGGACTAAGTTCATGATAAATTTAAGTTCAATTAATCATATTACTTAAGAACTCCCACTTAGGCAGACATCTCTAGTCATCTAAGTGATCACGTGATCCAAATCAACTAAACCATAACCGATCATCACGTGAGATGGAGAAGTTTTCAATGGTGAACATCTTATGTTGATCATATCTACTATATGATTCACGCCGACCTTTCGGTCTCCGTGTTCCGAGGCCATATCTGCATATGCTAGGCTCGTCAAGTTTAACTCGAGTATTCGCGTGTGCAAAACTGGCTTGCACCCGTTGTAGATGGACGAGAGCTTATCACACCCGATCATCACGTGGTGTCCGGGCACGATTTAACTTTGGCAACGGTGCATACTCGTGGAGAACACTTCTTGATAATTTAGTGAGAGATCATCTTAAAATGCTACCGTCAATCAAAGCAAGAATAAGATGTATAATAGATAAACATCATATGCAATCAAAATATGTGACATGATATGGCCATGATCATCTTGCGCCTTTGATCTCCATCTCCAAAGTACTGTCATGATCTCTATCGTCACCGGCACGACACCATGATCTTCATCATCTTGATCTATATCAATGTGTCATCACATGGTTGTCTCACCAACTATTGCTCTTACAACTATTGCTATCGATAGCGATAAAGTAAAGCAATTATTTGGCACTTGCATCTTATGCAACAAAGAGACATCCATAGGGCTTCGCCATTGTCGATAACTTCAACAAAACATGATCATCTCATACAACAACTTATATCTTATCACGCCTTGACCATATCACATCACAACATGCCCCGCAAAAACAAGTTAGACGTCCTCTACTTTGTTGTTGCAAGTTTTACGTGGCTGCTACGGGCTTAAGCAAGAACCAAGATCACCTACGCATCAAAACCACAACGATAGTTTGTCAAGTTGATGCTATTTTAACCTTCGCAAGGACCGGGCGTAGCACACTCGGTTCAACTAAAGTTGGAGAAACCGACACCGCTAGTCACCTGTGTGCAAAGCACGGCGGTAAAACCAGTCTCGTAAGCGTGACGCGTAATGTCGGTCCGGCCGCTTCATCCAACAATACCGCCAACCAAAGTATGACATGCTAGTAAGCAAGATGACTTATATCGCCCACAACTCACTTGTGTTCTACTCGTGCATATAACATCAAACCATAAAACCTAGGCTCGATGCCTTTGTTGGGGAACGAGTAATTTCAAAATTTCCTACGCACACGCAAGATCATGGTGATGCATAGCAACGAGGGGAGAGTGTTGTCTACGCACTCGTAGACCGAGCGAAGCGCTGACGCAACATAGAGGAAGTAGTCGACGCCCTCCCGGTCCAACCGATCCAAGCACGTTACATTCGGCACCTCCGAGTTCTTGACACGCAGACAGCTCGATGACGCCTCGATCTCCAATCCAGAGAGGCTCGAGGGGAGTTCCACAAGACGACGGCGTGCAGGACGATCTTGATGTTCTCTGTCGCAGGCTTCGCCTAAGCACCGCTACAATATGATTGAGGTGTAATATCGTGGAGGGGGCACCGACACGGCTAAGGGACGATCTCAATGATCAACTTGTGTGTTCTAGGGTGCCCCTACCCCAGATATAAAGGAGGAGGGAGGAGGTGGCCGCCCAAGGGGGCGCCATAGGGGGGGGAAACCTACTCCAAGTAGGTTTCCTTTTCCTTATCTTATTTGGAGGGGAAGGAAGGAGTACTAGTATTAGGAAGTAGTACTAGTAGTAGGAAGGAAGAGAGGGGAAGGAGAAAGGAAGGGGGCCGCCCCTCCCCAATCGGATTGGGCTTGGGGGTGGGCCCCTCCCTTGTTCCTTCTCTCTTCCTCCTACATGGGCCCAATAAGGCCCATATACCTCCCGGGGTTCCAGAACCTCCTGAGCTCCAAACTTCTCCTAACCTTTCGGTGTCCAAATATATCCGTCCAATATATCAATCTTTATGTCTCGACCATTTCGAGACTCCTCGTCATGTCCGTGATCATATCCGGACTCAACAACCTTCGTACATCAAAATACATAAACTCATAATATAACATCATCGAAACCTTAAGCGTGCGGACCCTACGGTTCGAGAACAATGTAGACATGACCGAGACATGTCTCCGGTCAATAACCAATAGCGGGACCTGGATGCCCATATTGGTTCCTACATATTCTACGAAGATCTTTATCGGTCAAACCGCACAACAACATACGTTGTTCCTTTGTCATCGGTATGTTACTTGCCCGAGATTCGATCGTCGATATCCAATACCTAGTTCAATCTCGCTATCGCAAGTCTCTTTACTCGTTCCGTAATACATCATCCCGCAACTAACTCATTAGTTGCAATGCTTGCAAGGCTTAAATGATGTGCATTACCGAGAGGGCCCAGAGATACCTCTCCGACATTCGGAGTGACAAATCCTAATCTCAAATACGCCAACCCAACAAGTACCTTTGGAGACACCAGAGAGCACCTTTATAATCACCCGATTACGTTGTAGACGTTTGGTAGCACACAAAGTGTTCCTCCGTAAACGGAGTTGCATAATCTCATAGTCATAGGAACATGTATAAGTCATGAAGAACGCAATAGCAACATACTAAACGATCGGGTGCTAAGCTAACGAAATGGGTCATGTCAATCAGATCATTCAACCAATGATGTGATCCCGTTAATCAAATAACAACTCTTTGTCCATGGTTAGGAAACATAACCATCTTTGATTAACAAGATAGTCAAGTAGAGGCATACTAGTGACACTCTGTTTGTCTATATATTCACACATGTATTATGTTTCCGGTTAATACAATTCTAGCATGAATAATAAACATTTATCATGATATAAGGAAATAAATAATAACTTTATTATTGCCTCTAGGGCATATTTCCTTCAACGCCCCTGGCCGTCAGGTCAGATTTGGAAGCTTAAACTTCACGGCCGATGTCCGCGGAGACTTGATCTTCGACGGACTCGGGCCTGTACCGAAGCGTGCCGCCTTCGTGACGATGGGCGTGATCTAGCTAGCTGCGCCAACACAGTGCCTTTGGTGGTCGACACGGATCAGCTCCGCCACTAGCCCGGAGCCGATCGCCCAGATCGAGGGCCGGTGGATAGACGCCGCCCTGGGGGCTTCAACATCCACGGTGATGGAGCCGAACACCTATCTTGTCCCCGGCGAAACTCGTGATTCCGAGGCGCCGGACTCTTGCCGGACCAACCTCCCGCGCCCCTACCAATCGATCAGATCGGGCGCGGTTATGGAATTCACCGCGCATGACATATTCCAACACTCGCCTTTTGGCGATATCCTGAATTCATTAAATCATCTCTCGTTATCGGGAGAGTCCTGGCCGGACTATGGCCAGGATGGTTGGAGTACGGACAACGAAGAAATTCAGAGCCCACCCACCACCCACTTTGTAGCCACTGTCGAGGATTTAACCGACATGCTAGACTTCGACTCCGACGACATCGACACTATGGACGACGATGCCGGAGACGAACAGGAGCCAGCGCCTACAGGGCACTGGAAGACCACCTCGTCATACGACATATATATGGTGGACACCCCAAAAGAAGGGGATGGCGAAGAAGCAGCGGAGGCAGACTCTCTAAAGAAGCAGCCCAAACACCGACGTCAGCGGCGCCGCTCTAAATCCCGCCACAGCAAGAATGGAGATTCCGCACAGAGACAATAATACTCGTAAAGTGCCGAAGACAATCCCTCCAAAGAAGACTCAGCAGCAGAGGATGAAGAAGCAAGCCCCCACGAGGGCGGCGCATTTAAGGGGTTGAGGACGATAACTATATGCCTCCCTCCAAGACGGCAAGCCTCAACGATGACGAATTCGCTGCACCGAGGATCCCGTCAACAAGAGCGCTTCAAGCGCAGCTTATCGCCACAAAGAAACAGCCTAAAGAAAAAGCAGCAGCAGCTTCAAGTCGATCAGGACCATCGCCGATCGATGGACCGAGGTCCTCGCGTCAAGAGTATAAACTCAAACGCCTCCAAAAGTTACCTAAGACGCAAGCTGCTCCTCGATTAGAGGAGGAAGCATACATACCTCCATCACCAACAAGACGATATGGTCGACCGACCACCCCGTGGTCGTGATGAGAGGCATCCAGCCCCACCAAGACCTTACCCCGCATCGCTCCAAAAGCACGGCCAAGAGGGAACGCTACCGGACTTGCGAGACATATTGATGACAAAGCAAGGCAATCCAGATCCATCTATGGATCACGTGGGCGCTTTACGACCCACGCATTTAATATCGTCGTGCCGGATACAATAACCCCGACCGGGCCGAACACAGCAGACAGCGCTCTCTCGAGCTGCGTCGCGACATCGCTCAATACAGGGGCGCCGCACACCCGTTATGCTTCACTGATGAAGTAATGGATCATCAGATCCCCGAAGGGTTCAAATCGTGAACATCGAATCTTACGATGGCACAACAGATCCCGCGGTGTGGATTGAAGACTATCTTCTCCACATCCATATGGCCCGCGGCGACGATCTACACGCCATCAAGTACCTCCCACTTAAGCTTAAAGGACCAGCTCGGCATTGGCTTAACAGCTTGCCCGCAGAGTCAATTGGGTGTTGGGAAGACCTGGAGGCCGCATTCCTTGATAACTTCCAAGGCACATATGTGCGACCACCAGACGCTGATGACCTAAGCCACATCATTCAGCAGCCAGACAAATCGGCCAGACAATTCTGGACACGGTTCTTGACAAAGAAAATCAAATCGTCGATTGTTCGGATGCAGAGGCCCTTGCAGCCTTCAAACATAACATCCGGGACGAATGGCTAGCCCGGCACCTGGGGCAGGAAAAGCCGAAATCCATGGCAGCCCTCACATCGTTAATGACCCGCTTTTGTGTGGGAGAGGACAGCTGGCTAGCCCGCAGCAACAATCTCCGTAAAAATTCTGGCAGTCCGGATACTAAGGACAACAACGGCAGGTCACGTCGAAACAAAAACAAGCGCCGCATTAACGGCGACGATAAGGAGGATACGGCGGTCAACGCCGGATTCCGAGGCTCTAAACCCGGTCAGCGGAAGAAGCCATTTAAAAGAACCACTCCGGGTTCGTCCAATCTGGACCGAATACTCGACCGCTTATGCCAGATACATGGCACCTCTGAAAAGCCAGCTAACCACACCAATAGAGATTGTTGGGTGTTCAAGCAGGCTGGCAAGTTAATTGTCAAAACAATGACAAGGGGCTAAATAGCGGCGACAAGGAAGAGACCCGCCGCCGAACAATAGAGGATGAAGGGTTTTCCCCACAAGTGCGGACGGTGAATATGATATACGCGACCCATATACCCAAGAGGAGAGGAAACGCGACCACGGACGCCTATGTGATGGAGCCATCGCCCCAAAGTTCAACCCATGGTCCTCTTGCCCGATCACTTTCGATCGAAGAGACCATCCGACCATCATACGCCATGGCAGATTCGCCGCATTGGTTTTAGACCCAATCGTCGATGGGTTCCACCTCACGATAGTCCTGATGGACGGCGGTAGTAGCCTGAACCTGCTTTATCAGGATACAAGTCGCAAAATGGGCATAGACCCATCAAGGATTAAACCTACAAAGACAACCTTTAAAGGTGTCATCCTGTGAGTGGAAGCCAAGCAGACAGGCTCACCACACCGAAGTGGTCTTGGATCCCGGATAATTTCCGGTTAAGAGTTAATCTTCGACATAGTCCCATTTTGCAGCGGCTATCACGCTCTGCTCGGACGAACCGCGTTTGCAAAATTCAACGCGGTGCCGCATTATGCATACCTAAAGCTCAAGATGCCAGGCCCTCGTGGAGTCATCACGGTCAATGGGAATACGGAACGCTCCCTCCGAACGGAGGAACATACAGCGGCTCTCGCGGCGGAAGTACAGAGCAGCCTTCTCAGGCAATTCTCAAGTCCGGCAGTTAAAAAGCCGGATACAGCAAAGCGCGCCCGGAGCAATACCAACCAAGACCACCTGGCGCGATCAGAGCACACGTAGCAATGCGGCCCCAACCCTCACCCACGCATGATCGCAAGAATAACACTCCGCGTACATCATTACGCTTTGGAGATACCATGGGTGCAGGGAAAGGGGCAAGATCACAATGGACCCAGAGTGCGGCTCGACCACACCAGGGGCTCACAAGTGCGCCTCCTTTCTTTTTTATTTTTCTTCTTCTTTTATGTACACAGGACTCTGTTAACCAGACGCCCTGTCCGGTGGCGAACCTGCCGAACTCATGATACAACAGTCAGGGACTAAAGAAGGCCGCGACAAACATTCAGGTGGTCTCAATTACGAGCATCAAATTCGATTATATACACCAAGTCTGCAGCTCATCCATGGAGGGGGACATGTTTATTTAGTCCAAATCCCTTGCTTACCGCACTATTTGTATCAGTCCGATCTACTATCAGACTTCCTTTCATAATTAATGCAGCACACCTTTATTGCAATTGCATTATCTTTTATATATATGTTCATTACATGACATCTTGCACCCGTATATTTTGGTACAGCCGAATACGCCAGGGGCTTATGTTCCCCAAATTATGGTGTGATAAAGTCCGAACACTTTCACAAGTGCGGCACCCCGAACTTATAGCATTATATGAATCGGCTCAATCATGTCTTGGGTCAATAGTTGGGTTTGCCGGCCCCACGTTTTGGTACCTTACGCCCGCTCATCGGCTAAGGTGGCATCGCGTAACCACTGCGATTGCGCCCGGTTGAGCCGGATAACGCCAAAGGAGAAAGCTAAACCGACGGCATGATAAGGCGAGACCGGTCGCTGTTCGAGAGGTTTTTTTGGGTCCTTAAAGACTCACGCCGCTTCGAGCAAAGTTCCGGATAATGTCCGACAAAGGCGTGGATAGCTCCCTGGATTCGGTCTTCCGAATACCAGGGGCTTCGCCGAAATTTAAAATTATAGAATTCTATTGCTAAGTGAGAGTGTTCAAGCATTATAAGTCCGGTTGCCTTGTTCGTCGTGTTGAGCGCCTCCTAGATGGACCCAAAATGGGAACAAGAGTGCTCAAGTTTATCCGAACACCCCAAAGACTTGTGGCTTGGGGGTGAAGCCAACGACTTGCCATCTCTCGATTTTATAAACGGCCGCATGAAGGTAATATTTTAAATTAAACAAGCATTGCTCATGGCGATATGAACGAAGTGTTCAGCATGAGGATAAATATCTGCGAAGTTCACTCAAAATTATATTCCGGAGCACTCATCCGCAATATCGTAGGCTCCCTTCAGACAATTTTATAATACTTCTCCGCGGCGATACTCCTTGCCCGGTGGCGGGTCCGTGAGAAGCTTCTCCGCATCCGGTTTGCCCCATTGCACCTTTATGTGGGCAAGGGCCCGACGAGCGCCTTCGACATGTGGAGCGCTGACTACATCAAGCCGGGGCATGCATCCACCAGCCGCCAGACGAGGCCAAAGTAGCTTCCAGCATGGCTGTCCAGCCACAACCGGACTATGAGACCCTTCATGGCCTCCTCGGCTACCTTTAGGAGTTCGACCACCGCTTCATTTGGTCGCTTGGGGGCACGGATGGCAGGCCTCGAATCGAGACCAAGACCTTCTCCGCCGAGCTCCCTCCTCGCCACGATAGAATGCGGCGCATCGCGCACTATGCGGCAGATCCGCAAACGCCTCGAGAGCTCCGAATTCGGGTAAGTGTCGTAGTTTACATTAACATGCGCTTTGCATGAAAAATGCCTTACCCGCCGCTATCTTCTTTATGTCCTCAACCTCCGAAGGGCCTTACGGGCCTCGGCCTTGGCGGACTTGGCACTTTCGAGTGCCGAGGCAAGCTCGGACTCTCGAGTCTTGGAGTCACGCTCCAAACTCTCATGTTTTTCCATGAGAGCCTGGAGCTCTTGCCGAACTTCCGCCAACCGTGCGTCTTGCTTTTCTCGCTCAGCCTGCCTGCGGTAGCAGATTATGCTCGCCGCGGACACGGCATCCTTCAGGTTGCCACCTCGTTAGTGGCCCCGCAATATACATATTATCCTCGTTAATCTTATTTGCAACCAAAATCCTTTTTCAGAAGGTACTTATTCAAAGAGGTGTTACTCACCTTCTTTTTCCTTGAGCTGCTTCTTCAAGATGGCCGAGCTCTTGCTCGGACCGCCGAGATCCTTCTTCAAGACGTCAACCTCCGCCGTTAGTGCGGCAGAGGTCAAGCAGCAGCCTGCAAACCCATATTGACATATTTTAGGCAACCTCACAGATATCTTGTTAGATCCTTAGTCCGTCTTTTCTTTCCGAACACGAACTAAGCATCAGGGCTACTTGTCTATGCGGTATTACATTTCATAATTTTAACTTCTTACCTCAAAGCTCGTTAGAAGGCTGCTGCGCAGCTTCGGTCAGCCCGCTCTTGGCGAAGTGAACCTTTCAATCACCGCACTCATGATAGTGCGGTGTTCTTCCTCGATGGAAGCGCCTTTAAGCGCCTCCAACAAGTTATCCGCGCCCGGTTGGACGGAGGCCACCGGCGCCACGATCCTGCCCTTCTTTGAAGGGCGCTTGCCGGACTCTGGAACCACCGCGGGTTCCGGATGTAGAGTCCGCACGAAGTCCGAGAGGTCGCCGACGGCGCTCCGAGCCTCCTCCCGATGGGTCCTCTTTGGGATCCCACCTCGGCGCCCTCGTCGTGGCGTGGTAGTAGAGGCACTCGGGATGGAATTCACGTCCGATGAGGCGCTGACCCGCTTCGATGAGTCGGGAGATCATCCTTGGCGGACTACGGACGAATGCGGCGTTAGAAGGATACTACGCGACATAAAAGAAATTACACATCAAGGATCCGGATACTTACGATCTCGCCGGACGCTTGGCCCTTGGGGCCACTCATCCTCGCCAACGCTGATGTTGAAAACTGTCCGGGGATAGTTCTCCCCTCTTGACCCTTCGCCTCCCGATTGGGGAAGCCTTCCTCTTCTTCTCTCCTCCTCCGGAGAGAATACTCCTCCTCCTCGTCTTCGGGGAGGAGTCCTCGTCGTCGTCAGACGCTCGATTATGGAACTCTTCGAGTCCCGCTGCCACCTTCTTGGTTTTCTTCTCAAGCACCACGTGCGGTGCCGAACCAGCAGCCCGCTAAGCGGGCGCCCACTGGTCTTCGGCATGGGAGCCGGGCTGATGAGCAGCTTGGCCTTCTCCATCCATTCTTGTCAAAGGAAGAGGCGAATGAAACCTCACTAGAGTCAATCTAATATCACAAGTGTCCCGTAATGGGGTTGAATCACTTACCTTGTCGGGCTGGACATCATGAGCTGAATCCGCGATCTTCCGTCAGCGGATGCGGGCCTCGGCGCCTTTGAACAGCACCCTCCAGCGCCAGTATGTTGTATCGAAGAGCCCGCTTAGCACTGGTGCTGTTCGGATTGAACTCCCACAAATTAAATGCTCGTTTTGGCATGGGAGGATCCCACGGATGAGCATGACTTGGACCACGCCGACGAGCCCGAGCCTATTGCTCACCATCTTCTTGATGTAAGCTCGAGTCCCGCCACCTCCATCGGATTGCCCCACCGCAAGCCCTTCTCTTTCCGTGAGGTGAGCTGCGTGGGGATACCAGATCTGAACTCGGGGGCCGCCGCCCATGTGGGTTTGCGCGGCTCGGTGATGTAGAACCACCCCGATTGCCACCCCTTATCCCTTATATATAGGCGGACAAAACTATGCGTCCCCCACCAGCCTGGTAAAACTCGCTTATCTCCCAAGCGCCACCATCAATGGCGCGGTTGGGTTACCCACGCACGTAATGATGAGAATCCCGGAATAAGGGGAACACGATCTCTGCTTCGACAAGACGTGCCAAGGAAACCGCTTCGCTAAACGTGTTGAGGTGGTATAGTAAAAAACGATTCAAACAAAGGCTTGGTTGCGGTGTGATGTCACGCCGCATAATACGTCAGCACTGAGCTAAGTGTGCATTTTATTCTCTCTACGGTGGAATGTGGAATTTATTTTGCAGAGCCGGACACTATCCTGGTGTTCATGATCTTCTCTGGATTATTCAAAGGAGGAACCCGCCTTGCAATGCCGAACATTATGCACGCCGGACTTATCGTCATTGAAGACAAGTTAGAGGGGCTCTTGAGGAGTCTGGACTAGGGGTGTCCGGATAGCGGACTATCAATATCCGCCGGACTCCAAGACTACGAAGATACAAGATTGAAGACTCCGGCTCGTGTCCGGATGGTACTTTCCTTGGCGTGGAAGGCAAGCTTGGCAATACGGATATGTAGATCTCCTACCATTGTAACCGACTCTGTGTAACCCTATCCCTCTCCGGTGTCTATATAAACCGGAGGGCTTTAGTCCGTAGGACAACATACATCTCAACAACCATACCATAGGCTAGCTTCTAGGGTTTAGCCTCCTTGATCTCGTGGTAGATCTACTCTTGTACTACCCATATCATCAATATTAATCGAGCAGGACGTAGGGTTTTACCTCCATCGAGAGGGCCCGAACCTGGGTAAAAACATTGTGTCCCTTGTCTCCTGTTACCATCCGCCTAGACGCACAGTTCGGGACCCCCTACCCGAGATCCGCCGGTTTTGACACCGACAATGACCGTTATAGTTACCCTCGACTTGTAGGATGCAACCAATCATCTTTATTGAGTCTTCCGTGGAGGCGGCGGCAAAGCATGAACGTGAAGTCATTGAGGAAAAGATGAAGCTGTGGGTAGAAGCCGTCGATGCATTGAATGCGGCTTGTAGTGACTTTTCAAAGTACTATGTGAGTGAGTGTGACGATGACAAAGTTGAGTTCTATGAAGGTAAACAGAAAAACATAAGCAAGCTCAAGAAGGAAGAGAAATTTCATAGACGTGCTCTTGCAAGGCAAATTGCATTGTGCGGTACAAGGGATGAAGTGCATGAGATGGACTTGAAAAACCCCGGCCAGATCAGGCTAGTTAGGCAACCATCTTCGCCGATAGCTAGTCGGGCTTCTCGTTGGGCTTGGGTCCGTGAAAGAAATGATGCCATTTGCTCCAACCCAGGGCCGTACGACAAAGATGTCATGTTGATGGACGAATAGAGTTATTTCAAACACATGATGTTCTAGTGTCATTTGGAATATAATGGCATGTACCCTTATCATTTATGTAATCCAAGTCATTTGAATTCGATTATGATGGACGAATAGAATTCCCACTTATGTTATGTAAGCCAAGTCATTTGAATTCGATCTTACGTTATGTACCTTATGTCATTTGAACCACTAAGAACTTTGTGTCTTAGGTCATTATGAGTAAGTTATGCTTTGTGTTTGTCTTATGTCATTTGACCCTAGTTTTGTTTTTTTCCATTCAATGTAGCATGGAAAAAAGGAACCCTGAGGTGCAGATAGCATATGAGAAGTGTGAAGTGGAACGACGCCGTAGGATGCTGAGGGAGCTTCGAAAATGGATTAAGAGTTGTGAATAGGCAAGCGCGGCTAAGAGTGATTTCAACAAGTATGTGTTCTGTGAGTTCCCTGAAGAGTTTGAGAGAGAAAAATGGAAGATAGTTAATGAGTTGCGGGAGAAGGAAGATGAGTGTAGATGGACTTTGGCAATGGAGATAGCATTTTCCGTAAGCATTGACGAATTTGAGGAGGTGGACATGGCAAAGCCCGGACAGATCATTGGATGGGCAATCAAACAAGGAGTGTTGGAGAAACCAACCCGACGTGCACGATGGGCCTGGTTCCGTGAGGAAAAGGGTTGCATGATCCATTAGGCGGGTTCTGCAGAGTATGAACCAAAGCCTAATCCAAAGCGTGCTGCACTAATCAAATGTATTAAGCAGGTTAGGGCGTCTTTTCCGGCTCCACGCCCACCAATAGTAGTTCCTACTCATGCACTACCTCTAAGACTAGTCCGTCCTCCACGGCCACCAGTCCTACCTCCTCGTGTGCCACCGGAACCTCCTCTACGAACACCTGTTTGGCTAGAGCTCGTGTTGGCATCGGTCCTTGGTTTTTTGGTGCATGTCCTAACATTGTGTCCCGGATCGTCACATTGTCCACAGTTGTTGATGTCCGGTGGCTCCATGAAATGACCGCTACCAAACTGTTTCATTCCGGTGTAACCAGCTAGATCATCCATGTCACTCCTAAACCTCTTCTTTCTTCTTCTTCCCTTTGTAGGCACCATGAGTTCAGGGTCAGGCACAATATGTGGGCCATCGTACTCAGGCCTCTGTGACTGGTCAAGGAAAGGATGAAATCGAGGCACCCATGTCAACCTCGTGGCTTCCAATGTGAACTCCTGCAACCGCACGGTCCTCCCATCCGAAACATGCAAGTTTCTCGCCTTGGCCACCATCATCAAATGCGAGCACGGCCAGTGGTACTTATGAGGCCTCTCACACTGACACCACCGGTTCCTGAGGTCCACCTTATACGCAACACCGCCGTAAGCCACACCGTCTCGTGTTGTGCCACCTGGCTCATCCACTTGGTAGATCATTTCTTTTTCGTTGAATCTAATGATTTGTTGATGCGAGGACTTCCCTGCTTGAAACCTCAACCAATCATCAACCTTGTCGGGATACTCTTTTTCTCACCTATCCATTTGGCGGTGGTTTCGGAATGCCTAAGATAATACTCGTTCAGCTTGAAGAAGGTGTATTTCAGTATTGCAGTCACCGGCAAAGAACGGACGCCCTTAAGCACATTGTTGAAGCATCCAACCATGTTGCTCGTCATGTCACCGTATCCCCAACCTCCTTCATCGTAAGCGCATGACCACTTATGCTTCTCCCCATAATTCCTTTCCAAGAATGCTCTTCCACCTTTGTTCTTTGCCAAAGCCTTGAAGAGTTTATCATACCGGATTTTGAATGAACTGACAGTGAATGCCACACAAACATGGGTAAGGTCTTTGCAAAACTCCTTGCTCTTGCATGCCCGGTAAAAGTTCGCCACAAAATGCCTCATGCACCATCGGTCATGAAGCTTTGGAAGCCCAGGAATGACAACTTCTATGGCTTTGAGAATGCCATGGTGCCGGTCCAATATAATGCATACCTGCCTCTTTCCAATCACCTTGGTCCTCACATGCCCCATGAACCACTCCCAATTGTCGTCATGCTCGGAAGGAACTAAAGCAAAGTCCACCGGCAACACGTTATCATTGGACGAATGAGCCATTGCCACCATTAGTGTGCCCTTGTATTTGCCGGTCAAGAAAGTGCCATCTATAGACAACACCGGACGACAATGCTTAAATGCCTCGATGCATTGCCCAAAACTCCAGAAGGCACGATGAAACACTCCGTCAATGTCCTCAACCCCATGTTGCATGCCTGGGTTCTTATGTGCAATGGCTCCCAACATCCTCGGAAGAATATTGTATGCGGCCGCATAATCACCGTGCAACATCCTAATAGCATTTGACTTGGCCTTCCATACCTTCCCATAGTTGACCTTGTATCCGTACATTTTTTCAACAATAATCATCAGAAACTTCACCTTCACGGTTGGGTCATGGGATATCTCATTCAATAATTTGTAGCCAAGAAACTCTGAAATGAGTTGACGGTGGCCCTTGCTTCGGTCAGCTTTGTCTGGAGGTATGCACTCGTGAGTAGCTACACAACTTTTCAACTCCCATTGGCCCATTTCTTGAATTTTTCTTCCACGAACCTTCCATTTACAACCGTATTTGTCACACTTCACGGTGTACCGCACCTCTTGGTTCGAATGACCAACAACAAATGGCCTATGGTTCCGAATGGCATAGTCACTCAACCACATCTTAAACTCTTGGAAGCACCCAAACTTGATGCCTTTTTGCAAATGAGAATTCTCGTCCTCACCCTTTGGCCTTGGATCGCCGACTCTTGGGCACGGTTTTGGTTCAACCAACCCCAGTCTCATGCCACCATCAACAATGGCATTGTCGGCAAGGCTAAGATCACGAAACAATGGGGGTCCTATTTCCTTGCCATGCACCTCCTTGAAGAATTGATTTTCTTGCACCGTGAATCCATCTTCGTCCAAATCTTCCTCAGGACCCTCGTCATCCGAGCCATAACCACACATACGGTTATAAGGGAGGCTACAATCCATGTCTTGTTGATGGACAATGACATCAAGTTACCTATTGGATTGTAATGAATCTCTTCTTCTTCCGCATAAGCATCATCATCATCATCAACATGATCCATAGCTAGAATCTTTGGGTCTTCAATTACTGTGGCTCTATCATTCATCTCCACTTCGTTTGATTGACTACTTGGTGGTTGGCTATAAGAATTGGGGACATACACCTCAACCCTAGCATCATGTATTGGGGAGGAGGCATGCCGGTTCAAGTCAATTTTTAGCAGAGGAGCATCAACCTTGCTGGCAAATAATTCAAGTGAGTTGTCTTGTGATTGCTCTACTTTACCCTTGTACACCTTCCAATGCAATTCCGAGGTGATAGGCATACTCTTCAACCGAGACTTCACCCCCACTCCAACATCATACCTTCCAATAAGTTTAACCTCATCACTTGGGTCCATCCCCTTCATCGTCATTGCCATTCATAAATATCTCCTTATCCAAATAATGGAGATTCACGAGACTACCCATCTAAATAAATTTTAGAAAATGACAACGATAGCCGGCAACATAATATGGGACAATATCCATTGTGCATCCCATGGATCGATAAAAGTTCTATGCAATACATTTAAGCAACAAAACAAATAACAACTAAAGAACAAAACATCATGGGTTAACCCTAACAACTAAAAAAATGACTTTGCTTAACACTAACCCTAACCCTAGAAATAACCAAAACAATAACCATAGATCTAGCTACAAACAACAAAGTTAGCACACTACACATGGTCAATCACACATATACAACCCTAGATCTAGATCTACCATCCATCAAATCCATTGATTTCACACAAAAAGTAGCACAACTAGGGTTTGCATAAAAGAAATCAATGCCATCAAATAAGTTGATTCCAACCAACCAAAAAGAAGAGAGTGGGTGAGGTACCTTGAGTGATGAAAATGGCCTCAATCCACCGGAGAAAACTCAAGCAATGGAGATGAATTTGGTGGAGCCCTAGGATGGGGGAGAGAGGGGAGAGGGGCTCAGCTCGAGGAAGAAAGGATTTGGGGGCGAATGGGTGGCTTGGGGGGCCCACCTAACCCCCAGCCATTGGTTTTGTGCATTCAGCACCCTACCGCCACAGTCTCTGGCGGTCGGCTACCTAGACCTACAGCCACGGCCAGTGGCGGTAGCCACTTATCCACGTCAGCAGGCAGACAACGCCGTCGATGTTGACCCTGTCCCTACCACCAGAGCCGGTGGAAGTAGGGTGTTCTAGCCTACCGTCAGCTCGGGTGGCGGTAGGAAAAGGGTCAGATCCGAAAAACTTTCCAAAGAGGGGTCAGATGCGGCTAAACGTGCACAAAAGGGTCAAAACAGTGAATTTGGCCCCCAGGGCGTCGAAAAAGAGCGGTCTGGGGATGCGCCAGTGATAAACTCGGCACTGGGGCGGCTCGGCACCCAGCCGTCGCCTCCCAGGTCGGCCCCAGGCGCCGATTTCGGCCCAGTGTTCGGCCCAATTATGTCCAAAAACGACCCGATATCTGCGTGAATCGGCTCATATTCGGCGCGGTTCAGCATGTTTCGGTGTGAATTTCTGCATTCAAATAGAAATCAATTAGTTTGTCACATCGTTCGACATGGTTCGGCGTGTATCAAATAGTTCAACAAATAGTTCAATACAAATTATATAGTTTAACAAATAAAAACTCAAGTTTCATCACACGTCATTCTCGGCCTCGCTCTTGAGCCTCCATAGGTGCTCCACCAGATCGTGTTGCAGTTCTTGATGCACCTGCGGGTCTCGGATCTCCTGGCGCATATTGAGGTAGTCATTCCAGTTTGTCGGTAGCTGGTGATCAACTTGGGCAAGAGGACCCTGCTTGTAATATGGTTCAGTGTCAAACACTGGCTCTTCCTGCTCGCTCTCAATGATCATGTTGTGCAAGATGACATAGCAAGTCATGATCTCCCACATTTGATCTTTCGACCAGGTCTGACCAGGGAACCGGACAATAGCAAATCGAGATTGGAGCACACCAAATGCCCGCTCGACATCCTTCCTGCAAGCCTCCTGAATCTTCGCAAACCAGGCGTTCTTGCCTCCTGGCACAGGGTTTGAGATGGTCTTCACAAAATGTCAACCATATCGGATAGATGTCATCAGCTAGATAGTACCCTTTGTTGTATTGCCGTCTATTGACCTCGAAGTTCACCGGAGGAGAATGACCTTCAACAAGCTTGGCAAAGGCTGGGGAGCACTGCAGGACGTTGATATCATTGTGAGTTCCTGGCATCCCAAAGAAAGAGTGCCAAATCCAGAGGTCCTGTGTGGCCACTGCCTCAAGCACCACACTTCAACTCCCTTTGGCACCTTTGTACAACCCCTGCCAAGCAAATGGATAGTTCTTCCATTTCCAATGCATGCAGTCGATGCTTCCAAGCATCCCAGGAAATCCTCTTGCTTCATTTTGTGCTAGGATCCGAGCAGTGTCTTCCGCATTGGGTGTTCGCAAGTACTGCGGTCCAAACACTGCCACCACTGCCCTGCAAAACTTGTAGAAACACTCAATGGTGGTGGACTCGGCCATGCGCCCATAGTCGTCGAGAGAATCACCGGGAGCTCCGTATGCAAGCATCCGCATAGCTGTCGTGCACTTCTGGATCGAGGTAAATCCAAGTGTGCCGGTGCAATCCATCTTGCACTTGAAGTAGCTGTCGAACTCCCGGATGGAATTCACAATCCGGAGGAAACGCTTTTGGCTCATCCGATAACGGCGCCGAAATGTTTCCTCACCGTGCAATGGAGCGTCGGCAAAGTAGTCCGAGTAGAGCATGCAGTAGCCTTCCAGATGATGTCGGTTCTTTGCTTTCACCCGCCCAAGCGCCGAGCCACCTCGCTGCGGCTTTTCACTGCTTGCGAGCAGGCCGGCGAGGGCGGCGAGCACCATGAGATGCTCCTGCTCCTGGACGTCGGCTTTGGCTTCCTCCTCTAGCAACGCCGCGAGCGCCTCCTCATCTTCGGAGTCCATCGCCAGGCTGGGCAATTCACCGAACACCTTGCGGGCGAGGTGGGCGCAAGCCCACCGGTGTACAGGCCTTGCGCGGCCGGAACACCGGAAAAGGTGCCCGGACGGCGGTTAAGAGGCTGCCTCGGCGAAACCCCTTCTTTTTCCTTGCGGGAGATGGTCTACCTAGCTGCGGTGGGCGGTGGACGGCACCGAGATCAGCAGGGTGGCGCAGGGTGGCGGCCGAGCACGTGAGGTAGCACTACAGAAAAATACACTTCCGTGATGATACATGTTTGTCACAGTAGGTCGCGTTTTTTGTCATGCATGTACATCCATGACGATTTTATGACAGAATCAAGATAGTCATACCTGTGCTGCCGTAGAAGTGTTCCATGACATTACCAAAGTTATCATCACGGAAGCGTCCACTTCCATGACGATAAATCGCGCGTCACAAAAGTGCTTTCTTCAAGGGTGACCAACACGTGGCATCCACCATAACGGAACACCGTTAAGCTATCGGGTCCAGTTTTGGATCCGATAACCCGTTAACAGCCCCAACCAATGGGGATTTTCCATGTGTAAAATCATCATTGGATGAAGGAAACACGTGTCGGCTCACCGTTGGGACAGATGTCATCCACTCATTGGACCCAAGGCGCCTATGATACGTCGACACGTGGCACGGCCCAACAGAGGCCCATTCATGTGAAAAGGCCGGCCCGTTTGACTTGTCAAAAGGTGGCGGGCTGGCCCACGGAAAGCCTGTTAACGGCATGTTCGCATATAGCCCATTTACAGCCCGCTAACTCACGGCCCGTTACGGCCTAACGGTATTAGGCCCAGTAGCGTCATCTGGGCCGTCCAATATGATTCCAGTCCGTTGTAACTTCCGGCCCATGTATGACCCATGACTTCTTTCGGCCCATATGAGTCCCTTTGTAACTCTTGGCTCATTAATGACCCATGGAGAAACCGGCCCGTAATGAACAGTGTACCGCTTTATACCCATTAGCAGCCCGATATTCCATTGGGTCGTTTCCAGCTCGTGTTACCTTTCGGCCTTATCAGGGCCCATTTATTCTTGGGCTCATTTCCAGCATTCGATTACTTACGGCCCGTTACTTGCCTTTTCTGCTTGTGGGCCAAATTCAGCCCGTGGATACAATTGGCCTGTTTGTGGTCCGTTAATCTGTTGGGCCATTGTCATAGCATCATCAAATACGGCCTATTAACGGCACGTTATGGTCAGCCCATAAAACGTACATTTTGCACTCTAGCCCGTTTACGGCCCATTATATGGCCCGTACAAGGCCCATAGATGAGACGGCCCGTAGAAGGCCCATTGATCCGACGGCCCATTGAAGGCACATAGATGAGATGACCCGTAGAAGGACCATGGATCCTACAGGATGTAGAAGGCCCATGGATCCGACGGCCCATAGAAGGCCCATGGATCCGACAACCCATAGAAGGCTATGGATTGTCCGTCCCGTAGATGGCCCATGGAACGTACGACCCGTGGAGGGCCATGGTCACTACAACGTTTGGGCGAGTTGGCCCATGTTTGAACGATATAGCATATTCAAAGAATTATCCTACTCTGTACTATCACCTCTAAAAAACATACACTATACAACAAAGAGACCAAGGCATAGAAACGTAGAATAATCCTACACTACAATAAAGAAATTACAGCCGATTATACCCACTGGCATTATGGTTCGGCACTGGTGATAATAAAGCATACACAAACAACAAATTACATACACTTGGCAAATACAGCTCATACATCATGGACGCGCATCAACTTAACTCCATTTGAACTATAACCTCTTCAGAAAATAGGATTGGCCAGATTCAGATAGCACAAATTTCAGTCTGCAAAATCTCCAATTCCTTCGTGGTTACCTCAGTGTCTTGTTTCATTTTTTTGACTCCTGCATCTAATATATGCATGTCCAGTCTCAACTTGTTGATTGTACGTTGAGAATCATGTACACGTTGTCTTGCCACCTCTAGTTGATGCTCGAGAACATCAGCACATTCCAATTCCAATCCAATCCATAATCATTCGGTAATGGCCATGCCGCACTGCTCGTAGATCTTTGTGTTGATGTCACTTCATCCTGAAATGTTTTTGTAAGTACACATGACTAGGGCAAAAATATAGTTACAATAGTGAAGCGAGCAAGACAGACTATTTTGTAGTACATGGCAAAATAGGACTAACAATAATGTGACATGTCATGAAGCATAACCAGGTGATATTTTAAAAATTATAAAAAGATAGTCTGTGCAGCCTGCATACAGAAATCTCTCTTAGCTCACCAGAGGAGCATGATGTTGGGGCCCAATCCAAAACACAGACAAGTTACAAATTTAGACAGCACGTAGCATATAAGTAAGCAAGAAGTTGGCCATTCTGTAGCTCAATTAAAGTCTTAGGGAGCATAATGAACAACAGAGGGTTTCATACAAACATACTACATCAAGCGAAACTATGCAATCATTAGCCTATTATAAACTAGATTGTGAGCCTCATGCAATAATAGTTGGTTAATAGACCTCAAAGCTTCAGCCACACTTCGGCAGAGTAATTAAATGGTAAGGCCTTTAATTATGTCCACTAATAGTTATACAAGTACCGAACATCAGGCATCATTCTTTGGGCATCTCATTAACTGAGGACAAATAAAGCAATTGAAAAGAGCAAATTAACTATGCCTGAAACAAACAAGGAATTGAACTATTGAGTTGGATAAGTGACTTACCTTAACAGGTTGAAGAGGCTCAGCACAGCTCCTACTTCTCTCGCAAGGCTCCTTCCTAACATCTTTTACTTGGAAATCCTCAATCTTATCTTTATTGCACCCCCTCTGCAAGGTGACACAAACTAGTTACTCATCTCCTTGGAAGATAAATATGCATACTTTCCAGTCCGTGAACACAAAAGGATGAGATTATAACAAAACAACGCCACATAATGAAACATGCCGCATCTCTTGCACTTGCACACAATGAAATGAGCATTTACTATGTCTGCACTATGTAAAAACTAGGCATACCTTCGAAATGGATCTCCAGGTACTCTTGGAGAGCCTACTTTAGTGTACAGCCAAACCTTTATGTCACCTATGAGTTAGACAAGGCCCCACTACAGCAGTCCTTAGTGTTTAAATCGTTGACAAGCTCTGTTAGAGTGTTAGGTCAAGAACAACAAGTAATCAAAGCAAATAGTCCTAATATCGTTGGCTGATGCAAACAAGCAATTGAACAGATGTGTGAGAAAATCTTACATATAAAGAAAAGAAGCAAAGAAGGAGGCTTAAAGACCATCACTTGAATGGCCAGATTTAAGGGGCATTTAAACATCATGTGCAACGTAAGAACTAACATAAACATTGCATATTCCAAATTCTACAATGGAATGCACATGTATTAGGTTATGCCATGTATGATGATGCCTAAATGTACACTATAGCAGGCAGGAGTGATTCATCATTGCACACACAATTGAATTGAAGGTTAAGGGCCAGTTCGATTCCGCCTTTTCAGGGCTTATTGTCAAAATAAGCCATAAATGTAAAGAAGTCATTTTTGAGTTATGGGCTTGGGCTTAACTAATTTCGCTTTGGAGCGGGGTGTTTCGGGTAGAACCTCAATAAAAATTGAAGAGAAGGGGAATAGTGGAATGACTCTGTTGTCTTCCTATATTACAATCAAAATGCAACTGCTGACGCCCATGTCACACCTGACCCTCAAGTAAAAACAAACATGCAAGCGTTCATTGCCCTGCCTGCTTGCATCTCCTCTCCCCTTTCCCTCTACCTCGATCCCCTACCTGCAGCACTAGGGTTCCTCCAGCGAGCCGTAGCCACTGGTCCCATCTGGCCTGGTCCTCGACGATGCTCTGTCCAGCTAGGCTACATGGCCGGCGGGTAGGGGCAAATCTCCCTGGCTGCTCCTCCCTCTGGCGCCGCCCCTCATTCTCATGGTCTCTAGCAGCTACTCCATTGTGGTTTGTCCAATGCACTACTCCAGCGGGCGCTGCACAACTACGGCTGATGCCACACTGCAGTAGAAGGCACCTTATTCCCCCTCTCCTCCTCCCAGGTCGTGGCTTGAGGTGCTGTTGAAGGATGAGCTCATCCAACAAGGTGAGGATCTCCTCTGATTTTTTTGCCAAATTTTCATTCTAATCCACTATACGATGAATTGCTATGAGATGCTTCTGCTACTGCTATATGATGCATTGCTATGAGCTGCTCCTGCTGCTGCTACATGATGAATTGCTATGAGCTGCTGCTATATGATGAATTGCTATGAGCTGCCATTGCTGCTATATGATGAATTGCTATGAGCTGTTGTTGTTGCTGCTATATGATGAGTTCCTATAAGCTACTCCTGCTGATGCTATATGATGAAATGCTATGAGCTGCTCCTGCTGCTGCTATATGATGAATTGCTATGAGCTGCTCCTGCTGCTGCTATATGATGAATTGCTATGAGCTGCTCCTGCTGCTGCTATATGATGAATTGCTATGAGCTACTGCTGGTATATGATGAATTGCACATTGCTACTGCTGTATGATGAGTTGCTATGAGCTGCTGCTGCTATATGATGCTTTCAGGTGGTGCTGCTATATGATAATAACCAGCCACTTGGACCATCGAATTTCAATAAATAATTGTTCTTCATTTAAATGTGGGTCATGCGTTCTTCGTTTAAATTAGGCAATGGGATCTCTATGGAAAACATTGACCAAAGTAGATTGAGCCAAGTAGATGGTATCTTTGTATTTGCATTTTGAGCAAATAGTGATGGTCTATTTTCCTATCATATTAATTACTGCACTGGGTTCAATTTGTAATGTTTGCAAGTCAAATTAATTTTCATATGGGCAACAAAATGAAAAAAATATAATGCATTCTAGACTTTTCACTGATCATACCAAAGATAAGCTGAAAACGCAATGAAAAGAACTGGTTGGCTTATTGCATGGAGCTTATATTCACAGGTGCTTATTTTCTTAGGATAACTCGTAATAACTGTCCCTAAGAAACATGGACAATAGAACTGACATACAAATAACATGTCATGATGATTGCAATGGAGGAGTGATGTACCATAGCACAATGTATAGGCTCACCGCTGCCTTTCCTTTTTTGCGATGTTCCATGAAATTGCCACATACATCTTGTACTTTTTCATTGTGTAACCCTATCTGCAAGTTGACACGGCTAATTTCAGACATCTCTACATGATAATACATTGCATATCCCTTGCGCATATTTAAACCACCAATTAATGATTGTGTGCGTAGCATAAACTAGCCATGACTCTGTGTGCTGGACTAGTAGGCACTCTAAGCGAGCCTAATGTAGTGCACTAGAATTCCTACATGCCACCTACAATTTTGTGTAATGTATTGCCCCTGTTCCTAAATACATGTCTTTGTAGAGATTCTGGTATGGACCACATACAGATGTATATAGATGCATTTTCGAGTGTAGATTCACTCATTTTGCTCCGTATGTAGCCTATAGTGGAATCTCTAGAAAGACTTATATTTAGGAACAGAGGTACGAGGTAGTATAATGTATGACATCTACATATCTAATTTAGCAGCCAATAGTAGAAATCATTGTCTGCACAAAGGGATTACTGGTTGAAAATCCTAGCAAAGCATTTGGCGAGTGAGAATAATACAAGAGAGAGAGAGACGCACTTACAAGATCATAGCAATGCCTCAGTCCAGGATCTTGGTTGGCCAAGCTGTTAGATCCAGAAGAAACATCGTCCGTGTAGTTTTTGCCAGCTGCATAACAGGTAATAGCGACCTGTTAGTATATTTGAAGTACATCGGGTAGGTGATGCTGGACAGGTTTAAATGTGACAAGTACCTAGGCCGTGGCGGGTGCTTGGCATCTTGCCAGACGGTGGGAATCAGGTTAGAAACGTCAAGGGTGTGACGCTGCGCTCGCTGTTGGGGTTCGGTAAGGAGATCTAGAACCGCCGAGTAGGGTGTTTGTGGAGCGGCTCCTGTAGGGTGGACTACGGTGTGGGCGAAGCGGATCTGTGGCCGCGGATGAGGGCGTAGGTGAAGCTGCTCCGGTGGTTGGGTTAAGGATGGTGTCGATGATGCGGATCTACGGTCATGGACGGGGCGACAGAAGCTGCTCCGGTGGTTGGGTTAAGGATGGTGTCGATGATGCGGATCTGCGGCCGTGGACGGGGCGTCAGAAGCTGCTCCGGTAGGTTGGATGAGGGTGCGAGGAAGCAGATTTGAGGCCGTGGACTTGTGAGTTGTTTACTCCCTCAATGATGGCATCGGGGATGCCGATCTATGTGCCTGTTAGATGAATTCCTCGTGTGCTGTTTACTCCCTCCGTACCGAAATATATGTTGCTGGAGTAGTTAAACTAAAACTACTCCAGCTACATATATTTCGATACAGAGGGAGTATATTCCATATGCATGCGTGCAGATCGGTCAAAACGAGAAAAATCTTGGCCGTTGTGAAAGAGTACATGTATGTGATGACATATATTCTTTGTGTTTTCCGCAATGATGCAATCCCACTTTTCTCTGTATGTGATGACCTGATGGATGTGTGTGTGGTATTGTGATGGAAATATGCCCAAGAGGCAATAATAAAATGGTTCTTATTATATTTATTAAATCATGGTAAAGGTTTATTATTTATTCTAGAATTGTATTGATCGGAAACTTAAATACATATGTGAATACATAAACAAAACCGTGTCCCTAGTAAGCCTCTACTAGACTAGCTCATTGATCAAAGATGGTTAAGGTTTCGTAACCATAGACATGTGTTGTAATTTGATAATGGGATCACATCATTAGGAGAATGATGTGATGGACAAAGACCCATGCGTTAGCTTAGCATATTGATCGTTCAGTTTATTGCTATTGCTTTCTTCATGTCAAATACATATTCCTTCGACTATGAGATTATGCAACTCCCGGATACCGGAGGAATACCTTGTGTGCTATCAAACGTCACAACGTAACTGGGTGATCATAAAGATGCTCTACAGGTATCTCCAAAGGTGTTTGTTGAGTTGGCATAGATCGAGATTAGGATTTGTCACTCCGAGTATCGGAGAGGTATCTACGGGCCCTCTCGGTAATACACATCATAAGCTTGCAAGACAATGACTAAGGAGTTTAGTCACGAGCTGATGTATTATGGAATGAGTAAAGAGACTTGCCTGTTGATAACCCATAAGTATATGGGATCACAACATTTTTCGAGGGTAGAGTATTCAACCCAAATTTATAGATTCGACACAAGGGGAGCCAAAGAATATGTGCAAGTATTAGCAGCTGAGTTGTCAATTCAACCACACCTGGAGATTAATTATCTGCAGCAATGTGATCTGTAGCAAAGTAGTATGATAGTTTTGATAGTTGTAGTAGCAGCAATAGTAACGGTAACAGTGATAGCAATATTTTTGTAGCAAGTGCAATATTAACAATAGTAGTAACTTAGCAGAAACAATATGTAGGAAAATCGTAGGCATTGGATTGGTGATTCGTTGGATGATATTCATCATGAGATAGTCATAACCTAGGGTGATATGACACTATAATGTAGGCATGTATTTTGACATAGTCATACATGCTTATGGAAAGAACTTGCATGGCATCTTTTGTCCTACCCTCCCGTGGCAGCGGGGTACTATTGGAAACTAAGGGATATTAAGGCCTCCTTTTAATAGAGAACCGGAACACAGCATTAGCACACGGTGAATACATGAACTCCTCAAAATACGATCATCATCTCGAGTGGTCCCGACTATTGTCACTCCGAGGTTGCCGGATCATAACACGTAGTAAGTGACTATAACTTGCAAGATCGGATCAAGAACATGAATATAATGGTGATAACATAAATGGTTCAGATTTGGAATCATGGCACCCGGGCCCAAATCGACAAGCATTAAGCATGACAAAGTCATAGCAACATCAATCTCAGAACATAATGGATACTAGGGATCAGGCCCTAACAAAACTAACTCGATTACATGATGAATCTCATACAAATCCTCACCGACTAGCGAGACTACGAAGGAATTACTCACTCCCGGTGGAGAGCATCATGGAATTGGCGAGGGAGAAGTGTTGGTGATGACAAAGATCGAAGATCCCCCTCTCCGGAGCCCCAAACGGAAACCAGATCCGGACTCCCGATTGAAGAACAGGAGATGGCGGCGGCTCTGTCTTGTGAAACGCAATAATTCTTTCTCCTTGATTTTTTTCTGGAAAAATAGGATTTTATAGTGTAGGTTTTAGGGTCTACGGGGCCACCAGGTGGGACAACCCACCTGGGTGCGCCTGGAGGGGGTGGCGTGCCCTCGTGGGTTGTGCCCACCCAGGTGCCCCCCTCCGGTGGTTCTTGGCTCCAGAAATCCTCTTATATTGTATAAAAAACCCTCGCAAAGTTTCATTCCATTCTGAGAACTTTTATTTCTGCACAAAAACAACACCGTGGCAGTTCTGCGGAAAATAGAGTCAGTCCGGGTTAGTTTCATTCAAATCATGCAAATTAGAGTCCAAAACAAGAGGAAAAACATTAGGAAAAGTAGATACGACGGAGACGTATCAACTCCCCCAAGCTTAAACCTTCAATTGTCCTCAAGCAATTCAGTTGATAAACTAAAAGTGAAAAAGAAAAACTTTTACGAACTCTTTTGCTCTTGTTTCCATAAATAAGCTTAAATAGCACCTAGGTTTTCAGCAAAGATTATAACTAACCATGTCGATAATAACTCTTAAAAATTATATTAACTCATATCAGTGACATAATCAACTAGCAAGCAATAATAAGACATCTCAAACAGCAACACGTTGTCAAAACAACCATGATACCATATGACAATAGTGGTATCTTGCTAGCCTTTTCTAAGACCGCAAAATATAAATGTAGAGCACCTCTAAAGTTCAAGCAGTGTCTAAACATTGTAATTCATGGTAGAAAAGATCAAGTCATGATGCACCCAACATTAGCTACACACAATGCATCAGCATGAAAGCAGTGCTCTCAGGTTCTGGCGCTTATTTGAGAAGGTGATGACACAACATACAAGTAAATAGATAGTCCCTTCGCAGAGGGAAGCAATGATTTGCAGAGGTGCCAGAGCTCACGTTTTTAAAACAGAGGCAAATGAAATTTTGAGACATGCACCCTTCTTGTTTACTTCGCGACCATCAGTTATCAATATCTTTCATGCTAAACACATTAGTAGCGGTTCCCAAGTGGTAAAGTAAAGGTTATTGCTTCATAGGAGTTTTTGTTTGATTATTGATAAGTTCTTTTTGCAATTTGGGACTAGGAATGCCTATTACCACTCTTTTCTCGTGCAATGATGAGTGAATAAACACCCATCCTAAGTATAACCCGCTTAGCATGGAAGATACCAACTACCTCCTATCACTCTATGAACAATCCAGGCACACAAAAAGGATATTTATTTGAAGTTTTAAGAGGTGGCACATGCAAATTTACTTAGGACGGCGGGGTAATACCGCATATAGGTAGGTATGGTGGACTCATCTGGAATAACTTGAGTTTCAGGTTTTTGATGCACAAGCAGAATTCCCACTTAGTACATGCAAAGGCTAGCAAATAGGTTGAGAAGCGGCCAGTTAGAGAGCAACACCGGTCATGAACATGCATTATGCATAAGTAACATTGCACACTAGCATGAGTAGTATATGAACACCATGAACATAAATATCATAGAGGCTATGTTGGTTTTGATTCAATTACATGCATGAACATGTGCCGAGTCAAGCCACTCAAACATTCAGAGGAGGATACTATATCATCATACTACATCACAATCATTTTAACGCAATGTTGTCATCCAAGATGAATCATTATCCACTCCTAGCTACTTATGCATGGCATGAGAAACTATAATCTCTAATTGTCATTGCAAACATGTTTGATCGTAATAGGCTGAATCATGGATACTAGGTTAAACATATTTACAAAAACAGAACAAGTCGAGTTCATACCCGTTTCTCTCTGCCACGACCAGCTCCTCGAATATCGACATTATTGCCTTTCACTTGCACAACCGAACGATTTGAAAATAATAATAGTGCAAGAGTGTTGTGACTAAGCTGGAATCTGCAAACATTTTATTTAAAAGGAGAAGACAAGGTAATATGGACTCTTTGTCAGATCAACAATAATGCATATGGGAGCCACTCAACATTTTCATCGTGGTCTTCTCCTCGGTATGAATCAATAAAAAAAAGAAAAAAATTTCAGAGAAACACACTGAAATATTTTTGGAGTTTTTGTTTTTTCAAAAACAAGCAAATAAAAAGGGAAAAGCAAAAACGAGAAAAACTATTTACACGGGAAAGCTCCCAACAAGTAAAATAAGAACAAGGAAATATTTTTAGGTTTTATTTTTAATGCTACCACAATTTAAACTAGGAAGAAAAATCGAAAAGAAGCAAGAAACAAATTTTTGGATTTTCTCAAAGTTTTTCAAACACACAAGAAGAAAGCGAGAAAATAAATTTAACATGGATAATACAACGGAAAAGTGTGAACACCGACAACTAGAAAGAAATGTGTGAACATGAATGTAATGTCGGTGGAAATATGTACTCCCCCAAGCTTAGGCTTTTGGCCTAACTTGGTAATCACGAGTCGTAGAAGCAATAAGGTCCTATGCTGAAGTGCTGGGGAGCGGGCACCTGAGGGTCCCACTGCTGAGGCTCCTCCTATGCCGCAACCAGGTTGTCCCGGTAAGCGACAATGTCCTCAGGCATAATCCTGTATCCACCCTATTCGCATTCAGCTGCGATGAAGTCGGTGAGGCCGACATTAGCAGCGTATTGTGCAAACTCTTGAAGGATTCTAGCCCCTTCCATGAACGGATTATGCGGTCATTCGCACGGCCGTAACTCCGCCAACCTCTGGGTATGGAGATCATTGTCAGAAGACTCCCCAATAACCCCTTGGAGCTCTTCTTGGAAGCAAACTTCCTAAAGAAACTCATCTTTTTCCTATGAATAAAATTCTGAAATTTTTAGTCCACAAAATTTTTCTCAACAAAACTTCATAAGAATGATAGCAACTACTCATAGGGATGTATAGAGGCCATAGCAAGCATTCAAACTACTTAGAACTCTAAGAATTCAACATGCAAGCTCATCTAAGCAACACCAAGAGTAGCTAATTATTCAAAATATAAACCACTAAAGCAAAAAACTAATCGGATACATGGAGGAGTCACATACCAAGCAACAATTCCCCGAAACAGTTTTGGAAATGGAGCTTCGAGCAAAGGGATCGAAATCCGCAGTTTCGGGAGCAAGAACATGAGAGAGAGAGAGAGAGCAATGTTGATTTTTTTCTGGAGGAATGTGGTGATATGAGAAGAAGAGATAAGTAAGAGGGCCCACGTGGGGACCACAACCCACTAGGGCACGCCTGGGGGTCCTGGCGCGCCCAGGTGGGTTGTGCCCACCTGGTGCACCTCCCTCTGGTATTATTTGCACCAAAAATCCATAAATATTCAGAAAAAAATCATATTAAATTTTCAGAGCATTCTGACAAGTTTTATTTCGGGGTCATTTTTTATTGCACGGAGAACTCAGAAAACAGATAGAGCATGGCATTTTTTATTTAACTAAGAAAAATAGAAAACAAAAGGTAGGGACAGAAGGTAGTGCTCACTAAGTTCATCAACTACATACCTCTCAAAAATGATCCATTAATAAGGGTTGATCAAGTCTTATTAACAACCACTTTCGATTAGCATGAAACCGAAGGACTTTCATAAATCACTAAGTTACCTCAACGGGGATATGAATGTCCCCAACAATAAGCATTTCATATTTGTTTTTAACAATAGGTAGAGGTAGCTGAGAACTTCCAATAGTGATTGTCGGAGATTTTTCAATAACATTAATACCATTCACTTGGAAGCCTAGGCTTGGCATCTTTCTTTTCCATAAGATACTTTATTGTAGCATGATGAGTGTGAACAATTACTTTTGAATCTACAATATAGGATCTAAATTTATCACAAGCAAACACCACTGCTAGAAATTCGTTTTCAGTAGTAGCATAATTTCTTTGTGCACTGTCTAGAGTTTTACTTGCGTAGTGAATAACATTCAATTTCTTATCAACTCTTTGTCCTAGAACAACACCAATAGCATAATCACTAGCATCACACATAATTTCAAAAGGCAAGTTCCAATTGGGTGGTTGAACAATAGGTGCATAAATCAAGGCTTTCTTGAGTATTTCGGAGGCTTCTAAACAATCATCATCAAAAACAAAAGGAATATCCTTTTGGAAAACATTTGTAAGAGGCCTAAAATTTTTAGAAAAGGCTTTGATAAATCTCCTATAGAAAACAACATGACCAAGGAAACTACAAATACCTTTGATATCTTTAGGACACGGCATTTTCTCAATTGCATCAACCTTAGCTTTGTCCACCTCAATACCTCTTTCATAAATTTTATGGCCCAAAACAATACCTTCGTTAACCATAAAGTGACACTTCTTCCAATTCAAGATAAGATTCGTTTGATCACATATCTGCAAAACTCGATCAAGATTGCTCAAACAATCATCAAAAGACTTCCCATAAACAGAAAAATCATCCATGAAAACCTCAACAATCTTTTCACAAAAGTCAGAGAATATAACAGTCATACATCTTTGAAAGGTAGCAGGTGCATTGCATAAACCAAAATGCATACGTCTATAAGCATAAGTTCCAAAAGGACAAGTAAAAGTGGTCTTTTCTTGATCAGGTTGTGAAACAGGTATTTGTGAGAAACCAGAATATCCATCAAGGAAGCAAAAATGTGTGTGCTTGGATAATCTTTCTAGCATTTGATCAATAAAAGGCAGAGGATAATGATCTTCTCTAGTTGCTCTGTTTAATTTTCTAAAATCAATTACCATTCTATAGCCTGTAACAACTCTTTGTGGAATAAGTTCATTCTTATCATTAGGAACAACAGTAATACCTCCTTTCTTAGGGACACAATGGACATGACTTACCCATCTACTATCAGCTATAAGATAGGTTATACCTGCTTCCAGAAGTTTTAATATTTCCGTCCTTACCACTTCTTTCATCTTCGGATTCAACCGTCGTTGGTGATCAACAACGGGTTTAGCATCAGGTTCCATATTAATCTTGTGCTGACATAGAGTGGGACTGATGCCCTTAAGATCATCAAGAGTATATCCAATAGCAGCTCGGTACTTCCTCAGAACTTTCAATAGTCTTTCTTATTCATGTTATGAAAGGTTAGAACTAATAATAACATGATATATCTTCTTCTCATCAAGATAAGCATATTTAAAAGTATCTGGCAATTGTTTTAATTCAAACACAGGGTCACCTTTAGGTGGAGGAGGACCTCCTAATGTTTCAATAGGAAAATTGTGCTTAAGCAAAGGTTGTTGTTCAAACAAGATTCTATCTATTTCATTTCTTTCATGCAGATGCAAATCATTTTCATGGTCTAGCAGATATTGTTCTAAAGGATCAGTAGGAGGTACAACAATAGAGGCAAGACCAATAATTTCATCCTTACTAGGCAATTCTTTCTTATGATGCTTTCTACTAAACTTGGAAAAATTAAACTTATGGGACTCATCACCAAAACTAACACCGACAATTTGTTTCTCACAATCTATTCTAGCATTAACGGTTTTCAAGAAGGGTCTACCAAAGATAATGGGACAAAAGTCATCCTGTGGGGAACCAAGAACAAGAAAATCAGTACGGTATTTTATTTTCGCACACAAGACTTCAACATCTCTAACAATCCCAAGTGGTGTGATGGTGTCTCTATTAGCAAGTTTAATAGTAGCATCTATGTCTTCTATCTCAAAAGGGTGCTATGTCATTCATATTTTCTTGATATAAAGTAACAGGAATAGGACTCACACTAGCACCTATGTCACATAGACCATGATAATGGTGATCTCCTATCTTAACTCAGACAACATGCATGCCAACAACAGGTCTATGTTTATCTTTTTCATCGGGTTTGGCAATTCTAGCAGCTTCATCACAGAAGTAAATAACATGCCCATCTATGTTTTCAAGCAGGAGATCCTTAACCATAGAAAAAACTAGGTTCTACCTTGATTTGTTCAGCTAGTTTAGGTGTTCTAATATAACTTTTATTGACCACAGTTGAAATCTTAGCATGTTGCTTCATCCTAACAGGGAAAGGTGGTTTCTCGATGTAAGCCGTAGGAACAACTAGATCAACATTGTAAATGATAGTTTCTTCTTTAGCAACTACCAGTTCTTTAATTTCTTCTTTAATAGGGGGGGGGGGTGATATTTAAACCACTTCTCTTTAGGGTATTTAGTGCTAAACTTTTGAAAAGCATATTTAGTGCTAAACTTTTGAAAAGGAGGCTACTATCTCAGAGTCTAGTCCATATTTAGTGCTAAACTTTTGAAAGCATCGATATTCATAAAAGATTTAACACAACCAAACTTAAGCTTAATACCTGACTCTTTTACCTCCGTCGAGTTCCCAATCTTCAGAGTTGGTTTTAATTATTTCGAAAAGATCCCACCGGAATTCAATAGTCTTCTTCATAAAGAAACCAATACAAGAAGTATCGAGCATGGATTGATCATTATGAGAAAGCCGAGCATAAAATTTCTGAATAATATTTTTTCTTGAGAGCTCATGATTGGGGCATGAATATAACATTGACTTAAGCCCCCCCAAGCTAGAGCGATACTTTCTCCTTCACGAGGCCAAAAACTATATATATAATTCCGATCATGATGAACTAGATGCATACATAGGATAATTTCTTTTGATGGAATTCCAATTAAAACAGATTCCAATTCCAAGATCCAATATCATCGCATAACCTATACCATGTCAATGATTTTCCCTTCAAACATTCTTCTTAGCTTCATCTCCGGGTAAACCTGCAAGTTTAAATAATCCAAAAAATTCTTCCACATATTTCAAGTGCATCTCAAGATGTTCGGTTCCATCTCCTGCATAAGGATTAGCTAGAAGTTGTTCTATTATACCCGAAGGAATTTCATATTAAGTATTTTCAGTAGGTGCAGTGGGTTGAGGGGCAACTAATTGTGGTTCCGATCGATGTGAAGATACCCCATAGAAACCTCTCAAAGGATTGTTCTGCATAGTAACAAGTGACAATAAATTTCAGCACATAGTAATAATTTTTCCTTACCAATTTCCACTTACCAAGAGCGCTTCACTCCTCGAAAACGGCGCCAGAAAAGAGCCTTGATGACCCACAAGTATAGGGGATCAATCCTAGTCCTTTTGATAAGTAAGAGTGTCGAACCCAACAGGAGCAGAAGGAAATGACAAGCGGTTTTCAGCAACGTAATGTCTGCAAGCATTGAAATTATAAGTAGCGAGTAGTTTGATAGCAAGATAATTTGTAACGAGCAAGTAACGGTAATGGTAGCAAAATTGAACCAAGGTAGCCCGATCCTTTTGAGGCAAAGGACATGCCAAAACGGTCTCTTATGATAAGCAAAGTGTTCTTGAGGGCACACGGGAAGTTCATTTAGTCACTTTCATCATGTTGGTTTGTTTTGTGTTCGCTACTTCGATAATTTGATACGTGGGTGGACCGGTGCCTAGGTGCTGTGATTACTTGAACAAACCTCCTACTTATGATTAACCCCCTCGCAAGAATCCGCAACTACGAGAAAAGTATTAAGAATAAATTCTAACCATAGCATTAAACTTTTGGATCCAAATCAGTCCCTTACGGAATAGCGCATAAACTAGGCTTTAAGCATCTGTCACTCTCGCAACCCATCATCTAATAACTACTCCACAATGCATTCCCTTAGGCCCAAATATGGTGAAGTGTCATGTAATTGATGTTCATATGACACCACTAAGGGAATCACAACATACATACCATCTATCAAACACATATAAAATTCACATGATTACTTGCAAGAAGATTTCTCCCGTGACCTCAAGAACAAAAGTAACTCACAAATGATAATCATGCTCAAGATTAGAGGGGTATTAAATAGCATAATGGATCTGAACATATAATCTTCCACCAGATAAACCATATAGTAATCAACACTAGTAGTCACCCACAAGCACCAATCTATAGTTCCGGTACAAAGATTGAACACAAGAGATGAACTAGGGTTTGAGAGGGGATGGTGATGTTGAAGATGTTGATGGATATTGTCCTCCCCAAGATGGGAGAGTTGTTGGTGATGATGATGACGATGATTTCCGCCTCCGGGAGGGAAGTTCCCCCGGCAGAATCGCTCTGCTGGAGGGCAAAAGTGCTCCTGCCGAAGTTCCGCCTCGAGACGGCGGCGCTCCGTCCCGAAAGTCCTCTCCTTATTTTTTCTAGGTCAAAATGACTTATATACTAGAAGATGGGCACCGGAGGTGGGCTGGGCTGAGCACAACCCACCAGGGGGCGCCTGGGGGGCCTGGCGTGCCCTGGTGTCTTGTGCTCACTGGGTGCCCCCCTCCGGTAGTTATTTGCTCTGTTATTTCTTATTTATTCCATAAAAATTCCTCGTGAAGTTTCGGCTCATTGGGAGTTGTGTAGAATAGGTGGCCTGATGTAGCATTTTCAAGTTCAAATTTCCAATTGCTGAAATTCTCGCTCTTTGTGTGAACCTTGCATATTATGAGAGAAAAGACATTATAATTACTCCAAAAAGCATTATTATGCATGAAAATATTATAAATAACAGTAGGTAAGAATGATGCAAAATGGACGTATCAGGGGGGTGCCACCCTCCCCTGCCTTTTCCTCGCACCTATACAAGCAGGGGGTGGGCGCAGCTTGGGAGAGACCCCAAGTGGGAGGGCGCCACCCTTGGCTGCTCCTCCCTCCCTCCCACCTATATATACATGGGGAGGGGGCACCACACAAGGACACAACATTGTCTTAGCCGTGTGCGGTGCGCGCCCCCGTCCACTGTTTACTCCCTCATCATAGTTTCATAGTGCTTAGGCAAAGCCCTGCGGAGATCACATCACCATCACCGTCACCACGCCATCGTGCTTCTGGAACTCATCTACTACCTTGACATCTTGCTCGATCAAGAAGGCGGAGGACGTCATCGAGCTAAACGTGTGTAGAACACGGAGGTGTCGTACGGTCGGTACTTGATCAGTTGGATCGCGAAGAAGTTCGACTATATCAACCACGTTGTCTAACGCTTCCGCTTACGGTCTACGAGCGTACGTAGACACAATCTCCCCCTTGTTGCTATGCATCTCCATGGATAGATCCTTGCGTGTGCGTAATTTTTTTTTTGTTTTCCATGCAACGTTCCCCAACATATTGATCCCTGATCTGATGGATGTGTGCTTGGTATTGATCAATGCATTCCTGTTCCTGATCGATGCAATAGCTGCAAGCTTTTCTTTTGAGAAACAACACCCCTCAACTACCTCCGCCTCTCTTCCATATAAATCTCATGGCAACCAGAAGTATCCCTTTATTAAAGATGGTATATTTTCTTTGCTCGCTGCATAATGAGAACATTCCTGATTGAATTAGAGTGGGATTTCATCATACGTGGTTATGGTTTCTTCTCAAGTACAGGAATACTCTCATGTCTGTGCGAACATGCGTGGATGGGCGCGTGGGTGCCTGGGGAAACCAGCATGCATGGAAGGTGGAAGCGGCGAGCCAAGAGGGAGTCATCGGCGATGGAAGAGGACAGAGGAGACACAGACAAAGGAGAGGAGAATTGGACGGGGAATTCTCTCTTGAGGAGAGGAGAAGCCGAGCAATTTTGTTGGGTTTGACCTCTACATATTAACTAGCCCCTGATTTTTATTTATGGAGTACAATTTTGCTGGTGCGGACAGATGGACGAGAATACACTTTTAGAACTTTTTAGTGGGGGCACCGTAAATAGTAATTGATGTGTTCTGTTGTAGTACAATTTATTTTATCAAAGCTTACTAGATTGTTTGTAAGATGCTTTATTACGTAGATGGTAAGTAACCCACGTTGACCAAATTCTCAGAACTTGAACACTCTTTGTCGTCCAAGCAAGGTTCTGCACTTGGTATTAACGACTGACAATAGGGATGGATGGGAGAATTGACATATACCTCTATTAAAGTATTTGGCTGCGCATTTTTCCTTTTTTGCATCTATGCTTCTACCATAATCAACAAACAACATTAGACTTTACCATGGATACCACCTATTTCAATCCACAACAAAAATCAATGCCACAGAATTCATTAAACGCACATATGCTTCTGAAATTGCAAAGTTGAGAATACTACGAAACAACCACAACTTTATGATTATCCAGTTGTAATTGTTGATTGCATAAGGAATGGAATAACAAATTCCATCAATTTTACCAAGATCACTAATCATAATAGCAACACGTTATCATAATCAGTTTTCAAAATAAAAAATAGATCATGTCTAACTCTATAACATGGTTTAACACCAATGTTTCATGCAAACATTATAAACTATGTAATCACTCATCTATGTTCTATCTTTCACCTATCATATTGTGAGACGAATTACTCTCCTTCACTATATGTATGTTAACCCTATACATTGTTTTGAATTTCCGCAACAACGCACTGGGAATTATCTAGTTCCTTCAGTGTATCATACCAAGCGCTTTGGGCTTGCTTGAGGCCACAAAGAGCCTTGTTAAGTCTGGAGACTTTGCCAGGATGCTTTGGGTCCTCAAAACCTCGTGGTTGACCAACATATACTTTTTCCTCAAGCTTACCACTGAGGAATGAGCTTTTTCACATCCATTTGATATAAGAGAACATTGTGATGGTTAGTATATGCATGCAGTATATGAGTAGCTTCATGCATAGCAATAGGTGTGATGATCCACAAGTATGCGGGATCAATCATAGTCATTTCAATAAGTAAGAGTGTCGAACCCAACGAGGAGCAGAAGACAAGCGGTTTTGAGCAAGGTATTTTCTTTAAGCACTGAAATTGTCGGTAACACATAGTTTGGTAGCAAGATAATTTGTAACGAGCAATAGGTAGTAACAGTAGCAAAAGTGCAGCAAAGTAGCACAATCTTTTTTGTTGCAAAGGACAGGCCGGAACGGTCTCTTATAATGAGCAAACTGTTCTTGAAGACACACGGTAATTTCATGTAGCCACTTTCATCATGTTTGTTTGATTCACGTTTGTTACTTTGATAATTTGATATGTGGGTGGACCGATGCTGGGGTGTTGTTCTTACTTCAACAAGCCTCCCACTTATGATTACCCCCTCTCGCAAGCATCCGCAACTACGAAAGAAGAATTAAGATAAATCTAACCATAGCATGAAACATATGGATATTAATCAGCCTCTTACGGAATAGCGTATAAACTAGGGTTTAAGCTTCTGTCACTCTAGCAACCCATCATCTAATTACTACTCCACAACACCTTCCCTTAGGCCCAAAAATGGTGAAGTGTCGTGTAGTTAATGTTCACACGACATCACTGAAGGAAGCAACAACATACATATCATCAAAATACCGAACGAATACCAAATTCACATGATTACTTATGACAATACTTCTCTCATGTCCTCAAGAACAAAAGTAATTACTCACAAATCATATTCATGTTTAAGATCAGAGGGGTATTGAATATCATTGAGGATCTGAACATATAATCAACTAGCATCAACTACAATATGTAATCAAATAAACCAACTAGCATCAACTACAATATGTAATCAACACTACTAGCAACCCACATGTACCAATCTGAGGTTTTGAGACAAAGATTGAATACAAGAGATGAAATAGGGTTTGAGATGAGATGGTGCTGGTGAAGATGCCCATGCAGGGGACCCCTTAATTATCATTTGATAACCAGAGTGGGAATGAATGGTAGTGGTGTATGTGATACGGGGCTGTCGCCTGTATGCACGTATGTGTAATTGGCCCGCTAGCATATAAAAACATATGAAGTGACTTACGAATCTGATGTAGCATCATGCCTATGCATCAGTCTTGTAGACACATACTAGTGAGGAATTGGGACTCCCTAGGAACGCTTTAGTCCTATCTATTTCAACAACCTTGACTCATGTCTTGCGTTACTTCACTTTAGTTTTGCAAGTTTACTTTGATGTTCACTACAATCAATGAATACTTCTATGTGCCTCCACTTTATTTTGGATTGCATTTAACTTGCAGGTATTGCTATTTAAACCCTATGAGACAAAGACTGATTCATGTGCTCTCTATGGGATCGATACTCTTAATTAGAAAAAGCTACAACTAAACTCTCTGCACTTGCAGGGCATCAAGCCGATGCTTCCCTACTTTGGGGATGTATTGAATTTGGGCTCCAACTTTTAAAGAGAGGCCTCATTTGGAGAATCGGTAACGAAAAAAAGATCGAAATCCAAAGAGATCAATGGATCCCTAGGAAAGAAGGTTTACTAGAGATATTTAGTAAGATGGCAACGGAGACTCCTATCTATGGCAACGGAGATGAGGATAAATTCCATGTATTAAGTAAAGCTCGGTTCCAAAGAGGCTAGAGAACGACAGTTTCGGGATATGGAAAAAGTAAAGTACTTTGGATGTGCAAACTCTTTTACGAGACACTCATATCCATAACACTAGTAAACTCTATAGTCTCAGAGTCTAAGTACTAGTGTTGTTCATGTTGAAGACAAGATCTTGGCCATCAGAGAGACGCCTCTTAGTACTTGCAGAGCTCTCGAGTATAACAGCGAAGGCGACCTTGCGACTGAATGGTTCACTGCCGCTGTTGGGGGAGAAGGAACACCAAACATAACATGCTTCAAGCCTACACCCTGCACCTCAATGCGCTCATCAGCTTCCTGCAACAACCTTGTCTAACTTCCCCATCAGCTTCGCAACAACCTCTACTTCCTCGGCTTGAGCATGTAGCCATCGTCCATCTTGGCGAACCTCCCTCGCACCCTCGGCTGGCTGTCCGCCAGAGCCTTCCTGCAAGCATACTGCAAACACAATCGAAAACATGTGTCACTCTCTAATCTACCACCCTTCTTGTTTATTTTACTTGTGTATTAGTACGGGAAGAAAAGGAAGAGAGATTAGTTTGTGTACCTTGATCTTTCTGCCAAAGTTCCTCTGGATCTTCTTCTCCCTGTACCTGTTGAGCTTCCGCTTCCTTTCCTCCCTTTTCAGGTCACTGATGGTCACAAGCCTCTCACCAGATGCGTGCACATTTGCCGCGATCCCAGCTCGAGGGGTATTGGCACCAAGCTTCTGTTGAAAAAAGAGGTAAAAATATCCTAATAAGTAATATTAGGCTTGCAGTCCCCCTATTAAAAAGTTGATCTAGTTACATGATGATCCTACCTAAACACATATTAGGATAACATGGCATTTATATAACGGAACGGAACGGCCTTTTCATGTTGAGCAAAGCAGTACACTAGGAGTACACTGTACTCCATCTTAGTACATCTACAGTGAGGTTTTTGTCCAATGCCATGAGAAAGCAACGCCTTTTAGGTTTGTTTTGTGTACTTGGCGTCTCTTTTGTCGACAGCTGTGCTCCCTTGGAGTCACAAAGGCGAAAGGTCATCACAATAATTCCATTTTCCATGTAGTGTTGTGTTGTGCAGTGCAACAGGGAGAGAGAGAGAGACAGGGGGAGGAAGGAAATGATCATCACCATGTCACGAAGGTGAATGTCACCCTCGCTGTAGGCTCGCCTGAGCCCGAACGCCGCTTCGAAGTCAAGCCCTTGGAAGTCGAAGAAGTTGGGTGTCACCGCCGACCCGTTGATCCAGTCGGCCGAGTTAAGGCTGACGCTCTTCTGAAGCGAGCATTCGTCGGCAGAGGCCCTGACCTCCCCGGGGACGTCCTCGACCTGCAGCATGGGGATCTTGACGCCCAGCAGTTCGGATATCGTCTCCTCGATGGCCGAGTCCTCCATGAGCTCCTTCTCGCACTTGTACAGCGCCTCACTCAAGCTCATGTCCGAGGCCTTGATGGTGTCGTTCATGGCGTTGTCGCTGCCGGACATCATCGAGATGGCGGCGGCGACGGGGTCGAGGGCGAGCAGCGGCTCCTCGATTATGGGCTCCGGAGCCTTGAACAGGTCCCCCTCTGCTCCCAGGTCATACTCTGATATCAAGGATGGCTGCCCCATGTCTCCCTGTTATTTTTTTTTTCCATACATACATGAAACAAAATATTAGAGGTGACAAAATATTTAATCCTAAAAGAATGAGAAACACTTAATTTCTGGTACCCAGAAAGAATCAAAGCTAGTACTTCATTTCTACAAGTATAATGAAGTGAACTCAACATGCATGAACAGAGTAGGGCAATTCATTCACTCATTCAGTAAAAAGGAACCTCAGTAAAAATAAAAAGCCAAGTGGTAGTAAATAAAGAGGTAGCTGCATGTAGAGCACTATTTATTGTATTTGAGCGTAGGTGCACATGTCATGCTTTGCTTTGCTACCACGACAGCACATGAGAGAGCATATACCGATCAGGGACAGGGGCATCTCAAATTGGCCAAAAACACATCGTAATTCACTTCAAATTGGCAGCTAAAGAAAGAGAAGGAAACTAAAATATGTGTGTGACCTGGCTGGCCTCTTGTGCGAGAAGATTCAAAGGGAATGAGAAGGCAACAAGGCCAACTGTTATCTGCCGTCGATTTCATACTATGTTAAATCACAAGACAACATCTCTAACGCTTTGTCTTGTCTAGATATTATTTTTGCAACAAGAAAAGTAAAGCAAAGGGTGGAAGAAGCAATGAGTGATTAAAGGTGGGCAGTAAGTATTAGAGATGTTATTTTTGGTAATTAGTGGAGGAGTATTAAAAATGGAATATATGCATGTATCTGAAGGGAGGTTGTTTCTAGTCCATATAATACAGAGTTGATATATAGTCTGCATTTTATTCGCCCCTGACAGCAGAGGCCGTCGATATTCAGGTGGGGCGCAAAAACAAGAAGGCTGAAAGCGACATTATAATTTGTCTCGACGGACGGAGACGAGAAGAATTGGCGGCGGCGGCGGCGGCGGCCGTGGCATAGCAAGTAATTTGAGCCAGCAAAGCGAGCACCTCGTGTTAATTGACCTCCAAAATTGATTGCAAAAAAGAAGCAGAATCAAGTGCTGGAGTTGATGTGCAGGAGAAGAGAGGAGATTGCTTGCAGAGGAACTAGGTGAAGTAATTGGTGCATCTATGCAAACTAATGGAGTAGAAGAAATGGGAAATCGACAAGTACTACTCACGAGGTGGTGGCAGATGTTGGCGGCTTGATGTTGTTGATGCAGGAGCGGCAGTGCTGGCGGCGGTTGCGCCGGAGCAGGGGAGGCAGAGGTGGAGGAGTGATCTGGGTGGGGGTGGGAGAAGACTGTGGGGGAGTATGAGTATGAGTAGCCCGGCCCCGGCCCCGGCGGCGAAGAAGAGTAGGCGGAGAAGCTGAAGTCCGCGTCGGCCAACATCTTCTTCTTCTTCTTCTTCTTCTATGTTGACCTATGGATCTCTGCTTCTTCACTTGTTGTTGGAGGATGGATGGATCTCTGGATGGATGGGGAGGAATGGGTTGGGAGAGATTGGAAAGGCCGCCGCAGCAAGGATTTATACGAGGAGAAGAAGCATGTGGGAGGAGGAAGAAAGAGCGGCGGGGGAAGGAAGGACGAAAGAGACAAAAAAAGAAAGAAAAGCCACGCCGGTGTCTTCATTTTGGTGGTGGGCTGGGCTGGGCTGGGCTGGTAAACAACAAGCAAGGAAGCAACCATATGGGCCCGTCCGGTTCTACATTTCCCTCTCATTCACTCCCTCTTCTTGTCGCCTGAAAAACAAAACAAAAAAACTCACTCTTCTTTGTTACTGCCAGCAGCTACCAATATCGTATCGCCATTACGATTGCACCCTTGATAAATCCTCATATAGCATGATACTAGAAGGAGAAGAAACACTCGATTGTTTTTGGACACACTACTAGAGTGCATCCTTGCCAAATAAGCAACGTCTAAAGGAAATTGCAACCCGCTCCTAACTAGTTGGTTGTTTATACGCTGCCAAACTCTTTACTCATCCTTTTTTGCCGTCCATTTTCATCTTATTTACGTGCCTCAAATGACCATCCATCCAGAGGGCGGAAACAAGCCCCGGGCACACCGGGGTGAGACGGCCACGTGATCGTCCACACTATTTCCGACTTGAGCATGCAAATTACAACCCGCTACATTCCACCTAGCTAGCTGGCGGATTGGTTGCATGTTTATCTATCTACCACCAAACCCTTTACTCAACCGTTTTTGTAGCTCATTTTCATCTTATTTGCGTGCCTCAAATGACCATCCATCCAGGTTGTAGACAATCCCTGGGCACGTCGGGGCCGGGGCATGAAGGCCACATGGTCGTCCACACTATTTTCGACCTGAGCACGGAAATTACAACCTGCTACCTTCCACCTAGCTAGCTGGCTGATTGGTTGCATGTTTATCTATCTACCACCAAACCCTTTACTCAACCATTTTTTGTCGCTTATTTTCTTCTTATTTGCGGCCTCAAATGAACATCCTTCCAAGGCAGAGAGAAGCCCCGGGCACACCGGGGAGTGACGGCCGGCCACGTGCTCGTCCACACTATTTTCAACCCGAGCACGCAAATTACAACCCACGACCTTTCACCTAGCCAGCTGGGCGACTGGTTGCCTGTTTATCTATCTACCACCAAACCATTTACTTAACCCCTTTTGTCGCTCATTTTCATCTAATTTGCATGCCCCCAAATGACCATCCATCTAGGGCGAAGATAAGCCGTGGGCACGCCAGGGCATGACACACACACGCGGTGCTGGGATGTTGCTGCTGGCAAACAACAAGCAAGCTGGCAAGGAAGCAACCATATTAGCCCATCTGCTTCTGCATCTCCCTCTCATTCACTTACTCACTCTTCTTCTTACTACTACCAGCTAGCAATATTGCATGGACATTACGATCGCACCTTTGGTAATTCCTCTTGTAACAAGATAAAAGGAGAAGAAGCACTTGATTCTTTCTGGACTGGCTGCCAGAGTGCATTTTGCCAACCAGACAACATACACCCTAACTAGGGACAAATAAAAGGAAATAAGAGAGTACACTCTTATTTATAATAGTGGCACACATCCACGATGTTCATCCATTCCATCCACTCATACTAATTGTAATTCATCCTCGATTAATCGTCAAGTAAATTACCTTTAGCTCCTTCTTATTTTCCATATATTACATGAACTAGAACTAGAGAACTGGAGGAGGCACCAAAACTTGTCTATCAAAAGGGCCAAAATCCTCAAGTATATATAGGTTGGAGGGAGGAGAGAGGGGTGCCACGAGGGGAAAGGAATCCTCCCCCTTTGGCCGGCCAAAGAGCGGGGGGAATCCCCCTCTAATTCGGCCTCCCCCTTCCTTCTACAAGGAGGAACGGGGTGTCTCCACCTACTGGGCCCAAGTGGCCCAATATGCTTTCCCTCACTTGGCCTTTTAAGGTCTGCTGATATTAAATTACCTTCACCTCTCTCTTATTTTCCATATATATTACATATAAGCAACGTATAAAGAAAATTACAACCCGCTGTCTTTCACCTAACTAGTTGGCTGTTTATTCGCTGCCAAACTCTTTACTCATCCTTTTTTGCCATTCATTTTCATCTTATTTACGTGCCTCAAATGACCATCCATCCAGGGCGAGACGGCCGCGTGATCGTCCACACTATTTTCGACTTGAGCACGCAAATTACAACCCGCTACATTCCACCTAGCTAGCTGGCCGATTGGTTGCATGTTTATCTATCTACCACCAAACCCTTTACTCAACCATTTTTGTAGCTCATCTTCATCTTATTTGCGTGCCTCAAATAACCATCCATCCAGGTTGGAGACAATCCCTGGGCACGTCGGGGGCATGACGGCAACATGCTCGTCCACACTATTTTCGACCTGAGCATGGAAATTACAACCCGCTACCTTCCACCTAGCTAGCTGGCCGATTGGTTGCCTGTTTATCTATTTATCACCAAACCCTTTACTGAACCTTTTTTGTCGCTTATTTTGTTCTTATTTGCGGCCTCAAATGAACATCCTTCCAAGGCAGAGAGAAGCCCCGGGCACATCGGGAAGTGATGGCCGGCCACGTGCTCGTCCACACTATTTCCGACCCGAGCACGCAAATTACAACCCACTACCTTCCACCTAGCCGGCTGGCCGACTGGTTGCATGTTTATCTATCTACCACCAAACCATTTACTTAACCTCTTTTGTCGCTCATTTTCACCTCTCTCATATTAGCCCATCTACTTCTGCATCTCCCTCTCATTCACTTACTCACTCTTCTTATTATTACTAGCAGCTAGCAATATTGCATGGCCATTACGATCGCACCCTTGGTAATTCTTCTTGTAACAAGGTAAAAGGAGAAGAAGCACTCGATTCTTTCTCGACTGGCTGCCAGAGTGCATTTAGCCAACCAGACATCGTACACCCTCAGTAGGGACAAATAAAAGGAAATAAGAGAGTACACTCTTATATATAATAGTGGCACACACCCACGATGTTCATCCATTCCATCCACTCATACAAAATGTAATTCATCCTCGATTAGTCGTCAAGTAAATTATCTTTAGCTCCCTCTTATTTTCCATATATTACATATAAGCAACGTTTAAAGAAAATTACAACCTGCTGTATGCAAAAATTATGATAGCGGGGAAAAGGTACTCACGAGGTGGTGGTACATGGCGGCGGCGGCGGTGTTGGGCGCAGCAATAATAGCGGCTTGATGTTGTTGGTGCAGGAGAGGCAGAGGTGGCGACGACGGTTGCACCAAAGCAGCGGAGGATGAGGGGGAGGAGAAGGAGGAGTAGTCTGGGTGGGGGTAGGAGAAGACGGAGGAGTAGTAGTAGCCCAGCGGTGAAGAAGAGTAGGCCGAGATGCTGAAGTCTGCATCGACGAACATCTTCTTCTTCTCTGTTGACTGTTGGATCACTGCTTCTTGGCTTGTAAGAGGAGGAAGAAGGGATGGATGGATCTACGGATGGATGGATTGTTGGTGTATGAAGGAATGGGTTGGTATAGTTTGGAAAGGCCCCCGCAGGAAGGATTTATAGGAGGAGGAGGAGGGGAGGGGGAGAAAAAGCGACAGGAAAGGGCAGGGGAGGAGGAAGAAAGGGACAAAAAAGAAAGAAAAGCCACGCTGGTGTCTCCATCTTGGTAGTGGGCTGGGCTGGTAAACAACTAGCAAGGAAGCAACCATGTGGGCCCGCCCAGTTCTACATTTACCTCTCATTCACTCACTCTTTTTGTCACTGAAAAAATAAAACAAAAAAACTTACTCTTCTGGTTACTGCCAGCTGCTAGCAATATCGCATCGCCATTACGATCGGGCCCTTGGTAACTCCTCTTATAGCATGATAATAGAATAAAAAGAAGCACTCGGTTGTTTTTTGACCGACTGCAAGAGTGCATTGCAGCTAACCAGACAACATACACCCTCATTATAGTCAAATAAATGGAAATAAAAAGACTCACTCTTATAAATATAGTGGCATACGCCCACCATGGTTATCCATTCCATCACTCACATTAATCGGAGTTCATCCTCGATTAATCGTCAAGTAATTTACCTTCAACTACCTCTTATTGTCTATATAATACATATAAGCAATGTTCAAACAAAATAATAACTCGTTGCCTTCCACCTAGCTAGCTGGATGATGCTTGGCTGTTTAAACAACGCCAAACTCTTTACTCATCTGTTTTTGTCGTACATTTTCATCTTATTTGCGTGCCTCAGATGATCATCCATCCAGGGGGCGGAGACAAGCCCCAGGCATGCCGGGCTGTGGCGGCCATGTGCTCGTACACACTATTTTTGATCTGAGCACGTAAATTACAACTCGCTACCTTCCACCTAGCTAGCTGGCGGTTTGGTTGCCTGTTTATCTGCCACTAAACCCTTTACTCATCCGTTTTTGTCGTTCATTTCATCTTTTTTGCATGCCTCAGATGACCGTCCATCCGGGGGGCGGAGACAAGCCCCAGGCATGTCGGGCATGATGGCCACGTGCTCGAACACACTATTTTCAATCTAAGCACGCAAATTACGACCCGGTAGCTTCCACCTAGCTAGCTGGCCAATTGGTTGTCTGTTTATCTGCCACCAAACCCTTTATTCATCCGTTTTTATCTTTCATTTTCATCTTATTTGCATGCCCCCATGACTATCCATCCAGGGCACAGACAAGCCTCAGGCACGTCGGGACATGATGGTGGCATGCATATTCACATTATTCAGCTTCCTGTAGCTATGGTGTATGATACGTCTCCAAAGTATCTATAATTTTTGATTGTTCCATGCTATTATATTACCCCTTTTGGATGTTTATGGGCTTTATTTTACACATTTATATCATTTTTTGGGACTAACCTACTAACCAGAGGCCCAGCCCATATTGCTTTTTTTTGCCTATTTCAGTATTTCGAAGAAAAGGAATATCAAATGGAGTCCAAACGGAATGAAACCTTCGGGAGCGTGATTTTTGGAACGAACGTGATCCAGAGGACTTGGAGTGCAAGCCAAGAAGCAGCCGAGTCGGCCACAAGGGTGGAGGGCGCGCCTCCTATCTCGTGGGCCCCTCCGGCGGCCCCGACCTACTTATTCCTCCTATATATACCCACGTACCCCAAAAACATTCAGGGAGCCAACGAAAAACAATTTCCACCGCCGTAACCTTCTGTATCTGCAAGATCCCATCTTGGAGCCTTCGTCGGTGCTCCGTCGGAGGGGGAGTCGACCATGGAGGGCTTCTACATCAACACCATAGCCCCTCCGATGAGTTGCGAGTAGTTTACCATAGACCTTTGGGTCCATAGTTATTAGCTAGATGGCTTCTTCTCTCATTTTGGATCTCAATACCATGTTCTCCCCCTCTCTTGTGGAGATCTATTCGATGTAACTCTTTTTGCGGTGTGTTTGTCGAGATCCGATGATTTGAGGGTTTACGATGAAGTTTATCTATGAGAAATATTTGAATCTCCTCTGAATTCTTTTATGTATGATTGAGTTATCTTTGCAAGTCTCTTCGAATTATCAGATTGGTTTGGCCTACTAGATTGATCTTTCTTGCCATGGGAGAAGTGCTTAGCTTTGGGTTCAATCTTGCGGTGTCCTTACCAAAGGATGTTAGGGGTTGCAAGGCACGTATTGTATTGTTGCCATCGAGGATAAAAAGATGGGGTTTATATCATATTGCATGAGTTTATCCCCCTACATCATGTCATCTTCCTTAATGCATTACTCTGTTCTTATGAACTTAATACTCTAGATGCATGCTGGATAGCGGTCGATGTGTGGAGTAATAGTAGTAGATCCAGGCAGGAGTCGGTCTAGTTGTCACGGACGTGATGCCTATATACATGATCATGCCTAGATAATCTCATAATTATTCGCTTTTCTATCAATTGCTCGACAGTAATTTGTTCACCCATCGTAATACTTATGCTATCTTGAGAGAAGCCACTAGTGAAACATATGGCCCCTGGGTCTATCTTTTATCATATAAGCTTTCAATCTACTTTTATTTGCATCTTTACTTTTCCAATCTATATCATAAAATACCAAAAATATATTTATCTTCTCATACTATCTCTATCAGATCTCACTTTCGCAAGTGGCCGTGAAGGGATTGATGTTGGAAATATGCCCTAGAGGCAATAATAAAAGATTATTATATTTCCTTGTTCATGATAATTGTCTTTATTCATGCTATAACTGTATTATCAGGAAATCGTAATACACGTGTGAATACATAGACCATAATATGTCCCTAGTAAGCCTCTAGTTGACTAGCTCGTTGATCAACAGATAGTCATGGTTTCCTGACTATGGACATTAGATGTCGTTGATAACGGGATCACATCATTAGGAGAATGATGTGATGGACAAGACCCAATCCTAAGCATAGCACAAGATTGTGTAGTTCGTTTTGCTAGAGCTTTTCCAATGTCAAGTATCTTTTCCTTAGACCATGAGATCGTGTAACTCCCGGATACCGTAGGAGTGCTTTGGGTGTACCAAACGTCACAACGTAACTGGGTGACTATAGAGGTGCACTACAGATATCTCCGAAAGTGTCTGTTGGGTTGACACGGATCGAGACTGGGATTTGTCACTCCGTATGATGGAGAGGTATCTCTGGGCCCACTCGGTAATGCATCATCATAATGAGCTCAAAGTGGCGAAGCCCTGTCGGAGTACTGCATCTCCACCACCACCACGTCGTCATGCTGCTGCTGGAGCCTTCTTCCTCAACCTCTCCTTCCCCCTTGCTGGATCAAGAAGAAGGAGACGTCATCCGCTCCGTACGTGTATTGAACGCGGAGATGCTGACCATTCAGCACTTGGTCATCGGTGATTTGGATCACGGCGAGTACGACTCCACATCCCCGTTCTCTTGAATGCTTCCGGTCGCGATCTACAAGGGTATGTAGATGCACTCCTATCACTCATTGCTTAGATGAACTCATAGATGGATATTGGTGAAACCGTAGGAAATTTTTTAATTTTCTACAACGTTCCCCAACAGTGGTATCAGAGCTAGGTCTATGCGTAGTTCTCTATTGCACGAGTAGAACACCATTTTGTTGTGGGCGTAGATGTTGTCAACTTTCTTGCCGCTACTAGTCTTATTTTGCTTCAGCGGTATTGTGGGATGAAGCGTCCCGGACCAACCTTAAACGTACGCTTACATGAGACAGGTTCCACCGACTGACATGCACTAGTTGCATAAGGTGGCTAGCGGGTGTCTGTCTCTCCCACTTTAGTTGGAGCGGATTCGATGAAAAGGGTCCTTATGAAGGGTAAATAGAAGTTGACAAATCACGTTGTGGCTTTAACGTAGGTAAGAAAACGTTCTTGCTAGATCACCTATAGAAGCCACGTAAAAACTTGCAACAACAATTAGAGGACGTCTAACTTGTTTTTGCAGCAAGTGTCTTGTGATGTGATATGGCCAAAGTTGTGATGAATGATGAATGATATATATGTGATGTATGAGATCATGTTCTTGTAATAGGAATCACGACTTGCATGTCGATGAGTATGACAACTGGCAGGAGCCATATGAGTTGTCTTTATTTTTTTGTATGACCTGCGAGTCATTGAAGAACGCCATGTAAATTAATTTACTTTATTGCTAAACGTGTTAGCCATAGAAGTAGAAGTAGTCGTTGGCGTGACAACTTCATGAAGACACGATGATTGAGATCATGATGATGGAGATCATGGTGTCATGCCGGTGACGAAGATGATCATGGAGCCCCGAAGATGGAGATCAAAGTAGCTATATGATATTGGCCATATCATGTCACTACTATATAATTGCATGTGATGTTTATTATGTTTATGCATCTTGTTTACTTAGAACGACGGTAGTAAATAAGATGATCCCTAATAACAATTTCAAGAAAGTGTTCTCCCCTAACTGTGCGCCGTTGCTAAAGTTCGTCATTTCGAAGCACCACGTGATGATCGGGTGTGATAGATTCTTACGTTCACATACAACGGGTGTATGACAGTTTTACACATGCAAAAACACTTAGGGTTAACTTGACGAGCCTAGCATGTACAGACATGGCCTCGCAACACAGAGACCGAAAGGTCAAACATGAGTCGTATGGAAGATACGATCAACATGGAGATGTTCACCGATGATGACTAGTCCATCTCACGTGATGATCGGACACGGCCTACTCGACTCGGATCGTGTAACACTTAGATGACTAGAGGGATGTCTAATCTGAGTGGGAGTTCATTAAATAATTTGATTAGATGAACTTAATTATCATGAACTTTAGTCTAAGACCTTTGCAAATATGTCTTGTAGATCAAATGGCCAACGCTCATGTCAACATGAACTTCAACGCGTTCCTAGAGAAAACCAAGCTGAAACATGATGGCAGCAACTATAAGGACTGGGTCCGGAACCCGGGGATCATCCTCATAGCTGCCAAGAAAGCATATGTCCTAGATGGACCGCTAGGTGAAGCACCCATCCGAGAGAACCAAGACGTTATGAGCGCTTGGCGATCACGTCTTGATGATTACTCCCTCGTTCGGTGCGGCATGCTTTACAGACTTAGAACCGGGGCTCCAAAAGCGTTTTGAGCAACACGGAGCATATGAGATGTTCGAGGAGCTGAAAATGGTTTTCCAAGCTCATGCCCGGTCGAGAGATATGAAGTCTCGACAAGTTCTCAGTTGTAAGATGGAGGAAAATAGTTACGTCGGTGAGCACATACTCAAAATGTCAGGTTGCACAACCGCTGTTCCATTGGACATTAACCTCCGGATGAGGCGGTCATTGACAGAATCCTTGATCGCTCCCACCAAGCTACAAGAGCTTTGTGATGAACTACAATATGCAGGGGATGGTGAAAACTATTCCTGAAGTATTTTCAATGCTAAAGTCGGCAGAGGTAGAAATCAAGAAAGAACATCAAGTGTTGATGGTCAATAAAACCACCAAGTTCAAGAAGGGCAAGGGTAAGAAGAACTTCAAGAAGGACGGCAAGGATGTTGCCGCGCCCGGTAAGCCATTTGCCGGGAAGAAGTCAAAGAATGGACCCAAGCCTGAGACTGAGTGCTTTTATTGCAAGGGGAAGGGTCACTAGAAGCGGAACTGCCCCAAATACTTAGCGGACAAGAAGGCCGGCAACACTGAAGGTATATTTGATATACATGTAATTGATGTGTACCTTACCAGTACTCATAGTAACTCCTGGGTATTTGATACCGGTGCCGTTGCTCATATTTGTAACTCACAGCAGGAGTTGCGGAATAAGAGGAGACTGGCGAAGGACGAGGTGACGATGCGCGTCGGGAATGGTTCCAAGGTCAATGTGATCGCCGTCGGCACGCTACCTCTACATTTACCTACGGGATTAATTTTAAACCTTAATAATTGTTATTTAGTGCCAAGTTTGAGCATGAACATTGTATCTGGATCTCGTTTGATACGAGATGGCTACTCATTTAAATCCGAGAATAATGGTTGTTCTATTTATATGAGAGATATGTTTTATGGACATGCCCCGATGGTCAATGGTTTATTCTTAATGAATCTCGAACGTAATATTACACATATTCATCGTGTGAATACCAACAGATGTAAAGTTGATAACGATAGTCCCACATACTTGTGGCACTGCCGCCTTGGTCACATTGGTGCCAAGCGCATGAAGAAGCTCCATGCTGATGGACTTTTAGAGTCTCTCGATTATGAATCATTTGACACATGCGAACCATGCCTCATGGGCAAAATGACTAAGACTCCGTTCTCCGGAACAATGGAGCGAGCAACCAACTTATTGGAAATCATACATACCGATGTGTGCGGTCCAATGAGCATTGAGGCTCACGGAGGATATCGTTATGTTCTCACTCTCATTGATGACTTGAGTAGATATGGGTATGTCTACTTAATGAAACACAAGTTTGAGACCTTTGGAAAGTTCAAGGAATTTCAGAGTGAGGTAGAGAATCAACGTGACCGAAAGATAATGTTTCTACGATCAGATCGTGGAGGAAAATATTTAAGTCACGAATTTGGTACGCACTTAAGGAAATGTGGAATTGTTTCGCAACTCACGCCGCCTGGAACACCTTAGCGTAACTGTGTGTCCAAACGTCGTAATCGCACTCCATTTGATATGGTGTGGTCTATGATGTCTCTTACCGATTTACCGCTATCATTTTGGGGATACGCTCTAGAGACAGCTACATTCACTTTAAATAGGGCACCGTCTAAATCCGTTGAGACGACACCATATGAATTATGGTTTGGGAAGAAACCTGAGCTGTCGTTTCTAAAAGTTTGGGGATGCGATCCTTATGTCAAGAAACTTCAACCTGAAAAGCTCGATCCCAAGTCGGAAAAGTGCGTCTTCATAGGATACCCTAAGGAAACCATTGGCTATACCTTCTACTTAAGATCCGAGGGCAAGATCTTTTTTGCCAAGAACGGATCCTTTCTGGAAAAAGAGTTTCTCTCGAAAGAAGTAAGTGGGAGGAAAGTAGAACTCGATGAAGTACTACCTCTTGAACAGGGACAACTCAGGAAAATGTTCCCGTGATGCCTACACCAAATGGAGAGGAAAATAGTGATGATGATCAAGGTACTTCGGATCAAGTTGCTACTGAACTTCGTAGGTCCACAAGGACACGTTCCGCACCAGAGTGGTACGGCAACCCTGTCTTGGAAATCATGTTGTTAGACAACGGTGAACCTACGAACTATGAAGAAGTGATGGCGGGCCCAGATTCCAACAAATGGTTTGAAGCCATGCAATCCGAGATAGAATCCATGTATGAAAACAAAGTATGGACTTTGACAGACTTGCGCGATGATCGGCGAGCGATAGAAAACAAATGGATCTTTAAGAAGAAGACGGACGCGGATGGTAATGTTACCATCTATAAAGCTCGACTTGTCGCTAAGGGTTATCGACAAGTTCAAGGGGTTGACTACGATGAGACATTCTCTCCCGTAGCGAAGCTGAAGTCCGTCCGAATCATGTTAGCAATTGCCGCATACTATGATTATGAGATATGGCAGATGGACGTCAAAACGGCATTCCTTAACGGACATCTTAAGGAAGAACTGTATATGATGCAGCCGGAAGGTTTTGTCGATCCTAAGAATGCTAACAAAGTATGCAAGCTCCAGTGATCCATTTATGGGCTGGTGCAAGCATCTCGGAGTTGGAACATTCGCTTTGATGAGATGATCAAAGCGTTTGGGTTTATGCAGACTTATGGAGAAGCCCGCGTTTACAAGAAAGTGAGTGGGAGCTCTGTAGCATTTCTCATATTATATGTAGATGACATACTCTTGATGGGAAATGATATAGAACTTTTGGACAGCATTAAGGCCTACTTGAATAAGTGTTTTTCAATGAAGGACCTTGGAGAAGCTGCTTACATATTAGGCATCAAGATCTATAGGGATAGATCGAGACGCCTCATAGGTCTTTCACAAAGCACATACCTTGATAAGATTTTGAAGAAGTTCAAAATGGATCAGTCCAAGAAAGGGTTCTTGCCTGTATTGCAAGGTGTGAGATTGAGCTCGGCTCAATGCCCGACCACGGCAAAAGATAAAGAAGAGATGAGTGTCATCCCCTATGCTTCAGCCATAGGATCTATTATGTATGCCATGTTGTGTACCAGACCTGATGTAAACCTTGCCGTAAGTTTGGTAGGAAGGTACCAAAGTAATCCCATCAAGGAACACTGGACAGCGGTCAAGAATATCCTGAAGTACCTGAAAAGGACAACGGACATGTTTCTCGTTTATGGAGGTGACGAAGAGCTCGTTGTAAAGGGTTATGTCGATGCTAGCTTCGACACAGATCTGGATGACTCTAAGTCACAAACCGGATATGTGTATATGTTGAATGGTGGAGCGAGAAGTCAGTGCATTTGCAAAGCAGAAGCGTCGTGGCGGGATCTACATGTGAAGCGGAGTACATGGCAGCCTCTGAGGCAGCGCATGAAGCAATTTGGGTGAAGGAGTTCATCACCGACCTAGGAGTCATACCCAATGCGTCGGGGCCGATCAAACTCTTCTGTGATAACACTGGAACTATTGCCCTTGCCAAGGAGCCCAGGTTTCACAAGAAGACCAGGCACATCAAGCGCCGTTTCAACTCCATCCGTGAAAATGTTCAAGATGGAGACATAGATATTTGCAAAGTACATACAGATCTGAATGTCGCAGATCCGTTGACTAAACCTCTCTCGCGAGCAAAACATGATCAACACCAGAACTCTATGGGTGTTCGATTCATCACAATGTAACAAGATTATTGACTCTAGTGCAAGTGGGAGACTGTTGGAAAAATGCCCTAGAGGCAATAATAAAAGATTATTATATTTCCTTGTTCATGATAATTGTCTTTATTCATGCTATAACTGTATTATCAGGAAATCGTAATACACATGTGAATACATAGACCATAATATGTCCCTAGTAAGCCTCTAGTTGACTAGCTTGTTGATCAACAGATAGTCATGGTTTCCTCACTATGGACATTAGATGTCGTTGATAACGGGATCACATCATTAGGAGAATGATGTGATGGACAAGACCCAATCCTAAGCATAGCACAAGATCGTGTAATTCGTTTTGCTAGAGCTTTTCCAATGTCAAGTATCTTTTCCTTAGACCATGAGATCTTGTAACTCCCGGATACCGTAGGAGTGCTTTGGGTGTACCAAACGTCACAATGTAACTGGGTGACTATAAAGGTGCACTACAGGTATCTCCGAAAGTGTCTGTTGGGTTGACACGGATCGAGACTGGGATTTGTCACTCCGTATGACGGAGAGGTATCTCTTGTTGGGGAACGTAGTAATTTCAAAAAATTTCCTATGCACACGCAAGATCATGGTGATGCATAGCAACGAGAGGGGAGAGTGTTGTCTATGTACCCTCGTAGACCGAAGCGGAAGCGCTGACACAACATAGAGGAAGTAGTCGTACGTCCTCCCGGTCCAACCGATCCAAGCACCGTTACTCCGTCACCTCCGAGTTCTTGACACACGTACAACTCGATGACGCACCCTGATCTCCGATCCAGCAGAGGCGCGGGGAGGAGTTCCGTCAGCACGACGGCATGGTGACGATCTTGATGTTCTCTGTCCGCAGGCTTCGCTAAGCACCGCTACAATATGACCGAGGTGTAATATCGTGGAGGGGGCACCACACACGGCTAAGGAACGATCTCAATGATCAATTTGTGTGTCTAGGGTGCCCCCCCCCCCCCCCGTATATAAAGGAGGGAGGGAGGAGGACGCCGGCCTAGGGAGGAGGCGCGCCATAGGGGGGGCAAACCTACTCCAAGTAGGTTTGGCCCCCCTTTCCTATTAGGAGTAGGAGAAGGAAGGAAGAGGGGGGAGGAGAGAAGGAAAGGGGTGCCGGCCCCCCTCCCAATTTGGATTGGGAATGGGGGGGGGGCGCCCCCTCCCTTGCTCCTTCTCCCTCCCTTCCACTAAGGCCCAATAAGGCCCATATACTTACCGGGGGGTTCCGGTAACCTCCCGGAACTCCGGTATATCCAATCTCACCCGGAACCTTTCCGGTGTCCAAATATCTCCGTCCAATATATCAATCTTTATGTCTCGACCATTTCGAGACTCCTCGTCATGTCCGTGATCACATCCGAGACTCCGAACAACCTTCGGTACATCAAAATACATAAACTCATAATGAAACTGTCATCGAAACTTTAAGCGTGCGGACCCTACGGTTCGAGAACTATGTAGACATGACCGAGACACGTCTCTGGTCAATAACCAATAGCGGGACCTGGATGCCCATATTGGTTCCTACATATTCTACGAAGATCTTTATCGGTCAAACCGCATAACAACATACGTTGTTCCCTTTGCCATCGGTATGTTACTTGTCCGAGATTCGATCGTCGGTATCCAATACCTAGTTCAATCTCGTTACCGGCAAGTCTCTTTACTCGTTCCATAATACATCATCTCGCAACTAACTCATTAGTTCAAATGCTTGCAAGGCTTAAGTGATGTGTATTACCGAGAGGGCCCAGAGATACCTCTCCGACATTCGGAGTGACAAATCCTAATCTCGAAATACGCCAACTCAACAAGTACCTTCGGAGACACCTGAGAGCACCTTTATAATCACCCGATTCGTTGTGACGTTTGGTAGCACACAAAGTGTTCCTCCGTAAACGGAGTTGCATAATCTCATAGTCATAGGAACATGTATAAGTCATGAAGGAAGCAATAGCAATATACTAAGCGATCGGGTGCTAAGCTAACGGAATGGGTCATGTCAATCGATCATTCAACTAATGATGTGACCTTGTTAATCAAATAACAACTCCTTGTTCATGGTTAGGAAACATAACCATCTTTGATTAACAATCTAGTCATAGAGGCATACTAGTGACACTCTGTTTGTCTATATATTCACACATGTATTATGTTTCCGGTTAATACAATTCTAGCATGAATAATAAACATTTATCATGATATGAGGAAATAAATAATAACTTTATTATTGCCTCTAGGGCATATTTCCTTCAGTCTCCCACTTGCACTAGAGTCAATAATCTAGATTACACAGTAATGATTCTAACACCCATGGAGTCTTGGTGTTGATCATGTTTTGCTCGTGGAAGAGGCTTAGTCAACGGGTCTGCAACATTCAGATCCGTATGTATCTTGAAAATCTCTATGTCAACCACCTGGACTAGATCCCGGATGGAATTGAAGTGTCTCTTGATGTGCTTAGTTCTTTTGTGAAATCTGGATTCCTTCTCTAAGGCAATCGCTCCAGTATTGTCACAAAAGATTTTCATTGGACCAGATGCACTAGGTATGACACCTAGATCGGATATGAACTCCTTCATCCAGACTCCTTCATTGGCTGCTTCCGAAGCAGCTATGTATTCCGCTTCCCACGTAGATCCCGCCATGACGCTTTGCTTTGAACTGCACCAACTGACAGCTCCACTATTTAATGTAAACACATATCCGGTTTGTGATTTAGAATCGTCTGGATCACTATCAAAGCTTGCATCAACGTAACCATTTACGATGAGCTCTTTGTCACCTCCATATACGAGAAACATATCCTTAGTCCTTTTCAGGTATTTCAGGATGTTCTTGACCGCTGTCCGATGATCCACTCTGGATTACTTTGGTACCTCCTGCTAGACTTATAGCAAGGCACACATCAGTCTGGTACACAACATTGCATACATGATAGAGCCTATGGCTGAAGCATAGGGAACACTTTTCATTTTCTCTCTATCTTCTGCAGTGGTCGGGCTTTGAGTCTTACTCAACTTCACACCTTGCAATACAGGCAAGAACCCTTTCTTTGCTTGATCCATTTTGAACTTCTTCAAAACTTTGTCAAGGTATGTGCTTTGTGAAAGTCCAATTAAGCGTCTTGATCTATCTCTATAGATCTTAATGCCCAATATGTAAGCAGCTTCACCGAGGTCTTTCATTGAAAAACTTTTATTCAAGTATCCCTTTATGCTATCCAGAAATTCTATATCATTTCCAATCAATAATATGTCATCCACATATAATATTAGAAATGCTCTGATCTCCCACTCACTTTCTTGTAAATCAAGGCTTCTCCAAAAGTCTCATATAAAACCAAATGCTTTGATCACACTATCAAAATGTTTATTCCAACTCCGAGAGGCTTGCACCAGTCCATAAATGGATCGCTGGAGCTTGCACACTTTGTTAGCTCCCTTTGTATCGATAAAACCTTCTGGTTGCATCATATACAACTCTTCTTCCAGCAATCCATTCAGGAATGCAGTTTTTACATCCATTTGCCAAATTTCATAATCAAAAAATGCGGCAATTGCTAACATGATTAGGACAGACTTAAGCATCGCTACGGGTGAGAAGGTCTCATCGTAGTCAACCCCTTGAACTTGTCGAAAACCTTTTGCAACAAGTCGAGCTTTGTAGACAGTAACATTACCGTCATCGTCAGTCTTCTTCTTGAAGATCCATTTATTCTCAATTGCTTGCTGACCATCGGGCAAGTCAACCAAAGTCCATACTTTGTTCTCATACATGGATCCCATCTCAGATTTCATGGCTTCAAGCCATTTTGCGGAATCTGGGCTCACCATCGCTTCTTCATAGTTCGTAGGTTCATCATGATCTAGTAGCATGACTTCCAGAATAGGATTACCGTACCACTCTAGTGCGGATCTTACTCTGTTCGACCTACGAGGTTCTGTATTAACTTGATCTGAAGTTCTATGATCATCATCATCAACTTCCTCACTAGTTGGTTCCTGTGATGTATTATTTTCCAACAAGGGAGTAGGTACAGTTACCTCATCAAGTTCTACTTTCCTCCCACTCACTTCTTTCGAGAGAAACTCCTTCTCTAGAAAGGATCCATTCTTAGCAACGAATGTCTTGCCTTCGGATCTGTGATAGAAGGTGTACCCAACTGTCTCCTTTGGGTATCCTATGAAGACACATTTCTCCGATTTGGGTTCGAGCTTATCAGGTTGAAGCTTTTTCACATAAGCATCGCAGCCCCAAACTTTAAGAAACGACAACTTTGGTTTCTTGCTAAACCATAGTTCATAAGGTGTCGTCTCAACGGATTTCGACGGTGCCCTATTTAACGTGAATGTGGCCGTCTCTAAAGCATAACCCCAAAACGATAGCGGTAAATCTGTAAGAGACATCATAGACCACACCATATCAAGTAAAGTACGATTACGATGTTCGGACACACCATTACGCTGTGGTGTTCCGGGTGGCGTGAGTTGCGAAACTATTCCACATTGTTTTAAGTGTATACCAAACTCGTAACTCAAATATTCTCCTCCACGATTAGATATCGTAGAAACTTTATTTTCTTGTTACGATGATTTTCAACTTCACTCTGAAATTCTTTGAACTTTTCAAATGTTTCAGACTTATGCTTCATTAAGCAGATATACCCATATCTACTTAAATCATCTGTGAAGGTGAGAAAATAACGATATCCGCCACGAGCCTCAACATTCATCGGACCACATACATCTGTATGTATGATTTCCAACAAATTTGTTGCTCTCTCCATAGTACCGGAGAACGGCGTTTTGGTCATCTTGCCCATGAGGCACGGTTCGCAAGTACCAAGTGATTCATAATCAAGAGGTTCCAAATGTCCATCAGTATGGAGTTTCTTCATGCGCTTTACACCGATATGACCTAAACGGCAGTGCCACAAATAAGTTGCACTATCATTATCAACTCTGCATCTTTTGGCTTCAACACTATGAATATGTGTATCACTACTATCGAGATTCATCAAAAATAGACCACTCTTCAATGGTGCATGACCATAAAAGATATTACTCATATAAATAGAACAACCATTATTCTCTGATTTAAATGAATAACCGTCTCGCATCAAACAAGATCCAGATATAATGTTCATGCTCAACGCGGCACCAAATAACAATTATTTAGGTCTAATACTAATCCCGAAGGTAGATGTAGAGGTAGCGTCGACCGCGATCACATCGACTTTGGAACCGCTTCCCACGCGCATCGTCACCTCGTCCTTTGCCGGTGTTCGCAATCCGTAGTCCCTGTTTGAGTTGCAAATATTAGCAATGTAACCCGTATCAAATACCAGTGCTATCTGCGAGCTCTAGTAAGGTACACATCAATAACATGTATATCACATATACCTTTGTTCACCTTGCCATCCTTCTTATCCGCCAAATACTTGGGGCAGTTCCGCTTCAAATGACGATCGCTTGCAGTAGAAGCACTCGGGCCAGGCTTAGGTCCGAATTGGGTTTCTTCTCTTGAGCAGCAACTTGTTTGCTGTTCTTCTTGAAGTTCCCCTACTTCTTCCCTTTGCCCTTTTTCTTGAAACTAGTGGTCTTGTTAACCATCAAAACTTGATGCTCCTTCTTGATTTCTACCTCCGCAGCCTTTAGCATTGCGAAGAGCTCGGGAATCGTCTTATCCATCCCTTGCATATTATAGTTCATCACGAAGCTCTTGTAGTTTGGTGGAAGTGATTGGAGAATTCTGTCAATTACGCTATCATCCGGAAGAGTAACTCCCAGTTGAATCAAGTGATTACAATACCCAGACATCTTGAGTATGTGCTCACTGACAGAACTATTCTCCTCCATCTTTCAGCTATAGAACTTATTGGAGACTTCATATCTCTCAATCCGGGCATTCTTCTGGAATATTAACTTCAACTCCTGGAACATCTCATATGCTCCATGACGTTCAAAACGTCGTTGAAGTCCCGGTTCTAAGCCGTAAAGCATGGAACATTGAACTATCGAGTAGTCATCAGCTTTGCTCTGCCAGACGTTCTTAATGTCGTCAGTTGCATCAGCAGCAGGCCTGGCACCCAGCGGTGCTTCCAGGACATAATTTTTACGTGCAGCAATGAGGATAATCCGTTACGGACCCAGATCCGCGTAGTTGCTACCATCATCTTTCAACTTAGCTTTCTCAAGGAACGCATTAAAATTCAACGGAACAACAAAGACGGGCCATCTATCTACAATCAACATAGACAAGCAAGATACTATCGGTACTAAGTTCATGATAAATTTAAGTTCAATTAATCATATTACTAAAGAACTCCCACTTAGGCAGACATCTCTCTAGTCATCTAAGTGATCACGTGATCCAAATCAACTAAACCATAACCGATCATCACGTGAGATGGAGTGGTTTTCAATGGTGAACATCTTATGTTGATCATATCTACTATATGATTCACGCTCGACCTTTCGGTCTCCGTGTTCGAGGCCATATCTGCATATGCTAGGCTCATCAAGTTTAACACGAGTATTCGCATGTGCAAAACTGGCTTGCACCCGTTGTAGATGGACGAGAGCTTATCACACCCGATCATCATGTGGTGTGCGGGCACGACGAACTTTGGCAATGGTGCATACTCAGGAGAACACTTCTTGATTATTTTAGTGAGAGATCATCTTAAAATGCTACCGTCAATCAAAGCAAGATAAGATGCATAAAGGATAAACATCACATGCAATCAATATAAGTGATATGATATGGCTATCATCATCTTGTGCTTGTGATCTCCATCTCGAAGCACCATCATGATCACCATCGTCACCGGTAGCGACACCTTGATCTCCATCGTAGCATCGTTGTCGTTTCGCCATCTATTGCTTCTCGACTATCGCTACCGCTTAGTGATAAAGTAAAGCAATTACAGAGCGTTGCATTTCATACAATAAGCGACAACCATATGGCACCTGCCGATTGCCGATAACCGGTTACAAAACATGATCATCTCATACAATAAAATATAGCATCATGTCTTGGCCATATCACATCACAACATGCCCTGCAAAAATAAGTTAGGCGTCCTCTACTTTGTTGTTGCAAGTTTTACGTGGCTGCTACGGGCTTAAGCAAGAACCAATTTCACCACGCATCAAAACCACAACGATAGTTTGTCAAGTTGATGCTGTTTTAACCTTTGCAAGGACCGGCGTAGCACACTCAGTTCAACTAAAGTTGGAGAAACCGACACCGCTAGTCACCTGTGTGCAAAGCACGGCGGTAAAACCAGTCACAGCGTAAGCGCGACGCGTAATGTCGGTCCGGCCGCTTCATCCAACAATATCGCCGAACCAAAGTATGACATCTTTGGTAAGCAAGATGACTTATATCGCCCACAACTCACTTGTGTTCTACTCGTGCATATAACATCAAACCATAAAAACCTGGCTCGATACCTTTGTTGGGGAACGTAGTAATTTCAAAAAATTTCCTACGCACACGCAAGATCATGGTGATGCATAGCAACGAGAGGGGAGAGTGTTGTCTACGTACCCTCGTAGACCGAAGCGGAAGCGTTGACACAACGTAGAGGAAGTAGTCATATGTCCTCCGGTCCAACCGATCCAAGCACATTACTCGGCACCTCCGAGTTCTTGACACACGTACAGCTCGATGGCGCACCCGATCTCCGATCCAGCAGAGGCGCGGGGAGGAGTTCCGTCAAGACGACGGCGTGGTGGCGATCTTGATGTTCTCTGTCGCAGGCTTCGCCTAAGCACCGCTACAATATGACCGAGGTGTAATATCATGGAGGGGGCACCGACACGGCTAAGGAGCGATCTCAATGATCAACTTGTGTGTCTAGGGTGCCCCGCCCCGTATATAAAGGAGGGAGGGAGGAGGAGGCCGGACTAGGAGGAGGCGCCATAGGGGGGCAAACCTACTCCAAGTAGGTTCGGCCCCCTTTCCTATTAGGAGTAGGAGAAGGAAGGAAGAGGGGAGGAGAGAAGGAAAGGGGGGGCCCCCCTCCCAGTCGGATTGGGCTTGGGGGGCCTCCTTGCTCCTTCTCCTCCCTTCCACTAAGGCCCAATAAGGCCCATATACTTACCGGGGGTTCGGTAACCTCCGGAACTCCGGTATATTTCAATCTCACCGGAACCTTTCCGGTGTCCAAATATATCAGTCCAATATATCAATCTTTATGTCTCAACCATTTGAGACTCCTCGTCATGTCCGTGATCACATCCGGACTCAAGAACCTTCGGTACATCAAAATACATAAACTCATAATGAAACATCGCATCGAAACTTTAAGCGTGCGGACCCTACGGTTCGAGAACTATGTAGACATGACCGAGACACGTCTCTGGTCAATAACCAATAGCGGGACCTAGATGCCCATATTGGTTCCTACATATTCTACGAAGATATTTATCGGCCAAACCGCATAACAACATACGTTGTTCCCTTTGTCATCGGTATGTTACTTGTCCGAGATTCGATCGTCGGTATCCAATACCTAGTTCAATCTCGTTACCGGCAAGTCTCTTTACTCGTTCCGTAATACATCATCTCGCAACTAACTCATTAGTTGAAATGCTTGCAAGGCTTAAGTGATGTGTATTACCGAGAGGGCCAGAGATACCTCTCCGACATTGGAGTGACAAATCCTAATCTCGAATACGCCAACTCAACAAGTACCTTCGGAGACACCAGAGAGCACCTTTATAATCACCCGATTCACGTTCGACGTTTGGTAGCACACAAAGTGTTCCTCCGTAAACGGAGTTGCATAATCTCATAGTCATAGGAACATGTATAAGTCATGAAGGAAGCAATAGCAATATACTAAACGATCGGGTGCTAAGCTAACGGAATGGGTCATGTCAATCAGATCATTCAACTAATGATGTGACCTTGTTAATCAAATAACAACTCCTTGTTCATGGTTAGGAAACATAACCATCTTTGATTAACAAGCTAGTCCAGTAGAGGCATACTAGTGACACTCTATTTGTCTATATATTCACACATGTATTGTGTTTCCGGTTAATACAATTCTAGCATGAATAATACACATTTATCATGATATGAGGAAATAAATAATAACTTTATTATTGCCTCTAGGGCATATTTCCTTCATCTCTGGGCCCACTCGGTAATGCATCATCATAATGAGCTCAAAGTGACCAAGTGTTTGGTCACGGGATCATGCATTATGGTACGAGTAAGGTGACTTGCCGGTAACGAGACTGAATGAGGTATTGGGATACCGACGATCGAGTCTCGGGCAAGTAACGTACCGATTGACAAAGGGAATTGTATACGGGGTTGATTGAATCCTTGACATCGTGGTTCATCCGATGAAATCATCATGGAACATGTGGGAGCCAACATGGGTATCCAGATCCCGTTGTTGGTTATTGGTCGGAGAGCTGTCTCGGTCATGTCTGCATAATTCCCGAACCCGTAGGGTCTACACACTTAAGGTTCGGTGACGCTAGGGTTATTAGGAAGACTTGTAGGTGATTACCGAATGTTGTTCGGAGTCCCGGATGAGATCCCGGACGTCACGAGGAGTTCCGTAATAGTCCGGAGGTGAAGATTTATATATAGGAAGTGTTGTTTCGGCCATCGGGAAAGTTTCGGGGTCACCCGGTATTGTACCGGGACCACCGGAAGGGTCCCAGGGGTCCACCGGGTGGGGCCACCTTTCTCGGAGGGCCCCATGGGCTGAAGTGGGGAGGGTACCAGCCCCTGGTGGGCTGGTGCGCCCCCCTGGGCCCCCTCTGCGCCTACGGTTGGGAACCCTAGGGGAGGGGGCGCCTCCACTTGCCTTGGGGGGCACTCCACCCCCCTTGGCCACCGCCCCCCCTAGAGATCCCATCTCTAGGGACGGCGCCCCCCCTAGGGGCCTATATAAAGGAGGGGAGGGAGGGCAGCCGCACCCTGAGTCTTGGCGCCTCCCTCCCCCTGCTACACCTGTTCCTCCTCCCGCAGTTGCTTGGCGAAGCCTGCCGGAGTACTGCATCTCCACCACCACCACGCCGTCGTGATGCTGCTGGAGCCTTCTTCCTCAACCTCTCCTTCCCCCTTGCTGGATCAAGAAGGAGGAGACGTCATCCCTCCGTACGTGTGTTGAACGCGGAGGTGTTTTCCGTTCAGCACTTGGTCATCGGTGATTTGGATCACGGCGAGTACGACTCCATCATCCCCGTTCTCTTGAACGCTTCCGCTCGCGATCTACAAGGGTATGTAGATGCACTCCTATCACTTGTTGCTTAGATGAACTCATAGATGGATCTTGGTGAAACCGTAGGAAATTTTTTAATTTTCTGCAACGTTCCCCAACAATTAACAACCCCTTTATTGGTTTGGTTACGAGTTCTTTTTTGGTTTGTGTAGGTGCGTGGGAATTTTGAGGAGCCTCCTACTGGATTGATACCTTGGTTCTAAAAAACTGAGGGAAATACTTACGCTACTATTGCTGCATCACCCTTTTCTCTTCAAGGAAAACCAACGCAAGCTCAAGACGTAGCAAGAAGGATTTCTGGCGCCATTGCCGGGGAGGTTTTCTCTCAAGTCAAGACATATCAAGTACCCATCACAAACTCATCTCCCTCGCATTTACATTATTTGCCATTTGCCTCTCGTTTTCCTCTCCCCCACTTCACCCTTGCCGTTTTAATCGCCCTTTCTTCCCAATCTCCTCTCTCTCTTTCGCTTGCCTTTTTCCATTTGCTCGTGTGTTAGATCGTTTACCTTGTCATTATGGCTAGTCCTCCCATCCTTGTTATCACTCCCGAACATGAAATTCTTAATTTTAAGCAAAGGGAGGGATAAAGTTTAAAATATGCTTGGCATAGAATTTGCAATGCTCAAAATAAATGTACTAGGAAGCTTTCTACTTCCGTACTTCTTCGCAATTTTTATGTAGGCATTACTCCTTGGAATAGATGCGTTCTTGATACCGTTACCGGAGGGGATTTCTTGAATAGCCATACGTTTGATGCTTATAATGCTATGTTAGATTTGTTTGGCCCACCACCTCTTTTGGTTAATGGAACTATTTTAACTTTAGAACATGTGATGCAACGGCTTGAGATTATTGAAAATAAAATTGCCACTATTGAGTTGATTGAAATTTCGATAAAAAGATTCATAATCACATTACCCATTATGGATCTAGGGTTGGAGTTACTTTGAAATTTTTGAAAGAGAAAGAACCTATAGTTGATGAAAAAATAGATCTAGACTCTGCAAGAATCGGTAAACTTGAGGATATCATTACCAACTTAGGGTCGGCGTTTTCTTCCATGAAGAACACTCCAAAAGTCCCTACCAAAACTGCCAAATTTATTTATGTTCCTAAAAATTAGGGTGAATCTTCTAGTAAGGGAGACGCGGATCTCAAATCAATATGTGTTCATCCTAATTGTCTCTCTATCATTAAGGAACCTTTTGCTACAAATCAATTTCTTGAATTTTTGCCTAAAGGTTTAATCATTGCCAAAAAGGGAGAAACCCCTAAATATTATAAGTGCTCTATTGAGGAATTGAGTACCAAAGATGGCACTACTTAGATCTATCTTCGCTTTTATGCCTAGGTAGGGGCGTTAAACGATAGCGCTAGTTGGGAGGCAACCCAATTTTATTTGTGTTTTTTGTTTTTGTTTCTTTTTAGTAATAAGTTTTGCTTCTACCTTCTGTATAGATGTGTTTTTATGTTTTAATAAGTGTTTGTTCCAAGTAGAACCTATAGGATAACCTATGGTGATAGTTGATTTGATTCTGCTGAAAAAACAGAAACTTTGCCCGCATGAAATTAGTTTTGTTAAATCACAGAAACGTGATTTTGTGTTGATTCGTTTTGCTACTGATAAATAGACAAATTTTCCAGGACTTCCAATTTTGGTAGGATTTTTAGAGTTCCAGAAGTTTGCGTTAGTTACAGATTTCTACAGACTGTTCTGTTTTTGACAGATTCTGTTTTTCGTGTGTTGTTTGCTTATTTTTGATGCATCTATGGCCAGTATTAAGTGGTATGAACCATAGAGAACTTGGAATACAGTAGGTTTAACACCAACATAAATAAAGAATGAGTTCATTATAGTACCTTATGTGGTGGTTTTGTTTTCTTTCACTAACGGAGCTTATGAGATTTCCTGTTGAGTTTTGTGTTGTGAAGTTTTCAAGTTTTGGGTAAAGATTTGGTGGACTATGGAATAAGGAGTGGCAAAAGCCTAAGCTTGGGATGCCCATGGCACCCCAAGATATTCAAGAATAGCCAAAAGACTAATCTTGGGGATGCCCTGGGAAGGCATCCCCTCTTTCGTCTACGTTCATTGGTAACTTTACTTGGAGCTATATTTTCATTCGCCACATGATATGTGTTTTGCTTGGAGCGTCGTGTATGATATTAGTATTTGCTTTTTAGTTTTCCAAAATTATCCTTGCTGTACACACCTTTTGGGAGAATCCCACTTGATTGGAATTTATTAGAATACTCTATGTGCTTCACTTATATCTTTTGAGCTAGATTGTTTTTGCTCTAGTGCTTTACTTATATCTTTTAGAGCACGGTGTGGCTTAATTTTGTAGAAATTGCTAGTCTCTCATGCTTCACTTATATTATTTTGAGTGTCTCTTAGAACAGCATGGTATTTGCTATGGTTATAAAATTGTTCCTAGAATGGTAGGCATCCAGGTTGGGTATAATAAAAACTATCATAGGATGTGAATTGGATGCTATGATCAATTTGATACTTGATAATTGTTTTGAAATATCGAGGTAGTGATATTAAAGTCATTCTAGTTGGGTGATTATGAATTTAAAGAATGCTTGTGTTGAAGTTAGCAAGTCCCGTAGCATGCACGTATGGTTAAAGTTGTGTAACAAATTTGAAACATGAAGTGTACCTGGCTTGTGCATCCTTATTAGTGGTGGTCGAGGACGAGCGATGGTCTTTTCCTACCAATCTATCCCTCTCGGAGCATGCTTGTAGTGCTTGGTTTTTGATGACTTCTAAATTTTGCAATAAGTATATGAGTTCTTTTGACTAATGTTGAGTCCATGGATTATACGCACTTTTACCTTTCCATCATTGCTAGCCTCTTCGGTACCGTGCATTGCCCTTTCTCACCTTGAGAGTTGCTGCAAACTTCGTCGGTGCATCCAAACCCCGTGATATGATACGCTCTATCACACATAAAACTCCTTATATCTTCCTCAAAACAGCCACCATACCTACCTATTATGGCATTTCCATAGCCATTCCGAGATATATTGCCTTGCAACTTTCCACCATTCCGTTTATCATCATGACACGCATTACTTTTGTCATATTGCCATTGCATGATCATGTAGTTGACATCGTATTTGTGGCAAAGCCACCATGCATAATTTTTGATACATGTCACTCTTGATTCATTGCACCATCCCGGTACACCGCCGGAGGCATTCATATAGAGTCTTATCTTGTTCTAGTTTCGAGTTGTAATTCATGTGTTGTAAATCAATAAAAGTATGATGATCATCATTATTAGAGCATTGTCCCCAAAAAAATAAAAAAAATAAAGGCCAAAAAAAGGCCAAAGAAAAAAAAGAAGAAAGGCCAAAAGAAAAGAATAAAGGCCCAAAAAAAGAAAGAAAAAGAAAGAAAAAAGAAAATAAATAAAAAAGGGGCAATGTTACTATCTCTTTTTTTCCACACTTGTGCTTCAAAGTAGCACCATGTTTTTCATATAGTGAGTCTCATATGTTACCATTTTCATATACTAGTGGGAATTTTTCATTATAGAACTTGGCTTGTATATTCCTACGATGGGCTTCCTCAAATGCCCTAGGTCTTCGTGAGCAAGCAAGTTGGATGCACACCCACTTAGTTTCTTTTGTTGAGTTTTCATTCATTAATAGCTCTAGTGCATCCGTTGCATGGCAATCACTACTCCTCATGTTGACATCAATTGATGGGCATCTCCATAGCCCGTTGATTATCCTCGTCAATGTCTGACTTTCTCCTTTTTTGTCTTCTCCACACAATCCCCATCATCATATTCTATTCCACCCATAGTGCTATATCCTTGGCTCACGCTCATGTATTGCGTGAAAGTTGTAAAAGTTTGAGATTATTTAAGTACGAAACAATTGCTTGGCTTGTCATCTGGGGTGTAGAATTTTGGAACATTTTTGTGTGACGAAAATGAAGCATAGCCTAACTATATGATTTTGTAGGAATGAACTTTCTTTAGCTATGTTATTTTGAGAAGACATGATTGCTTTTATTAGTATGCTTGAAGTATTACTATTTCTTATGTCAATATGAACTTTTATTTTGAATCATTTGGATCTAAACATTCATGCCACAGTAAAGAAAATTATATTGAGAATTATGCTAGGTAGCATTCCACATCAAAAATTCTGTTTTTACCATTTACCTACTCGAGGATGAGCAGGAACTAAGCTTGGGGATGCTTGATACGTCTCCAACGTATCTATAATTTTTTATTGTTCCATGCTATTATATTACCCCTTTTGGATGTTTATGGGCTTTATTTTACACATTTATATTATTTTTGGGATTAACCTACTAACTGGAGGCCCAGCCCATATTGTTGTTTTTTTGCCTATTTTAGTATTTCGACTTCAAAGAGGATATTCCATCATAATCTCTGGAAGCTAGTGTCAAGGAAGCCGTTAGCCGTCACCTTAACTGAAAGTTGGTGAAGAAGGTGTATATCAAACGGAGTCCAAACGGAATGAAACCTTCGGGAGCGTGATTTTTGGAAGAACGTGATCCAGAGGACTTGGAGTCCAAGCCAAGAAGCAGCCGAGGCTGCCACGAGGGTGGAGGGCGTGCCCACCCCCCTGGGCGCGCCCCCTATCTCGTGGGCCCCTCGGGCGGCCACCGACCTACTTATTCCTCCTATATATACCCACGTACGCCGAAAACATCAACGGAGCCAACGAAAAACAATTTCCACCGTCGTAACCTTTTGTATCCGCGAGATCCCATCTTGGAGCCTTCGTCGGTGCTCCGCCGGAGGGGGAATCAACCACGGAGGGCTTCTACATCAACACCATAGCCCCTCCGATGAGTTGTGAGTAGTTTACCACAGACCTTCGGGTCCATAGTTATTAGCTAGATGGCTTCTTCTCTCTTTTTGGATCTCAATACCATGTTCTCCCCCTCTCTTGTGGAGATCTATTCGATGTAACTCTTTTTGCGGTGTGTTTGTCGAGATCCGATGATTTGTGGGTTTATGATCAAGTTTATCTATGAGAAATATTTGAATCTCCTCTGAATTCTTTTATGTATGATTGAGTTATCTTTGCAAGTCTCTTCGAATTATCAATTTAGTTTGGCCTACTAGATTGATCTTTCTTGCCATGGGAGAAGTGCTTTGCTTTGGGTTCAATCTTGCGGTGTCCTTACCCAGTGACAGTAGGGGTTGCAAGGCACATATTGTATTGTTGCCATTGAGGATAAAAAATGGGGTTTATATCATATTGCATGAGTTTATCCCTCTACATCATGTCATCTTTCTTAATGCGTTACTCTGTTCTTATGAACTTAATACTCTAGATGCATGTTGGATAGCGGTCGATGTGTGGAGTAATAGTAGTAGATCCAGGCAGGAGTCGGTCTACTTGTCACAGACGTGATGCCTATATACATGATCATGCCTAGATATCTAATAATTATTCGCTTTTCTATCAATTGCTCGACAGTAATTTGTTCACCCACCGTAATACTTATGCTATCTTGAGAGAAGCCACTAGTGAAACCTATGGCCCCCGAGTCTATCTTTTATCATATAAGCTTTCAATCTACTTTTATTTGCATCTTTACTTTTCCAATCTATATCATAAAATACCAAAAATATATTTATCTTATCATACTATCTCTATCAGATCTCGCTTTTGCAAGTGGCCGTGAAGGGATTGATAACCCCTTTATTGCGTTGGTTGCGAGTTCTTTGTTTGTTTGTGTAGGTGTGTGGGACTTTTGAGGAGCCTCCTACTGGATTGATACCTTGGTTCTCAAAAACTGAGGGAAATACTTACGCTACTATTGCTGCATCACCCTTTCCTCTTCAAGGAAAACCAACGCAAGCTCAAGACGTAGCAGTGTAGTGAAGCCGACCCAAGGCCGGGCCCAATCCTGCCACAGCCCCTGCATCCATCGTCATGTTACCCCTCCCACCAGACACTCTTTTTGCATATCAAATGATGGGCTTCCTTGGCACCAACCTAAACCTTGGGCCTATCTATCTCCTAATATCAACACTCATTTTAGTCCTTTCCACCTAATTAAATCTCCTTCGTTTTTCTAGTTATATACCGTCAAACCCTTTTACTCACCTATTTTTGTTGACATTTTCATCTCATTCACATGTCTTAGATCACCATCCGTTAGCCCATATGTTCCTCCACGCCGATGGTGTTGGGAAACTTAGTATAATATTAAAAAATCGCCTTACGATCATCGAGGAACAATATGAAGATGCGATAAACGGTTTGGATCATATCGATACTGACTCCGAGTTGCAGTGAAAGAAGACGAGTCGATGTAGATCATACCTTGAGAGCCTCAAACCGTAGATGAATGATCTCGTGAACTACCCATGAACAATCCCCCGAACGGAAGACCGAAAGCATGGCCTCTCTATGAGTTGTAAGTGTACGGTCTTCACGATCCGGCATCACTTCACCATCCAGAGCTAATCGTTGCCAGAGAATTAGAGGGAGGAGATTAGTACCACATTGGGCTTCAAATTATGAGGATTAGAGGACCTAGGTATAGCTCTAATTGACCGACTAGGACAAGCTAGAACTACAGAACTGGAGGAGGCACCAAAACTTGTCTATCAAAAGGGCCAAAAATCTTCAAGTATATATAGGTTAGAGGGAGGAGAGAGGGGTGCCACAAGGGGAATGGAATCCTCCCCCTTTGGCCGGCCAAATAGCGGGGAATCCCCTCTAATTCCCCCCTTCCTCCTTGCGTCTCCATCTATTGGGCCTAAGGGCATCTCCAGCCGCGCCCCCAACAGGCCCTCCCCAGGCGATTCGCCGGCGGCGCCAAAAAATTCCCGTCGTGCCCCGAGGCTTTGTTTTTGCGGCTCGGGCCAAAACTGGTCTTTGGCGGACCAAAGCGAACCAGCGCCTGGGGCGCTTGGGAGCCAGCCAGCGAAAAAGGTGCGTGGGCCCGCACTGGAGGCGACCCGAGGGCCTTTTCCCGCCGTTTTGTTGTCGCTTTTCTCGCTTCTCTCCCGCTCGCTCGCCTTGCTCCCGCCATTCTCCCCCCCTTTCTCCCGCCAACCCCGCTCGCATCCCGCCGCCATGCCGCCGAAGAAGTATTCCATGCCGCGCGCGGCGGCGACGGAGACAGGCGTCGTGACCCAACCGAAGCAGAGGAAGCCGAGGGCGCCGCCAACGAAGCCGCCGGGCCTGTCGAACGCCGAGTGGAGGGTGGAAGTTCAGCGGCGAGAAGCAGTCACCGCCGACAGGCGGAACAGGGCGATAGCCAAGAAGGCCCGCGACAACGCGGCGCGCGCGGCGGCGTCTTCCTCGTCTGTCGAGGCAGGGATGAATCCTCCCATCGTCAGCCACGCCCACCAGTACGCGCCCTGGGGACAGCAAGGCACCGGATCTCCATGGGGTTCATCGTCGCCCGGCTACGCCGACGGCGACGCGCACGGCGGGTTCAACCCAAACGTGACCTTCCCCATGGTCACCCGCCACGCCAAGACACCATCGCCGCCGCCGCCGCGGCGTGCAGTACCCACCATACAACTACTCGCCGCCCCCCGCCTACGCGACCACACCGACACCCCATCTCTACCGTGGGCCGCTGCCCTTCTCGCACCTCGGCGACGCCGACGACACGGGAGCCGACATGGACGACATCATCGCGACAGGATTGGCCGCGGCCGCCTCGTCTCCCGGGTTCGCCACCCAGGACGAGGTAGTGGACCTCAGCGGCGACATGGAGGCCGAGCTCGGCTACGTCTACGGCGACGATGCGCAGGAACCCGAGGAGGAGGACGAGGACGAGGAGGAGGAGGAGGAGGAGCCGGCTCCTGTTCCGACGAAGGGGCGCCAGAAAAAGAAGCGAGCGGCTAGGTCGGGCGAGCCGCGCATCAAATGGACGTCCAAGGAGGAGGAATGCCTCGCCGAAGCGTGGAAAGTCGTCTGCCTCGACCCGACCACCGGCGCGAACCAGAGCTTGGAGACGTACTGGGACCACATCAAGGCCGAGTTCGATGAGCGGAAGCTCGTCGACCCCTACTTCAAAGGCGTCTACATGCAGCGCGGGTCCAAGGCGATGGCGAACCATTGGGCATTGCCTCGCTGACGTCCAGGCCCGGGCCGTCCTACGCGAAGAGAAGACCGAGGCGCGGTGGTTGGCGCTAATGAAGAACAACGCCATCAAGCTCGACCTGCTCCGGACGAACGTCACCGCGAAGAAGAGGAACACCGACATGGCTTTCCTGATGGGTGGGGCGAACATGCTCCAGAGCAACGATGAGAAGCTCAAGGCGTGGTACCTGGTGCAGCGTGGCCTCATCCTGAACGAGCTGCCGACGGCAACGCCCACGACGCCGACGACGCCCACGGCCGCACGGACGCCAAGCCCGAGCGAAGCCTCTACGTCGCCGCCCAGCAGTGTCAAAGCCGCGCCGACGCAGCCCAACACCGAAGCAGCTCCGACACCGCCGAGCTCGCGCACGCCGACTCCGCCAACACCTGGGACCAACCCCGCCGAGTGAATGGCCCCGCTGAGGCGGCGGCGCTCTGTTTTTTTGTAACGACAGACTATGCCCGATCGCCGGACTTGCGGCGTCTTGAGAGCGGGAACGACCAAGTTTGAATTTACCACGTCCTGGGGCCGGCACGTGGGTGCGTGATCGAGCTAGCTCGCCCCAGGCCGAGCTAAGCGCCGCACGCCCTGAGATGCCAATTTAGACGCATACTGGGGCCGAATGGCTGGAGATGCCCTAAGTGGCCCAATATGCTTTCCCTCACTTGGCCTTTTAAGGCCCGCTAATATTAAATTAAATATAAAAGCCTCCTAACTATTATTAGAGCCTTTTATTATTAATTTAACATCTCCGAAAACATTTTCCACCTATATATTATTTATCCGAAATACCAGGTATTGACTGATAAACTCTGAAACCGTTCCCATGACCCTGAAATGCTTCTGGTTCTTATCAAAACTGTTTCGAATATTAGTGAAACTTCCTTAAGCTTGTGACCTTGTAGGTTCGGTAAAACATAGACAGGAACAGAACTCCTTTCATTCAATGACCCATAGCGTAACCGTGGACATCCATATCGATCCCTGTGAATACACGAATGACAATCGAGTGAACCTTTGGTTATCATGTGCTATTCCTTTTGCTTCGTGATACTATAAAAAATCCAAGGTGAGATGTATCAGTATAATTTTGAGTCATTCACATGCTCACTATACCGGTCTCCTCGTTACTGATTGTGTTCTTCTTTCTTGTTGACATGTTCCAGCATCCCTGTGACTTAGTCACATGTGTCTGGCCAGACGATGATGGATGTTGTCACACCTAGTGGAACCTAAGAATATCTCTCCATCGTCGGAGGAGGAAATCCCGCTCTTGAGCTATCAAGTCCCTTGTTAAACTTTTTGATGTACCTATAAGTTATCGTTATGACCACCATGTTACAAATGACGTTTGAGCAACCTTAAAGTCCACTGTACGGTAAGAAGTGACTTCGATACTCTCATGGTCTACAGAATTAAATCACATGTTAACTCTTCGTGTTATAACAATTGACTTGTGATGATTGCATCTCAAATTATAACAAACAAGTTTTATATGATCGTTCTTCCAACGTTATATTCTCAATGTTATTTTAGGACTATCGTTACACTTAACGATATCCTAAGATCCAAACAACGTGACTACCAACAACACTTGAGCTAGTCTTTGAGGCGAGACTAGGAATCTGGTTTACCATTTATTATTCCACACGTGCATATGAGTTTTCCACTGAATCGTATATTCCATGATCATAGCAGTTATAGCATAGACTCTCAAGAATATAAACTCTTAATTATGAACATAGAAATATAGTAATACAATATTAGTCTCTAGGGCATACTTCCAACATATGGCTCATCGCAGAACCAACCTATAGCATGGGACAACCTTAACCCCATCTATCTCCTCGCCTGCACTGCCTCATCCTCCTCCCCTCTGCTGCTATATCATATCGCATCGCCGCTACAGAAATCACCCTGCTTCTTTTTATATCATCATCGCATCACCATTTCGACCGCACCCTTGGCGACCCTCTTATAGTGAAATAAAGAGAAGAATCACTCGATTGTTTTTGGACCAATGAAATGCGTTGTAACCAACCCAACGACATACACCCCGATCATGGTCAAACAAAAAGAATAAAAGAATATACTCTTATGTAATGGCATACACACATGATGTCCATCCACTAGCTCACATTAATTAGAATTCATCCTCAATTAATCACCATGTACATTACATTGGCCTTCCTCTTATTGTCTATATAGTACATATAAGCAACTTTCAAAGAAAATAACAACACGCTGTCTTCCATCTAGCTACCTGCCTGATTGGTCGGCTCTTTATATGCCGCCAAGCCATTTACTCACCCGTTTTTGTCATTCATTTTCATCTTGTTTGCATGCCTCGGATGAAAATCCATCTAGGGGCGAAGACAAGCTCCATGCACGCGGGGCGTGACGACCACGTGCCCATACACAATATTCATATCCCTTAGGTACAATGTAGTGTGACCGACTCCTGGCTTGGCCCAATCCTACCTCCGCTCCTGCATCCACAATCATGTTACCCTGCCCATCTGCCGCTTTTTTGTATATCAGCCGATGGGCTGCCTTGGAACCAACCTACACCTTGGGCCAACCTTAACCTGATATATCACCTAATGCTACTTCTGAGTTGCGTTGGGATTTCCTCAAAGAGGAGAGGATGATGCAGTACAATAGAGATAATTATTTCCCTCAGTTAAGAATCAAGGTTATCAATCTAGTAGGAGAACCATGCAAGACCTCATGAACAAGACTACACACAAAGGAACAAATACTTGCACCCAACGCGATAAAGGTTGTCAATCCCCTCGGCGGTTAATTGCAAGGATCAATACTGATAATCGTAGATAGATAAACAATAACACAAAATAAAAGAATGATAAATAAATTACAGGAAGGTATTTTTGGATTTTATATATGATAAAGATAGACCCGAGGGCCATAGTTTTCACTAGAGGCTTCTCTCGAACAAAAAGCATATGTTGGGCAAACAAAAAACTGTTGAGAATTTGATAGAAAAGCGCATAGTTATGATGATATCCAAGGCAATGATCATGTATATAAGCATCACATCCGAGACAAGTAGAACGATCCTGCCTGTATCTACTACTATTACTCCACACATCGACCGCTATCTAGTATGCATTTAGAGTATTAAGTTCATAAAGAACGGAGTAATGGCTTAACCAAGATGACATGATGTAGACAAAGTAAATCCAATCAATATGAATTAAACCCATCGTTTTCCCCGTAATGGCAACAATACAAATGCGTGTCTTGTCTCTTTTTGTCACTGGGATATAGAGCACCGCAAGATTGAACCCATTACAAAGCACCTCTCCCATTGCAAGATAAATCAATCTATTTGGCCAAACCAAATAGATAGATCAGAGAGAAATACGAAGCTATAATAATCATGCATAAAAGAGTTCAGGGAAGACTCAAATAATATTCATATGTAATCTGATCGTACACCCACAATTCATCAGATCGCAACAAACACGTTGGAAAATAAGATTATATCAAATATATCTCCAAGAACATCGAGGATAACATTGTATTGAAGATCAAAGAGAGAGAAGAAACCATCTAGCTACTAGCTATGGACCCGTAGGTCTGTGGTAAACTACCCACACATCATTAGAAGGGCAGCGAGCTTGATGTAGAGGCCCTCTGTGGTCGATCCCCCCTCCGGGAGAGTACCAAAAAAGGCCTCCAGATGGGATCTCCGAAGAATAGAAACTCGTCGCAGCGGAAAAAGTATTTTGGATGCCTCTCTGTTGGTTTCCCGATTTTAGAGAATTTATAGAGTTAGAATTAGGTCAAATGGGGCCACGATGGGCCCACAAGGTACTAGGGCGCGCCTACCCCCTGGGCGTGCCCTAGTGCCTTGTGGCCTTCTCGTTGCATGTCTAGTCTCCTCCCGAAGCTCATAGGGTCTCTCTTGTCTAGAAAAAAATTGTGGCCCTTGGCCTTCATTTGGTACTGATTTCCTGAAAAACCAAAAACAAACAAAAAACAAAAACTGGCACTTGACACTAAGTTAATAGGTTAGTCCCAAAATATTATATATAATTGCATATAAAACATCCAATATTGATACTATAATAGCATGGGACAATAAAAAATATAGATATGTTGGTGACGTATCACCTAACACCAACATTCTTTGGAGTTTCGTCCATGTAATTAAATTATCTTCCATCTCATATCTAAAAAAATATCACCTTCACTTTTCTTCGTATATGCTGCCAAACCCTTTACTCACCTGTTTTTATTGTCATTTTCATCTTATTTGCATGTCTCTGGTCACCGTCCATTCACTAACATGTTATGCGGCGCCCATCGACCCCGTCAATGGGCCACCACAGACCGACCTATACCATGGGTCAACCTTAAACCCATTTATCTCCTCGCCAGGACTGCCTCATCCCACTCCCCTCCAATATCATATCACGTCGCCTCTACGGACATCACCTTACTTCTTTCTATATCATTTTCGCGTTGCCATTTTGGACAGGACCCTTGGCGACCCATGTTGTTATGACATAACGAGAAGAGGAACTCAATTAGTTTTGGTCTAACAGTTAGAGTGCATTGTAGCTAACCAAACAACATACCGCCTCATCATATTTGCATACACCAACGATGTCCAGCAAGTCCATTCACTCACATTATTTCGAATTAACCCATGATTAATCGTCATGTAAATTACCTTCACCTTTCCTCTTATTGTCTATATATTCCATATAAGTAGCTTTAAATAAAATTACAACCCGTTGCCTTCCACCTAGCTTGTTGGCCGATTGGTTGCTGTTTATATACCGCCAAACCCTCTACTCATTCATTTTTGTTGTTCATTTTCATCTTATTTGCATGCCTTAGATGACCATTCATCCAGGGGTGGCGACAAGCCCCAAGCACACCGGCCTGTGGCCTGAGTGTGATAGCCACGTGTCCGTACATACTATTCATCTCCTTGTAGCTACAACCTAGTGAAGACGACTCGGGGCCTGGCTCAGCCCAGCCCCCGCCCCTGCATCCATCATCATGTTACCCTTCCCATCGACCGTTGTTTTTGATATATCAGCTGATGGACTACCTCGTTCACCACCTGTACGAGCTCCCTCATCGGTGCTCCTCCATACCCACGCCGGGGGCCACGACGCCCGCCACCAATCGAGAGGAAGAAAGGGGAGGGGCACCTGCGAGCCGCAATAGGAGCCGCTTTCCTCCCGCACCTCTCACAGTCCTTCCCTTCCGACAAGCTCAATCGAGTATCGTCGTAGGCATCTCCTATCGGCTGCCCATCTACGCCCAACCAACTCGTCTCCCTCCACCTCGTCATATGATTGATCTCCACCGTTGCCTTCTAGCCATCTATGGAATGGTCCAGATTGGTCAAGATGTTTTCATTGGTTTGAATTTTTTTTGATAAATAAACTGAAACTTGAGTTTGGTTCAAATTTTAGTTCAGATTTTGTTTTACATGTTCTCTTTGTCCATGGAATGCTCCAGATTCATTTGAAATGATTGAATTGAAAGAGAAAAGTTCACATAATGAAGCTCAAATGCAGCCTACCAAACAACATCTGTTGTATATAGTATCCCTCGTGCACCAATATCATGCAGCCCACAAAACACACATCTGAGATTATCTTTGCATTAGCTTAACTAGGCCATGCTCACCTAGGATCCCCCATGCGATGCAGGCTAGAGCCACCTAGGCAACCAAGCACACCCTCTATTTCTCTGCAAGCCTCCCATAACATTCATTGGACTCCCTTACTCCTTCGTCTAGACCCACCTGCAGCTAGCGGTAATGCATCGCCATTTCAATAACACCCTTACTTATCCATCTTAGTGGGGCAGATGGAGAAGAAGCAGCCGATTTTTTTTTTGTCCGGAAACAATCGTGTGCACTGTAGCCAACCAAACACCATATAACCTCATCATGGTCAAACAAAAAGGAAGAAATGATATACTCTTAGGCCCTGTTCGGATCCTCTCCGCTCCACAACTGCAGCTCCTGGAGCGGAGGGGTGGCAGCACAATTGCAAGGAGTGGCTCAAACCGAGCTCCTCGCACGGAGCGGAGTTTAGAGACCGGAGAGGTTCCGAACAGGCACTTAGTAATGGCATCCACCCATGCAAATGTTTATTTATTGCTTAAATCGTTGCCGACTAATTCTATATTGGCGCTCTTTCTTTCATTGGTGGTGTTAATGATAGCTGAATTAATTAGCACTATTGGGCACTTCTTGCTATCTCCCTTTGCTATTCATGAGAACGTATGCACTGCAACGAGCCAACTCGTGCACCAGATGCGTCGGCTGCACATGAGCCGTCAGATTGGATTGTGAGGGACAGGATCAATCAAAGATGTGGGTGCTGGTACATTATGCAAAGGGACCTTGAAGTGTAGCTAAATCGAGCAAAACAACCTCCAAACTCCACTTCGTGTCTTCCCCTTTAGCTAAATCGAGCATTGTATTTCTTTCTTATATTATTCATGGGCAGCCATATTGGTTCTTCTGATTCGTCAGTTCCCCGAATTCGTTTGAAGCCATTTCAGAAATTGAACAGTATGGGCACCGAATTTATGTACGAGATGCAACCATAATGGTGAAATTTTATCACTGATTACAATTGTTAGAGTGGAAAATAGATGTGCTATGTTTGCTCTGATAATTAGTCAATTACTTCGCTAAATTTATACTAAAGTCGTACATGAACGACTGAATATGTATGTGAAAAATGACTACCTGTGAACCCGCATACACGGCAAGAGTTTGTTCATTACTACTTTTTTTCTGTGATGTTAATTACTACTTTTTCCTGTGATGTGTACATGCAATAGTTTTTATGTGAAAAATGATTACCTAGGAGCTCACATTTGCAGGCATTTTTTGAAGCATGCATATGTTTGGTTTATCCAGTTCTGTATAATTATTCTATGTAACTCTGAATGAGCCTTACTGTTAACTTCGGGAAGTTTATTGTATGTGAAAGGGAATTGCTAAGCCTAGCTTCACATAGATTTCAAGATTTGGTTTGTCTTTATGTGTTACTTTATTTTGCAGACAACTGCTATATATTGTGCTTATGTGACTATATGGCCAATTAGCGCAACCTTATTATTATGTGTACTGAGCACAATTCTTTTTTTCTCATCTGTGTTGTTGCTCTTTACTGCAACTTCATCATCTGAAACTTTGAAGATAAGTGAGAACATGTTCAGCATCATTCATCATCTGAAACTTGGAAGATAAGTGATAAAATGTTCATCATCATCATCTGAAACTTTGAAGATAAGTGAGAAGATGTTCATCTATAGTAGATATTTTTAGCATCATCATCAGAAATTCTTGTACTTGGCAAGTGAGACACTCCTAATAGACACTCAAACAAGATTTAATTCTGAGCAAATATGTCTTAGTTTTTCAGCATTATAAAGACAATTGTTGTCCAACCATATCAATTTTGATCTTAGGTTCCACGATGGGCCTCCTGTGTGGGTGTTCCTTTCATAGGTTCCACCGTTCCAGCATCATGTCATGCCATAAGAAGAGGCTAGCGCAAGTAAGACATATTTAACCGCAAGTAAATCTTATTGTGCAAAATAAACTCAAGTAAACATGCTGAATACCCATGGTGCATAACTAATTACACAAGTTTAACCGCAAGTAAACATGTTGAATACACATGGTGCATAACCAATTAAGCAGAAGCTACCACCCCAAGATCAAGTACGCAGACTTGTACAAGCTCGCTGGAGTAATAGTGCATGTTGGAGAACCATAGATTCCATTCCTGATAGGAGGGTATGTAAAGGATTAAAGCAGCAGTATTGGATTCGTTTGATGGATCAACGAAAATTTTATTGTGCAAAATGATCAGTTCATTACCAAACCAAGCATCTAGCCACAGTATCTTATAGAGTATTTACTTTTCACGAGTGTTTGTATTGTAGGATTCTTTATTAGTTTGCCCAGAGGAAGGACGCCTGCCAGATGCTAAGCAAGGTAATCATCATTATTCATGGATGAAATGTGTTGTGTAAAAACTTACCATTACTCAGGGTACACAAAGAAAAAAGCATCTAACTGATGCATTCCAAATTAAAGGTTGATTTTTGTTTTTGCGGTTGAATTAAAGTTTTATTCTAACAACCATGAACAAGAAGACTAAAAGTTGCTTCACTTATTACATGATCTGGTGCCAATAGTATATCTTCTTAAAGTTCTAATAGTACATGTCTAGATTTTTTGACCTATTTTTATTACTCACTAAAAATTAGGTAATGCAAAAAAATTCATCTTGCCACATATGTGTAAAGACTAAATTTTGCATCTACAAATTTGTTTTGCACACACACACACTAGTAGAAAACCACCCATTAGTCCCGGTTCGTAAGGGCCTTTAGTCCCGGTTCAGGAACCGGGACTAATGGGTCGTTACTAATACCACAACCCATTAGTCCCGGTTCAAACACGAACCGGGACCAATGTGCCTCCACGTGGCCTGTGCGCCGAGCCCAGTCAGGGGGCCTTTGGTCCCAGTTGGTGGCTCCAACCGGGACCAAAAGGCATCCACGCGTCTTCCAGTGGCTGGGGTTTTTGTTTTTTTTTAAGGAGGGGGGTTGGGGGTTTTGGGGGGTTAATTTAGGTGTTTCGCATATTGTGTTAGCTAGCTAATTGATAGAGAGAAGTGTCCTCTCCTATGTCCGTGCTTGGTCGACGCTACGTAGTATATATACATAAGTGATCGAGAGAACCATTCAGTACAGAAGTTCATCATGCATACCGAGAGAAGTGATCGATCGACCTCTCCTTCTCCGAGAGATTGGTCGAACAACAAGTTTTTTACTGGCTACATACATGTACAATCTATATAAGATCTCTTAATTACAAACCCCTAGCATTTGAAATCAACTTCCACATGGTATTCTCCGGCTTTACTGATGACGTGTTCAAGAAAGAATCCCGCCAATTCCTCTTGAATTGCTTTCATGCGATCTGGTTCTAGGAGTTCATCCTGCATCTGCCACGTCTAATTAATTTGAAGAAGGGGGTTAATTAATACATATATATGAATGAAACTCAACAGAAATGATGGTGTAATAAAATGAAATTGTGAATATTATTGCTTACGCACTTCATATTGTCTTCTAGAGTAGCCTCGCTTGTTTTTCAAAGTCGCATTGTGGATGAACTCGCACACGTAGTATCCACAGAAATCATTCCCTTCCTCCTGCCACAAGCACTTTACGAGAAATAGAGGTCAATCAAACTGATAATGAAGCATTATAAATGGCATTGATGAAAGTATAGCTATAGAATCAGCGGAGATGCGTGCAACTAGCTAGCCAAGAGTACTTACTTTGGTATACATATCGCAGCTCCTTGGCAGTCCGGAGCTTGTGCGGTGAACTGTTTCCAAACCCTGCAAGACAAAGAAAATAATTATTATTACTTGAGATATCAGGAAATGAACAAAAAGTTGGCGATATGGTGCGATAATGATCGATTGAACTTACTTGCTGAGCATTTCAGTCATGTCCGCATAGGTGCTGGGATCTTTCCGTCTGGAGTCTAAGATGGTTACTAGTCCGCGCTCAAGCTTAATCTCCAGAAGAATATAGTGGTACCTGCACACGCATGCATAACTCATCAATTACATTAACCTCGCTCGAGTACTAAGGGAAACTGAATATGCACACGACAGTAAAACTCACGGGCCGTTGTAAGGAAAGAGTATGGTATCTTTGTTTTGATTTTTGATTAACGATTGTAGCAAGTTGTCCTCGGCCTCTTCGACGTTCTTTTCAACCAGAAATACATCTATGATATTTGTGTTAATGAACCCAATATCATAGATTTCATTTTTTTTTGCACTCGGCGATCTTGAATCTGCATAATATATTGAGGATAATTAATTATAAATACATGCAATGAAAGAGCCGAGCTATATATAGAGACTAATGACAGAAATAGTACTTACAGGCAGTAGCAAAAGACCATTAATTTATCGAGGGCCTTTTGATTGAAGAACTCGAAGAACTCCTCAAATGGAACACACAACAGATCATTTGAAACGAGGTCGTGCTCCTCTTTAATGTTCAGATACAAACTGTTCGTCCCCTCAGACTCTCTGCAGGTTTTCATGTACCAACTATGGAATCTTCGCATCATTGTTGTCAGAGATTTTTCATCTTTGACGAGAGGCTTCCGTACTCAGATATCTGAATCGTCCACCTCCATGAAATCGGGAAGTGCATCGTCGGCGGGTAATCTTCAAGATTGCCATAACCGCCACCGCCCCGGAGGATTAGACACATTGAGCGGGGGCACGATTGTTGTGCTTGTTCGCCGAGCTGGGCAATTTTTCCCCTTTGCTCGTTGTTCTTTTGACCTTTATCACCGACAGTAGTTCCCACCGCTTGGCTTGGAGATATGTCTGCTCAAGAATGCGCTCATAGTTGGTTCTCGGTGGAGACTTTGGTGGTTTCCTCGGGGCATCGAGTGCGCTTTGCTTTCACCGGATCTACCTTCTCCTCCGGAGGTGGATGTATCTTTTCTTTCACCCTTCAAAGAACTCCTTCACTTGGGCCTGCACGATCGTATTGTTTTCCTCCTTGGTCCTCTCGTCACGGTAACTTCGCCACAGGCTTTAGAGGTGGACCGATCTGTATTGCCTCTCTCTTCTTGTCTGCTAGGCGCCGGAGCAGACGGAGCGGCTGCGGCGTCTGTCTTCTTTCGTGCTTGCTTATGAGGCGGAGGAGAAGGACTACGACGCGTCGGAGCAGCCGAGGCGGCGGCGGGTCTCTTCCGCCCTTGCTGGCGAGGCGGAGAAGGAGGAGGCGGAGTGCCGCCACGCGCCGGAGAAGGAGGCGGAGTGCCGCCACGCGTGCCCTGATCATCACTCGCCGGAGGAGGAGGCGGTGGAGGAGGCGGAGTGCCGCCACGCGTGCCTTGATCGTCACTAGCCGGAGGAGGAGGCGGTGGAGGAGGCGGAGTGCCCTGACTCGCTGGAGGAGGAGGAGGAGGCGGAGGCGCCCGATTCGAGAAGGTTGATGAGCTCCTTCCGCCATAGGCATGGAGTCTTGAGAGAGAACCCAGCCTAGTCTCCCTTCACGGTAGGGTGCTCAAGCCGAGGTCCTCAAATCCTCCGTTATTTCATCCACCATCACCTTAGCAAATCCTTCCGAATCGGTGGCGGTGATAAGTTGTGCGGGTCCACTAGGATAAACTTGGCCAACAGCCGCCTTGACCTTGAAATTCATCCATCGCGCCATAATGTGGCAATTTTGAGACTCCGTGATACCATCCACGGGATAGCTGGCAGGAGCCTTCAAGACATGCTCCGGCTGAAGCAGCTCGGTGGAAGCCACGCTGCTTCTCCGCTGAGATGGCGGGGTAGCTTCTGGGGAAGCTTCGGCATGTCGTTTGTTGCGATCTGCTGCTTCTCGTTCCTCTTCTCGATCCTCTAGCCCCATTACCCTTCCAAGCAGCGCCTGCATTTGGTCCTTCTCCGTTTCTTCCTCCTCTCGTGGGTTTTGTAACCCCTGCGACGGAAAACCAACCTTCCACGGAAGGGAGCTGGCGTTCCTCGTGTCCGTCCCAGGTGCTCGGGATTCCCACGGGCCATTGTGAGCTCGTCCTTCTCCTGTTTGGAAGGAGCGTCCCTCGCTGCTATTTGCATCGATATAGTGTCGAAGGTTCTTGATCTGGTGTCTGCAGTTGCTCGTCCGCCCATCGACACTTGCCTCATTATAGGTCCGAGGTTCCGCCAGCCCGAAGAACCAAGTCGGCAATGGTCAGCCAGCGCATTGTCTCTCGGTTCGATCCCTTTTCAAGCAGATCATGCTCACCTTGGACCACTTAGGCGGGCTTTGAGGTAGCCACGACCCGTGCGATGGTGAAGCTTCTTCTTCGCAGCATTTTTCTTATTTGTCTCCGTCATCTTCTTACTCTTTTCCGATGTCTTGTGGGACACAAATGCGGGCCAGTGATCTTTGATCTTCTCATATTTGCCGATGAATTCTGGTGTCTTTTTTTTCTTGACAAACTGGTTCAGCTCTTTTCTCCACCTCCTCATTAGGCCTGCCATCTTCTTAAGAGCACAAGACTTGATTAATTGCTCTTTAACTGGCTTCTCCGGATCCTCCTCTGGCGGTAGGGTGAAATTTGCCTTCACTCGGTCCAAAGATCTTCATTTCGCATATCATTGACATAAGACACCTCGGCGTCTTCATCCTTAGCGAGCTTATACCATTCTTTGGATCTTGATGGGATCTGTCCCTAACAAGAACCCCGTGACCGAAAGCGAAAATGCCTTCCTTGTCCGGATGGGTTCAATCGGTTCGCCGTCGGGCGCGATTTCTATGATCTCAAACTTTTCATCCGAGCTCAACTTTTCTTGGGCCTCGTCTCCTTACGAAGTTGTGCTCGATCCGGAGGGCTAGAAATTATAATGAAGAAAGACGACAGTAATTAATATGTGTACATATACCAAAACAATGGATGCATCAATTAACTTGTCAAGACGGGCTTAACTAATATATATATACCTGGCGGACTCGGTTCGGTGACCGGAGCACAAGACGGTCTCCTTCGTCTTGTACCTCCATTGTGTCACGGAGCCATCATGAACATAGTCCTCCTCTTGTACCGCATTAATGGGTGAAGCCATCATAAACATAGCCCTCTTCTTCATCCAGCTGACCATCGGTGTCGATGAGAAATGATGCAACATCATCACTTCCATTTGCGATTATGTCCCCCAACATCGCTTCTGTTTCTTCGTCTCGGGAGTGCTCCATAGTTTCTGCAAATATTTACAACATGTCAATTATTATTCAAACATGGTACAGATGGATATATATTAGTGGCAAATGAAGAACTAGCTAGCTAATCACAATAAGGAATCTTGTTAGTGGCCTCGACGCTGCTTCTCTAGGGTTTGGGGTCGCCTCGACACAAAGCTTCAAGGGTTTGGGGTGGCCTCGACGATAACGCTCTTTTAACTTGATAAATTTGGGTGGCCTCGAGAGAGTTAATTTGTCGGGTAGGGGCGCGGCGGGAGGGGGTAGGAGACCAACATTGTTTTCTCTCTAGGGTTTGGGTGTCCTCGAGAGTTTTGGTCGAGCGAGAGGGCCGAGGGGGGTGCTGCAATTGTATAAGTTATCACGGTCGAGAGGGGGTATATATATCGACCGCCCCTCATGTCGAAGTTATCTAGAGGGGGTTATATCGACAACAATGCGACATACATATACTTGGGAAAATAATGTTATCGGGGAGGGGATATCGGTACCACCCCCTCGTGTTGAAGTTTCTTCTTTCTCCTCTATTCCTTTCTTTCTTCTTCTCCTCTTCTTTTTCTTCTTCTCCCTCGAGAAAGGAAAATAATTAAGGAAAAGGAAGAAAAGAGGAAGAAGGAAGAAGGAAGAAGAAGAAGAAAAAAAAGAAGAAAAAAAAGAGGAGAAGAAGAAAGGAATAGAGGAGAAGAAGAAAAAATAGAATTTTTTTCTTCTATTTTTTCTTCTTCTCCTCTTCTTTTTCTTCTTTTTTCCTCTTCTTATTTATTTCTCCTCTTCGTCCTCTCCTCTTTTTCTCCTTTCCTCCTCTTCTTATTTTCCTTTTTCCTCTCATTCTTTTTCTTCTTCTTCTTCCTTCTTCCTTCTTCCCCTTTTCTTCCTTTTCCTTATTTTACTTTCTCCTCTACACTAACCTAAAATGCACTAACCTAAAATCGATCGATATCTACTAACAACCTAAATATAAAATTAATACATATATGAAAAAACATATATAAACAAAAAAATGCTATGAACATTATATTCATACATACATATATAGCCACATCCATTCATCATATATATATATAGCTACCACATACATATATACATTATACATACGAAAAAAAATGCAATGAACATAAAAAATACACTTATGAAAAAAATACTATGAACATGTACACATATATACACATACAAACACATATACACAAAAAATGCAAAAATGCTATGGAGGAAAATGCAGAGGCAGGGCGGGCGCGGCTGTGCGGCGGCAGAGCAGGCAGGGCGGCGGGCGGGCGACCGCCAGCAGACAGGGGCAGCATGCGGTGGCAGCAGGCAGGGCGTGAGTGGCTGGCAGCAGCAGACAGGGCAGTGGCGGCATGCGCTGAGCGGGTGTGGTGGAGCAGTGCAGGGCGCTGGACGGAGGGCGAGGAGCAGCTATGCTCACAGGGGCGGCGGCGACGGCGAAGGCGAGCACTGACGGTGTCGATGGCGGCGGCGGCGGCAAGGTGGAGCACGGCGTCGCGTGGCGGCGGCGACGAGGAGGAGCAGAGGCGCCGGGGAGAAGTGGGCGATTTGGCGGAAGCGCTAAGTGTTGCTTATATAGCACAGCCTTTAGTCGGTTGGTGGCTCCAACGGGACTAATCCTTTAGTCCCGATTGGTGCCACCAACCGGGACCAAAGGCCTCTTTTCGGCAGCCCAAAGGGCGGAAGCTGCTGACCTTTGGTCGGTTGGTGGCTCAACCGGGACTAAAAGTGGTGCATTGGTCGGTTGGTGCGACGAACCGGTACCAATGCACCCCTTTAGTCTGGTTGGAGCCACCAACCGGGACCAAAGGTCCTGTCTGCCCACATCGGGCCAAAGTTTAGTCCCACCTCGCTAGTTGAGAGGGGCGCAGTGGTTTATAAGCCCCACCGCCGCACCCTCTCGAACTCCTCTCTCTGCAGCTTATGGGCCTACTTGCTACTTGCTTTGTTCGATGGGCCTTCTGGGCCTACTGCGGGCCTGAATCCTGGCCCAAAGTAGGGATCCAAGTCGTATTCAGGCCGTGGGGGCCCAGTAGGGGGCATTTTTTTGTTTTTTTGTTTTCTTTACTTATTGTTGCTATTTTTATTTTTTCCAGTTTTTTTTGTTTAGTTTTCTGTATTATTTATTTTCTTTTGTTTTTTGCTTTATTTTTTAATTCTTTTTGCTTTTAGTTTTAGGAAAATAATAAACTTTCTGTTAGTGCCATTAGTTTTAAATTTGAAAACACTTTTTTTGTTTTTTTCTTGCTTTATTTATTTTATTTTGTTTCTACTTACAACAAAATACTTATTGTTGTTTTTTTGTTTTGCTTTCTGCATTATTTATTTTCTTTTGTTTTTTGCTTTATTTTTTAATTCTTTTTGCTTTTAGTTTTAGGAAAATTATAAACTTTCCACTATTTTGTTTTTTTGTTTTCTTTCTTGCTTTATTTATTTTATTTTGTTTCTACTTACAACAAAATACTTATTGTTGCTATTTTTAATTATTACGAGGGCCGAACCATAAGACATTAAAGCATTTCAAATGAACTCTGAAAAAGTTGAAAGTTGGCATGGTATCATAAATTGACCCACACATAGCATGTGCATGTACAAAAGCGGACAATGGTATCATACTAAATCGGATACAAAGTTGGCATGGTATCATCATAATAGTTATGGAGAAAGTCTTCACTTTTTCTTCGCTTGTGTCATTTGCTTATTGCGTCGTAACCATGGATAATCTTCATCGTTTATCGGGATCTTTGGGGTCAGCCTTGACTTTAAAGGAGGAATTTCATGAAACTTTTCATAATCTTACATGTCTATCTTGTCCTCCACTCTCACGATGTCCCTTTTTCCTGAAAGAACTATGTGGCGCTTTGGCTCATCGTATGATGTATTCGCTTCCTTATCTTTTCTCTTTCTCGGTCTGGTAGACATGTCCTTCACATAGATAACCTGTGCCACATCATTGTCTAGGACGAACGGTTCGTCAGTGTACCCAAGATTTTTTAGATTCACTGTTGTCATTCCGTACTGTGGGTCTACCTGTACCCCGCCTCCTAACAGATTGACTCATTTGCACTTAAACAAAGGGACCTTAAAATCTACTCCGTAGTCAAGTTCCCATATGTCCACTATGTAACCATAATATGTGTCCTTTCCCCTCTCGGTTGTTGCATCAAAGCAGACAGCGCTGTTTTGGTTGGTGCTCTTTTGATCTTGGTCAATCGTGTAAAATGTATTCTCGTTTATCTCGTATCCTTTCCAAATCAATACAGTCAAAGATGGTCCCCTGGACAACAAGTACAGCTCATCACAAACAGTGTTGTCACCTCGTCACGTGCTTCCAACCAACTGCTGAAAGTCTGATGTGTTCACATGTAATCCGATCATCGCACTCCTCCGGTGTTTGGAGCGCAGATCGTTCTTGTGTTCATCGACATACGGGTCACCAAGGTAGAGTTCAGAGAAGCTGTGTAGTGTGCTTGAGACCAAGAATATCCGTCCTGCATATTATTGAGTCCCTTCCAAGCGTGCCTTTTCGGTCAATCTCCCCTCATACCGCGATTTAGGGAGACCTATCTTCTTAAGGCCAGGAATGAAGTCAACACAAAACCCGATGACATCCTCTGTTTGATGGCCCATGGAGATGCTTCCTTCGGCCTAAGCGATTCTGGACATATTTCTTTAGGACTCCCATGAACCTCTCAAAGGGGTACATATTGTGTAGAAATCGGGCCCAGGATGACAATCTTGCCAACTAGATGAACTAGGGCGTGTGTCATGATATTGAAGAAGGATGGTGGGAACACCAGCTCAAACCGACAAGACATTGCACCACATCACTCCTTAGCCTTGGTATGATTTCTGGATCGATCACCTTCGAGATATTGCATTGAGGAATGCACATAGCTTCACAATGGCTAATCGGACGTTTTCGGTAGAAGCCCCTCAATGCAACCGGAAGCGATTGCGTCATAATCACGTGGCGATCATGAGACTTTAGGTTTCGAAACTTTTCTCCGCCATATTTGTTATTCCTTTTATATTCGACGAGAAGCCAGTCGGGACCTTCATACTAAGCAGGCATTCAAAGAAGATTTCCTTCTCTTCTTTGGTAAGAGCATAGTTGGCAGGACCTTCATACTGCTTTGGAGGCATCCCGTCTTTTTCGTGCAAACGTTGCAGGTCCTCCCGTGCCTCAGCTATATCTTTTGTCTTCCCATACACGCCCAAGAAACCTAGCAGGTTCACGCAAAGGTTCTTTGTCACGTGCATCACGTCGATCGAAGAGCGGACCTCTAGGTCTTTCCAGTAGGGTAGGTCCCAAAATATAGATTTCTTCTTCCACATGCGTGTGTGTCCCCTAGCGTCACTCGGAACAGCTAGTCTGCCGGGACCCTTTCCAAAGATTACGTGTAAATCATTGACCATAGCAAGTACGTGATCACCGATACGCATGGTGGGCTTCTTCCGGTGATCTGCCTCGCCTTTGAAATGCTTGCCTTTCTTTCTACATTGATGGTTGGTCGGAAGAAATCGACGATGGCCCAGGTACACATTCTTCCTGCAGCTTGCGGTATATACTATCGGTGTCAAGTAAGCGGTGCGTGCATGCGTGGTATCCTTGTTTGTCCGTCACGAAAGGTTCTTGAGAGCGGGCCAATCGTTGATGGTCACGAACAGCAACGCCTTTAGGTTAAATTCCTCTGTTTGTGCTCATCCCACGTCGCATACACCGTTTCCATTCCACAGCTGTAAAAGTTCTTCAACTAATGGCCTTAGGTACACATCAATGTCATTGCCGGGTTGCTTAGGGCCTTGGATGAGAACGGCATCATAATGAACTTCCGCTTCATGCACATCCAAGGAGGAAGGTTATACATACATAGAGTCACGGGCCAGTGCTGTGATTGCTGCTCTGCTCCCGAAAGGATTAATGCCATCCGCGCTTAAAGCAAACCATACGTTCCTTGGCTCACTTGCAAACTCATCCTAGTACTTTCTCTCGATTTTTATCCATCTGCGACCCGTCGTGGGTGCTCTCAACTTCCGTCTTTCTTACGGTCCTCATCGTGCCATCGCATCAACTTGGCATGCTCTCGTTTCGAACATACGTTTCAACCGTGGTATTATAGGAGCATACCACATCACCTTCGCAGAACCCTCTTCTGGGGGCTCGCCGTCAACATCACCAGGTCATCTCGTCGATCTTATACCGTAATGCACCGCATACCGGGCATGCATTCAGATCCTTATACGCACATGTAGAGGATGCAGATCATTAGGGCATGCATGTATCTTCGCACCTCCAATCCTAGAGGGCATATGACCTTCTTTGTTGCGTATGTCTTGTCCGGCAATTCGTTATCCTTTGGAAGCTTCTTCTTTAATATTTTAAGTAGCTTCTCAAATCCTTTGTCGAGCACTGACATTCTCGCCTTCCATCGCAGCAATTCGAAGACGGTACCGAGCTTTTGTTGCCATCTTCGCAATTGGGGTACAACCCTTTTTTGTGGTCCTCTAGCATGCGATCGAACTTCGGCTTCTCCTTTTGACTTTCGCATTGCGTCCTTGCATCGACAATGACCTGGCGGAGATCATCATCATCGGGCACATCGTCTGGTTCCTCTTGATCTTCAGCAGCTTCGCCCGTTGCAGCAACATCATGCACATCGTCTGGTTCCTCTTGATCTTCAGGAGCATCACCGTATTCAGCGGGCACATAGTTGTCATCGTACTCTTCTTCTTCGCCATCTTCCATCATAACCCCTATTTCTCCGTGCCTCGTCCAAACATTATAGTGTGGCATGAAACCCTTGTAAAGCGGTGGGTGTGGAGGATTTTCCGGTCGAGTAAGACTTCAGATTCCCACATACAGGCATGGACAACACATAAAACCATTCTGCTTGTTTGCCTCAGCCACTTCGAGAAAATCATGCACGCCCTTAATGTACTCGGAGGTGTGTCTTGAACCGTACATCCATTGCCGGTTCATCTGCGTGCATTATATAATGAAGTGACCAAATTAATAGAAGTTCATCATCACATTAAAACCAAAGTACATACATAGTTCTCACCTAACAACATAAAGCTCTGCAGAGCATCTAAATTAATTATACACTAAAACTATGTAAAACATTTCAATGCGAAAACAAATGCGATCATAATCGCAACCAATGTAACAACTGATCCAACGGCATAATGATACCAAGCCTCGGTATGAATGGCATATTTTCTAATCTTTCTAATCTTCAAGCGCATTGCATCCATCTTGATCTTGTGATCATCGACGACATCCGTAACATGCAACTCCAATATCATCTTCTCCTCCTTAATTTTTCTAATTTTTTCCTTCAAGAAATTGTTTTCTTCTTCAACTAAATTTAACCTCTCGACAATAGGGTCGGTTGGAATTTCCGGTTCAACAACCTCCTAGATAAATAAAATCTATGTCACGTTGGTCGGCATAATTGTCATAAACAATAAATGAACCAATAGTTATGAAAAGATAATATATACCACATCCGAATCATAGACAGGACAAGGGCCGACGGGGGCGGATACCAAAACCATCACACTATATAAGATGCAATAATAAAAGTAAAAAAATAATACAAGTATCTATCTGAACATACAAGTAAGAATATTTTTCCTTTCAGAAAGAAGATAAGAACAAGAGGCTCACCGCGGTGGTGCCGGCGATGACATCGGCGCGGGTGATCGACGACGGTGAAGACGGGGACGGGGTGTGACGGACCGCTAAACCTAGACAAATATTGAGGAAAATGGAGCTTGGCGGTCGAGCTTGGAGGGGAGAAAGCTTAAGTAGTGTGGCTCGGGCATTCCATCGAACACCTTGTGTGCATAGCAGGTGAGCTAGAGCACCACAAAGCTCTCCCCTCGCCGGCCACGAAAAACAGAGCACTGGGAGTGCTCTGCTCGCGAGCAGGGGGTATATATAGGCACCACCATTGATCCCGGTTGGTGGCCTGAACCGGGACTAAAGGGCGGCCTTTGGTGCCGGTTCATGCCACCAACCGGGACCAATAGTGGTGGGCCAGGAGCGAGGCCCATTGGTCCCGGTTCGTCCTTCCAACCGGGACCAAAAGGTCCAGACGAACCGGGACCAATGGCCCACGTGGCCCGGCCGGCCCCCGGGGCTCAACAACCGGGTCCAATGCCCCCATTGGTCCCGGTTCTGGATTGAACCGGGACTAATGGGCTGGACCGGCCTGGACCATTGCCCCCTTTTCTACTAGTGACAATTGTCCCTCCCATTGCCGCATTAAAATAGATGAATTTCAACATGGACCTTTTTTAGGTTAACCATCCATATATTTGTAGAACAAGGTTCAAATCCATGGGGAAAGAACAAGAGAGCATGAGAGAATACAACCGTGGTGAAACTCCGCAGAAAACACCTCTAGCAAGACGTGTGTAGGATCGTTGAAGGTAAGAGTGTCTAGAGGGGGGGTGATTAGACTACTCGACAAGATAAAAATTATGCTTTTTGACAAAGACAAGTTTTTGGCACATTTAGCATATCACACAAGTCAAGTAGCTTACTACACATGCAATTCTAGAGTATAGGCAGCGGAAAGTAAATTGCACATTAAGTAAAGAGAGGTGGAGAAGATCAAACGCAATTTGGAGACACGAAGATTTTTCTCGTGGTTCCGATAGGTGGTGCTATCGTCAATCCACGTTGATGGAGACTTCAACCCACGGAGGGTAACGGCTGCGAGAGTCCACGGAGGCTCCACCCACGAAGGGTCCACGAAGAAGCAACCTTGTCTATGCCATCATGGCATACGCCCACGGAGGACTAGCCTTACTCGGGTAGATCTTCACGAAGTAGGCGATCTCCTTGCCCTTACAAACTTCTTGGTTCAACTCCACATCTCGACGGAGGCTCCCAAGCGACACCTAACCAATCTAGGAGGCACCACCCTCCAAAAGGTAATAGATGGTGTTGATGATGATGAACTCCTTGCTCTTGTGCTTCAAATGATAATCTCCCCAACACTCAACTCTCCTCACTGATTTAGCTGTGGTGGAAGAAGGGATTGAGTGGAAAGCAACTTGGGAAGGCTAGAAATCAAGTTTCATATGGTGGGAGTGGGGAAACTTGATCTCAACACAAGGGTAGGTAGTTTTCTTCTCAGAAATGTAAGGTAGGAGTGATAGTTCTTTCTGATGGCTCTCTCCACGAATGAAGAGGAGGTGGAGGGGTATTTATAGCCTCCACACAAAATCCAACTGTTACACACATTTGACCAATCTCGGTCAGACCGAAGTTGACAACTCGGTGAGACCGAAAGTTCAAATCTTGTGAACGTTGGGATTTTCGGTGGGACCGAAAATACAATCTCGGTGAGTCCGATTCTTCCAAAGACTAGGGTTTACCAATCTCGGTGGGACCGACTTTATCATCTCGGTGACACCGATATGATGACAGAAGGTTACAGAAGCTTGGCAACACTAGTTTCGGTGAGACCGAGTTTGGAATCGGAAAATCCGAAATTACTAGGGTTTGGCTTTGTGGCAGAGGTGGTTCATCTCGGTGTGACTGAGTTTAGGAAATCGGTGGGACCGAGATTACTTATGTATGTTGGAATGAAAGATTGCTGATGGTTTGGGAGATGTATCACTAAGCACTTTGAGCAACCAGATCATTAACATAACCTCATCCCCTTTTAATAGTATTGGCTTTCCTATGGACTCAATGTGATCTTGGATCACTAAACCAAAAATGGAGTCTTGAGCTTTTGCCAATGTTTGCCTTAGCATTCTGGGGGTCCACCTCTTCAGTCCTTTTGCCATGCCAAAGTGATTGACCTTCCTGAAACATACTTGATAAAAGCATTAGTCCAACCACAAAGTATGTTGTCATTAATTACCAAAACCACCCAGGGAGCAAATGTGCTTTCAATCTCCCCCTTTTTGGTAATTGATGGCAACACACAAAACAAGACATCAAAGCTTACTGAAAGAAAGACAAAATTATCACTAAAGCTTTGACAAACATGTAGTACACAGGCTCCCCCTACAAGTGTGCAAGATTTTCATAAATTATGGTTTTGGACTACCACAAGCACACAAGAGAGAAAAGCAAGATGTGCTACATGCAGCTTGGCTATATGCATCAGAGCAGATGAAAAATAGGTGAGTGATAATGCATATGTGCATGGTGATTTCTTGCAAACAAGTATTCACAAGCAAGTCACCATCATGCACATCCTGCAAGATGCATATACTTACCTTGAGGTTCCTTGGCATTGTACCTGAAGAAACAAACTTGGGAAAACAAGGTTAGATAACACAAGAGTATTTCTTCAACCAACTGCAAGAACATCAAGAGTACGAAGCCAGGGATGACATGTATAAAGAGTGTCTCATATTGAGCACAAGCTTGAATCAGCAAACATGTCTCGCAAAACTAAAAGATTTTCAATGAATTCTGAGAGATTTAGCTTTCCATAAGATATCAATTGTGAGGGCAATGAAAGCAAGATCAAAAGAATGACGCCAAATGTAATATCCAATGTGGAACACGGCAAAGCTTTGATGTGATTCTCTCCCCCTTAAGATAGGATTACTCTTCTTCTCCCTTTAAATCTTCTCTTCTCCCCTTATCTTCCAATCTCCCCCTAAACTCCCCCTAAATCTTCTCCCCCTTTGACATCAAGTGCCGAAAAGGACAGTAAACTAGGAAGGTCAGGAAAAGATGGAAGGAAAGAAGTGGGATCCTTAAGAATCACAACTGGGCAATAAGAAATATGCAAGGTAAATCATTTAGTAAAGCTGCATAAGATGATATCCTGAAAGAAAAATCGGTGACACCGAAGTGAGATGGATCGGTGGGTCCGAAAGTCTGAGACTTAGGGCAGATCCTTTTTCGGTCAGACCGAAAGTTTTAAGTTGGTGACGCCGAGTTTAATTCCAAGGAATTTCAGAAATAATTCAGCTCACTTTGCAAGGAATGTTTCAAAAGATTTGCAATGAATTTGTAAATGATTTGCAGGGAATTGATCAGAGCCAAGAGGATATTCACAAAGACAAAAAAATGAAAAAGATCGCTAGATGAAGTTTTTTTTTAATTAATTTTTTTTATGAAAACACAATGAGAAAACATAAGAGCAACTAGAAAGACTGCCAAAACATATGTACTTCATCTAGATAGGGGTCGGCGACTAGGTCACCTATGTTTGAGTATTTTGACTTAGGAGTCAAATGAGAACATTTGATCATAGGTCATACTCATCGTTTAAGCTCAAAATGGGGTTGCCATTTTTCGATTAAGCATTTGATGTGATCACATCTTATGAAGCTGCTTGTACTCATGACTTTGAGCAAAGCTCCTTCAAGATGTGAAGAACATACCTTGGGCTTGTTGATGCTTTGCTCATGTAGGTGAACTTGATGTAGATGCTCATAGAATGTGAAGTTGGAGCACCATTTCCAATTGTGTAGTTCATCTTCCTACATGGGTTAGGCAAGCAAGGAAATACTCAAGAATATCCAAGATGACAAGAGTGAAATACTAGATGTATAAGGTGTCAAAAAGGATATGTGGAATTTTGTTCCTTGAACTCAACATCCCAAAGAGCTAGATACTTGGTCAATGACAAGATTACTCAAGATTTGAGTGTGTGGTAATCTTGTGGAATATAGATCATCCAAGTACCTGCAAGGAGTTTGATGCAATACAAGGAGGCAAATGTGTCCAAGACATATGATCATCATCATAAGAGAAATATCAAGGATTAGTCAAGTAGGCTCCTGCCTCGCATGCATCAATGGAGTTTTCACTCCAAGTTTGAAGCATCAATGATGTTCAACTCACTCCTTAAGCGACAAAACACTTTCTCATCAAGGGGTTTTGTAAAGATATCAGCAAGTTGTTTGTCAGTTCGAACATGCTTAAGATTGATGTCTCCCTTAGCAATGTGATCACGAATAAAATGGTGACGAACTTCAATATGTTTAGATGCGAGAGTGTTGCACAGATTGTGTCCAATCTTAATCGCACTCTCATTGTCACAAAGCAAAGGAACATGTCTCGCATGTATCCCATAATCCTTAAGCGTTTGTGTCATCCATAGCAACGAGCACAACATGAACCAGCAGCTATATATTACGCTTGGCGGTGGATAAAGATCTGAATTTTGTTTCTTGGAGGACCAAGATACAAGGGATCGACCAAGGAATTGACACGCACCGAAGTTGACTTTCTATCAACCCCTGTCTCGGCATTGTCCGAGTCGGAATAGCCAACAAGATCGAAAGAGGCCCTCTTAGGATACCAAATGCCAAAGTTAGGTGTGTGTATCAAATATCTCACAATTCTTTTAACAGCTTTAAGATGACATTCTTTAGGGGCTGCTTGATATCGAGCACACATGCATACACTCAACATTATGTCAGGACGAGAAGCACAGAGATATAGTAGAGAACCAATCATAGATCGATAAACCTTTTGATCAACAGGTTCTCCATCTTTTGTCAAGTCATTATGTCCACTAGTAGGCATGGGGGTTCTCATACCTTTGCTTTCTTGCATGTTGAACTTTTTGAAGAGATCCTTGGTGTACTTTGTTTGTGAGACAAAGGTACCCTCCTTAGATTGCTTGATTTGCAACCCAAGGAAGAATTTGAGTTCACTCATCATGGACATCTCATACTTCTCTGACATGAGCTTTCCAAACTTCTCGCTAAAATGAGGGTTAGTTGAACCAAAAATAATATCATCAACATATATTTGGCACACAAATAGTTCACCATCAACCCTTTTCGTGAATAGCGTTGAGTCTATTTTGCCAATCTCAAATCCTTTTTCAAGAAGAAAGCTAGTCAAGAATTTGTACCAAGCTCTAGGGGCTTGTTTAAGACCATAAAGAGCTTTGTGCAGCTTGTAAACATGATTAGGCTTTTTAGGATTCACAAATCCGGGAGGTTGTTTCACAAATACTTCCTCCTCAATTTCACCATTTAGGAAAGCACTTTTAATGTCCATTTGATAGAGAGTAATATCACGGTGGTTGGCATAAGCAAGAAGAATGCGAATAGACTCAAGTCTAGCAACGGGGGCATAGGTCTCACCATAGTCCATACCTTCGACTTGTGTGTAACCTTGAGCAACGAGACGAGCCTTGTTGCGGATGACTTGTCCATCCTCATCTTGCTTGTTCCGAAACACCCATTTGGTTCCAATGACGTTTTGATCATCATTGGGCTTCTCTACCAAAGTCCATACATTGTTCCTCTCGAAATTGTGTAGCTCTTCGTGCATACGTTCACCCAATCCGGGTCTTCAAGTGCTTCTTCTACCTTCATAGGTTCAAGACTAGAGATAAATGAGTAATGCTCACAAAAGTTTGCTAAGCGAGTTTTAGAGCGAGTGATTCTCCCGGAGTCGATGTCATTCATCATTTGTTCCACGGGGTGATTCTTCTTGACTCTTGCTCGAACTCGAGATAGCTTTTGTTGTGGTCGTGGCTGAGCTTCCTCATCATCCTCATCTTCCTCTTCTTCTTCATCGTTGTTGGTGTTGTCTTGAGGTGGTGGAGAAGGAGGTTGTGGTGGATCTTCTTGTCGCACTTCCTCATCTTGGTGAGTTCCACTTGTGGAAGCCTCCATGTTGCCTTGAGGTTCATCTTGCCGTGAGGTAGGGGGCTAGACATATGTAGATGAGGTACTCTCCTTCACTTCCATGGGACGGATCTTTCCAATAGATAAATCTTGAATGGCTTCCGATGGGTCCTTGTCTCCTACATCAATAGGCATTTGCTCTACTTGCGAGCCATTAGATTCATCAAACTTCACATCTACCGTCTCTTCAACCTTTCGGGTGAAATTATTGTAGACACGGTAGGTGTGGGAGTTTGATCCATAACCGAGGAAAAAGCCTTCATGAGTTTTAGGAGCAAATTTAGACCGACGATGCTTATCAAGGATATAGCATTTTGAACCAAAAACACGAAAGTATCCCACTTGGGGTTTGTTACCGGTGAGGAGCTCGTATGAAGTCTTGCCGAGAAGCTTATGAAGATAAAGCCTGTTGATAGCATGACAAGCTGTCTCGACGGCTTCTCCCCAAAAGTGTTTCAGTGTCTTGTATTCGTCAAGCATCGTTCTCGCCATCTCTATGAGCGTTCGGTTCTTCCTCTCAACAACTCCATTTTGTTGAGGTGTGTACGTAGCCGAGAACTCATGTAGAATCCCTTACTCATCGAGAAAAGAGTCCACATGGGCGTTCTTGAACTCCGTTCCATTGTCACTCCGAACTTTCTTGATCTTCACCTCAAATTGATTTTGGGCCTTTCTAGCAAAGGTTTTGAAGATTCTCTGAACCTGGGATTTGTCATCAAGGAAAAATACCCACGTAAATCTGGAATAATCATCAACTATAACTAGACCAAAGGAGTTACCACCAAGGCTTTTGTAAGCATTGGGACCGAAGAGATCCATATGAAGAAGTTCAAGCGGTCTCCTTGTAGTCATGATGTTCTTCACAGGATGACTTCCACCTACTTGTTTTCCTGCCTGACAAGCACTACAAAGTCTATCTTTGTCAAAGAGAACATCTTTAACACCAAGAATATGATCACCTTTGATTAGCTTGTCTAGATTACGCATACCAACATGTCCAAGCCTTCTATGCCATAACAAACCTTTAGCAGATTTAGCAATGAAGCAAGTTCTAGGTTGAGCTTTCTTAGTGAAATCAACAATATATAGATCACCTCTACGGATACCGGTAAAAACCATGTTATGATTGTCACGACGAAAGACTTGGCAATCTACTTTGGTGAATAGCACATTGAATCCAAAGTCAGCTAATCTAGACACGGAAAGTAAATTGTATCCAAGTGATTCAACAAGCATGACATTTTGAATAGAGCTATCATGAGATATGGCCACCTTACCAAGGCCAAGTACCTTACCCTTGGAGTTATCTCCAAAAGTCACATACTTGCATGGACCATCGTTCTTTGCAAGCTCTCGAAACATGTCTTCATCTCCGGTCATGTGATCGGTGCATCCACTATCAAGAATCCACTCTTTTCCACCGGATATGTAGTCTCTCAGATTCGCCATAAGATTGAGACTCTTCATGATCTTGTCAAGCTCGGTGTCCGAATCGGAGTAATCGTCATCATGCTCATGCTCATCATCATATCGACCCATAGATTGTTCATCATCAACTCCTAGGTCAATTTGACAACAACTTGCATTAGTTTTGTCAAGGTGACAATAATCATCGGAATGCAATACAAGAGCATTTCTAATTCGAACATTGATAAGACCGGGATCACCCTTCTTTTTCATAAGATCACGAAGCTCAAAGAAGCATTTATCAAAGTTGGGATCATTGGGGCGCATCATATCAAATTCAATAGTCTTGTATAGAATTTCATCAAGACCTCTCAAAGAGTAGTCCGGATAAAGTTCTTCCAAGAACTTCCATATGGCATAGGCGCACTCAAAGTTTGTGACAAGCTTAAGCAAGTTATCGGGCAAACCTCTAATGATAAGATTTACAGTTCTAAGATTACGAAGCAAATCAAGCTCTTCATCCATAGTAGAGTGCAAGGGGTCAAATGGAGGCACATATGGGGATTCAACATATTTGCGCAAGTTATACATCTTAAAGATAATAAGCATTTCAATCCTCCACGAGTTATAGGACACCCCATCAAGAATAGGCACTCTATGGCTAACACTCCCAAACGTAGACACGTCCATCTTCCTCCAATGGTGTGCAAACCAAAGCAATGGAGACCAAAGCTCTGATACCAATTGTAGGATCGTTGAAGGTAAGAGTGTCTAGAGGGGGGTGATTAGACTACTCGACAAGATAAAAATTATGCCTTTTGACAAAGACAAGTTTTTGGCACATTTAGCATATCACACAAGTCAAGTAGCTTACTACACATGCAATTCTAGAGTATAGGCAGCGGAAAGTAAATTGCACATTAAGTAAAGAGAGGTGGAGAAGATCAAACGCAATTTGGAGACACGGAGATTTTTCTCGTGGTTCCGATAGGTGGTGCTATCGTCAATCCACGTTGATGGAGACTTCAACCCACGGAGGGTAACGGCTGCGAGAGTCCACGGAGGGCTCCACCCACGAAGGGTCCACGAAGAAGCAACCTTGTCTATGCCATCATGGCATACGTCCACGGAGGACTAGCCTTACTCGGGGTAGATCTTCACGAAGTAGGCGATCTCCTTGCCCTTACAAACTTCTTGGTTCAACTCCACATCTCGACGGAGGCTCCCAAGCGACACCTAACCAATCTAGGAGGCACCACCCTCCAAAAGGTAATAGATGGTGTTGATGATGATGAACTCCTTGCTCTTGTGCTTCAAATGATAATCTCCACAACACTCAACTCTCCTCACTGATTTAGCTGTGGTGGAAGAAGGGATTGAGTGGAAAGCAACTTGGGTAGGCTAGAAATCAAGTTTCATATGGTGGGAGTGGGGCAACTTGATCTCAACACAAGGGTAGGTAGTTTTCTTCTCAGAAATGTAAGGTAGGAGTGATAGTTCTTTCTGATGGCTCTCTCCACGAATGAAGAGGAGGTGGAGGGTATTTATAGCCTCCACAAAATCCAACCGTTACACACATTTGACCAATCTCGGTCGGACCGAAGTTGACAACTTGGTGAGACCGAAAGTTCAAATCTTGTGAGCGTTGGGATTTTCGTGGGACCGAAAATACAATCTCGGTGAGTCCGATTCTTCCAAAGACTAGGGTTTACCAATCTCGGTGGGACCGACTTTATCATCTCGGTGACACCGATATGATGATGAAGGTTCTGAAGCTTGGCAACACTAGTTTGGTGAGACTGAGTTTGGAATCGGAAAATCCGAAATTACTAGGGTTTGGCTTTGTGGCAGAGGTGGTTCATCTCGGTGTGACTGAGTTTAGGAAATCGGTGGGACCGAGATTACTTATGTATGTTGGAATGAAAGATTGCTGATGGTTTGGGAGATGTATCACTAAGCACTTTGAGCAACCAGATCATTAACATAACCTCATCCCCTTTTAATAGTATTGGCTTTCCTATGGACTCAATGTGATCTTGGATCACTAAACCAAAAATGGAGTCTTGAGCTTTTGCCAATGCTTGCCTTAGCATTCTGGGGGTCCACCTCTTCAGTCCTTTTGCCATGCCAAAGTGATTGACCTTCCTGAAACATACTTGATAAAAGCATTAGTCCAACCACAAAGTATGTTGTCATTAATTACCAAAACCACCCAGGGAGCAAATGTGCTTTCAACGTGGACCTTTGTGTGTGCGCGGGTAGATGTCTTGCGGTGTGATATTTTATTTTTCCTGTTGCAACGCACAGGCATATTTGCTAGTTGTTACCTAAGGTGCATAATGTAGATGTATGGCTCCTTTATTCCTTCCTCTTTGTATTGTATAAACCAACAAAACAAAAGTAAACCATGAGCTAGCAGCTAAATTTCAAAATAGAAGTAACTGAATGGCATTAGAGCATGTCCAACAGCCGCGCTAAACAAGTGCAGCGCCGCAAATTTGCCCATTTAGCGCGTGCGCAATCGGTAGAGTGTCTCCAGCGGGCGCGCAATAACCGCGTGCGTGGCATATAGAGTTGGGTGCGCGGTCCGAATCGCCATCTTACGCCGTGTATTTGGGGCGCGCGCTTCCGCGTGCGGCACACACGAGCGCTCACGCCGCACTCTCTCCACCGCGCCAACCTCGCATCGCACGCGCCGACGCCGGCGAACTGACCCGATGGACGCACGCGCCGGCACCCCCCTCACCCAATCCTATAGTCGCGAACCCTCGCCACCGCCGCCGCCGCCGCAAACCCTAGCGCTGGGAGCACTGGCCTTGCCTCCGCCGGAGCTCCTCCGAGCATCGGCCTCGCGCGCGGCCTCTTCATGCCACCACGGATGACCTCAGCGACAGGTGTGGTCACGCCGGCGCCCGCCGTGATGAAGCCACGTGCACCCCCCCCCCCCCTCGAAGCTCCCAAATGTGGCGCGTCCGAAGAAGGGCAAGACATCCGCGAAGAAGAACAAGGCGGCGGATGGCTCCGGCACCTTGAAGGCATCGAGGAAGAATCTTGCAGCGCGTGTGACGGGCACGGCGGCTACCGAAGCGCCGGAGAGCTCACTTGTTGAGCCGGCGGCCGACGTACACAATGTGTTCGGCGATATGCCCCAAAGGTAGAAAATTTGCCCAACTTTTTTTTCTTGTTATTTTTTGAATGCATACATATAGATAGCTTATTTGCATTGTTCTATATACTTTGTAGTGTCAACGATGATGCATACATGTCAACTATGGGTGTTGGCTCCAACAATTTGCATTGGTCTCAAACCAATGACATGCATTTCAAAGACCATGAGTTCGAGGTGGACGAGGATGGTGAGGGCATTGTCGACGCACCGAAAGGAAGAGGAGTCAACTACACCAATGACGAAGACGTCGTGCTATGCAAAACTTGGTTGAACGTGTCGAGGGGTCCATCCGTTGGAGGTGATCAAAGTAGAGATGCTTATTGGCTCCAGATGAAAGAACAGTTTGGTCTTCGCAACGTGAGTGGAATTGACCGCTCCGCACGATCGCTTCGCTCCCGGTGGTCGACCATAAACAGGGTTTGTCAACAATGGGTGGCCACACAAAAAGCGGTTGACAAGTTGAACCCAAGTGGCACCAATGATGACGATAGGGTAAGTGTCATTTCATCATTCCTCATGTTCATCATGCTTGTTGTTGGTGTTCCTTGTGCTAACTTGTTTTGTTTTCATGTAGTTAAATATTGCACAAAACTTGTTCAAAGGAGAGGAGAAGAGGACCAAGAAGGGGAAGATCAAGAAAGGAAGGCCATTTACCTTGCCTCATTGCTATGAAGTATTGAAGGATGATGAGAAATGGAAGAAGCGTGAGGATATTGATGATTTAGATTTGAGCAAAAAACGCAAGCGAACAATTGATTTGGAAGATGATGAGGAGGAGGATGCATCAAGTGAAGATGGCAAGAGAAGCCCCACACCAATCTCGGTTTCATACTCGAAGCCAAAACGACCGGATGGCACCATGAAAAACGCAAAAGAAAAGAAGAAGAGGAAAGGAGATGATGAGCTCAAAAATGCTATGGAAGCAATTGTCAACGCAAGAAAAGAAGCCAACGAGGTGAGGAAAATGGCAAGGAACCAAGATGCCGCAGCCGAGGAGAGGAGGTTGGTGGCCGAGGAGAGGAGGGTGGCGGCCGAGGAGAGGAAAGTGGCATTGGAGGAGAGGAAGGTGGGCATGGAGGAGCGATCTAAATTGTTCGAATGGGAGAAGCACTTGTTCTTCTTGGACACATCATTGTTCAATGATGCGCAAAAGGAGTATGTCAATCTTGCTCGTGAAGAAGTCTTGATCCAAAAAAGAGCCATGATTCGCGCAATGGGTGGGTGGCCTTGGCGGCATGGGTGGGCGGTGGCGTTGGCGGCATGGGTGGGCATTGGTGCCATGGGTGGCTTTGGAGCTACCATGGGCGGCATGGGTTCCATGGGTGGCTTTGGAGCTACCATGGAGACCATGGGAGGCATGGGTGGCTTCGGAGCACCTCCGGGCGGCTTGGACGGCATGGGTGGCATGGGTGGCATGAGTTTTGCGTCTCTCATTGGGGGCATGGGTGCACCTCCGGGCGCCGGTGTGCCACCTTCGCATGAAGATGCCGTTGAAGATCTTGGCAACACCTTCCGAGCTTCACGTGATGAGGATGCGGCGTGCAACAATGAAGAGGAGGAAGAATCGTCTTCGGAGGAGTCGGATGAATCTAGGAAGATAAGGATGAAGACGAGGACGAGGCTTGATTGTTGTGCCTTTTGTTTGTGTCATGAACTTGGTTTGCACTTTGAACTTGGTTGAATGATGTTGTGGGCATGAATTTGAACTTGTGGGCATGAACTTTTGGGCACGAACTTGGTTGAATGATGTTTGTGATTCAAATTATATGCCATGTGTTTTGTGTTGATGTGTGAAATTTATTATTGTGTGTCCAAAATGAACAAATGTGATGCGCATGCTGCTCGCGCGCGTTGCATTTGAGCGCGCTGCTGGAGCTGCGCGCGCGCTGCATTTTAGCACGGCTGCTGGAGCCAAAGCTGCGCGCCGCGCCAAACCTGGCGATGGGCGCGCTGCAAACCAGATTTTAGCGTGCCGCATGTTGGGTGCCGGTTGGAGATGCTCTTAGACAGCCATCATTTATCACCAAGTTGCACTGTTTGAGGATGTATATGTTACTCCCTCTAAGGCACCTAATCATCATCTTGTTGGCCAAAATAACCACTGGTTTAATTTGACAAAATATCACTTTTAAAAAGGTGTTTCACAAACTCTCCACACTCGAATATCTGAATTAGAAAAAATTCTCCACACTACCGCAAAGCCGATATCATTTATTCAAAGCTCATACGCGGGACCTAATTATTGGCTTGTCTTTTATTAGTTGTAATTTTATTTATATTATTCTGATTTATTTAAAAAAAGATTACTCATAATGTACGTTGAACATGGACCAGAACATCAAATGTACGAAGAAGAGTGTCTTTAACAAACACGTACATTGATCGGATCTCTGGATTCATGCTAGTCACCATCGCGGAAATGAGGAGGGAAACCACCCACCAAACAGAGTATGTTCTCTCCATGTCATCATTGTGAAAATATCATGATTTGTAAGAACCAGCGGCAAGTCAAGTCGAAACACAATTGATTAGAAGGGGTTTCATGAAGGGCTATATGCATTATTGGACAAAGCACAGCTAAATTATTCGCAAAAAAAGCACAGCTAAATTGACGCAATGTATATATTAACCCACTGAAGGCGCCTAATCATTGTCTTGTTGACCAAAAGAACATGCATGCCACATATGTTGAAGTAATAAGTTAGAGTGTGATTAGTTAGGAACGAGCCAAACTAGCAGGTAGTATATGCTCGAATTTGGTAGCTAGTTAATTTTCCATATAGGGTGAGATCATGATCGGGCTTTGGCATTATGTATGCATGTAAATTATGAAGATTTTTTTAAAATAGAGTACCATTATAACAGGAATGAGCCAAACTAGTGTCTGGTCGAGTTTAGTTGCTATAGTTAGTTTTCCAAGCAGGGTGAGAACGTACTACCTGTGGCATAACATGTAGATTGGTTGAGAAGATCTTGGGGGTTGGTGCGTGTTTATGGGAAGGAACTCAAAATATCTTAATTTGCAATTTAACATCTTTTCAACATTGTTTTACAAACTCTTCAAGCCGGCCCGCATTTCTGAGTTCGAAAAATATAAATTGTCCAGATCACATTTCTGAACTGAAATTCCCTCTTCACGCGGCAGTGGCGGGCGGCTGTACACGAGCGGCCAGACCAGATTCTTGGGAAATAAAGGCAGACAACAATTCGGTTGGTTCGCAACACAAATTGTCTTGCAAAAAGGAGACGCGTGATGTATAGTTCAAATTACACTATGCTAGGTTTTTGCAAAACAAAAAGCAAAAAGAACATGCCCTTACACAGCTTGCAGCATGTTATTCACTTGAAAATGCAAAAAACACAAAAAACAAAGAGCAAAAAGGCCACTGGCAGACCCATGGCGAAAACGACCCAAATAATTCTTTACATATACATGGCTTAAAACACACCTATATTTATAGCTATCAAGGAATGAGGCGTGCAACATGCAATAAACAAGGAAAATGTTTATTAGTTGTTCTTCTAGATCCTGCGTGAGCAAATTAAGGCCAGTATAAATCTATGACATGTTCATGCATGCATGCATGTACGTAAGACTAGTACATGCATGCACTGCACCTGCACGGAGTACAACTGTAGTGCAATTTTGTGCACAATATAAAGAAAACAAAAGGGCAGCACGAGCGAGTTGGATTCTATTTGTTGGCAAGGAATCTGAAGGAGGGAGTGACTGAGTGAGTGGGAATCTTGCGTGGTGGCCCTGGTGGCCATGGGAATCTTGTGTGGTGGTCAAATTCTAGTGGCGCCTTCTTCACTCCAATTCATTTTGTCTTCATACACACAAGCAAACAACAAAGCTAGTAGCTAGCTAGCTAGCAACAACAGACCGGGTCAGCATCTTCAACCGGACACCCAAACTAGTCTCATACGCCCGGACGGATGGCCCGGACACAAAAATTCAACCCATAGGGGCTCCTTAAACGGGCCTTAAACGCCGGGCTGACCGGCCCCCCTCATATTCAGTCCAAATATGGGATGGATATGGGGGCGTCCGAGCGCGTCCGCCACGTCGGACCCGACAACCCTACCCCGTCACAATTTGCACAAAATCCATCAAACCATTCCTCCTCCTCGCGTCTCCCTCCTACCTTTCCCGCGCCCAAGTCCTCGCCGTCCGTCACCTTTGCTCCCCATCCTCATTATTGGTACCAATCCGCCACCCTAGATGTCGTCCAGCCCATCCCCGACCGCCGCGATGGAGACCACGTCCACCTTGTCCATTGGCATCTTTCCCAGAGCTCCATCGTGCAAGGCAGAGAACATCGCCCGGAAGATGCGGCGACGCTCATCCATCCGCCAATGCGGATTGCGCCTTCGGACCACATTGAGACAGAGGAGGATCCGACGGCTGTGGGCCATTCCGAAGAGCTTTCCATGTTTGAATAGTCTGGAGTAAATTAGTGTTGGGTGGAGATCCAATAGTCTGGAGTAAATTAGTGTTGGGTGAAGATCCAATAGTCTGGAGTAAATTAGTGTTGAAATATATTATTACACCTTCGGATACACAATTAATTATTGATGTTTTAATACGGAGTTGTACTAAATCAGTGACAATTAGTATGGATCAGAAGGAGTATCTATCTCTTTTGATGGTTCAAGCTCTTGGATGAACTGGTTGAAGCATGAATCCAGTAATTAGAAATCTGTTGGTTGGATGTTAATTGGGGTTTTATGTATTGGATGCATATATTTTTTATATTTCAAAACATGCGAAAGCTTAAACACAGTGTGCCAAGTACATGAAGCTTGTAAAGTGCACCAATTGGCCGCATGCATAGCCAAGATGCAGAGGCGGGGGCTCTTCCTCCTTTTCTAAAAAAAGGTGCAAGGCCACAAGCAGCCTAGGAAGGAGAAGAAAGAAATAGAAGGGAGGGGGGGGGCGAAAGCGACGTTACAGCAGGCTAATACTCCCTCCGTTTTTATTAACTCCGCGTATTAGCTTTGGTCAAAGTCAAGCTTTGTAAACTTTGAAAAGTTTATTAATAAAAATATTAACATATACAATAACAAATCGATACAATTAGATTCATTATTGAATGGTTTTCCACGTCATATAGATTTATTATGGTAAATATTTATATTTTTTTCTATAAACTTGATCAAATTTTAGAAAGTTTGGCTTCTGTCAACACTAATATGCGGAGTAAATAAAAATGGAGGGAGTACAAGAATTATCCATCAATCATTATGGAAAGAGATTGCATCCATACCGACCCCCTTAGTTGACCTAAAACGTATATGCGGAGTAGTGTAGTTGCAGTGCAGCTAAGCAACAGATGTCGATCAGACGTGCAATGCCAATGCGTGTTGGTTTGCGATGGATGCGTGGCCGCCGCTTATACGCACCGTACGTCTCGTCTCGACTCAGCTAGTTTGGCCTGCTTTCATTTCTTTCTAGAGAGTACAGCTAGCTTCTTCAATCCTGGCCTGCTCGATCGCTTTGTTTCTTTCTCCATCGTCTCTTTACAAGTTACAACAGTCTGTGATCGATGCATACACACATTCACTGACATGCATGGAGTGGTGCATGTTCTCATCTGTCAACATGAATTAGCACAAGTAAACATAGGTTCTGCCAAGTGGTTGAGAACCCCATGTGCACAATTATGCGATACTCCATTTAGCTCTCTTGAGATATGAAATACTTGAGGCTCGAGTTCCTTTGTGGCAGGAATGTAATCTGCAAGTTCCTTCCTTATTTCCCAGGACTTCACTAATTGTTTCTCCTTGTTTAAACATCGAGTTGGAGCTACTGGAGTTTGCCACAGTGATGATGTATTGTTCTTGTTCTGCATACTTTAAGAAGCCTTGGCTTGAAGTGATTGGCTTTCCTGCGTGGAAAATCTGCTTAGGTTCGCCTGGTTTTCAGCCAAACAAATTATCGTTCCTGGAATTCTATAAACACCACAAAAAAGTAAGTAAAAGCATTTTTAAGAGAGGCATATGGACGGTAGCGCGAGATTTGATGCCTATTTTGATCATTTTGATGCAGAGGTTGAACGGTAATCCTCCTTTTTGATTAATAATATGGATGTTGCATGGGAAGGATGGCTATGTTGTGCAATCTTGGATAACAGTATCAATTCGAATTAGCTTAGCAATGGCTCAGAGAACCACGCAGCTGTAGCAAAGTTGCAGAGGAAGGATAAGTGAATATATATCCTCTCAGCTTCATAGGTGTGTCGCATTTGACACCTGTGCATTGCAAGACAAGTAGTAGTAGTACGTACACGTGTTGCAGGCACACCTGTACATATGAAGGACCAACGAAGGAAGGAATCTAAATCTCTGGGGTACTCGTCCGTAAACGTAGTGGGGCGTCCACGCACGAGCTAGGCAGTAGTGGCCAGAACTAGCAAAGCTCAGCCCAGCTGGAAGTGTTGGACGTGACGGTACAATGGCGCACGTACAATGGCCACAGGACGGCGAACAACAACCCAACCGCCGCCCGCTCAACACGTCGCACTGCCCGTTTCAGGAACACTCGTGCTTGCCAGTTGCTACGTACTCTACTCTACTACGTACGACACTTCAGATGCATGGCATGTGGCCACGTGGTTCCCTTCCCTGGGTGGTTCGCATGCAGTCCGTATCGGTTCCCATTTCTGGATCTCTTGTACAGTATCGACCGTATCTTTACACCATCTACTATACTACATGTCTTGTTGACAGGATGCCGCCCCACTGACCGATCGTCCTACCCTAACATGCTGTCATGCTGCATGCAACCTCCCTGCAGCCAGCGTCGAGCTGCCACGTACGTTCAAAAGTCTTTCTTAATTCCTTCTTCTCGTGCATGCATCTATCCCCATCATCGTCGACACGTAAGCTACATATGTATGGCCAGGGTTCCACCAAGTAAGTCCACCTGTTGGTGCACTTACTTTACGTATACTAGGTACCGTGCCAAGTTCTAATCCAAGATATGCAAGTTCCGAGTAGGTGAGGACCAGATCGTGCAGCCAAACGAATGGTCGTTTCTTAATATCCAAAGTTATTGTGTGTACGGTACTAGTACTACCCATACTACTCGTAAGAAATACTATGTTTTCTCGCAAACAATCATGCATCAGTCCTAAGTGCTAAGAGAATGTTATCGCCTATATCTCCTACTATTTCACCATTCATTAATTATTTCATTCGGTGTTATCCTGCATAATAAGGTGCTCCTGCTAGGTCAACTGAGTTAATTAATTGCCCCTACGAGGTCTTTGTCAAGGATTTCCTTTTTCTCTTCTAATACTATGTAGGAGGGGTTGCCCTATGAGTCATCGATTCCACAATTTCCGTGGATTCATAGGGTGTTAGGGCATCTCCAGCCGTTGGCCCCCCAGGGGGCGTCTAAAAGCGCCGCCTGGGGGTGAGCCGGCGAAAGAAAAGGCCCTGGCGAAGTCGTCGCCAAGACCGTCGACCCCAGGGCCGCCCCACAAAGCAGTGTAAAAAAGGGGGCGTTCGGCGCAGTTATGACAAAGAGTAGTTAAATTTTGTCTGAACATGGCGAATTTCGTCCAAATTCGCCCATTTTCATTACATTATTAAGCTAATCTAAAAAAGAAAGGGGCTGAAGTCGTCGCCGCCATCGTCGTCGTCGGCCTTCTCCTCCTTGACGCGGACGCCCCGGCTGGACCCGACGTCGCCATGGTGGACTGGCGGCGCGTCGTCGTCGTCGTCGCTGTCGCAGAGGACGACGATTCCGTCTTCGTCGCGGCCGCGTCGGCGCTCCTCGAAACGGCGCAGGGCGGCGCGCTAGCGCTCCTTCGCCTTCTCCCGGCGCGCCTTCTCCATCGCAATGGAGTCCTGGCGCGCCCATTCTAAAACGCGTCGTCGTCGACGAACCGCCTTCACCGGCGCCTGACCCGCTCCGTCTTCACGGCGCCGGCCTCGCTCCGTCTTCACGGCGCGCGATCCGGCTCCGTCTTGGCAGAAGCGCGAAGGAGCCGAGGAGGAAGCGCGCCGCCGCCTCGTTGATAGCGATGCGGCGCTGCGAAGTGCGCCGACCGAGCGGCGACTCCGCCGCAGTTCGGCCTTGACGGCGAAAGGGGCGAGTGCCGAGGAGTGCGAGGAGGATCGGAGGAGGAGAGGAGGAAGAAGACCGAACCGCCTTGGCGCCCATGTCCCACGCGGTGCATCGCCGGGGTATGCCAGCGGCGGTCGTTGCCGCCCTCGAGTGCGTGAAGCACGCCCTCGAGTGTGTGGCGGGGCGCCCACGAAGGTGGCGCCCCGCTGATTCGCCGCCCGCCGACCACCGGCGCGCGTTAGTGGACGCCAACGCGCTGCTGCTGGCGGCGCTGAATCGCCGCCAGGCCGCGTGGTTGTCGGCGGCGTCTTGGGAGGGGCGTTAGGCGTCGGTGAGGATGCGCGACGATCTCGACCTCCTCGGCGAAATGCCGGCCGCCGCGGCGTCGGCAACGGGAATGGGCACTCCCGGCGTTGAGCCTCCACCCGATGGCGGCGCGCATGTCCGCGGCGCCGGATGTTCGCCGAACAGAGCGAGACTCGAAGCGGGAGCGAACGGCGGCCGAAGCCGTTGCCGCCGCCCGTCCCCGGGAAGCGTTCGCCATGGCGACGGCGGCAGCGCAGGAGAGCGAGGAGAGGAGGGCGGGCGGCGGCGATGGCGGGCGGGCTGTGGGCACAGAGAGTGGAGTGGAGGCCGTCGGCTTTATAGCCGGGCAGCGCCCGTGTGTACGCTGCGCGTGCGAGGAGGAGGCGTCGGCGCCGCCCGTGAAGCGCCGCCGTGAAGAATCAATGGCAAGGCTGACCGCGGCAGCCTTGCCATTGATTCCCGCGAAACCGAGGCCGTTGGGGAGACGAGGCGCCGAAGTCGCCGACGCTGGCTGGCCCGCGGCTTCTTCGCTAAAACAACTTCGCCTTGGCGCCCGGCGCCCAAGCGCCGGGTTTGGGCTGGGTCCGCCGGGCTATTGCTGCCCAAGCCGGCGATTTTCGGCGTCCTGGGGGCGCGACTGGGCCGTTTTTTCGGCGCCGGCACGAAAAAATTGCCTGGAAAGGCCTTCTTGGGGGCGCGGCTGGAGATGCCCTTAACACACAAAATGGTGCCAACACGTATGGTTTTGAGACCAAATAAACTATGGTTTCAAATAGGCAATTCATGCAAAGTAATGACTACATGTTATCCTTTTTGAGAACCGATGACAGTGAGATTCTCTCACTGCCTCTGTATTAATAAAACAGGGGGGTTAGAGTGTCCAGATCTTTACAGGTTACATTAGGAGAGAGGGGGGGGGGCGGTTAGGTAAAGTAGCTAACACAAAAATAGAATCAAAGCGAGCTAGCTATGGATAGAATGTAAGGACCCTGCTCTTGCTTTGATCTATGAACCAGCATGGCACAGTCCAGCTTGAATCTGCTCCTCCAAGAATCAAACGAAGGCTAGATCCCTCTGAAGTGTTTATCATTCCTCTCCTTCCAGATCCCCCAGGCTGCCACGACAAAATCTTCCAGGAACATCGGCAGAGCCCATCTGGCTTTGCCCTCATGTAACATTCGCATCCAACAAGTGTCATTTGGCCATTGAATCCCAAGGGCATCCCAACATTTCTGACTGAAGGGGCAGGTAAAGAAGAGGTGCACTACATGTTATCCTAAACATTTAACCAGTGCAAATTAAGGCCCTGTTTGGGACAAAGGAATTTTACGGGAATTGTGGTGGTTTCCTTTCCTTTGGTATTTTTTTCTTTAGGAGCGTTCGGTACAAAGGAAACAGCCTAACCGATTCCAAAGGAAAGGCTTCTTAGCCTGCGCTTTTCACGGGAACTGAAACATCCGCCGGAAGCTCATTTTTCGCGTAGGCCCGAGGCAAACTGACGCAGTGCAGGAGCACTGGATTTGACATGTTTGGCTCCAAAAGTGGGGTAGACCTGGTTTACATGGACCATGCATGGACCTGTGTTGCCAAAACGGTGGTGGTACATGTGGTCTATGTTCACACGTAACAACGATTCGCCCAGTCGCATGCACAGCAGGTTGCCCTTGATTTTTTTAGTCCAGCCATTAGCGCATTCTATCTCGAGTACAGCTACACTGGCTTCCTGCGTTCCGAGCACCACTAGTTAAAAAAATTCCTCCAATTTCAAGCCTGTAGGTTTTGACTTTGTCCTCCACCCTGTTCCTACACTTTTTTCTATTCCTCTGTTTTGAGCACCTACATCCCGAACAGGGTTAGAGTTTTGCCGACTTGTGGGTCTACCGAGATATTGCCGATGAGTCATAAAGTTTGTATTATTTTTTTCATCCATTGTGTGTGTTCTACTTCCCGAATATACTTGCAACGTTCTAGATCCAAACAGATTTTCATGGTCGTTGAGGCATGGTGTGCACGAAACATTCTAGGCTTTTGAAAAATTCTTCTTCTATGTTTTTTCTCTTTTTATTTTTCATTGTTTTTAAGTTTCATCCTCTACTTTGCAGGCGAGAGCGGGCCATTGGAATCACACCTCTTACGAACCTACAGCGGGATGTAATTTCATATAAAAGATTGTGTGTCTTTTCTTAATTCGGGTTTTTCCATTTCCTGTGTTTTCTTAATTCGGGTTTTGTTTGATCTTTTTTCGTTTCTTTTTTCCTTTTCTTTTTTTAATTTCCACGCCTGTTCAATTTTGTTGTTTTCTTTGAAATTCATGATTTTTCAAAATTCATGGATTTTTTTATACTTTTCACAAATATTTTTCAAAGTTTTGACTTTTTTCAAAATCATGTGTTTTTCAAATTTTCAAACTCGTGAATATTTAAATTTATGAAATTTTATAAAATTCAAGAATTTTTTGGAATTCATGAACTTTGTTGAACTACACAAACTTTTTTTGAGTTTCTGAACTTTTTCATATCTGTGGAGTTTACTTCAAAGCTAGGAATTTGTTGAAGTCCACTTTAAAAACCAATGGTCAAAAAGGCAGTGGCATGAGCTCCTCAGGCGAGCAAGCAAACGAATACACCTAGCTTTTTTTGAGTGGTGCGAATCCTATATATACATAAGAAGTTAATCCCCACTAACCTATTTATCTCAACATGCACACATGCCACCTCATCAATGACCCGCCACTACATGCATGAGAAAAGTTTTCAATTATTAGTTGATCTCATGCACACGTTTCACCTCACCACACATGCCACCTCATCAAAGGTCCACTCAACATTCATGAAAAAAGTTCTCCGTTACATTATGCCACTTATATACAAAATATATTCTGACTACACAATAATCAAATACCACCTCATCAATGGTCTACTCAATATTCATGAAAAAAAGTTATCCATTATGTTATGACACTTTTATTCAAAATATTTTCTGACAACACAATAATCAAATACATATATAATATTTATTTTTAGCTTTAGTTCATAGATTATTAATTCAACGATGAAAGCTTCATACAATCAATCACTTAGATACATTGCAGTTTTTTGTGAGAATGATTTACTCTCTTTTTTGGCGGTGTCATGAGGTTAGAGACTTTTCTGTCTTTGCAGATCCGATTATTCAGGCCTGATGAGTTTAAACTTTTTTTTGTTGGTTTGCTTCCTTGTGGAGTTGAAATTTTTCATCGACATCATGGTGAAGATATTGTCATCCAACGGCCTGCACTTCTAGGAGATCATCCCTGGCCCAAGTATGTTCATCGATCAAGGTTTCCCATCTTTTTGGATGGGCGACTAAAGGCGCTTTCAAATATCATTATTTCGTGCGGGTGAAAGAGTGACAACATCGTTGCTCGAGTCCAATTGCAACCTCTTTACCGAAGTCTTTGGAGTATTTCTTCTAGCAGAGATTGAAACCGCGAAGAAGGTGTTTCTAAGACATTTCATTGTAATTCTTAGTCATAGGAGTTCCTTGATATTGTCTTGGATTTTAGATCCAAATCAGTGTAATTGTAATTTATATGAGTATGAATAAAATTATAGGTGTTTTTCAAAAGAAAAAAATAGGAGCACACCTATTGCACCGCCAGCTTCCTAACTAGCTTTGTTTAATTTTACCTTTTAAAATATTTTAAAATTCTTCAAAACATTAAACATTCTGATTCTGACACAATGCTCCAAAATCAAAATTGTGTTTGGAAGTTATAAACAATTTCCAAATTTTAAAACATGTATGTCAATCAAAAATGTTCTTTTTTTAAGGGAAATACCAAAATTTTCAAAAATGGACTTAATTCGAAAATTGTTACAAATTAAAAAAATATTTCAAGAAATATTCAGTTTTTTAAAATGTTCGAATTTGTGAAAAAAAAAGTGTTCATGTTCAAAAGTTTGTTCATATTTTTCGAAAATGGTCAGAGACATTTTTAAAATAGTTCAAATTTATTCTTGTGAATGAAAAAATGCTACATTGCTGAACCACCACAGTAGTAGGTTTTTGAGTATATAAGACCAATACAGTACCTTCTTTAGTAGAAAAAACCACTACAGTACCTAGCCAATTCAGTTTTTTTTTTTTGAAGGAATAGTACCGAGTCACTTCAGTAAGTTGATTCGTGAATGGATCGCTACAAGGGCAAACCCATTCGAGAGCTGCTCGTGCGTCGGGGTCGCTATTTGAACGTCAAATTCCAAATTTGTCCGGCCTAGAGCGCCAGGCCACAGCCTCCTTTTTTTTCTTATCTTTTGCTTTCGTTTTTTAGTTTCTTTTTTATCCTTCTGTTGATATTTCCCACCATGTAAAATATTTATAAAATTGAAACCTTTAAAAATATTAAATGTGTATAGAAAAAATATTTCTTATGTATACAAAAAATGTATACAATGCTTATGAAAATTGTTGATCATGTATTTAGAAAATCTTAATCAAGCATTTGAAAAATATTAATCGAGTACTTGAAAAATGTTAATCAAGCATTTGGAAAATATTTTATCTATACAGAAAAAAGGTCTCTCATGTATATGAAAACTGTATACAAAAGAACTACAATGTGTATGGAGAAAATATTGATCATGTATTTAAAAATGATAATCAAGCATTTGAAAAATGTTTAAATCTATACAGAAATAGTTTTGCTCATATATGCGAACAATGTAAGCAAAAAGTTTAAGATGTGTGTAAAAATTTTGATCATGTATTTCAAAAAAATTAAACATGTATAAAAATGATCCTGATGTGTCATATGGTGTTGTTGTAGAATGATCACTATGGCTATCAATTTAATTTTTCATGTCAGTTCTAAAAAAATAGAAAATAAAAATTCATAATTTTGGAAATATTTGTAAATGTTTTAAAATATATCAATATGAAAAACTATTTGTGAATTTAAAAATATGTTCTGGAATTTTAAAAATGTTCATGAAAATGTTCAAGTTTTAAAAAAGTTTCATGGATTTAAAAAATGCTTGTCAAATTCAAAATTGCTCCAAGTTCTTGCACCCTAGTTATGTTGTCTCTTAGTGGCTCGATGGCTTTGGGGGTTACTGGTGAGCGCACCTATATGTGGGTATTTTGCACATTCAGATTATGTGGGCCCGTGACAAGCTGTTTTGACGGTTGTATGGTTCTCTTTGAGGGGAAAACTAGTATAGAATCTGCCATTAGGTGGATCACAGGATCAACCTTAAAATTTTATGTTTAGACAATTTTAAAAAGTTCTGATTTTTTTTACAACATACCTGCAGGGTATGTCTACAACTCCAAAAAACCAGCTCAAAACTCAAACTACGGTTAGAGAATCGGAAAAAGATAAGTTCGACAATAAATGGTGTCAGCCTTGGGTGAATAGTTTCGACACCATTCACATCCAATTTTCTCTTTTTGGTTCTTTGAGTGTAACTAGAATTATCAGTTGAAACTTTTGACATGTTACATCAAACATGGATGTGTCGCTACAAGTATTTTTATATTTTTTAAACATGTTCTGTGTATTCAAAAAGATTGATCTCACCTAAAGGCAGATCCTATACTAGTCTCCGCCGTTCTCTTTGTGTTATGTCTCAGTGTGTGTGGTGTTTGCTTGTGGTCAGCTAATTTTGTGGGCTACAAAGGAGCTCACATGACCATCGCTGGTTGCCATCGAGACTAAAATGTGTAATAATACCACAACCAAACACGAAGAAATTCCACCTTCCTCTCAAAACAAATATTGCATGGAACAACAAGCCAAGCCGGAGCAACAAAGGAAAATGGCACTACACTCAGAAATAATAAAAGTCCAACTTAACACAGATATTCAGGTGGGGAGCCTCCCCCCCCCCCTCCGCGGTGACCATTTCAAAAAAAAAAACTTAACACAGATAATACCATAATTGAATCAACAGATCATAATAACTTAAGAGTCTGAGAGCTACTGTCTCGTCTGTCACATGCAGGCTAGCAAGCAAACATGCACTAGGCGGGCCCACAAAAAACTTTTTAATTTTAAATTTGTAACATGCAGGCTAGCAAGCCAATTCCACTCTGTTTTTACACAATTTTTTATTCTCTGATAAAACACTTTTTAATTTTTAAATACTAAAATAAGGAATTATTATTTTTGCAAGTTTATAAAAATGTATGTAGATTGCAAAAGCATTAGAAAACTTACAAATTTTGTAAATTTAAGAAGTATTCGGAAATATTAAAAAATATTCATGAATTTTCAAAATATTCATGAATTTTTGTCAATGGTCACAAATTTTACAAAACTTTTGTGGATTCAAAAACGTTTGTAAATTTTGAAAATCTCAAGAATATGAAAAACCTTTACATGTTATGAAAAAATCTTTGAAATTTTGAAGAAAAAAATTCTATATCTACAACATAATCACAAATCTAATTTATATTTTATGAATTTTAGAAAATATTCATGAAATGCAGTGAAAAAGGAAACAAACACAAAAATGAACCGTACAAATTAAAATGAGAAAAAAAAAAGATATCAGATAGGGAGAAAGAATGAACGTAACCGCGGGGAGAAAAATAGCGCCCGCGGAGGATTCAAAACCGAAAGGAACGCCGTACATGGATTGTACAATAGCGCCCGTGGAGTCCGTGTTTGCCCAACTACCTCGGCGGTATGCATGAAATACGAACTGACATAATAACCCTGGGGAGAAAAATAGAATTAATTCCACAACCAAAGAACGACGCAGCAAAGCAAGTGTTACCCTCTCATGGTATTAATTTAAGATCATATGTGCAAACCTCTGCTGTCTACAAATTGTGCAAGAGTACCATAGAAGATTCGATGGAATGACGAGATTGGTAATCTGGTGGAGAAACCTCCCCGAATGGTGAGCTATATCAAAAACAAAAACCTCTTCGAACCAAATATTTCATTATAACGACGGTACACATTTGTAATTGCGTATTCAGACATTCTACGCACACGGTTAGTTAAAATGTTGAAACTAAATCCTAGCGAAAGGGCACCTTCTCCGTGGACAACATCGATGATGATCGTATGTCTTGCATTTTATGTACATGCCACGTGTAGCTATCTAGGTTCATGTATGATTTGTGGCACATTTTAGTCTTGGGCCACAAAAATTAAGTGGCTCGGCTGTAGAGCACGTACAACGGTACAAGATGGACGTGGGATGCAATGCAAGGAGCATGCCGCGACGAACATATACATAATTGCACCGTACGCGTACTGTATGGCAGGAGGCGCGTGGTCGCATGCACGAGACGGACAAATGATGGAAGGGAACAAGGCTTGTGCCTCTGAGCATAGCAGGCCAGGTGTACGTACATGCCATGCATGCATTTTGTAATGATCCTGGCCGGCCGGCCGGCCGGCGGTCGTCCTGCTCTGTGTTGTTTGTTGCTGTGCAGTGCAGCCGGTCAGGTGTCCATGCATGCGCAGTGACCCGGCCGGCCTGTTGGCCGGCAGCACCGGCATCCAATCCATATCGCAGCTGAGCTTAATTGCATGGCTGTCGTGACTCGCGAGTGAGAACAATGCAATGGCCAAGGAGATAGGAGGAGGACGACCACGGTCCACCGACACGACACGTAGGCATGCATATGGCCAGCTCTGGGCGAAGGATGATGTCCCGTCTCAATCACATCCATCCATCATCACATCTCTCTTATCCGCTACTTTGTTACATCTCTTGGTTGCCCTTTTTACGTAGGAGTATATATACTCCTTTTTACGTAGGAGTATATATACTTGACGCAACATCAAGCGGTCGTGAGAGCATCTCCAACAGGCGCGCTATAGCGCCGCGCGCAAAAACTGATTTGGCGTGCGCCGAACGCTGGTTTTGGCTGCATGGCGTTTTCTCCAAAGAAATGTATTTAGAAGCCTCCCAGTAGCCTTGACTCAAAGAAAGCGGTAAAATAATCTGTATGAACATTATGCATATAGATAGATAGATAGCTCAACATACATAGATAGATAGTTCGACATACATAGATAGATAGGCACTACTACGGCATAGATAGGCACTACTATGGCATAGATAAAGCTACTCCAAGTCGCTACCATCATCATCATCATCATCATCATCCTCGTCGGTGTCGTCCGAGGTTGATAGCCATATGTCATCCCAACGGTCATCGTCCCGCGTGAAGAACGACCTCCCTTTCTTTGAAACAATTTCGCGCGGCGTTCGCCAATGCCTTCCGCGCAAGACGCCGGTCAGCCCGCTCCGCGACGGCGCCTCGCCGTCCTCTCCGCCCGAGAGGCGTGTTTCGGCGGCGACGTCCTCCGGTGGCGGCGGCGCCACTCGCCATGGTTTCGCTTCGTCCTCCTCGGCGGCGGCGAGGCGGCGCCGCCGCCAGCGTGGTCGGCACGGTCCATGTCGGTGATGAGGCGCGGCGGAGGGCGACGGCGCTTTCGCGCATGAAGACGCCCCGGAAGTTCATCTCGCGACGGGGGGCTGTCTAAGCGCCCGCCGCCGCGTCGTATCGCGCTGGCCGCCTCGTCTGGCGCTCTGGAACGTATCGAGGCCGAGCCGACGTTGCGGACCGTATCTCGGCGGAGAACAAGCCGTTAGGGCGCGCGACGCCGCGATAGCCTGGCACCCGGCGGGCGGCGGCATGGCATGGTGGCGTGATGGTGGCGCGATGCGCGAAGCGCGAACGGCAAGCGGCGAAGCGGCGGCGAGCGGCGAAGTTTGCGAGGAAAGGCGCGTGGCTGTCTGCGTGGCTTGCGTGGTGTGTGTGCGGTGCTGCTGTGCGGCAATTTATAAGCGCGTGAAGCGGCGTGTAGTTTTAGCGCCGCGTGCGCTTTCTCCCAGCAGCGAAGCGCTTCCAGCAGCTGTAATTTCCCGCCACATTGAGCGCGGAAGCAGACCGACGCGCTAAATCGCGATTTTACCGCGCGCGCGCGCCTTTTGCCGCGCCTGTTGGAGATGCTCTGAGATTTGTAGTTTTGTGCGTGGTTGGTGGCCTTGTCGGCGCCAGTGCGGGATAACGTGTGACTGAGGTGGTGTGGGAGATTGAATGAAGACCCTGTCTCGGCTTTGTGCCGTGACCAGTAGTGGCGGCTACTGCGGCCGTAGTTGACCTTTCTGGAGGCATCGTTGCTTCTTGCTTGCTGCCGCACCCCTACCGCACGGATCCGGCCATCTCGGCCTTTCCGGGGGAAGCCCTTGTTCTGTGATCGAACGATGATGCGTCTTAGTGTCACATTCCCTCTTGGGGGTTTCACCTTGGGAGCTCGGCGTTGGCAAGCGAGACCGGTGGATGCGGCGGTTGTGGTGACCAGGTTTCCTGTGACAACGATGATGGTGGGTGCGATGTCAGCAATGCGACAATGGTTGTGGTAGTCAGCTCTTCTCCGACATTTTCGTAGGTTTGCCTCTGTTTGTTTGTTGTTGCGAAGTCGAAGCTGCTGCGGCGGGGCCCTATGGTATACAATGACTGGTTGCAGGTGAACCGTTTGGCGGTCTTCCGCGGCGCTAACCATGCCTAATTTTGTCCTTTGTAGTTCTCTGTCAGAGTCGGAGTTGTGCTATCTGATTGCAGGTGGCTGAGTTTTGGCACGGATCTTCATACATCTTCACGTAGACTATGCAGTGTGTGTTGAGTCGACGATCGCATACGGCGAAGTCGGGGTCGTTTGCTCAAGATTTAGTGATGGCGATGACGCCTCGAGGGGAGTAGCGATGATGATGGCACCTGCGTGTTGTCTCGGCGAGGCCCTCATTGGACAGGTGGGGGTGGGGAGGGGGGTATCTTGTGTTTGCCGCTGAGTGATGGTTATTGCCTAGTTTTCATAATCAACCAGGTAATCTGATTTCCGCTCAGTTTTCTCTGATTAGTTGAGCAACTCTTTTCTTCTTAATGGAGGATAAATGCCATTTTGTGAAAAATATTATGTTATATTCCGAACGTCACGGTATTTTACATACATACATCCAGTGACAATGACGAACGAACGATCGATGGAGGACACGCAAGCACTGAAGCCAGCGGCTCAGACGAGAGACAAATCATGCAATGGAAGGAACAATATTACTATATCTTACACGTAGACGGTAGCCATCCTGCTCCGTGTTGCGCAGGTCAGTTGTACAAGCATGCCTTCATGGCCACACCAGCCAGTCGGCCGGCAGCAGCCATGCATGCGCCGACACCAGGCGAGCTAAACTTGCATGGCTGTCGCCGGTAGAGGCCAACAGGGCCATGCAACGAGGGCCGGGCGACACCGACCCGACACGTAGGCATGCATGCATGCATGCTCATCGTACGGTAGAGGTGCATGCATGCGTACATATGGCCGGAGCCGGAGCTGGTCCTGGTGCAGGCCGACCGGCGAGGTGACGTCCCGTCTCCATCACACCTCATGCGACATTCATTCATTCATTCATTCATCGGCCTTCGCATTCACTGTCCGATCCTCCTCCGGCGGCAGCCTCCTCGTCGTCGTGGACGACGTGGACACGAGCAGCAGCAGCAGCAGGCATAGGCATGGCGCGGCCTCGAGGGTCGAGCACAAGAGACGGAGGCGGCAGCTTGGCCTGCTGGAGCATGTGGACGACCTCGCGCATGGTGGGCCGCTCCACGCTCTGCTCCTGCACGCACAGCATCCCCACGAACAGCGCCTGCGCCGCCTCCCACGCCGGCACGTCGCCGCCCAGCCGCGGGTCCAGCACCGCCTCCACGCCTTGGCCGCCGGCGTCGACCCGGGCGCGCACCCACTGCACCAGGTCCAGGCTGCCGTCCTCGCCCAGGTGCGGGCCCACCGGCCGGTGCCCCGTGATGAGCTCCAGCAGGACGACGCCGAAGCTGTACACGTCGCTCTTCTCGTCCACCTTGAGCGTGTACGCGTACTCTGCAAATGCCATGCCATGCCTTACATTGTCAGTAGTGTCAGTGTACATACAGAGTAGAGTGGTATATTCGTATGGACAAAGGAAGATCACGGAGGAAGGACAAAAACAAGATGATGGAGAGCTACGTAGGAGGTACTAGGTAGGGAGCTAGAGAGGTGAAGGAGTAGTCGTTATCCATGGATACATACATGTGGATTCTCTGTATCTCTCTAGGATTCGATGGATCGTCCAAAGCAATTGAACAAAAGCTTGGTCGTCGATTTGATTTGATGTAAAGGAAAGCAAGCAAGGGAGGGGCGGTCATGCCTGCCACGTACTTTACTTTACTAGTGTTACTAGAATCGACCAGTCTTATTTGTAGTAAAGCATAGCAAAAGTGGTATACGTAGTAACTAGCAGTAGTCCAAGCTAGTAAAGCCCAACTAAAGTGTAAAGTAAAGGAGATCTCAAAGTATATATGCATGTCAGTAAAAGAATAAAGCAGCAGCTAGACCCGGCCGGACGATCGATGCTCGCCGGTAATTTCCTAGCTACCGGATCGATGAGCATGCATGCATGGATGCATGATGCTTGTCTTGACCCTTGTTGCGTTGGCCGAGCTTAGCATTCCGACCATGCATAAATAGTTTATAAACCCACGATATAAGTGCACGTGAGTGTTGTTCTCATGATTAGTGTGGTCAAAGAGGGAGGGAATCCTGGCTCGCTCGCTAATCCCTCCCTTTTAGGCAGGCATGCATGCATGCACGCAGCAGTGAGCTAATAAGTCTAGAGTATTCTACTGGCAAGCATGTGGGACATTGTGATGCAGGAGCGCTTCGTTTGAGGCAGCACCGGGTACGTCTAGTCATCATCAGATCTTTCTTTCCTTGTCTCTTTCTTTCTTTCTTTCATCACTCGCTCTCCAACATCGATCGAATCGATCACCATTCACCACGGTCCATCCATCCATGGTCCATGGTCCATGGCGTGGGGCGAGAAGATGCATCAAAAGAATTTCGACCAACTCAATAGAGCCGAGCCACAGCAGACAGAGAAAGAAAAAGAATGATTGGCCTATGTAGCATCTATGCAGGATGGACTCGGCAGCATCTATCTATCTATCTATCTATCTATGAATCTATCTGACCGTCACGTCACCAGGTTGTGTTGCATGCATGCCATACCCAACGGACTCGACCAACATTGGACGCAGCAGCAGCCATGGACACGACGGCGTACCGTACCGTACGTACGAACCAAATGCCATTCCCCCCACAAAAACACAAGGAAATTTGTTGATACTCCTACAGTAGAACTGAGGCAAGTTTGATCGGCAAGTGAGCAACGTTCAACGTGCATGCATGCAGACAGCAATAGTAGTACTAGAACGTACGTACCTGGCGCGATGTAGCCGTAGGATCCGGCGATGGCGGACATGCACTCGGACGCGGCGCCATGCCGGAGGTACTTGGCCAGCCCGAAGTCCGCCACGTGGGCCTCCATGCCGGCGTCCAGCAGGATGTTGTTGGACTTGACGTCCCGGTGCAGGATCGCCGGCGAGCAGTCGTGGTGCAGGTAGCACAGCCCCATCGCCGCCTCCGTCGCCACCCGCAGCCGCGTCGCCCACGCCATCACGTCGCCACCTTCCCCATGCAGCACGTCCCCGAGGCTGCCCCGAGCCATGTACTCGTACACCAGCAGGTTGCTCTTCCCGTCGCCCGACGAGCAGAAGGCCAGCAGCCGCACGATGTGCCGGTGCCGGATCCGCCCCAGCGTCCGCACCTCCGCCCAGAACCCGCCGTCGTCCCCGCCCCCGCCCCCGCCCGCCGCCGCGATGCGCTTCACCGCCACGCACTCCCCGCCGGGCATCGTGCCGCGGTACACCGTGCCGGCCCCGCCGCGCCCCACCACGTGGTTCTCCTTCACGCACTGCACCACGTCCGACCACCCGAACGACACCTTCTGCTGGAACGCCGTCATCCGCCACCCGCCGCTGCCCCGCTGCCGCCGCCTCCGCTGCATCGCCGACCGCGTCGTCGCCACCGCCGCCGCCGCGAACGCCACCGAGCACGCCAGCAGCCCCAGCGCCGCCGCCAGCTTCAGCCGCCCCACCGACGACGTCGACGCGGGCTGCTTGTCGCCGCCGCCGTCCGGCCAGAGGCGCGGACCGGACATCGACGTCAGGTTGCACGGGTTGGACGACGCGATCGTCGTCCCGCACAACCGCGGGTTGCCGGCGAACGACGTCGCGTTGAAGTAGGCGAACTGCCCGCTCTGCGGCACCACGCCGGACAGGTCGTTGTGGGAGAAGTCGGCGGCGGTCAGGCTCTTCATCCCGCCCATCTCCGCCGGGACGCCGCCGTCCAGCTTGTTCCACGACACGTTCAGGTAGTTGAGCACCTTGATCTCCGCCAGCCGCGCCCCCGGGATCGCGCCGGTCAGCTGGTTCACGCTCAGGTCCAGGAACGTCAGCGACGTGCACTCGCCGATCTCGCCGGGGACCTCGCCGGTCAGGTTGTTGCCGCTCAGGTCCAGCTTCAGCAGCCGCTTCAGGCGACCGACCTCCGGCGGGATCCCGCCGGCTAGCTGGTTGCCGCTGAGGAGAAGCGTCTGCAGCGACGAGAAGCTGCCGATGGACGCCGGCAGCGATCCGTTGAACCTGTTGCTCGACAGGTTCAGCAGCGACAGCATCTTCCTCTCCTTGGCCGGGATGCTGTCGTCCTCTGGAAGATGGCCGGTGAGGTAGTTGCTCTGCAGCTCGACGGTGGTGAGCGCCGGCAGGTAGAGGAAGCCGCGCGGGAGCTCGCCGGTGAGGTAGTTGTTGCTGATGCGCACCCGCGTGAGGGTCGGGCAGTCGCCGAGCCCCTCCGGCACCGGGCCGAAGAGGAAGTTGTTGAGGAGGATGAGGATCTGGAGCTGGCCGCGCGCGCACAGCCACCGCGGCACCTCGCCGGTCAGCCGGTTCGTCGACAGGTCCACCTCCTGCAGCGGCGCCGCGCGGCCGAGCGTCGCCGGGATGGAGCCCGTGAAGTTGTTCTGCCACAGCTTGAGCACCTGGAGGTGCTCCAGGTCGCCGAGAAACTCTGGGACACCGCCGCGGAAGCGGTTGATGAACATGTTGACGAGCCTGAGCTCCCGGAGCGCGGCGAGCTGCGGCGGGACCTCGCCCGTGAGCGCGTTGTTGGAGACGTCGAGGAAGCGGAGGGCGGTGAGGTTGCCGAGCTCCGGCGGGATGGTGCCGTTGAGCTGGTTGGTCTGGAGGTAGAGCGTGTCGAGCCTGGTGAGCGCGCCGAGCGCCGGTGGAATGCCGCCCTGCAGGCCGCAGCTGGCGAGGTCGAGGTGGACGAGGCTGGCGAGCCGGCCAAGCTCGGCGGGTATGCCGCCGTCGAACTGGTTGAAGTAGCCGAGGAAGAGCTGGCGGAGCGCGGTGAGGTTGCCGAGCTCGGGCGGGATGGAGCCGGTGAGGCTGTTGCCGGCTACAGAGAGGAACTGGACGGCCTCCAGCGAGCCGAAGCTGCGCGGGATGGTGCCGGAGAAGAAGTTGCCGCCGAGGTCGAGGTGGACGAGCGTTTTGACCGGCAGCTTACTGGCGTCCGGGAGCGGGCCGGCGAGGTCGTTGTCGTAGAGGTCGAGCACCTGGAGCGCGGGCAAGGCGGAGAGGTCGAGGCGCTGGAGGGTGCCGTTGAACTGGTTGTTGGAGAGGTTGAGGTGGCGGAGGTCCCTGAGCGCGGCGAGGGCGGGGGGCAGGTCGCCGGCGAGCGCGTTGTTGGAGAGGGAGAGGAAGCGGAGGCCGGTGAGGTTGGCGACGGCCGGGGAGAGCGCGCCGGAGAGGTTGTGCGCGGAGAGGTCGAGCGAGACGACGGTGCCGCCGCCGCGGCCGTCGCAGGCGACGGCCGGCCAGGAGCGGCACAGGCCGGCGTGGTTGGCGATCGTCCAGGAGGCGTGCAGCGCCGGCGGCGACGAGGTGAAGGAGCCCTTGATGGCGACCAGGGCGGCGGCCTGCCGCTGCCTCCAGTGGGAGTCGGAGTCGGGGTCGGGGTTGGAGGCCGTGGCGACGGCGAGGTGATCGAGGCGGCAGAGCAGGACAAGCACTAGTGCCAGCAGTGGGAGGACGGATGCCGCCATGCGATGGATGGATGGAGGGAATGATGGCTGCTCTGCTCTGCTCTGCTCTTGGGAGGGAGCGGGAGGGAGTGTGCGTAATGATGAAGACGACTGGGTGGGTGGCTAGCTAGCTCCAGCAGCTTAGGCCTCCATGGATGGATGGATGGATGGATGGATGCTTTTGCTTTCCCTGTGGGAATGGCAATGGCGATGGGGTTTGGGTCTTTGGGCTTTGGCTTTGATCATAGGGTTTCATTTCATGCAGTGCAACGTTGCTTTCTCTTCTTTTGGAGGCGAAAGCAAAAGCAACCGAAAGCCATCGAGTGCTCTGTCTCTGTCCTCACCCCCTCACTCTCTGCTCTGGGAATGTTTCGGCTCAGTCTTGGTCAGCAGCAGCAGCAGCACTGGATTTCGTGCTACAAGAATTAGTTAGTAGCTCAAAAATCAGCAACGTTTTTTTTGTTAGTACTACTCCCTCCGTTTCTTTTTACTCCGCGTATAAGTTTTGGTCAAAGTCAAACTACACAAAGTTTGACCAAATTTATATTAAAAAATATGAACAAGTACAATACTTAAACTATATAATATGAAAATACATTTCATGGTGCATCTGAAAATGTTGATTTCATATTGTGAATGTTGATAATTTTTAAGATAAAGTTAGTCAAACTATGCAAAGCTTGACTTTGACCAAACCTTATATGCAGACTAAAAAGAAACGGAGGGAGTACATACTACTCTTTGAGATAGGAGTACTTTTTAAGAGGGTTCACTAGTTACTTTTTTTTTATATAATGATGTTTATTTTTAAACATGGTTGAAAACATCTACTTTGGCGCCCGATTACAATCGTCAACATAATCCTTTTGGGTGAACCCTGCTTTAAGGAGCAAAAGCTAACAAACGTGAGATATGTGATCCGTTGTTCCCACCAGATCTTACATCTTTCCTAGGGAATGCTTGTAACTTTTTCTAAAAAACACTTCGTTTTCCCTCTTCAATCCTCATTTAACGAATACTCTTCATATCCTATATACCTGTACCGTGGTGGAGCTGTGCACAGACAAAACTGTTGCCCAAAGCCATGACGAAACACTAGGTGTGAGGGTAAATTTGACCCAAGAGGTAAAATCTCCAGGCTCCCCTCTAGCTTAGCCGATTCTAGCCCGCCCAACATACTTCCTTAGCTCCACCATTGTAAGATTCACACATTTCTCTCATTCAGTCCAACTGACAAGCATGGTGAGGGAAGCCATCACCTTTCTATGCCCTCTTGTTGCACTAGACATGTTGTTCGACCAATCTGTGATTGCTTCATCGCCCAAGTGGATGTGTTCATACTCTCGAGATAGTGCCACTCCTTTAACATTTCACATAAGCGCAACATGTACCGACACAAGTAGAAGACTACAATTTTTCCACCCGGCTTTAGCCAAACAATAGGCAAGCGAAGAATGTAATTTTCGGAGGAGCATACACCTTCCAAATGATTTTGTTCATGTTCGTGCGAGTAATGCCTAAAAATTGCGCATTGTGTGCCGATGCCACGAAATATTTACCATTGTGTGTGCTTCCAAGTGACGGTGTCCTCGGTTGCCCGCTCAATATGGACATCTATAAGCTTGGCCCAAAGGTGGATGAATTGACACATGTGCTCCATCATGAAGGTGCCCATCATCTTGATTTTGTAATCCTTGTGTCCTGATGCATTGCCCTTCTCACTTCCAAATCTCTCTTTTGCGATCAACACGAGACCCGCTCCCAGTTCCATTTATCAAAGAAAAACAAAACCACCATACATAGTCTTAGCCAACACCAAAACAAGATAATTCTAAAGAAGAGAACTAAAAAGCTAGAGAAACATAAGCTCCATCATAGTTAAAGGTAGCCAAGCTACAACTAAAAGGCATGCATCATCAACACCAACACACCAGGGATCTATTACTCTAACTTGCCAAGGCCAAGTGCTCTCGTAGATTACAGTTAGGATCGTCACAATTGAAGCAAACCACATGAACATATTTAGTGAATTCTGCTCCACCCCTAACATTATAAGATCAAGCATTTTTTAATCAATGTAGCCGGTTTAGTAGATATCTTTTTCCTTTATCTTTCCTCAGTTGGGCACCCTGGTTTTGCCCTAGCCCCTTTGCTAACTTTGCACTGGATGTTGATGCTGGGAAGGAGCAATCCACAGATTGTTTGGGGGAAACGCTGAAGGTGGAGGGTATTCGGTAAAAGGGACTGGATACCCCCATTGTGATTTTTTCTTCTTCTTGAAAATAGGGTAACGCCCTCGTCCTCTGCATCGAGTGATGCACACAACCCTTTTATTGATTATTTCAAAGTTCATCATCCGAACACAATAAAATTAACAAAAATACTGCCGCACATGGTTATCCCAAGGCAAGTCAAAAAAAGAAAAATGAAGGGAGATGAAACTTATGCATCACAAATCCTACTAATAGGCCGCCAACATAATTGTTGAACAAAACCCGAGAGACCATCTCTCATTGGTTGCACCCAAAGACCAAGGATGCCATATTGTCCTGCATGCGTAGTAACGACACAAATGGATCCATATGATGGGAACGTGCAATAAAATTGGAACTTTTGTTATGTTAAAAATATAGTTATTTCGAGTGTTCCAGATGTCCCAAAGTAAGGCCCAAATTCTCACACGGATCTCAGACTTCAGCTTTGGATGTACACCGACTAACCAGTTTCTGAACATATTCGTACTACTCATTGGCAGAGGTAGATAAATAGCTATATGGATAGATCTCCATATATAATAGCTTGGCAGTTGGGTAGTCGAGGAATAGATGTTGACTCATCATTACCACAAAAGCAACACTTAGTGCATCTTTGCCAATTCCTTTTTTCAGATTTTCTTTTGTTAGGATGACCTTGTGATCTAAGTACCACATGAAGTTATTTATTTTCAACGGGACTTCCATTTTCCAAATATATTTGTGGTGGAAAGGTTGCCCATCATTGATGAGGAATAAATACATGGAGGGTAGTCAAATTTCAACGGAATGTGTTTTATTCCTATGAAGGCTAACCGTCATCAACCTTTCAACAAGATTTAACCAGTCGGTCCATTTGTCCCGATTAGTGGTATTCGTAAAGGCAACATTCAACGGCACCTTGCCTATCACAGGGGCAACAGAGACATCTATCTGCTGCACAGTATGATAGAGGCATGGGTATTGCAAGGTTAATGGCGTGTCCCCTAGCTATGCATCTTTCCAGAACCTAGTAGTTAGGCTATTGCCTACCACAAACGTCCTGTTATGAAAAAAATGTTTTCAACACCCATGATACCTTACCAGAAAAGTGAATCTGCTGATTTGGCCTCAACCTCTGAGAGGGTTTTAGAATGTAGGTAGTTATTGCTACTTCTTAAGCTTGCGTTGGTTTTTTCCATGAAGAGAAAAGGGTGATGCAGCAAAGTAGAGATAAGTATTTACCTCAGTTAGAGAACAATACCAAACCAGTAGGAGACAATGCACAAATCACCAATACCTGCACAAGCAATCAAACAACTTGCACCCAACGCGGTAAAGGGGTTGTCAATCCCTTCATTGTCACTTGCAAAAGTGAGATCTAATAGGGATAGATAAACAAAAGATAAAATATTTTTGGGTTTTTTGGTTTATAGATCGGAGTAAAAGATTGCAAAATAGTAGATTAGAACTAATATGATGGAAAATAGACCCGGGGCCCATAGGTTTCACTAGAGGCTTCTCTCAAGATAGCAAATAATACGGTGGGTGAACAAAATACTGTCGAGCAATTGATAGAAAAGCGCAAAGTTATGACGATATCCAAGGCAATGATTATGAAATATAGGCATCACGTCCGTGTCAAGTAGACCGAAACGATTCTGCATCTACTACTATTACTCCACACATCGACCGACTCCTGCCTGCATCTAGAGTATTAAGTTCATGAAGAACAGAGTAACACATTAAGTAAGATGACATGATGTAGAGTAATAAACTCAAGCAATATGATGTAAACCCCATCTTTTTATCCTCGATGGCAACAATACAATACGTGCCTTGCTGCCCCTACTGTCACTGGGAAAGGACACCGCAAGATTGAACCCAAAGCTAAGCACTTCTCCCATTGCAAGAAAAACCAATCTAGTTGGCCAAACTAAACCGATAGTTAGAAGAGAATTACAAAGATACCAAATCATGCATATAAGAATTCAGAGAAGATTCAAATAATATTCATAGATAAGTTGATCATAAATCCACAATTCATCGGATCTCGACTGCAAAACAAGATTACATCAGATGGATCTCCAAGAACATCGAGGAGAACATGGTATTGAGAATCAAAGAGAGAGAGGAAGCCATCTAGCTACTAGCTATGGACCTGTAGGTCTGAGGTAAACTACTCACGCTTCATCGGAAGGGCAATAGAGTTTATGTATAAGCCCTCCGTGATCGAATCCCCCTCCGACAAGATGCCGAAAAAGGCCCCTAGATGGGATCTCACGGAAATAGAAGGTTGCGGCGGTGGAGAAGTGTTTTCGTGGATGCTTCTGGTGGTTTGGGGGATATATGTGAATATATAGGACGAATAAGTAGGTCGGTGGAGTCACGTGGGGCCCACAAGGAAGGGGGTGCACCTATCCCCTGGGCGCGCCCTTCCCCCTTGTCGCCGCCTGTGGCACTTCTGACTTGAACTCCAAGTCTCCGGGGTGTCTCCTGGTCCAAGAAAAATCAAAAAAAAAATTATTCCGTTTGGTATTCCTTTTCTGCGAAGCTCAAAAACAAGGAAGAAACAGAAACTGGCACTGGGCTCTAGGTTAATAGGATAGTCCCAAAAATAATATAAAATAGCATATTAATGCATGTAAAATATCCAAAACAAATAAGATAATAGCATGGAACAATAAAAAATTGTAGATACGTTGGAGACGTATCAGTTATTCCTAAGTAATTTTTTGCCAAACACCATCCTTAATAAGTATCTTGTATATCCATTTGCTCAATAGACACTTATTTTTAGTCCCATGGTCTTCCACACAAAGACCTCCTTGGTCTTCGGGGTGACAGATTACATCCCTCCTCACGAGGCGGCATTTACGGTTATGTTCACCAGGCTGCCAGAAAAACCTGGGTTTGTAGTAGTCCAATCTTTTTCATTACCCCTTTAGGTATTTCAAAGAAAGAGACCATGGACATAGGTAAACTTGTGAAAACAGAATTGATTAGGGTGGTCCTTGCCCCATAAGACATAAGCTTGCCAATCCAACAACCTGGCTTTTTCTCAAAGAGATCCTCAATACCTTTCCATTCCTTTAAGAAGTTTATGAAAATGCATTGGAATACTAAGGTATCCAAAAGGGAAAGATCTAGACTCACAACCAAACTTTTTTTGTACTGATTCTCTTCATCTTTGAACTTTCCTAACAAGAAGAGTTCACTCTTGTGGAAGTAGATATTGAGAACAAATAACTACTTAAAAATAATAAATTTCATGCTTTTTTCCTTTTCAATGTCATGTTCCATGAAGAAAATGGAGTCATCAGCATACTGAAGTACTGAAACCCCACCATAAAAAACATGAGGAATGACGCATGCAACATGGCCCGCTTCCTTGGCTCGACTAACAAGAACCACCAGAAGATCTGCTATAATGTTGAAAAGAATAGGCGATAGAGGGTCTCCTTGTTGTAATCCTTTCATGTTTGAAAATAATGACCGATGTCATTATTTACCTTAGCGAAGGTTTCCCTGCCTTTTCCCCAAGGAGTAACCCTGATTTATCGAACCCAGGAGAGGATGTGCACTACAAGAAAGGCTCTAACAACTTTTTGCAAGAGAAATGAATTCCAGTTTTGTAACCAGATCTTAACAACCTTAGGGGTGTATACACTAGAATTGAAACATGCATGTTCCATCAAGTTTCTTCAAGTGTAGCTCGTGAATCGTTCATGTAAGACAACAACCCCCCCTCCAATATGTGTTGCCCTGACATGAATGTTGTATGCATTGATCTCACCACTATGTAAGTGATAGCCGTAACATTATTGGTTGCCACTTTTCCTATTCTATAATTCAACGAACATAGGCATAAAGTCACCTTTTATAACTAGCCATAACCAATGATATAAGTGTACCTGGTACCCATCTGGCCATGTGCCTTATTGTGTTCCATTGGTGAGATAGCATCCCACCCTTCTTTGTCAGTAAAAGGGGCAGTTAGGATCGCCTTCTCCCCTGTCAATAGTTGTGGGGTGTCATTTTCAACATTCTCATCAAGCTTGACATAATCGGAGACATGTGAACAAGAAAGAAGCTAATAAAAATTAGTAACATAGATCTTCCGCTGCTCTTCACCAACAATAGTACCATCATCCTACTCGAGCTAAAATCTTCTTTTTCCTATGTTTCTCATTGGCAATGAGTTGGAGATATTTGGTGTTGCCCTTCTAGGACATCTCACACCTTGTCACGTTGAAGCCATTTGCAGGAAGATCATCTACCTCTCTTAGTAGCACATTCCGCCTGATTGAGGGGAGCGCTCTCTGCCTTCACATCCAAGGCACTAATTTGAATGATGAGCTTTCTTTCTCTTTCTTATACTAACCAAACTCACGTTTAGCTCAACCTTTTAGTAAATATCTCAAGTGGCGGATCTTATTATGCCATCTTTCAACGTTTCCGTAATTAAGATTCACAAAGTTTCCGTGAGCATGAACAAAGTTCAAGGAGCTCCCCCACTTCAACAATGCTTGTCTCTCTCACTTTCACTTTCTTTTTTGAAAAGTATTGGGTTCCCCTCTTTATTTTTTTGTTTTTAGACTATATGAAAACACAAAACAGAAAATAAATGACTCTCTAAAACTTCCAGGTTGTCTCCCTGGCAGCGCTTTCTTTAAAGCCATTAAGCTAGGCATATAGTGCTCAAGTAACGGATCCACCCGGATCCGAAGGTATATCAAGGCCAATTTTAATTAACAATTATTTGTAATTTAGTAGTGAGCACAAAGTAACATATATCAAGCAATAACGAAGTCTAACTCTCCTCCTATGCATCGGCATATCATAAAAGAACAATTCATGCACACACAGTAAAGGCCCATGCATAGTATAAGCAGTTTCTTGCAATTCTATCGTGTTGGAAACATAGAGAAGTGGAGATATAGTTCCTCTCTAATAATAATTGCAAGTAGGAGTAGCAAGCACATGCATATTATATCTAATAAAATCATCATGTGCAATGGTAAAAGGCAACCCATCAATATAATCCTTAATAAGCACAAACTTCTCCGATATAGTGTAGTTTGAAGAATTCAAAAAGATAATAGGACTATCATGTGTGGGTGCAATAGCAACAATTTCATGTTTAACATAAGGAACTTGAAGGAAATATGCCCTAGAGGCAATAATAAAGTTATTATATATTTCCTCATATCATGATAAATGTTTATTATTCATGCTAGAATTGTATTAACCGGAAACATAATACATGTGTGAATATATAGACAAACAGAGTGTCACTAGTATGCCTCTACTTGACTAGCTTGTTAATCAAAGATGGTTATGTTTCCTAACCATGAACAAGGAGTTGTTATTTGATTAACAAGGTCACATCATTAGTTGAATGATCTGATTGACATGACCCATTCCGTTAGCTTAGCACACGATCGTTTAGTATGTTGCTATTGCTTCCTTCATGACTTATACATGTTCCTATGACTATGAGATTATGCAACTCCGTTTACGGAGGAACACTTTGTGTGCTACCAAACGTCACAACGAATCGGGTGATTATAAAGGTGCTCTCTGGTGTCTCCAAAGGTACTTGTTGGGTTGGCGTATTTGAGATTAGGATTTGTCACTCCGAATGTCGGAGAGGTATCTCTGGCCCTCTCGGTAATGCACATCACTTAAGCCTTGCTAGCATTGTAACTAATGAGTTAGTTGCGAGATGATGTATTACGGAACGAGTAAAGAGACTTGCGGAAACGAGATTGAACTAGGTATTGGATACCGACGATCGAATCTCGGGCAAGTAACATACCGATGACAAAGGAACAACGTATGTTGTTATGCGGTCCGACCGATAAAGATCTTCGTAGAATATGTAGGAACCAATATGGGCATCCAGGTCCCGCTATTGGTTATTGACCGAGACGTGTCTCGGTCATGTCTACATTGTTCTCGAACCGTAGGGTCCGCACGCTTAAGGTTTCGATGACGGTTATATTATGAGTTTGTGTATTTTGATGTACGAAGGAGTTCGAGTCCGGATGTGATCACGGACATGACGAGGAGTCTCGAAATGGTCGAGACATAAAGATTGATATATTGGACGGTTATATTCGGACACGGAAAGGTTCGGAAGTTTCGGAAAAAACCGGAGTGCCGGAGGGTTACGGAACCCCGGGAAGTAATGGGCCTTAGTGGGCCAAGAGGGAAGAGAGAGGGCCGCACCAGGAGGTGGCGCCTGTGGGAGTCCGAATAGGACAAGGAAGGGGGCGCGCCCCTTCCTTCTCCCTCTCCCTCTCCTTCCTTCCCCTTCCTCCTTCCTAGTTGGACTAGGAAAGGGAGTCCTACTCCCACTAGGAGGAGGACTCCCCCCTCCTGGCGCGCCTCCTAGGGCCGGCCGGCCCTCCCCTGCTCCTTTATATATACAAGGGGGGGCACCTAGAACACACAAGTTGATCCTTGAGATCGTTCCTTAGCCGTGCGGTGCCCCCTCCACCATAATCCACCTCGGTCATATCGTCAGCGGTGCTTAGGCGAAGCCTGCGTCGATAGAACATCAAGATCGTCACCACGCCGTCGTCTTGTGGAACTCTCTCCCAAGCTCTGCTGGATCGGAGCCCGAGGAGCGCCACCGAGCTGTACGTGTGTCAAGAACTCGGAGGCGCCGGAGTAACGGCGCTTAGGATCGATTGGATCGCGAGGAGAACGTCGACTACTTCCTCTACGTTGTGATCGCTTCGCTTCGGTCTCACGAGGGTACGAGACAACACTCTCCCCTCTCGTTGCTATACATCACCATGATCTTGCGTGTGCGAGGAAAATTTTGAAATTACTACGTTCCCCAACAAGTGGTATCGAGCCAGGTTTTATGGTTTGATGTTTTGCACGAGTAGAACACAAGTGAGTTGTGGACGATACAAGTCATACCGCCTACCAAAGCATGTCATACTTTGGTTCAGCGGTATTGTGAGATGAAGCGGCCCGGACCGACATTACGCAGACGCTTACGCGAGACTGGTTTCACCATTACGAGCACTCATGCTTAAAGGTGTTGGCGGGTGTCATCTCTCTCACTTTAGTTGAACCGAGTGTGGCTCGCCGGTCCTTGAGAAGGTTAAACGGAGTCTATTTGACGAAGTATCGTTGTGGTTTTGATGCGAGGTGAGATTGGTTCTTGCTTAAGCCCGTAGCAGCCACGTAAAATTTGCAACAACAAAGTAGAGGACGCCTAACTTGTTTTTGCAGGGCATGTTGTGATGTGATATGGTCAAGACGTGATGCTATATTTTATTGTATGAGATGATCATGTTTTGTAACCGGTTATCAAGAATCGGTGGAGCCATATGGTTGTCGCTTATTGTATGAAATGCAACGCTACGTAATTGCTTTACTTTATCACTAAGCGGTAGCGATAGTCGAGAAGCAATAGATGGCGAACGACAACGATGCTACGATGGAGATCAAGGTGTCGCGCCGGTGGCGATGGTGATCACGACGGTGCTTCGGAGATGGAGATCACAAGCACAAGATGATGATGGCCATATCATATCACTTATATTGATTGCATGTGATGTTTATCCTTTATGCATCTTATCTTGCTTTGATTGACGGTAGCATTTTAAGATGATCTCTCACTAAAATTATCAAGTAGTGTTCTCCCGAGTATGCACCGTTGCCAAAGTTCGTCGTGCCGAGACACCACGTGATGATCGGTGTGATAAGCTCTCGTCCATCTACAACGGGTGCAAGCCAGTTTTGCACACGCAGAATACTCGAGTTATACTTGACGAGCCTAGCATATGCAGATATGGCCTCGGAACACGGAGACCGAAAGGTCGGCGTGAATCATATAGTAGATATGATCAACATAAGATGTTCACCATTGAAAACTACTCCATCTCACGTGATGATCGGTTATGGTTTAGTTGATTTGGATCGCGTGATCACTTAGATGACTAGAGATGTCATCTAAGTGGGAGTTCTTAAGTAATATGATTAATTGAACTTAAATTTATCATGAACTTAGTCCTGGTAGTATTTTGCAAATTATGTTGTAAGATCAATAGCTTGCGTTGTTGCTTTCATATGTTTATTCTGATATGTTCCTAGAGAAAATTGTGTTGAAAAATGTTAGTAGCAATGATGCGGATTCGATCCGTGATCGGAGGTTTATCCTCATTGCTGCACAGAAGAATTATGTCCTTAATGCACCGCTAGGTGACGGACCTATTGCAGGAGCAGATGCAAACGTTATGAACGTTTGGCTAGCTCAATATGATGACTACTTGATAGTTTAGTGCACCATGCTTAACAGCTTAGAATCGGGACTTCAAAGACGTTTTGAACGTCATGGACCATATGAGATGTTCCAGGAGTTGAAGTTAATATTTCAAGCAAATACCCGAGTTGAGAGATATGAAGTCTTCAACAAATTCTATAGCTAAAAGATGGAGGAGAATCGCTCAACTAGTGAGCATGTGCTCAAATTGTCTAGGTACTTCAATTGCTTGAATCAAGTGGGAGTTAATTTTCCAGATAAGATAGTGATTGACAGAATTCTCTAGTCACCATCACCAAGTTAGTAGAACTTCGTGATGAACTATAGTATGCAAGGGATGATGAAAATGATTCCGAGTTCTTCGTGATGTTGAAATCGGCGAATGTAGAAATCAAGAAAGAGCATCAAGTGTTGATGATTGACAAGACCACTAGTTTCAAGAAAAGGGCAAAGGGAAAGAAAGGAACTTCAAGTGGAAAGACAAGCAAGTTGTCACTCCCTTGAAGAAGCTCCAAGCTGGACCAAAGCCTAAAACCTGAGTGCTTACACCGCAAAGGAAATGGTCCCGAAGCGGAAATGCCCTCAATATTTGGTGGATAAGAAGGATGGCAAAGTAAACAAAGGTATATTTGATATACATGTTATTGATGTGTACTTTATGGTGTTTATAGCAACCCCTCGGTATTTGGTACTGGTTCGGTTGCTAAGAGTAGTAACTCAAACAGGAGTTGCGAATAAATGAAACTAGTTAAGGGTGAAGTGACGATGTGTGTTGAAAGTAGTTTCAAGATTGATATGATCATCATCGCACACTCCCTATACTTTCGGGATTAGTGTTGAACCTAAATAAATGTTATTTGGTGTTTGCGTTGAGCATGAATATGATTTGATCGTGTTTATTGCAATACGGTTATTCATTTAAGTAAGAGAATAAACTGTTGTTCAGGTTTACATGAATAAAACCTTATATGGTTACACACCCAATGAAAATGGTTCATTGGATCTCGATCATAGTGATACACATATTCATAATATTGAAACCAAAAGATGCAAAGTTAATAATGATAGTGCAACTTATTTGAGGCCTTCGCCGTTTATGTCATATTGGTGTAAAGCGATGAAGAAACTCCATCTTGATGGGATTTTGGAATCACTTGATTATGAATCACTTGATGCTTGCGAACCATGCCTCATGGGCAAGATGACTAAGACTCCGTTCTCCGGAACAATGGAGCGAGCAACCGACTTATTGGAAATAATACATCTGATGTATGCGATCCAATGAGTGTTAAGGCTCGCGGCGGGTATCGTTATTTTCTGACCTTCACAGATGATTTGAGCAGATATGGGTATATCTACTTGATGAAACATAAGTCTGAAATAGTTGAAAGGTTCAAAGAATTTTAGAGTGAAGTGGAAAAATCATCGTGACAAGAAAATAAGGTTTCTACGATTTGATCGCGGAGACGAATATTTGAGTTACGAGTTTGGTCTTCAATTAAAACAATGTGGAATAGTTTCACAGCTCACGCCACCTGGAACACCACAATGTTATGGTGTGTCCAAACATCGTAATTGCACTTTATTGGATAAAGTGCAATCCATGATGTTTCTTACTGATTTACCAATATCGTTTTGGGATCATGCATTAGACTACATTCACGTTAAATTGGGCACCATCTAAATTCGTTGAGACGACACTATATGAACTGTGGTTTAGCAAGAAACCCAAGTTGTCGTTTCTTAAAGTTTGGAGTTGCGATGCTTATGTGAAAAGTTTCATCTTGATAAGCTCAAACCCAAATCGGAGAAGTACGTCTTCATAGAATATCCAAAGGAAATTGTTGGGTACACCTTCTATCACAGATCCGAAGGCAAGATATTCGTTGCTTAAGATGGATCCTTTCTAGAGAAGGAGTTTCTCTCGAAAGAAGTGAGTGGGAGGAAAGTAGAACTTGATGAGGTAATCAGACTGTTCCCTTATTGAAAGTAGTTCATCACGAAATCTGTTCTTGTGACTACTATACCAATTAGTGAGGAAGTTAATGATGATGATCATGTAACTTCGGATCAAGTTACTACCGAACCTCGTAGGTAAACAGAGTGAGATTCGCACTGAGTGGTACGGTAATCCTGTTCGAGGTCGTGTTACTTGACCATGACAAACCTACGAACTATGAGGAAGCGATGATGAGCCTAGATTCCGCAAAATGGTTTGAGGCCATGAAATCTGAGATATGATCCATGTATGAGAACAAAGTATGGACTTTGATGGATTTGCCCGATGATCGGCAAACCATAGAAAATAAATGGATCTTCAAGAGGAAGACGGACGTTGATAGTAGTGTTACTATCTACAAAGCTCGACTTGTTGCAAAAGGTTTTCGACAAAGTTCAAGATGTTGACTACAATGAGATTTTCTCAATCGTAGCGATGCTTAAGTCTGTCCGAATCATGTTAGCAATTGCCACAATTTATGAAATTTGGCAAATGGATGTAAAACTGCATTCTGAATGGTTTTACGGAGGAAGAGTTGTATATGATGCAACCGAAGGTTTTTTCGATCCAAAGGAGCTAACAAAGTGTGCAAGCTCCAATGATCCATCTATGGACTAGTGCAAGCATCTCGAATTGGAATATACGCTTTGATGAGTTGATCAAAGCATATAGTTTTATCTGACTTATGGTGAAGCCTGTATTTACTAGAAAGTGAGTGGGAGCACTACATCATTTCTGATAAGTATATGTGAATGACATATTGTAGATCGGAAATAATGTAGAATTATTCTGCAGAGCATAAAGGAGTGTTTGAAAGAAGTTTTTCAAAGAAAGACCTCGATGAAGCTACTTACATATTGAGCATCAAGATCTATAGAGATAGATCAAGATGCTTGATAAGTTTTTTCAATGAGTACATACCTTGACAAGATTTTGAAGTAGTTCAAAATGGAACAGTCAAAGAAAGAGTTCTTGCCTGTGTTACAAGGTGTGAAATTGAGTAAGACTCAAAACCCGACCACAGCAGAAGATAGAAAGAGAATGAAAGTCATTCCCTATGCGTTGGCCATAGGTTCTATAAAGTATGCCATGCTATGTACCAGATCTATTGTATACCCTGACCGAGTTTGGCAAGGAGTACAATAGTGATCTAGGAGTAGATCACTAGATAGCGGTCAAAATTATCCTTAGTGGAATAAGGATATGTTTCTCGATTATGGAAGTGACAAAAGGTTCGTCGTAAAGGGTTACGCCGATGCAAGTTTTGACACCGATCCGATGACTCTAAGTCTCGATCTAGATACATATTGAAAGTGGGAGCAATTAGCTAGAGTAGCTTCGCAAGAGCATTGTAGACATAGAAAATTGCAAAATACATAACGGATCTGAATGTGAAAGACCCGTTGACTAAGACTCTCTCACAAGCAAAACATGATCACACCTTAGTACTCTTTGGGTGTTAATCACATAGCGATGTGAACTAGATTACTGAATCTAGTAAACCCTTTGGGTGTTGGTCACATGGCGATGTGAACTATGGGTGTTAATCACATGATGATGTGAACTATCAATGTTAATCACATGGTGATGTGATCTAGATTATTGACTCTAGTGCAAGTGGGAGATCAAGGAAATATGCCCTAGAGGCAATAATAAAGTTATTATATATTTCCTCATATCATGATAAATGTTTATTATTCATGCTAGAATTGTATTAACCGGAAACATAATACATGTGTGAATATATAGAAAACAGAGTGTCACTAGTATGCCTCTACTTGACTAGCTTGTTAATCAAAGATGGTTATGTTTCCTAACCATGAACAAGGAGTTGTTATTTGATTAACAAGGTCACATCATTAGTTGAATGATCGATTGACATGACCCATTCCGTTAGCTTAGCACACGATCGCTTAGTATGTTGCTATTGCTTCCTTCATGACTTATACATGTTCCTATGACTATGAGATTATGCAACTCCTGTTTACGGAGGAACACTTTGTGTGCTACCAAACGCCACAACGAATCGGGTGATTATAAAGGTGCTCTCAGGTGTCTCCAAAGGTACTTGTTGGGTTGGCGATTTCGAGATTAGGATTTGTCACTCCGAATGTCGGAGAGGTATCTCTGGCCCTCTCGGTAATGCACATCACTTAAGCCTTGCTAGCATTGTAACTAATGAGTTAGTTGCGAGATGATGTATTACGGAACGAGTAAAGAGACTTGCGGAAACGAGATTGAACTAGGTATTGGATACCGACGATCGAATCTCGGGCAAGTAACATACCGATGACAAAGGGAACAACGTATGTTGTTATGCGGTCTGACCGATAAAGATCTTCGTAGAATATGTAGGAACCAATATGGGCATCCAGGTCCCGCTATTGGTTATTGACGGAGACGGTGTCTCGGTCATGTCTACATTGTTCTCGAACCGTAGGGTCCGCACGCTTAAGGTTTCGATGACGGTTATATTATGAGTTTGTGTATTTTGATGTACCGAAGGAGTTCGGAGTCCCGGATGTGATCACGGACATGACGAGGAGTCTCGAAATGGTCGAGACATAAAGATTGATATATTGGACGGTTATATTCGGACACCGGAAAGGTTCCGGAAGTTTCCGGAAAAAACCGGAGTGCCGGAGGGGTTACCGGAACCCCCCGGGGAAGTAATGGGCCTTAGTGGGCCAAGAGGGGAGAGAGAGGGCCGCACCAGGAGGTGGCGCCCCCCCAGGGGAGTCCGAATAGGACAAGGAAGGGGGCGCCCCCCTTTCCCTCTCCCTCTCCCTCTCCTTCCTTCCCCCTTCCTCCTTCCTAGTTGGACTAGGAAAGGGGAGTCCTACTCCCACTAGGAGGAGGACTCCCCCCCCTGGCGCGCCTCCTAGGGCCGGCCGGCCCTCCCGCTGCTCCTTTATATCTGAGGCAGGGGCACCCTAGAACACACAAGTTGATCCTTGAGATCGTTCCTTAGCCGTGTGCGGTGCCCCCCTCCACCATAATCCACCTCGGTCATATCGTAGCGGTGCTTAGGCGAAGCCCTGCGTCGGTAGAACATCAAGATCGTCACCACGCCGTCGTCTTGTGGAACTCTCTCTCCCCGAAGCTCTGCTGGATCGGAGCCCGAGGAGCGTCACCGAGTTGTACGTGTGTCAAGAACTCGGAGGCGCCGGAGTAACGGCGCTAGGATCGATTGGATCGCAAGGAGAACGTACGACTACTTCCTCTACGTTGTGATTGCTTCCGCTTCGGTCTACGAGGGTACGTAGACAACACTCTCCCCTCTCGTTGCTATACATCACCATGATCTTGCGTGTGCGTAGGAAAATTTTGAAATTACTACGTTCCCCAACAGAACTATAGCAAGTTCATCTCCATAAGCATAATTCATATTGGCATCTTGGCCACAAGCATAGCAAGCATCATCAAAAAGGGATATTTCAAGAGAATCAACGGGATCATAACAATCATCCTTCGGTAAGCACGAAGGGAAATTAAACAATGTATGAGTTGAAGAGTTACTCTCATTAGAAGGTGGGCACGGGTAGCTAATCCGTTCTTCCTCCTTTTGTTCTTCGCTCTCATCATCATCTTTTTCATCCAATGAGCTCACAGTTTCATCAATTTCTTCTTCCATAGACTCCTGCAAAATATTAGTCTCTTCTTGGACAGCGGAGGAGTCCTCAATATATGGTTTAACATAGGCATTAGAAGCATAATTATCATAACACTATTTAAATATGGCAAAAAATTTAGATTTGTAGAGAGTAGCATCACACTTTTCAATCAAAGAAGCAACTTCATAAGCACCCTTAAAAGCAACAAATTCTTCAATTTGTTGAACATCATAGTAATTTTAAACACCCTTGGCATACAAAGATACGATTCCATTATCACTAAACTCACATTGGTAGGGAAGGTGTTTCTTAGGATTTTCAGAACAACAAGTAAAATCATATATTTCACATAAATTCCAAGCATAGCATTGCAAACGATGAATTTGATCCAGTAAAAGTTTCCCTTTTCAGATATCTGATTATCGCACATAACAAGCATGCTCATCTAAAGATTTACCCTCAACTAAGCTAGTTGGGGTTTCAGCACGAGCACAAAGGGATCAAAGATGATCCAAGTAAAAAGCTTCAGGAGTGTGATAGATTTTGAGTGGTTCTTCAATCATTGGTGTAGTATGTACAACTAATTTTTTTGGTATTTTGCGTTTCCTACCCATAACTAAAGATAGAAAACAACTATGAACATCAAATAAAAATTACTTAGTGATAAAGAAAACAAGCACACACGAGAATATTCACCCCACGCTATGATTCCCCGGCAACGGCGCCAGAAAAAGGTCTTGATAGCCCACAAGTATAGGGGATCAATTGTAGCCTCTTTCGATAAGTAAGAGTGTCCAATCCAACGAGGAGCTAAAGGTAGAACAAATATTCCCGCAAGTTCTATCGACTACCGATACAACTCTACGCATGCTTAACGTTCGCTTTACCTAGAACAAGTATGAAACTAGAAGTACTTTGCAGGTATGATAGGATAGGTTTGCAAGATAATAAAGAGCACGTAAATAAAAAGTAGGGGCTGTTTACATAAAAAAGCAATAAAGTAAATATAGCGAGTGTGGAAAAGTGGTGGTAGGAGTTGCGAAATTGTCCCTAAGAAATTGACTACTTTACTAGACCGATAGCAAGTTTTATGTGGGAGAGACATAAGCTAACATACTTTGTCTTCCTGGAACATATGCACTTATGATTGGAACTCTAGCAAGCATCCGCAGCTACTAAAGATCATTAAGGTAAAACCCAACCATAGCATTAAAGCATCAAGTCCCCTTTATCCCATACACCACAACCCCCTTACTCGGGTTTATGCTTCTGTCACTCAAGCAACCCACTATAAGAGAATCATGAACGTATTGCAACACCCTACAGCGGGAATCCCTCACGCTTGCGCGACACGGATGGCACAATAGGACAACAACATAACCGCAAGCGAATTAAACCAATCATAACAATTCATCAATCACCGATAGGACAACGAAAATCTACTCAGACATCATAGGATGGCAACACATCATTGGATAATAATATGAAGCATAAAGCACCATGTTCAAGTAGAGGCTACAACGGGTTGCGGGAGAGTGGAACGCTGAATATAGATGGGGGGAAGGTGATGGAGATGTTGGTGAAGATGGCGGAGGTGTTGGTGTAGATCGCGGTGATGATGATGGCCCCCGGCGGCGTTCCGGCGCCACCAGAAGCGAGGGGGAGAGAGCCCCCCTTCTTCTTCTTCTTCCTTGACTTTCTCCCTAGATGGGAGAAGGATTTCCCCTCTGGTCCATGGTCTCCATGGCGTGGGAGGGGTGAGAGCCCCTCCGAGATTGGATCTGTCTCTCTGTCTTTCTCTGTTTCTGCGCTCTCAGATTCTGCCCTTTCACCGTTTCTTATATATCCGGAGATCCGTAACTCCGATTGGATTGAGACCTTCGCCTAGAGTTTTCTTCGAAAATTAGCTTTCTTGGGCCAAAGAAGAGCACTAACCGCCGTACAGGGTGCCCACAAGGGTCAAGGGCGCGCCTGCCCCCTGCCTCGTGGCCCCCTCGGGCACTGTCTCGCGTTAATTTTTCTTCCAGAAAATCATAAATATTCTCCGTCCGTTTTTATCCTGTTTGGACTCCGTTTGATATGGGGTTTCTACGAAACATAAAATATGCAACAAATAGGAACTGACACTGGGCACTGGATCAATATGTTAGTCCCAAAAATAATATAAAAAGTTGCCAAAAGTATATGAAAGTTGAATAATATTGTCATGGAATAATAAAAAATTATAGATACGACGAAGACATATCAGAAACCATGAAAGTTCAAAAGAGAACACTGATTTGTTTCCCACATGAGCGGTTGCGCCTGAATCCTTCAGGAGAGGTGTGTGATCAGAAACTCCCCGTTGCAGTGCACCACTTGTAACTGGGGGAAACTTCTGTTCCCACTTGACAGTTGTAGGAATTCTATCAAGTTTCTCATATGTGGATCTCGAGGGATTATTATCCCAAGTAAACTGACATTCTCAGCGCGCAGTTTTCCTCAAGTCGACGTTTTTAATAATAACATTAAAAATAAAGGGCGACCTACCATCAAAATTATCATTATTCTTCTCTTCTTGGCGTCTAATGATATTGAAGTCTCCCCTACCAACATACGAAGAGTTTCCGAAGAACAAATGTGAACAAGTTCTGTCAAAAAGGCGGGGTTGAGTTCTGGTTGAGGAGTCCCATAGACTGCCAATGGTACCCATTCGAAATCATGCATCATCCTTAGAACGAACTTGCAATTTGACACAGAAATCCCCAGCATCAATCCTTTGGACAGGGATAGAACGTCTGTTGACACCCAACATGAACCCGCAGATCTTCCATGAGGAGGAAGACAATACAAGACAAAATCGAGACCACCACAGAGGTGACTTGGAAAAAGGGTGTTGCAAAGTTTGCTTTAACGGTCTCTAACAAGGCAATAAAGTCTAACTTTTGCTTGGAAAAAATTTCTGCTAAAAATGATGCTTAGTCAAGTCCCCAAGTCCTCTAATGTTGTAGAAAATGCCTCTGATTAGTCAACATATGGAAACGATGACCTCTGTTGCGGCTAATCGCAGACATAACATACGGTTTTTTAGTATGCTTTTGCGATTTCTTAATAGGGCCCTCCAGACAGCCCGCCTGGCTCTCTGAAGATCCAACCTCGGCATCGAAAAGAGGCCAAATAAGAAAGGCAGTGTCTTGGGGGTTATCTCCTTTGCAGTCACAACCACGAGGTTCCTAAAAAGGGGCAAGAGCCCCATTACTAATAGTGATGATGGTTGAGGCATAGAAAAAATCTACGTCTTGTTGTTGCATGGGTTTTTCATCCCAACCCACATCTTGGATGACTCCTTATATTCATAACACAGCTAATGCAATCGAAGAGCCCAAACAAACTTGTGAAGATGAAGCACACATAATCCCCCAAGGTTTGTTGGGCGACACACGGCCTCCCAAATAATTTACATTCCACACGAACGGCGCTCAGTTTTGTTGATGTTGTGCAGGGTAGTGGTCAGTTGCACACTCGTAGTTTTATCTGTTCCGGATCAAAGAACGGCGCTCAATTTTGTTGATGTTGTGCAGGATATGACAAGGGAAGTGGCATGGTATTCCACTTGCGAAATGAGATTTCTCATCAGGATACCGGTGAAACAAAACTCTCAAATCTCAATGCATGTAAAATGTTTTCAACATACATACACATCACACATGCATGCCATCAAAACTACAGTCTGATCCTACAGGAAAGGAAACAGTAAAATAACTTCCACTGAGATCCAAATAGTAAAGCTTGTTCTTTTTCATACAGTATGAACCTATAGTTTTGTCAATTTTGGCTACCCTAAAAAAGTTTTGTCAGTTTTGGCAAGTAGAGCGACAAGTCGACCGACGAAAACAGCCGCACGCATGCAGCGGCACGCTTTGCTTCTGCCCGACTGGTCACCAGGTGATACTCGTTCCTCCTAGTACTATAGCTGCGGGTCAGAGGTGCACAATTCCATAAAGAACTATTTATAGACATGTAGAAAACTTTTACTTTTACCCATCTAGAGAAAATTGCAATTGTGTGAAATACATCGTGTGCGGCAGTGCAAGTGGGGGACATGGGTCGCCGAGATTTACGACCACGATACCGGCAAGACCTACTGGTTGGGCTCGTTCCTCTCGGCGGAAGAGGTGGCACGTGCATACGACATCAAGTCGGTGCACCTGTACGGCGCCGCCGGCCGGCGAACTTCCCTGATGGCTTCCTGCCACCGCTGGAACCGGTGGACCTCGGGTGGGCACCCACGTGAGAGCCGGGAGTACTAGGGCTCGCGAGTGTATTGCGACAGCACAAGCGGGCGAGGCATACATGGCAGAGCTCTGCCACCGCTACCTGGAGCGTGTCGAAGCGGACCGCGGCTGTGCGTGGAGTACGCAATGGGGAGGACAAATGTCATCGACCTCTTGAGCGACGAATGAGGTGACGACAAAGACCACGGTGACAACAACGGCAGAGGCCCCGACCTAATGATAGGAGGATTGTGCAGAAGGGATTGGAAGAGACTCGACGAAGAGTAGGATGACGACTAGGTTTCAAAATAGTTTTAGCACTTTTATGTAAACTATTTTGAGTTTACACAAATTTTCGTTAAGTGAACCTTTCGAATATAAAGTATTTCGGATTTGCAACGAATTTCGACTTTGCTCCGTTAAGTTCCAGGGTTCGGTTAGAAACACCATTTTTTTGGAGGAGCAAATATGCTCCTCTAAAGCATACTTGGCCGTTTACTCCTCTAAATTTTAGGGGATGAGCTAGAGTTGCTCTTGGGTGCGCTTAGCTGCTTGTTCCTCCTCTACAGGTGTTTAGAGGATTGGTTAGAGATGCTCTAAGGGCATCTCTAGACGATCCCCTAAATTTTAGAGAAGTAAATGGCTGAGTAAACCTTAGTGGAGTATTTTTACTCCTCTAAGGTTTGGTCATTTCTAGCTGATACCCTAAACTTAGGGGAGTAAAGTTTTGTTTTTGTCAAATTATTCCAGTTCTAGTTACATTGCAACTACATATTAGCACATATATAAAAACCAAAGATAATTATGAAGGTTCACACAATTCACGAATATTACAAATTCATAGTTTACAAACCAAATTATTCAAATTCAAACACACCACGGGGTTCAAATTAACTAAATAGAATGATAAAAGCACAACTACGAAGTGTTATGGAGATGCCATGATGCTCAACAAGATCATCTTGGAGTTGGGTATGAACTTTTCGGTTCTCGATCTTGTGATGCGCTTCAAGGAATCTCTGGATCCTATTTGCATCGTGTTATGGCTCAACAGGATTCCCATTGGTGATGTACCGAAGGTTGTCAGGCATGTCTCTCTCATCTTTAATGATCATGTTACGCAAGATGATGCAACAAGTCATGATTTGCCACAGATCCTTGGAGTTCCAATACTCGCCAATGCAACAAATGTTTACAAAGCACTTCTGAAGCACAACGAAATCTCTCTCCACTTCCTTCCTAGTCTTTCCTTGCCTACACATAGCTTTGGTCTTATATGACTTTGCTAATTGCCGGTGTGTTTTCGCGCGTGTGTGTGAGTTTGTGTTGGTTGTGTGCATCTTAGCTATGCAAAGGATGGATGTATGCTCATTTTTTGAGCAAATAAAATCCACCCGGTCGAAAAACATCCTTCCTAGTTGACTCTTGACGTGTTGGAAAGTGAGATCTTTTGTTACCTTTTGGATGCAATTTTTTGACAAATGAGGCCCATGGAGGATAGATATCATTCGCAAGGTAGTAACCCATCGTGTACTCACAACCATTGACAGTATAGTTGCAAGGAGGAGCATCTCCATCAACAAGCCTAGCAAACAGTGATGATCTCGACAACACATTCAGGTAATTGTGAGAGCCAGGCAATCCAAAGAATGAATTCCAGATCCATAGATACTCCGATGTAACAGCCTCAAGAATGATCATTGGATCGTTGTAGTGGCCTTTGTACTGACCTCTTTTCACTTTGCAGGTCAGTTCTTCTAGGTCCAATACATGTAGTCAACTGATCCTAGCATCCATGGCCATCCTCTTTCTTCATTCGCTGCCATAAGCCTCTCGTTGTCTTCCTTGTTGGGTGCCCTCAAGTACTCCGGCCCAACGGTATCAATCATCGCTTTTGTGAACCTTCGAACGTCCTCCAAGATTGTACCTTCTCCAATGCGGATATAGTCGTCAACTGCATCGCCTGAACACCCATATGCCAGAACACGAACAACCGCAATACACTTCAACAAAGGGCTCACAATTACCTCTCCGCATGCATTCCTTCTAAGCTTGAACCAATCATCATGCTTCTCCACGGATTTTGCAATGCTGAGAAAGAGACTTGTGTGCATTCGAAAGCAGTGGCAAAAATACTTCTCCGGATAGGTTGGAATAGGGTCAAAATAAGCTCTCAGAATCTTGGCATGCCCTCCGCTCTATCATGGTTGAGTTGTATGCGGCGGCCAAACTGTGATCCTCTCTTCTGCCGCTGAATATCATCGTTGAAAATCATGCCAACGAAAATTTTGAAGTCATCATCATCTTCTTCCTCCTCAGATGATGATGAGTCCTCGAAGATCATCTCTCTCGGTCTCTTCATCTTCAAAAACAATTCGGTTGAATTCAATTGCCTCAAACAAAATAAGACAAAAAAAAGCTCACCTAAGCAAACCGTCGAACACTTGCAAGGCCGTGGAGGTGTAACGGCCGGCCGGCGACATGTTGAGCTGAAACTTGCAGGCGGCGAGGCGTGGAGATGACCGACAAAGGTGCGTAAGCACGGTGAGATGCCGGTTAGCCTAGGAGGAAGAAGATCCGAGGAGGTTTCCGTCGAATCGATCGATGCGGTGGCGGTGATGTTTCAGCTCGACTCCGGCGACCGGCTTGGACTACGGAGAAAGGGCGGCGAGGGCCGATGGAGTTGGCAAGGTAGCGGCAGATACAGTGGATAGTCACCGGCAGTTGCGCCAGCGACGAAGTAATGGGAGTGGGGGTCAAAAAGTGGCCATGACTTTTATTCGCGCCGCCCGAAGGCCGAGTATTTTTAGGCGTCCACGGGACCTAGGAGTAAATTAATTACGTGCCTTAAGGTTTGGGACTTCTGCTAGGTAGCGGTTGAAGGAGTAAACTAAATTTTTTACTCCTCTAACCGTTTTTAGGGTAATGGACTAGAGATACCCTAAGGTGGCCCGAGATAAGAGTTGGACCCTCATCTCAACTTCTTATTCATGGGCACAACTCCTCCGATCTGCCTTCCCCATTGCACCTCTACGCTGCCCTGCTTGGCACGTACTCCCTCCATCCGGAAATATTTATCATCAACATGAATAAAAGGATATGTATCTAGATGAATTTTAACTCTAGATATGTCCATTTTTATCCATTTTGATGACAAGTATTTTCGAAAGAAGGGAGTACAAAAGTATTCACACGCCATAACCTCGAGTTGGAGGTCAAAAAAGGAGGTCTTCGATGGATGATGGGTTTGGCCCCACTACGGCACTACGTCCTGCGACTGCGATGGCGGGGCTAATGTGTCGGTGTACTAAGGTAGGGGTACCTCAGTACCCCAACTTGTGCACGGGCAGTTGCAGCTTCCCGCGGCAGGGTTTACCACGTGCTCGCCGAAGACCTTCCTGCTCCATGTCAAACCATTCAAAAACGAAGTATACAAGACAGAAAATCGAGACCCCGGCAAGCGGAGCTTGCCGGGAAGGCCGCTCTGTGCTCAAGGTTACATCACTCACGCAAGGCCACGGCAAGAGGAGCTCGCCAGAAGACTAGAAGATTACATCATAGAAGACACGCCTCGGCGCTATATGCGTCGGCGAGGGCCCGGGGCGACAAGTTCTGAGCCGGCAAGCTCCGGGTCCGCAAGGTCAAGACCCGGCAAGGTACTTGCCGGAGAATTGCGTTGTGTGCCCGCGCTCAGCTCATCACCACGCCGCCTCAGGGCCTTTCAGGACGCGTGGTGGATGGCTGTGCAGCCTGGGGGACACGGTGGCACTCCACGGTGATGGATTCATCGCCGTGGCAGACGGAGACGCAAGGGCGGGAGCTTTTGGGGTCGACGGCGACGGGCATTAAATGCCCTTGTCCCCCACTGTCAAAGTAGGTAGCGACCACTGTTCACGCACTGTAGCTCCACTGTTCCCGCACTATTCCAACTACCACCTCTTTTACATTTTTACCCCTTTCTCCTACGTTGACACCTGTCGGTGACCCCTTGCACTATAAAAGGAGGCCCATGCACAACGTGGAGGGGTTCGGTTCGGTTCGAAACCTTGACAACTCTCACGCTCGGTGTAGCTGCGACTGTAGATCTTCAAGCTCCCGAGCTCAATACAAACCAAGGCAGGAGTAGGGTTTTACGCGTTCACCACGGCCCGAACCTGGGTAAAACTGCCCGCGTGCTCGCCACGATCTGCTCTCCGTGCTCCCTCCGCCCTCGTACCGCACAGACAAGGGGCTCCGGTCCCATAGGTGTTCGTGGCGGACAGTTTCCCCCGACATCTTTGGCGCGCCAGGTAGGGGGCGTCGAGGTTGTGCGGACCTGATCCGGCGTTCACGCGGGCGCGTTCTTCATCAACCTCTCCAGTTTCATCAGCAACTTCATCAACAATTCCGCCATGGCCCCGAAGCGGAAGGCTTCGGAGGTTGCAGGCCCGTCTGCGTCTCATCCGCCGCCACCGGAGCCGACGGTGGGCGGAGGAAACGCTGTCGGAAGGGTGGTCGCCGGCGAGGACACTCGCGGCGCCACCAGATCCAAGGACAAGACGGATGACCATGCCTCGGTCTCCGTGGACACGCCGCGTCCATCTCAGCACACGATAACCCAGCAGCGCCATACCACGGGAGGTGGTATCCGCCTGCTGGGGCAAGGACACACCGGAGGCTCGCGGGATGCTCCGGACCACCGTCCGGACACAAGCAAAGCGAAGGCGCCGGGGGAGGACCCTGCTCCTTCTAACGCTGTTAGGAGTCCGAGCATATCCCGCTCCTCGCGCCGCTCGCCCCCGCTCCCCTCCACTCCGGAAGCGCCGCAAGGGCGCAATCGCTCTCGACTTCTCCGGCGGCGGACAAGGCCAAGGCGGAGGGCTACCATCGAGCTCGATCGCCGCCAACAACGACCCTTCACAGCAGCCGGTGACCTCGCGGCGCGCGTAAGCCGAGAAGACGAAGGCGACGGCGATAAGACCGCCGGTGCGACCACCATGCACTCCCGCCGCGAAGCAAAAGACGCCGCCGCCGAATAACGCCAACGACGGCTCCACGGCATCGTCGGATCCGCGGACTCGTCGGGATCAACGCCAGTCCTCGACGACCGGCGATAAGAAGACGCTTCGGACCATTATCGGCGCCGCCAGAAGCTTCGGCGACAATCGATCAGAGAGCTGAACGCTGCCGACGCTGCGCGCCGGTGAACTCAGCGACTTGCCGTCAGACGCTGCGAGCTGCCCTGCGTTCACCCGCGAGCTGCGGCGCGTCCAAAGGGCTCAAAGCATGAAGAATTTCAAGCCCGACGTGCGAGAAATACGACGGCAAGACGCACCTCGAATTCCTCGGTTCACACCATCGCGGTGCAGCTGCCGGGCGCGACGAAGATTTCGGCGAACTACTTCCCGCCGTGCTTAAACCGAGCGTTCGTTCTTGGCTTATGCACTTGCGGAAGGCTCCATTTCTTCTTGGGCAGACCTTTGCCATCAGTTTGTTGGCGCCTTCACCGGGCGGCCACAAACCCCACGGCCAGAGAGCGATCTCCACATTTTGGCCCGAAGGAAGGAGAATCCTGCGCAAGTATATCCAACGCTTCACCGTGTGCAAGCACAACATCTCGATGTCCACCCCGCCGCGGTTATCAGCGCGTTCCACCGTAACGTCGCGTAATCGCCGCGATGCGTGAAGAGATGGCGATGACCAAGATTCGGGATGTCGCAAGCTCTATGCTCTGGTTGATAAGTGCGACGCTGAAGAGGGGAGGAGACTCCGGGAGGATGCCGCACGGGGAGGAAGCGACAGCGACGACGCCGCCCTGGCAAAGAAGAGGCGGCGCCTGAACAACCGAAAGAAGAACAAGAAAGAGGTGCTTGCCGTCGAGAAGTCCGGCAAGGAGGCTCCCGCCAAGCAAACACAGGCTTGCGGCTCCGGCAAGGAGCCTACCCCTGTAGCGGCAGTCGACAAGCAGGACGGCTCCGACAAGCAATACTGCAAAATCCACCGCACCAAGGGCCACGATCTCTCCAACTGCAAGCGCGTCGAGTATCTCGTCGAGCAGCAAAGAGCTGAGTACGAGAGGCGCGACAAGGAGAAGGCCCAAGGTGGCGGAGGAGAACCGAGCAAGAAGCGGCCGTTCGATGGCCGGGGAGGACGCCGCGGCAAGGCCAAGCAGCGGCAAGGTGATCGACCTCCCCGGGGCCGCGACAAGGATGAAGAAGACGACGACGAAGACATGGAGGATGAGGATAACAGCGAGCAGGAGTTCCAGAAGGCCACGGAGGTCCTCAGGCGTCGACGGTGGCGCCTCTCTGCACACCTCCCACCGCCAGCTAAAGCAGTGGGTGCGTGAGGTGAATGCAGCGGAGCCGCCCGTGGAGTCGCGCAGGCTCCTCAAATGGTCCAGCACGCCCATCATTTTTGATCTTGAGGATCACCCTGACCGCACCACCGCGGTCGGGTGCTTGCCGATGCTGGTCTCGCCCACCATCCGCAACCTCAAGGTCACCAAAATGTTGGTTGACGGCGGGGCCGGGCTGAACTTGATCTCCTCTGCTGTGATCAAGAAACTCCAAATTCCAGATGGCGAGCTCAAGAGACCGGTTCTTTCAAGGAATCAACCCGGACGGAGCAAGCCCAAGGAAAGATCACTCTGCGGTGACCTTTGGCGGGAGCTCAATTTCAGGATCGGCGCATCACTTTCGGCGTCGCCGATATTCCGTTGCCATACAATGGAATACTCGGCCGCCCCGCCTCGCCAAGTTCATGGCAGCTTCCCATTATGCTTACAACGTACTCAAGATGCGGGGCCGATAAGCGTCATCACCGCCCACGGCGACAAGAAGGATGCGCTTGTCTGCGCCGACAAGATCTACCGGGATGCGGCAGCTGCGGCCGATAAGGATACACTTGCCGCTGAAGCTCCCGGGGGGAAGAAGACGAAGACCAAGTCCGGCAAGTGCTCTGGGGCCCACTCCGCAACCGCACCTCTTGGTCTGCGCTGCCGTCGAGGACGCCCCGCCGAGCTCCACCGCAAGAGTAAAAAGGAATGGCTGCCCGCCGGCAACCAAGAAGGTGTCCGCCAAGGAGGACGGCAGCGGTGGTACCTTCACCATCGATTGCCACACTTGACAAACAAATAGGAAAGCGCTGCGTTGCCTTCCTGCAGGCGAATGTCGATGTGTTTGCATGGCAGCCATCCGACATCCCGGTGTTCCCGTGAAGGTGATTGAGCACAAGCTTGCTGTTTGCCCTCGCGCGCGACCCATCAAGCAAAAAGTGAGGAAGCAAGCCGTGGAGCGCCAAGAATTCATCAGCGAAGAAATCAAAAGCTAGAGGCAGCAGGCCTAGTTAGAGGTGTGATCCATCCGACGTGGTTAGCAAACCCATTCGTCGTGCGCAAGGCCAACGGGAAATGGAGGCTGTGTATAGACTTCACCGATGTGAATAAAGCATGTCCCAAGGATCCATTCCCTTGCCGGCGCATTGACCAGATTGTTGACTCCACTGCCGGATGTGAGCTACTCGCTTTCTTGATGCATACTCGGGTTATCACCGGATCTTTATGGCCAAAGAGGATGAAGAGAAGAGTGCATTTATCACTCCATGTGGCACTTATTGCTTCACACGCATGCCATTTGGATCAAGAATCGGGATCAACATTTGCAAGGGTAGTGTATACTGCTTTTGAGCCACAGATCCACAGAAATGTAGAAGCTTACATGGATGATATCGTGGTGAAAAGCAAGAGCAAAGATACCCTGATTCAAGATTTGGAAGAGACATTTCAGAACCTCGCGCAAGATACTGACTTAAGTTGAACCCGAGAAGTGCGTCTTTGGAGTTCCTCCGGCAAACTTCTCGGGTTCTTTGTGTCCTGAGAGGGGATTGAAGCCAACCCCGACAAGATTAAAGCCATTGAGCAGATCGAAGCCCCGAAGCGAGTCAAGGATGTCAGAAGGCTTGCAGGTTGTGTGGCTGCCCTCAGTAGGTTCATTTCAAAGTCTGCAGAGCGCGCCCTACCTTTCTTCAAAATCTTGAAGAAGGCAGGTCCCATGAAGTGGACTCCGGAAGCGGAGGCAGCGCTGCAGGATTTGAAACAGTACCTATCCTCCACTCCAATACTTGTCGCACCTAGACCACAGGAGAAGTTGCTGCTGTACCTAGCGGCAACCAACCAGGTGGTTAGTGCTGCGTTAGTAGCGGAGAGGGAGTCCGACGAGGAGGCTACACCACCGGCAAGCGAGTCCAGCGACAAGCAGGGGGCTGCTCCGACAAGCTTTGGCCCCGACAAGGACAACTCTGCGCAGGAACAGGATGAGGTGCGGAAGAAGATGGTGCAGCGCCCAGTGTATTTTGTAAGTTCGCTTCTCCAGGGGGCTAGATCAAGATACTCTGGTGTGCAAAAGTTGCTTTTCGGCCTCCTCATGGCCTCGAGAAAGTTGCGCCATTACTTCCAGGCACACCAGATAACAGTGGTCACTCGCTTTCCGCTGAAGAGGATATTGCACAACCCAGAAGCAACAGGCAGGATCGTTGAGTGGGCACTGGAGCTGTCGAGCTTTGGACTCAAGTTTGAAAGTACTTCAACCATACAGAGCCGAGCTTTGGCAGAATTCATAGCAGAGTGGACCCCAACGCCCGATGAAGAAGTCCAAGAAACAAGTACACCCGTACAAGAAGCGACAAGTGAATGGGTAATGTACTTTGATGGTGCCTTCTCGATGCAAGGCGCCGGTGCCGGCGTGGTACTCATCGCGCCCACCGGAGAGCACCTCAAGTATGTTATCCAGATGCACTTCCCAAGGGAGCAAGCGACAAACAACACTGCTGAATATGAAGGTTTGCTCGCCGGCCTCAGGATTGCGGCCGAACTTGGGATCAGGAAGTTGATTGTGCGGGGAGATTCTCAGTTGGTGGTCCGGCAAGTTAACAAGAGCTATCAGAGCCCTTTGATGGAAGCTTATGTCGATGAAGTGAGGAAGCTTGAGGAGCGCTTTGAAGGTTTGCAGATGGAGCACGTCCCGAGAGCTCAGAATGAAATCGCAGATGGCCTTTCAAAGTGTGCTTCGATGAAGTTACCCGTGGAACCGGGGACCTTCTTGCTCAAGCTGACTCAACCATCCGTCACGCCATCAATTGGGCAGTCCAAGAAGAGAAAGTTGGTCTCCGGCGATTATTTGCCGGCGGGTCTCCCTGAGGCCGCCGCCAAGGTCCCCAAGATCAACGACCAGAACGCTGAGGAACAGTTTGCTCCTGCAGATCCTCGGATCTGCAGGTTAAACAAGTGTTCCCGACAAGCCTCGCCCGGCGAGCTTGCGAGGACCTTCAGCTCGGCAGAGCAGAGATTCTTGCCGAGAAGCCGAGGTTCCGCAGCGGCCCTCATGCCTTTAGTCCTTGCCGTTGAGCCCCAAGCTCCGGCATGGGCGCAGCAGATCGTCCGTTTTTGCAAACCGGAGAACTTCCGACGACCCGGAAGAAATAGAAGATAACCAGACAATCAAGTATGTACCGGTTCGTGGATAACGAGCTGTATGGAAGAAGGCTCAATGGTGTCGGTGAAATGCATCTCCGGGAAGGCGGACGAAGCTGTTGGCGTAAATACACGGAGGCATATGCGGCCACCACATTGGCGCAAAGGGCGCTTGTCGAAAGCTTTCGGCAAGGGTTCTTTGGCAAGAAGCCCTCAAGATGCAACCGCACTAGTAACCAAGTGTGAAGCGTGCGGTTCCATGCAAAGCGATTCATCGGCCACTCAAGCTCTCCAAACAATCCCTTTGTCCCGCCCTTCTCGGTGCAGGGGCTCGATATCCTCGGCCCCTTCCCCGTCTTGTCGGGGCTTTGAGTACTTGTGCGTAGCAATCGACAAGTTCACAAAGTGGCCGGAAGTGGAGCCAGCGAGAAAGGTGACAAAGACAATCAGCGGTCAAGTTCTTCAGATCGATTGTGTGCCGTTTGGGATCCCTAACGGGATTATCACCGACAACGGTACACAATTCACTAGTCGCACCTTCATGCAAGACGTCCAAGACCTTGGCGCCAAGGTCTGTTTTCGCTCATTGCTCACCCGAGGAGCAGCGGTCAAGCGGAGAGGGCCAATCTTGAAGTGCTGCGCGGACTCAAGACAAGAACTTTCGACAGCTCTTGCGAAGTGCGGAAGGAATTGGATAGAGGAGCTACGGCGGCTCTTTGGTCAATCGAGCGACACCAAATCGAGCCACGGACAGACACCTTTTGCTCTAGTCTATGGAGCGAGGCAGTTCTCCCCACGGAACTCAGATACGGATCTCCTCGAGTGCTCGCTTATGATGAGCTCGAGCAAGAGCAACTGCGGCAAGATGATGCATTGCTCCTTGAGGAGGGGCGTCTCGTGCTCAGACGAGCTGCTCGATACCGAGAGCCTTGCGCCGCTACCATAGCCGCAAGGTCAAAGCTAGGAGTCTCGAGGAAGGCGACCTTGTTCTTCAGCGTGTTTAGTCCGCCAAGAATTCCAACAAGTTGACGCCGAAGTGGGAAGGCCCTTATCGGGTGAGACAAGTCACGAGGCCCGGCGTTGTCCGCCTCGAGACCGAAGAAGGCTTACCGGTGAGCAACTCCTGGAACATAGAGCATCTTCGCAAGTTTCACCCATAAGGCGCGGTTGCCGTGATCCGCTCCGGCAACCACCTTTTGTACAAGCTTTGCCGCTGTTGCATGTAACCCTTTGTACAAAGCCGGGCGCAGACCCGTGCATCGATAAAGTTTACGTGTTTTGCGCTAGTTGCCTTTCCCATGCTTTTCTTTGCTATTTGCATGTGTTATTTGGCATCTCTTGTGCGACACACATATCCGGTAAGCAATAGCACGCCGAAAGGCCATATACTTGTTTCCCTCTTCTCTTTCCTTGCCTCTTAAGCAGAAGGAGCGTTCCTCGCGCACAAGTTTGCCGGGGGGGAAGGAAATGGAGGATGAACCAAGTGATGTTCAAGAAAGAGAAGCTTGCCGGAGGAGCATACATGATCACGAAAGCTAAGTTATTAGAATTTGAGCAGTTCAAAATTTTAAATTTTAAGTTGCCTTCCTTGAACAACCACACTTTGTATGGAAAACACATGCGCGGAGGAACCTACCGTAGATAGCCGCACCCTTATCTTGTTTTCGAGCACGCTCAGCGATTTAAGTGAGCTGCGACAAGTGTCGCGCCCTTGTTTCGCTTTTGAGTCCGCTCGGCAAGCTAAGTGCGTTGCGACTAGTCAGCAACAGGTTGCTTGCGGTAAGACCTTGGCCAGCGGGCTGCTTCGAGTTCAACACTCGGCGCTGGCATGACAAGGGCCCTTGCCGCAAGTTCCCTAGAAGCGAGGGTTGAAGCATACAAAGTTGAGGATCGAGAACAAGGAGATAACACTGCATCTATTGATCAAAATAAAGATAATATCTTACAAGGAATAACTTGTCGCGATGACTAATGAGTTCATAACACTCTATGCAGCAACAAAAGAGATAAAGATAAAGGAGGCCTAGTCACGCGGTCGCCCTCCACCACGGAGATCTTGTTCACTTTAGCAATGATGTGGGCGACCTGCTCCTTGAGCCTCCATGTTCGCGTCGGCCGGCAAGCTGCGAAGAACGTTGGTGAGGTTTATGCGGGATTGCGGTATACAATCTTCACAAGACACGCTCCATGGTTCCCGTGCACAGCCGGCGAGTCTCCTCGGCGAGTTCGCTGAGGATCTTCTTCCGCAGATTTGCAAGGGCCGCGCGATCCCCGAAGAAGAGGCTGAGCTTGGCTGGGAGGAGATTTGGATCCGGGAGTAGATGAGATGCTCCAACTTCAGCCAAGCAGCTCCTGGTCAATGTCGGACGACAAGACACCAAGTCCTCGGTCCATAACTCAACGGTATGGCGGAAGTGCTCGGCTGCTTTGTTGGCGCTGTCCACAAAGTTCGCTCCTGCGGAGCTCCTCCTTCAACTTAGTCTCCGATCCCGGCGGCGTCAAGCGAGTCCCTCAGAGCAGAGACTTTCAGCTCAAGATCCTCGATGGAGTCCTTGGCGGCCTTCAACTCGTCGCCCTTCTTAGAAAGACACACCTGGAGTTCCGAGTTGGTGCGGGCGTCCTTCTCGCGCTCCGTGATGGCGCGGCGACCTTCTCACGCCGCCTTCAACAACTCCTCCACCTGCGCGACCTTGGCGGCAAGCTCCTCCTTGGCGGTCTCCGCGGCAGCCATGGCGGCTTCGCCTCCTTCAGTTCCCGCCAAGGCCTGCTCCCGAGCGGCAAGGTCTTCCTCGTGGGAGTCGAGGTTGACCTTCCGGCTGGCGAAGTTCTCCTTCTCGCGGGACAGCTCCACCCCGCGAGCCGCTGCTGCTCTTCGGCCTCGGCCTTCTCCAGCAACCACTCTTGATACTCCCCGGCGAGTCGCTCACGCTCCTCCGCCACCTTGCGGAGGGCAGCCTGGTTGGCGGCGCTGAGCTCCGCCGCACGCTTCTCCATCTCCTCGGCGGCCTTGGCGGCGAGGGCCTCCCGGGAAGCGAGCTTCGCCTGCCTGGCCCGGTAAAGGGCCAGGAGCTGGTGAAGCAGCTTCTCCTCCTCGGGCCCGTCGCTCCCGCCCTTCGACGATCTTCAAGCCCGGAGGCGAGGACCTCCCCATCAAAGGCCTCGCCCTCGCGGGAGTCATGACGAAGAGCCCCACGGCACTGGATGAAGACGCCGTTGGGGCTTTCAAGTAGTAGCCGGACTGCTCCTCTCCGGCGGAGGGTCGGCGACGGCGCAGACTTGATGCTCCCGCCGCCCCGGCCGGCGGTGCGGTCGCCGTCCCCCTCCCGACCGCTGCGCCCGCATGGCCGAGCGGTCTCTGGCGCATTGGCCCGGCGGCCTCCACCGTGTCCTCGGCGACAGGGGCGTCGCCGCCGCCGCCCTGCGCGCCCTCCTCCTCAACAATGACGACTTCCGTCTCCATCTGCTCGGGGGGAGGAGGATCTAGAAGAAGAAAAAGCAAAAGAAGTTCAAGCAAATATCCAAAAAGAGACAACGTCAAGAAGACAAAGTTGCAGAACCTACCTTGGCGGACGTCGTCAGCGGCGGGCTCCCTCGCCGGGGAGCTCTGCCTTGGCGGAGTGGCCGCCCTCGCCGGGCTGCTCGCCCTCGGCGGGGTGCTCTCCCTTGCCGGGGAGTTCGACTTGGCGGGGAAGGCGGGGCCTGCGGCTCCCCGGGGGCGACCTCCGGACGCTCCTGCCGCTGTGGCTCCACCTCTGCACAAGTCAAGACAAAAACATCAAGGCATTAGTACAAGACCCAAAATCTGCAGACACGCCCGTGAGCGAAGTGAGAACCAGGACTTCTGCTGGGGGGGCTGGGGGCTGCTCCTCGGAGCAGCCTCGGGTCCGACAAGCTTGGCTCAAGACGCCCCGATCGCCCGGGCAAGGGCGAAGTCGTCCGCGATTGACCACGGCACCTTGGCCTTTCGCCGCCCGCTCCGCCAAGGTCCTCAAATCAAAGCAAGAAACAAGATTAGCTTCAACAATAATCAAGGCGAATTTGAGAAGATGTAAGATCTCGGATGCTTCCTGTTCCTCCTCGTCGTCTTCGCCAAGGCGTAGAAGTCATACTCCACTGGGCGCGTCGGCGCGAGGGGCGGAGGCGAAGACTCCTCGGGCGCTTGGCGGTCCCGGGGCCCGAGGAAGGCGGAGCCGCCGCTCCGCCCGAGAAGACTCTGTCCGCTTGGCGCCGACCTGCTGGCGCCTCTGCCGTGGCTCGCGCGCTGGCCGCTTCGCCGTGGCTGGTGCGCCGGTCGCCTCGGCGCAGCTTGGCTTCCCGGAAGCTTGTGCCGCCCGGCGAGCTGGTTGTTGCCGGGGGCTCGCGCCTCGCTCCGTCGCCGCCTTGCGGAGGCGCTTGGAGAACGCCTAGGGCTTGCCGGCGGGAGGTCTCCGACGACGAGGAGAGGTCGTCGGCGTAGAGCTCCGTGGACCCACCGGCGTCCTCGGCGGCCTCGGCATCCTCCTCCTCCTCCTCCCGGCTGGTTGGCTGGGCCCAGCGCCTGCGCTGGGCCTCGTTCCTTCCGGCGCCTCCGCTCCCTCCGGCGCTTTCGCTTTCGCGGCGCCTCTGTTCCCTCGGCAGCGCTACCTCTTGCGCTGCCTCGGCCGCGATTCCGGGATCTGGAGTGTCTCGAGAGGGACCCCGGCGAAGCTGCCGGAGAAAGCTGCAGAGAGGTCTGCGGATCTCCGCCTCCTCCGCTTGGCAGGACGCTTCCGCAGCCTCTGCCTCCTCGGGCGTATATCCAAAATCCCCTGCCGCCGCGGCTGCGGCGGCCTCTTCAGCCCGAGAAGCTATGTATGCCAGCTCTTGGTCGGTGGTGTCCCGTGTATGCTCCTTGATGTCATCCTTGTTCTTCGCCACCTCCACAAGGTTGTCGAAGAAGCTGAGGATGTCTGATGGACTGGGCGGAATACACGTGCGGTCCACGCCGTGCGAATCACACGCGGGCATCATGGCGCAAAGACGATCCCGAGCTGTGCTGTTGCAGAGGGGCACCACTCCCCGGGGAGGTCTGAACCACTCTGGATGGGTCGGGTCATGTTTAAAGAGTTCCCGGACCATCCCCTTCAGCTCTAGCGTCGTGAAGTTGAAGTTTAGCCCGGGGCGCAGCCTCATTATATCCGCTGCGTTGCCATACTCCCAGGCCGGCCTTTTCCTGTCTTGGAGAGGGGCAATGCGGCGGCGGAGGAAGTCTGCGCCTACTTCTGCAACGGACAGCCTTGCCATCCGAAGACGAAGAATCCGGATGAGGGCGATGTTGAGCTTGACGTCGTCCGAATCCAGCTCGCTCCAGTCTCTGCCGCGCACGATGGGCGTTGTGCGCGGCGCGGTGAAGGGCTGCGGCTCGTCCTCAACGATCCAGCACGATCAAGACGCCCTCCTCCCACTTGCCGCTGAGCTCCCGGCATCGACTCCTTCATGTGCAGACGAAAAACCCAAGAAATTCCTCCGGAGAGGGGGGCGCCGGCCTCTGCTCTAGGAGTGAAGAAGTGCCTAAACAGCGCTACGTTTGGGTGTATTCCTATGAAGTTTTCGCACATGTGTGCGAAAACCGCCATTGTGAGGATGGCGTTGGGGGTGAAGTCAAGAAGGTGGAAGCCGTATGTGTGCATGATGTCGCAGAAGAAATCAGAAAAAGGAGGGCAAAGACCGCAGTGGAAGAAAGCTGCGAAGAAGAAGTACCCGCCGGGATATTTGTCCTTGGCAGCGGCAGGATAAGCTCTGGTCCGAGGATGCGCCTTGGTCTCCTTGGCCCATAACAGGTAATATTTGTTCCAGAGTTCCCGCGCGCTGAGCCGCGGCGAGAAGACGACGTTCCGCTTCCGCAACGAGGCGAGCTTCGCCGCCTGCTCAGATTTCTCCTTCTTGGTCTTCTCCGCCTTCCCCTTCTCGGTCTTCGGGGCCATGGCGGAGGCGGCGAGGGAAGGAGGACGAAGAGCCCGGCGGCGCCACGACGCAAGAGACGGCGGAGGAGATGTGGAGGCGAGCGCAAAGGGGATCTCGGAGGAGGAAGAAGATGCAATGAAAGCGAAAGGAGGGAACCGCTCCTCGCTTCCTCTCGCTTATGGGGAAGTGGGGCGCTTCACTCTTTCCATTAAAAGAACGTGGGTGCGTCCCATCCCACGACGCCGAATCGACGCGTGCTGCCACGGGGATGCGGCAGATGCGAAGTGGATTCGCGCGCCGTGGGCGCGTGTGCCTGCAGCTCGCTTTTGGGCTGGCCCAACAAGCGCTTCGGCACCGTGTGTGGCCCAGCCGGGGCTCTGTCGGTGTACTAAGGTAGGGGTACCTCAAGACCCCAACTTGTGCACGGCGATGCAGCTTCAGCGGCGGGGTTTACCACGTGCTCGCCAAGACCTTCTGCTCCATGTCAAACCATTCAAAAGCGAAGTATACAAGGCAAAATCGAGACCCGGCAAGCGGAGCTTGCCGGAAGGCCGCTCGTGCTCAAGGTTACATCACTCACGCAAGGCCACCGCAAGAGGAGCTCGCCAGAAGATTAGAAGATTACATCATAGAAGACACACCTCGGCGCTATATGCGTCCGGCGAGGGCCCGGGGCGACAAGTTACTGAGCCGGCAAGCTCCCGGTCCGCAGGTCAAGACCCGGCAAGGTACTTGCCGGAGAATTGTTGTGTGCCGCGCTCAGCTCATCAGCCCACGCCGCCTCAGGGCCTTTCCAGGATCGCGTGGCGGATGGTCAGGCAACTGGGGACACGGTGGCACTCCACGGTGATGGATTCATCGCCGTGGCGAGACGGAGACGCAAGGCGGGAGCTTTTGGGTCGACGGCGACGGCATTAAATGCCCTTGTCCCCATTGTCAAAGTAGGTAGCGACCACTGTTCACGACTTGTAGCTCCACTGTTCCCGCACTATTCCAACTACCACCTCTTTTACATTTTTACCCCTTTCTCCTACGTTGACACCTGTCGTTGACCCCTTGCACTATAAAAGGAGGCCCATGCACAACGTGGAGGGGGTTCGGTTCGGTTCGAAACCTTGACAACTCTCACGCTCGGTGTAGCTGCGACTGTAGATCTTCAAGCTCCCGAGCTCAATACAAACCAAGGCAGGAGTAGGGTTTTACGCGTTCACCGCGGCCCGAACCTGGGTAAAACTGCCCGCGTGCTCGCCACGATCTGCTCTCCGTGCTCCCTCCGCCCTCGTACCGCACAGACAAGGGGCTCCGGTCCCATAGGTGTTCGTGGCGGACAGTTTCCCCCGACATAATGCAAGCCAGATTCGCCGTCGGCACGCCGGGTGGACGCTGGAGACCAAGGAGGAGTGGAGGCGGTGCTGGATCCTATTCCTCGGCTGGGCAGGGCAGCGACGTGCCGGCGCGGGAGGCGGCGCAGGCGCTGTTCTTGCAGGAGCAGAGCGTGGAGCGCGGCGACCCACCATGCGCGAGGTCGTCCAGATGCTCCAGCAGGCCAAGCTGCCGCCAACTCCATCCCTGCACGCTTCTCCACGCGGCGCCATGCCTATGCCTATGCCTCCTGCTGCTGCTGCTCGTGTCCACGTCGTCCACGACGAGGTAGGGGGATCGGACAGTGAATGTGAAGGCCGATGAATGAATGAATGAATGTTGCAGGGGCTGTGATGGAGACGGGACGTCACCTCGCCGGTCGGCCTGGACCAACTCCGGCCATGCATGCATGCATGCATGCGCCTGTATCGAACGTACGTGTCGGGTGGGTGTCGATGAGGGGAGCCCTCTCACGATCGACACCCATGCATGAATGCCAAATTAATCTACAGTACAGCTGCTTGCATTGCTGCTCGACTGGTGCTGCCGGCCGGCCGGCTGGTCAGATCATCCTACGAGATGCATGCGTCAGAAACCGTTCGCCTGTGTGTGTGTGTAAGAACACAGAGCAGGGTGAGGCTGTTGCAAGATACTCTAACTCAGTTAGAGGTTAGAGTTAGATTCTAACTCTAAATTAACCCTGAACTAACTCTAGCCAAAGAGGTATTTGGATGACAGGGTTAGATGGAGCGCGGATATGGCGAGACGCCTTCACGGGCGTTATGAGAGGGAGGGAGGAAGCGGACAAGAAGCTTCAAGGAAGTGGGAGGGATCTGCTGCGGAAAGAGCGAGAGAAACACCTGTTTTTTTTTAGTGCTTCGGGGAAGAACTAACCCAAATAAATACCTCTTAGGTGGGTTAGATTTTTTGGAAGGGTTAGATGCATCTAACCCAAACTAACCCTCTTGTTTGGATACTTTTGGGTTAGTTGAGTCCAAACTAACCCAAACTAACTCTAGATCCAAACAGGGCCATAGTTTGTCTCGTGCGATGGACGCCTGCTATATGCTAGCTTATCGTGCTGGCACGTTCATGCACGTTCGAGATGCAAACTTTCTCCATCTGTATCTGCATCTCGCCATCTCGTATGTATACATATATATTCAGTGAGACACTTCGAGATTTCCAACACAAAGTGTGTTGATGAACGAGTAGATCATATACCAGATGTGTCCCTGGTCGTGACGTAATACGTAGAAAGACGGGAACATGCAAGAGATGTCAGATGTACTATGTGTACATACATATACATACTAGTCACGGGCTAACCGTCTTCTTTCTTCGAAGAGAAGAAAGAAAGGCGATCTCGCCTACCCTCGCAGAGAGCTTCTTCCGCGCCGACGAACTCGATCGTCGATGGTGAGGATGGTCGTCGGATCCACACGTGTGAATAGTTTTAGTACAAAGTAGCTTAGTTTTTAGGTTGTTCATCGTCTTGGCTTCGAAGATGGCGATGGCAAGTTTCTTCAGATCCTACTCCGACAAGGCGATCGGTCCTATGGTTGGGGATGGATTTGAAATCCAGCCTGTTCAAACAAGAATTGTGCGGCGGCGGCGACATCCTCGTGGTGGACCTGTGTTCTCGAGCTTCGTCGTTGTGATGACGTTTACTTCAGCGCTGCTGCGGAGCTTGGGTGGTAGTCTAGGAGCGGATGCAGATTGTGGTTTGCATCGGCGGCATCTGAAAGATGGTGAAGCGTGTGCTGGGTTCGTGGTACGTGGATGGCTGGTATGATTTTCTCCTCCGGCGTCTTAGTCGTGTGGTGTTGCCAGATCTAGAGTTTGATGGTATGTCTGGGGTGTTGCCCCGGTCTAATTCATTCAATGGTAATGGTTTCGCCTTTGACAAGCCACCTTGGAGGTCCGCAAAGCTGCATATCATTGGTAGAGCCGTGTCAAACTCGGGTGTGAAGGTGATCCGTTAAATTTTTTCTTTAATGGCTGCAGTGAAGACGCATCCTTATGATATAAATAAGACATGTATTACCATGAAAAGGACATACGTATACATATTACCCAAAGGGAGATGTATGTGTCTGTGGAATACAGTACGATGCATGGATGGATGTGAGGGAGACGGGACGTCACCTGGCCCGGCCATGTGCATTCATGCATGCAGACGACGAGCATGCATGCGTGCTTACGTGTCGTGTCGGGTGGATGTCGCGCACGCGGTGGCCGTCCTTCCTCCTTGCATCGACAGCCATGCAACTCAAGCCCAGCAGCTACGATGTTGATGATGCCCATGCTGCCGGCCAACCGGCCGACCGGATCATCACGTACGAAACGCATGCATTGCATATACACCTGACCTGCAGTGCACAGCACAGGGCAGGGTGACCGCCGGCCGGCCGGGCCGCCGGATCATTACGATCTACAAAGCGCATGCATGCATTGTGGAGTGGTACACCGTATACCTGACCTGACCTGCACTGCTCAGAGTCACAGGCACTGTGTGTAAGACGTGCTGCTCCCTTTGATTGTTTGTCTCCTACGACGACGCCTGCTGGCTGCTGCTACATACTCCACATACAGTGCGTACGTACACGATTGTCCACATTATTAACTGCACCCGAAAGGGCCTCCGGTTTTTATAATTTTTTTCGCGAATACGCAAAGCTTCCGTATCTTTTCATTGATAGAAAGAAAAAAATGAGTACAACAAAGGGTACAACACATGACATGAACGCAAAGAGGCATGAACATGATGTCAGAAGCATAGAGACAGGGTGCTCAACCCGAACACATAGTAAAGAACACAACTAAACCCACCAAACCTAAGGGCTCCTTTGATTCAAAGGAATTTTATAGGATTTCTAGAGGATTAAAATCCTAGGGATTATCTCCTATGTTGGTCCTTTGATTCATAGGATTGAATCCCACAGGATTTTTTCCTATGGAATATTTTGTACAGCATTTCATAGGAAATCTAACATGCACTCCAACCTCTTTTTACAGTTCCTCTGTTTTTCCCGTGCCATCAAACACTCATTGCTAACTCTATTGGATTCAAGTGGGCATGCCACTCCAACCCTATACTTTTCCTATTCCTACGTTTTTAAAATCCTACGAATCAAAGAGGCCCTAAAACTAGAGGAGCAGGGCGAAGCAGCCGGAAGTCGAACATCTTCAAATCCAACACCGAGGACACCACGAGCGAGCAAGATGGCGCCTTCAAGAAGGGGGAACGATGTCGTGACACCACCACCATCCGATCCGGTGAACCGGACCTACGGTTTCCCCTGATGCTCGCAGAGGGGCACGGGTAAAGGCCTTGGCAGCGCCTTCAGGAAGGAAAACGACACCCGCGAGCGTCATCACTGCCAGCATCGACAAGCCGAGTATGGATTTTGTCTGTCCTGAGTCCGAGTGATCCCAAAGCCACCAGATCAGCATCGTAAGATGCCGAAGCCAACCTGCAAATCGACTGCAACCTAGGAAGGAGAGTGGGGCTGCACTTGCCGTTAACAAAAACACAAGCTTTGGAGCCGACATGACCCGTAGGTGGACGGGATCGGAGAGGCAGTGGTGTAGAACGACGCGGATGGAAGGAAGGCGGCTAACGCAACCGGCAATCCGGAGCCGGAAGAGAACGCAGATCCGTGATGCCGGAGGCGAAGCCTCCCGAACGCGGCGAACCGAAGCTGGAAGGGGTGCAACATTCGGTGCACCAGGGCCGAAACCGCATCGGTAAAGGACACTGGCAGACCAAGGACACTGGAGAACGCAGGTCCATGGACGTCGGGACCGGAGCGGTGTCGACAAAGATGCACCGTGAAACTACACTGGACTGGTCGAGGATCGCCGTGACCACACACAAGCAGGGGTTGTCACCGTAGCTCGGAAGAGACGCCGTCGAGGACGGAGGGTTGCTTGCACCGAGGCAGGACCGAGCCCTGGAACTCCCCCAAGGGCCTTGCCCAACCCAACGGACACAACAAGAAGGGGGCTGCACCGGTGGGGGGACAGAGGCGGACATGGGAGGAACACGCAGCCGTGGCCGCGCCACCAAGCAGGATGGCAGGACGTGGTGCAGCAGCTGGACGGGGAGGGAGTCCACGGCGCGCCAGATCCGATCTCGGGGCCGGCGGGAGGGAGGGTTCTCAGCGCAAGGGGACGGAAAAGGGGGAGGGGAGCATGTCCGCCACATACACCACAACCAACCCCAGGCCCGACACGACCACGGGCCGGTGGCGCTAGTGATCTTTGGGAGGTGGCGGCAGAGAGAGAGGATTGCAGCGAGGCGAGGGTGCAGCGAGCGAACGAATCGCCCGCCGCCGCCATCCTCGGCGGCTCGGCTTCACCGGCCGTCCCTCCCCGGCGCAAGAATGGGCGTACTAGTGGCGGAGGGGAGCTCCCGACGGCGGCGAGGGTTTCCCCGTGTCGCCAGACTAAGGATGGCAATGGGTCGGGTTTGGATCGGGTTGAACAATATCAAATCCATATCCATACCCATGAAGATAGTCTTTGCCCGCCCATGAAAAAATCCATGGGTGAAAAATTGTGTCCATGTCCAAATCCGATGGATATCCATATCCAATGGATATCCATTGGGTCCTCTCGAGACATATAAATAAGACTTAACACAATATTAACATAAACTCTTCCATTCTTCATCTCATGGCAGGCTAGGCTTCACTTATGGTAAATCAACATCCAGTAACAACCTAAGATCATTTAGTATTTTTTCTAACAGATGAGAATGACGAGTCATTTAAGAAGGAGATAAAAATAAGGGAAGGGTTGTTGGAGTATGTTACGGAGGGGATTGATTATCAACTTATTAAAGTTACGATGTGGATTGTGTAATTTCTTATGCATGTTTTTGATAAAAAAAGTGTAAAAATGCAGTGGGACATGTGAACATGGTGCAGGGATAGCAGATTTTTTTTCCATTAAGTCATACTATCGGGTCGGGTTTCGGTATATCCATGGGTACAAGATCATATTCATGTCCTACCCACGAACAACTGGCTCGGGTTTGGGCGCCGCCCATGGACACAAAAAAATATCCAAACCCTATCCATTCGGGTCGGATATCCATGGATACCCATGTCCATGGATAAAATTGCCATCCTTACGCCAGACGCAGGCGACGCGGGGGTGGGGGGGGGTGTCTTCCTCTGGTTTCTATAATCTTTCAATCTCTTTCAGGGAAGAAGTAATGAAGCAACGAGTGGATAGAGGATTCTTGTAAATGTCTTCATGGATTGCCTTTCGGTGAGTACTACAAATCGCCCAAAGCATGACTAGACTCCTCTGCGGACATATCTTCATGCATTGCAAAAAGCCAGTTCTTCGCATTGGGAAGGGTACATCCTATTCCCCGTGTATCAATTTTTTTTTGAGTCTAAACACACTCGCTTTATTAATCAATGATGTTCATAGAGATACAGTTCACGTCTGGGGGATTTAATAGCCACACATGGCGCCCCGGATCTAGACCAAAAGCGTGTTTAGCAAGGCTATGAGCCTCTTGATTTGATACTCTACCTTCAAAGATGAAGGCACAACTATGAAAAAGAGTAGTAGTCTGTCTAATTTCCTTCACAATGCTCGCGTTCATTCCTCCCCTGCCAAGGTTAATGTCTTGGACAACGTTTTTGCAATCTGAAGCAATCTCCACATGGGTTAGCGACAAATCCAAAGCCAAAGCCAAAGCTTCACGACATGCCAGGGTCTCTAATGTAGTTGGATTGGTAACTCCAACACTTCTTATCACTGAAGACTCCAAGTACATACCATCCTCGTCCCTGCATACCGCGCTATAGGATCCCTCATTGTTTGCTCTGTTTACCGCACCATCAACTCTTATTTTTGCAAAACCCTGGGGAGGCCGTATCCATCTGGCTCGGCTTCTGGGAGCCACAGTCGGACGAATCATCTCCTTCGGTTTACAATCTTCCAGCTCTCTGAGATACTTGGTCACAAACATGTGTGTGGCCATTGGACTTTGGAATATGTTTTCATGGAGTGCCTGCCGTCTTGCATACCAGATGGCCCAGAGTGTGACCAAAACTTGAGTGAAAACCTGGGTTGGGAGAGCCTCTATCAGAGCGAAGATCCACCTTTTAGCATCCGGTTCCGTAGTCTCCTCCAAGACTTGGAATGTCTCCATGGGTTGAAGCACCCAAACGGACCTGGCCGCATTGCAATGGAGCAATGAGTGCTGCCATGAATCCGCTGCTCCACAGATGCCACAAGTGTCAACCGTTGACATATTCCGCTGGTGGAGAAGATCGATAATAGGGATGGACTGCTGCGCCAGTCGCCATAGGAAGATTTTGACTTTTGAAGGGACAGAAATCTTCCAAAGCTTTGTCCATTGTTTTTGCTCTGCTTCCGAGTTTGAAGTGTCAGCTCTTCCTTCCAACCATGCTTCCCGGGTATATTTCGTGTTGATCAACATTCTGTATGCTGAGCGGACCGAGAAGATCCCATTCTTCTTATGTGTCCATGACCAGAAATCCTCTATATGTCTGGTGCACAGCGGTATGGAGAGGATAGCGGCAGCATCAACTGGCAAGAAAACCTCCTGGATAGTAGTCCGATCCCAAGTTGCATCCGTTAGGATCAACTCCCCCACAAGATGTGGAGGGTTTAGGGTCCTGCTTGTGATTGGTCGCATGTTATGAGGTCGAGGGAGCCAATTGTGTTTCCAGATTTGTGTCGTCTGGCCGTCACCAATGCGCTGAACCAGGCCCTGTTTCATAGTGTCCCGCCCTTCGAGGATTGCACGCCAAACTTGCGAGGGTGCCAATCCAAGTTCGACCTGTAGAAAGTCACTCGAGGGGAAGTATTTTGCGCGTAGGATCCGTGCACTGAGTGATTCAGGGTCTGTCAAAAGTCTCCAAGCTTGCCTGGCAAGTAAGGCTAGGTTGAACAGCTCGATATCACGGAAACCCAGACCTCCACAAGCCTTGGGTCTGGTCATGGTACTCCAGGAGACCCAACTCGCCTTTCTTTTTTCCTTTCTTGCTCTCCCACCAAAATTTGCATATCAACGAGTTTAAATGCTCGCAAAGCCCGCGCGGAAGCTTGAAACAAGACATGGAGAACACTGGAGCTGCTTGTGCAACAGACTTTATGAGTATTTCTTTCCCACCGGCCGACAAGATCTTCTCCATCCACCCCTTAATTTTATTCCACACACGATCTTTGAGGAACTTGAAGGCGCCATTCTTGCTGTTTCCTACATCAGAGGGCAAGCCAAGATACCGTTCCGACAAGGATTCATTAGTCATGTTCAAAGCACCCTTCACTTCCTGCTTCAAATCGTTATAACACCCTTTACTAAAGAACACTGATGATTTCAATAAATTCACTCGTTGCCCAGACGCCATGCAGTAGCAATCAAGCAAGGATGACAGCTCATTTGCTCCATCAATATTGGCCTTAACAAACAACAGACTATCATCAGCAAAAAGCAAGTGGCTTACCGGCGGGGCCGTTGGAGCTACTTGTAATCCCCGTGTATCAATTGGGACAGTGATCAAACGCGCCCCCTTGCCCCCGGAATGGGCTAGGCTGTTCGTGTGTTCTGCATTTTTTCCGTCTGACTTATTTTCGTTCTTCTTTCTCTTCCCTGTTTATTTTTTTCTTCAAATTCACAAACTTTTTTAAATTGCGTTTCTTTGGAAAATCTTAAATAATTTCAAAATTCATGATTTTCTACAAATTTGTGAATATTTTTTGAAGTCAAGAACAATTTTGTAATTTCTTGAATATTTCATCAAACTTGTAAACATTGTTTTTGAAAGTCGTGAACATTTTCTCAAATTCATGATTTTTTCGACTTCATGATTTTTTTTGAAATTAAGGTACAAAATGAACTCACGAATAGTTTTTGGAACTCTAAACATTTTTGGGAGTTGTGAACATTTTTTGAACACATAAATTTATTTTGTCATTCATAAATTTGTTTGATTAACATTGTTTCGAAGTCACGAGTATTTTTAAAATCATGATTTTTTTTAGTTCAGCAATAGCTTTTCCAAATTTGTGAGCATTTTCAAAATTCACAAACTCTTTTAAAACTAAGGAACAAATTTCGAAAAAATGACTTTTTATGTCTGCAGCAGCTGATTTTTTGTGCACGCCTTCATCGAGTCTGGCTTCGGATTCTCTAAAGGGGCGAGCGAGCTGGGGCATCCCACGAGCGCGGTCCTGTTTTCCTTACGCTTTTTGTTTTCTTTTTTACTTTTATTATTGTACTTTTGTTTATACCTTAAATATTCTAAAATATATATTACAAAAAACACTCTTCAATTTTTTAAAAAAGTTGAACAAGTATTAAAAAAATGTAGAACAGGTATTTAAAAAATGTTGAACAAGTATTTAAAAAATGTTGAACAAGTATTATTTAATAAAATGTTGATCATGTATATAAAAATTGTTTAAAAAAAGAAATGCTCTAAACCGGCCAGACCTTTTGGAGGAGAAGCAACAAAATGGGCCGGCCTACTTGGAGGAGAAGCAACCAACCTAGCCTAGCCTTAGCGCCACCCCGACCGAGAGTCTTCTCCGCCTCCGCCGCCGCAGATCACACAGAGACAGAGTCCCTCCCTGCCGCCTGCTGCCTGCTGCCTGCTGCCTCCAGAGAAACTCCGACTCAAAACCCACCCTGCTCCAAAGAAAGTATACTACAAAGCTTTCAATCTGGATCGCGGGAACTGTGTACCACCGGAGGTATCCTCATCCTCATCTGTACCCTACGTACGTGTGTAATAGTAACTAGATGACCCGTTGCGCCCATGGCGCAAAGGCCGAGAGCAAGCCAATTATTGAAAGAGTGTGCATAAAAATATGTAGACACAGAAGGAAACATATGAAAATAAGTACGGATTGATGATAGATGGATGGTTGCTGATGATACATGTTTTCTAAGAAGCTTACGGACGATCATTTACAATGTTATGAGCAAGGCATGTAGATAGGCAGAGCTACGTTAGACAGATGTATCGCTGGATGTTTAGAACGATTTCTTTGAGGCAAGTCTTCATAGATGTTGTTCTTCATGGCCTGCATTGCTCGGAGTAGAAATTCATTCAATATCATCGTCCAGGCTCCAATAATACTTGTTTGTTTTCTGTATAACGGCCTCTAATTGTAAACTTATATTGTTAAGACGATCAACAACATATCTTATTAGTGACAAAATATGTTTCAGATTGTTGGCTTTGGGTGTTGATCTTGCTGTGAAGTTTTATCTCTTATGCGGTAAAGTTCCTTCACTTCACTTAGACTACTTGAGAGCTTCAGTTGCCGGTCGATTTTCAGCTTCTTTAAGTTTACCGTACACGTAGATGGATATTGATTTCCTTGGGAGTCGGTTGTCCAGTTGGTGCTTTGATGGATAGTGAATGGTTGCGTCAAGACTAACCGTCCTTGCCTTTTGTGTTGAGTACATTGTGTTTGGAAGGCCAAGCTGCTGCATCATAGCGTACAGAAGGTCCTTTGTTGGGATCCTGACTTTTTCCATTGCGGCTGACTGATGACAGTGAAGAAGATACAGTGAGTTAGTGCAGTTTATAATTGTATATGTGTCTATCAAATTCGAGCGAGATACATAATGTTCATAGTAACTGAATGATATGTGTTGGCCTAGCTATTTCTTTTAGAATATTAGGGGCCTGAGCTTGCCTAAACTTTAGATGCAGTCGATACATAGTGGTATAAGAGAGGCACAAGATCATTTTACCATAGCTTATTTACATTGCTTTTATGAAGTACATCATATAGATGTTTCCATGGTAGATGACTCGTTACATCCATTGCCAAGAAGCCTATTAGGACCAAGTAATGTACTTTGAGCCATATATTACTTTTGGAATGAAACAATAAGCACGATTCCAAACCTCATTTATGTACTTCCTCCATTTTTAAATATAAGTCTTTGTACAGATTCCATTATAAACCACATGCGGATATATATAGATGCATTTTAGAGTGTAAGTTCACTCATTTTGCTCCGTATGTAGTCCATAGTGGAATCTCTACAAAGACTTATATTTAGGAATGGAGGGAGTAGCATAATAGGATGAGAGGCAAATAGTTTTTTAGATAGTCCTCAGATATTCTAAGATAATGTTTATGGACCATTACATGGCACGATATAAGCATTCATGGATCTAAAGAAGGTAGAGTACCGTATCATCACATAGATCAAAGAAAAGACAAACCTACATAAGCACTAAAGCATCAACTACTTTTGACTAAGATGGAACTTGCTCACTTATTTGTGTCTCTGAACAAAGTAGAACCTACAATCTCACTTTGATCCGAAGAAATTACATTTGTTTTCACGGTTTGTGCGGCGACAAAGTTGTCATGATAACACATGCATAAGAAGTGAAAAATATTATTGATGTGCATAATACCATACAAAATGACTCTACTGCCCCTTGGCACATTTGCAATTCTGTTCAAATCTTCTTCTCCATGGTTGACCTAGTTCTTTTTTTGGCAAACTCTAAGCCATGCCCTCCCAAGGAGGGGCCTCCCTGCTTTCATTAAAACCAGAACCAGAAGGCTCCACCAGGGTTACAATGAGTAACATCACATACCTCAAAGATAAAGAAAATTACAATCATGCCCTCAAGATACATGTGCTGAGGGACAAAAGCACACGTCAATAGTTGCTTCACGGACTGCCACCAGGACGCAGAACGCCAACCACATGTTTGGCATCCTTGGTTCCATCGACCAGTTCTTCGTCTTGTTCCCCTCCCCTTACTCATACTGAATGAAGTGAGAAAGTACCAGGAGGAGGCCGACGAGGGCACCTTGAGCTCCATCTTCGTGGGCGGCTCACGCTCAAGCTTGGCGGCAGAGCAGCTCCCACTGCCGCTCAAAGGCACTGCGGCTCCATCTGCATCTGGGCGGCCTGACAGCTGGGAGGCACGACGGCTCCATCTGCATCTCGACGGCCCAGCAGCTCCCGCAGCAGCTCGGAGCTGCGGAATCGGCAAATGGAGTCGCCGTTGCTCGAATCGGCGAGCCAAATCCTTGCAGTTGTCACTGTCGCTCCCTAAAGCTGGTGACTTTTCACGGCAAGGAAGGCTCCAGCAAGACCACAACGACCGCCGTTGCCGCTCAGGTACACACTATCCTCCTTCGGTGTTTGATGAATCTGTAGAATTTTTTGTGAGCTCGTTAGCTCGATCTCCATCGATAGTTGTGACCCTTGCCGCTGCAAAATCCCAACTTAGTTCACCCCTGCAACCTTAGCTCGTGGAAGCCATCATCAAGGACGGGTACTTGGGCCTAGATAATACCTAACTGATCTATGATGAAAGAAAAGAAATGAAAATCCAGTACACATCATCATAAGCTTTAATTTATCAAGACGAACACATTTATAGAATTTCTCATTAGCTCAATTTATAGTAGAAATAAAAATAAATCACATGTTCAAATGAATGAAGAGGGCTCAAACCTCAAACCAGATGTGAAAACTGAGACGCAGATAAATTCTAATTGTACACCTATTTATAAGTGTCCCAAAATAAGTGTCGTTGAGTACCAAGTTTGACACTTATCTCATGCATCTGTTCCCTAAATCAAAGAAGAAATAATGCAGGAAGTACGTAAAGTCCAGGCTGGTCAAGTCTCCAGTGACAACCGCTATGTGGGAAGAATTAGACTCTGTTCCTAGTTAGTACGTACAATACACAATCCATTCATGCTAACAATATTTTCTATTAGACTCTTAAATCACACTTAATGTTTCTATTTCCTAAATTAGAATAGTGACCTTGGTATAGCAGAAAACAAACACGCGTGTAGCTAGCTTAATTACCTCACAAAGTATTAGCAAGGTAGTAGCAAAATCTTAAGCTCCTTCTGGTTCTTGCTCTGTTTCCACTTGAGCAATCCCTCCCCGCCTCTCAAATCTTCACTGATGCCTGTAAAAAGCATGCACATGGGACTGCATTGAGATAGCCAAATGAACAAATAGTCCGACCAAGTCATTCACTATAACCAACAATTGCCTTCCTAAAACACAACTTGAAATCCTCTATATAGCCTCGTTTCAAAAGAGAAACTGAACAACCATCGGATGTCAGAGACACCAAAATAGCTCAAATGATGCAGCCATAGACCAATTTCCAGGCATTATTACGTCGCATACTTGTACAGTTGTACTTTCCAAAGCACCTACAATGAAAAGTTAGAAAACCAATTTTGTCTCTCATCATGCAAGTACCGAGAAGACACTTCCTTGATTAATGACCTTACTAAAGTACCGAAAAATCAAAACAAAATGTTAATTTCAAGAGGGGAAGTAGACATAAGTAACTTTCAGATATTGGTGTCATTTAATATCAATACTGGAAAGATGCTTATCAATAATTATATACAGTTCTTATTCCATTCACACATATTTCTTGCCTCCTGATCATGGTATTGTAAAGGGGAATAAAGAGACAGGTTCTAGGGGAAAAAGTAATAAACTATACAAGATGATAATGAGACCATGCGTAGAATGCTAAATGTGCAAGATCGACATATTTGCTAGTAAAAGACTTAGCATTTTCTTCTTGCAGAAAGTACATCTCTAGTTTTGGACAAAAGAAAGCAACACATACAAAAAATGGAAAATTGCCATCGAACAAAAGCCAAAGTACAGAATATAGCAATAGATGACATTAGGCAGAGTTAAAAATGGAAAATTTACATGTAGTCGTTAACATTAGGCAGAGTTAACGATGCATATTCCATCAGTATACCTGCATATAGCAATAGATGATAAAAGTCTCCGAGTTACAAACAACAATTCAAAGAAAAAAAGAATGATGGAATGTGTATTAACAATAGCATTTGTATCTATGCAAATTATTCAAACAAACTGTGGACCAAGATTTGCATATGGTAAATGAGGGAACGAAGGCATGTCTGCAGGAGAAATTTGTCGCATCATGGAAAACTCAAACCCCCTCTCCAGAGTTTCTTCCCTATGAATTTCTTAGAGGAAGATTTTTTCCCCACATATAATATTCATGAATGGAGTTGTTACTCATTTTCGATTAGCTACAGTTTCATCTTAAAAATATATGGGTATTGTATGGCATATGTTGAGAGCAAGCAAGATAGGATTGTCAGTACTTATATAGTAGTCCAGATGATGATACATAGTAATTATAGTAATAAGCTCCGGCTAAGCGCCAATGGCGCAAGTACTTTTTCACAGTGTTCATCTGTAAAAAAATAAATGTTTGGTACATAGACAACATCTTTGATATGCATAGTCATACCAGTTTTTATGCAAATGTGGCAAACAGGGTAGGTATCTGAACACACGTCAATTACAGGAATGACATAAATCAGATGCATCCCATAGTTACACATATATCACCACAGAACTCTATTCAAACGTAATAGGAAACAACAAAATCTGGATACAGAATAGAGATCATGTACTATTGATCAAGTAATATTTCTTAACTCCTAGAGAGACACATCTGTTGTACTCCTAGAGAGACACATCTGTTGTAGGCGGGGATTGATGATGCTTTCTCAGCGGGATTGTTAATCACAGAGCATGTGTATATTTATCAACCTGGTTTGCATAAAATAATTAGATAGTACAGAATGAGCTGATAAGAGATATGCATAGAAGATCGACGCACAACTTATATGATAGAGCATAGGTTCAGACTGTTCAGAGATTCAGATTTTAGTAATCCAAATTTATATGGTTTATTCATGCACAAGCACCTTGTGTTGGCATCTTGCTGTCATAATAAAAATTTGAAATATTCCATCTAACATAAACTGTATCATTACTGTGCAGACGTTTCAGATATGTATAAAAAAAAATCACCGAGCATATCTCTTCTGTTGATTTGAAGTCCAATATTTTATTGTCTATTTCCCAAATACGTACCTTTGTTTAGTTTCAGTATCACATAATGAGCCATCATCAGTTCTAAACCAAATTCGCAGATCAATAGGTCCAAAGGGAATAATAGGCAGAAAAGATTAAAAATCCAATCAGGCCTAGCAAGTAAATCGGCGTCTGTGTACTTGGTAGTAGCCACCTAGGGAAAGAGAAGGATGAACTAAAAGCCTATCAATATAAGCATAATGGAATGAAATCTTAGCATGTAGTCAACCATAGCCTGGCAAGAAAACCAATTTAAGATACTTACATGAGGCCATCCATAAACTTGAACAATGCAGAGCAAGGTTGTAGGCCTTCCTGCAATGGGCAGTGCTCAAGTCAGAACAATGGCATATGATTATGATGTGCGTTATTTTCTTTCAAGTAGAGCACATTTAATTCAGCAAACCTATTGCAACATGAATGGAATGCAGAGAAATGTGGTCACAACAATTCTGAAAACAAGCAAAAGAGGAACCCCTCAAAGTGCAGCAAAAAACATAAAAATCTACTTTTGTAAAGAATTAACCTCATTGATATTGTATCCAGAAATAAGGTCACAATGTGTCTGATCATTGGCTTCAGCAAAACCGGAATCTTTCACAAAGGCTTTCAAATCTTCCATATCTGCATTAAGACAATTAACAGTTAAGATACCTGCGCTTTCAGCCTAGTTCTTAGCCTCCATAAAAAGAAATATGACAAATAATGCTGATGGATAGTTGTTCCTTCTTTTGCTTGGGAGCTCTTATAGAGTTAAATTAGAGGTACTTGTATATATATGATGTGCACCTAACTCTATCTCGACCATTGCCTGCTGCTGAACCTGCAAATGAAAAATCAGACAAATTTTCTTATTCTTGTTCTGCCTCATGATCCGACCAAGCTGCAACTTGGTTGCAGCTAACATGGAGAGGGACACCATAGCAACATAAAAAAGGAGAGGTCATTTGTACTACAATGCAACTCGGTGAGGGAATCAATCGTGCCCCAAACACTACGTGCACAAGAAAGAAAATAGGAAGCCATCAATTAGAAGGATGTGCTCAGTTCACCATGGGAAGATGAGGAAAAGTGGAAGAAATAGCTCACCTATTTTCCTGTCTCCTCCATGAATAGGGGTCCGTCCTGGAGCTCTCCTCTGCAGGCAGCCGCCAGGGTGGGGGCTTTACCAGGATAGGTTCCTCTACTGCCATCACTGTAGCAGCCGCTCCTTCTTGACCGGCGGCCGATCCGGAATCATGGCACCCGACACCGGATGGCGGCGACCTCCGCCCGATCCGACCACCCGATCCAATCAGATTGAGAACTTGGGGAGGTGCCGACCTATAGGGGTGATGCCAACGGCACGTGGTCTGCACGTGCTAGTCTGGTTCATAGGTAGAGGAGGAGGAGGGGGTGGAGGCAGTGCAGACGAGGCGGCCGAGAAGGAGGGGAAGCGGAGGCGACGGCGCATGGAGAAGACGAACGGGATAACAAGAGATGCTGGAGAGGGGGAGGGGCTGACGAGGGAGAGATATTTCAGCGTCAGTCCACCCCTTTTTTTGACCACAACCCATCCTTTTTTGACCCAAACTCATGCACGCCCCACCCACTGGAACGCGGGCCCCGCGAAGAAGGATGCCCCATACGTCATATGCTAAAGCTGAAACTCATGGGGTGAAGTAAAACCAATGGTCAGATGTTTGACAGAGAGTAGAAAAGGACCAAAAACTTTACAGCGAGGTGGATCGTGCGAGCTGGATTGACCGCGCGATGCGATGCTTCCAGATGGGCGGGTACTCTAGAGTGATTTATATGTTCAATGTTCTTCATTAATACTTTGAATCGAGCACAATCTAAGATTTTGTAACTTCACACCGGAACTGAATCCTCGTCCCCAGGGGCGGAGCCAGCGCCCGGCTACCCTGGGCACTTGCCCGGGCTCGATGCCAACGCCTACGCTGTACGATGTCCTGCGACAGCTGGAAAATTTGACGTACGCGCCGTGATTTCCCGGGCAGAATTGTGTTGGGCCGCTTGGTAATGGGCTTTGTAAGAGCTAGGCCTAGCAAGCCACGTTCGGCTGTTGGTTAACGCTAGGCTGACGCGCGCACACGCACGTTTGGGCTGTTGGTTAATCGTTGTTTCTGTTCGCTGCTCGCTCGCCTCCCCCTGCGCTGTTCGGCTGCCTATCGCGCGGAAACAGCATAGCGGCGGCGGCCGGAGGCTGGCCTTGGCCTCGGCACGCGGCCAGCGGCGGGATGAGCGGATCTGTCCTCAGGAAAGCAGGAACGCTTGCAACCTTGCCTACTCGTTCCTTCCTTCTTAGGCTGGTCATAGTGGGGAATAACTTAGACTAGTAACATACATATGTTACTAGTCTATATTACTACCTTCATAGTGGGTAGTGTCATAGGTGTGGTAACATAGTTACCTTCATTTATTACTTTATAGACTCATTATGCATTGGAAACCGCTATGTGATGGTAACATATTATGTTACTCTATTTGCCTCTCTCCTCATTAACTACTTGCCACATCACCATTTTTGCTTATGTGGCATCTATGTTACTACCTATGTTACTCCCACTATGACCAGCCTTAATCAGATTTGGTAAGATTGCTAACTGATGTGCCTATCCACATCTAGGGATGGATAGATTAGGGCTTAAATTTTAAGTTCAGACCGTTGAATTTTTTTCAAGTTAGATCATGATAAAAATATTATAAGAACATTCATCGCAACGAAGTATCAACAATTACATCTGCCTCGTGATTTTCTTTAACACACTATTCTATGTTCCATTTATTCCTACAAGCTCTCTATTTTATCAACAAATTACAATGATGAATTTATGTGAACTCCGAATCTATTTTTTATCTTGTAGTATTTTTTTAGGACATTTGGATGGTAATTTGGATAGCTATACTTTTGCTTGGAACAAGATGAGTTTGGTTCCATGCATGGCCTTGTTCTATGACTTTTATTGTCAAGTCTCAAATACATTTTGGTCTATGAAACTGAATATCGATATGCTACATATTAGTTCACTTTAAAAAAACATGTGTATGACTTTGTTTTTAAATTCGTTTTTTTGTTATTAATGTGGATTTGTGGTACGGAAGTTTGAGCCTATTTTGTATGTTGTATCTATCGGAACATCACATTTTAATTTCGACATTAGACACTTAGGCTCAAGCTTGCCCAGGCTCGACAAAAGTTCTGGCTCCGCCACTGCTCGTCCCTGCCCTGCGCACCTTACACTTTTTCATTCACTCATCAACTGTACGTCCATCATCCGCACATGTATATATATATGTAACTGAATTCATCAGAATTTTTTTTATCAACTGTTTTCTCTTCCCTTTGATTCTTTTTCCGCTTGTTGCATACTTTTTACATTTGATGGCTTCTTCTTGCAAGTTAAGGATGACGGCATCCAACGCAAATTCCTCATGTAACTGGTAAGTCATTTTTGCTTTTTGCCTATTCTATTCCTATTTCCCACGCCTTGCTATATGCTTACATATATCTATGCTCAACACTTTCAATTTTTTTTTAAACCACAAGTTCAAATACCTGTTCCTCGGAGGGGGCAGCTGACCAGGGTGATAACCTTTCGAGGCTGTTCACGGACTTCGTCATGGACAACAACACGTTCGCGGAGGCGCGCATCAGGGCCGCTTTCTACCCCAAATTCGAAAATGACAATTCCGATCGGCAGGTTTTTAATCAAGGCTTACTTTCTAAATCTTCCGTTGCTTAATTGCACTTTGGGAGTCATATTTAGATTTAGTGAATGGGGTTTTAATTAATAACCTTTAGTGGGAACCTAACCTTACCCCCTGTTTTGGGATGGCAGACAAGGACTCGGATGATTGAGATGGTGTCGTGTGGCTCAGCTACCATGGAGGTATGTTTGACTTCTTCTTCTTTTGCCGTTTGATTAATTACTGGTTTTATTTTAGCTAACTGCTTGCAGTGATGATGGTTAATATGTGTTCACCCTACAAAGATAAGTTTTTTCTCCAGGTTACGCTGAAGCATTCAGGATCTCTATTCATGTATGCCGGTCACCGTGGTGGAGCATATTCCAAGAACAGCTTTGGAAATATGTAGGTTCCCCTAGTTTGTCTTCTTGATCTTTGTTTGTTGAGCTATTTATTCAACTGAATGAAGGTGTAATTCCTTACTTCTTTGGCGATATGTAGCTACACTGCTGTGGGCGTTTTTGTCCTGGACCGTATGTTTCGTGAAGCTTGGGGGAAGGAAGCTCCTAAAAAGCAAGCCGAATTTAATGATGTTCTTGAGGTATCCCATGCATGCCAGTGCAAATTTCTCAAGAACTACATGCCTTTTTGGTGTCTAACCTTTCTTTGATACATACTACTCCCTCCGTCCCATAATGTAAGACGCTACACTAGTGTCGAAAAGCGTCTTACATTATGGGACGGAGGGAGTAGTTTATTGGAATTTTACACACTCATCAAGAAAGTTCAGTTTACTATTAGGGCTTTTCATCGGTTGCATTTCTGCTTGTCAGTTGTTTTCTTAAAAAATCCTGATTTTGCCGCTGTTCTGTGCTTCTAGAAAAAACGGTTAAACATTTCAATGGAACTTGTGACGGCTGTATTAGGAGACCATGGGCAAAGGCCAAAGGATGATTATGGTATGATGCCCGATTACTTCACCTATTTAACCGTGACATCAATTTTCAGTCCATGAATTTTACCATTCTTGGTAGTCCTTTTTTTTGCACAAAATCTCTTTTGAATGCATATTTATATCTTATTTTGGCCTTTATGCAGCCGTGGTTATAGCTGTAACAGAGTTAGGTCATGGAAAACCAAGGTTCTATTCTACTCCACAAGTGATTGCCTTTTGTCAAGAATGGCGCCTACCAACAAATCATGTGTGGCTATTTTCCACAAGGTGGACATCTGACAAGTTTATGTTTCCTACGCCAAAGTATTTGACTGCCTTGCTTGATATAAGTTTCCATTCCGAAGCTGTTTGATATAGATGCATCTTCGTAATTGTTCTTTTAATGACACTACATGAGGATTAAACAGTTTGTTGCCACTAATTTAGACTAAATTAGTTATTAAATATTCCTTGTGTATGAGCCATTATTATTGCCGTGCCCTCAAAAAGTGCATACCTCTTCAGTCTTCACTGCTGGGTCTTCTCTTAATTTATTATTCTTTATCTTTACATCTTTGCAAGGAAATCTGCCACTTCTTTTTTCGCTACCTACGATGCATTGTGTGAAGAGGGGACTGCCACGCCGGTTTGCACAGCTCTTGGCGAAATAGCTGATATATCTATACCAGGTAAGTCTACTACCTTCAATAATAATTCCTGTATTACAGTCTCATTGCTGTTCTAATATGTTTTCATGTCTCTCCTTATTTGTAGGGTCAAAGGATCATGTGATGGTACAGGGTGAGATTCTTGAAGGCCTGGTTGCCCGTATTGTTAGTCGTGAAAGTTTGGTTCAAATGGAACAAGTCTTGAAAAACTTCTCACATCCTCCAGTAGATGGAGGTAAGCCAGTAAAATGGTGTTGCCTTGTTATTTGAGTGAAATAAATGATCCATACAAGAGGGTTTCTGTTTGTTTGCGAAGTTTTCATCTCAATATTAAGGTTCTTGTTCAAAGACTGGCTACTTCTCATTTGTTCGCATACATTTACCATGTGCAAGTGCTAGGCCTGTTAGGATGCTATTGAGCATAGTAACAGAATCAGATCATCATGAATTAAAGATACGAGCAAAATTCTCCATATTCAGCTACATCTTTATTAATATGGGAGTGGAAAGGACAGAATAAAATAATAAGAAAGGAGAAGAAGTGAAATGCTGAAAATAAAATACAAAAATTATATCCTTGTTTGGTCATCCCCCCTACCTTCTCATTTTGATTGCTATAGCATGTAGCATTTCTGAACCTTCACTTTTTGAAAAGCTTTTTATCTATGCTTTTGTATTAATAAATATTTTCTGATGCATCTGAACATGTTGTAGGGAATAATTCTTAATGCAGTCGAGTTGTAAATGCATTAGCTTTTACCATTGATTTAGAAAGTTACTCTTCTATGCAGTTGACTCTGATTTAGGACCAAGTTTACGTGAAATATGTGCCGCTTATAGGTCAGATGAAAACCAGGTACTGTTTAATGTTGTCAAGTTGTATTCGCTTTTTCATGATTTGTCTTAGTATTATATTGATTCTATCTTTTCTATAATTTATTAATTTTACATGAACAGAAAATTAAAGCACTTCTTGAAAATGTTGGATCTTCAATATGTCCAGACCATTCTGATTGGTTTGGAAGTGGTGGTCTTGATGCTCAGTCTCAAGACGCTGATGAATCGGTTGTCACTTGCTTTTTGCAAGCACATCCTACTGACAATGCAACTAAGAAATTGCAGGTTAGTAGTTTTTTATTTGTTCCTGTCCAACAGTAAGTATTTTTTACTTACATTGTAAATGTTTTATAACTGCAAATGTCAATAATTCAACAACTACTACATGATAACTAATTTCTTCTGCACTGTTACAGGAGATGATTCGTGTGATGAAGCAGAGAAATTTCCTTGTAGCACTCAAATGTTACCAAAAAGTTGATTCTCTTTCAAATGATGACTTGTATTACAAGATGGTTTTCCATGTGCACAGTGATTCTGCTTTTACAAGTTATCGGCAAGAGATGAGGTAAGATTGCAAAGTCAGTGTCGCATACCTAATTAGCTCATTGCAGCACTGGATGTTTTTTGCTTTATGGGATTTATTATCTCTGTTATTAGATTTAATCGGTCATGTACTACTTTTTAGGAAAAAGCAAGGGTTATGGCCACTGTATAGGGGTAAGATGGACCATGTGACTCAAAGTTCTTGTCAATACAATAAGTCAGCGTGGCTTCGACTGACATAGTTTTTCATGATTAGGTTTCTTCGTTGATGTAAACCTGTTCAAGGCGAACAATAGGAAGGCTGCTGAACATCCCAAAGACAGTAACACTTTACTGAAAAATATTGATGGTGACGAGGATTCAAATTTGATGGTCAAACTAAAATTCCTGACTTATAAGGTAACTTCACTGCCATGGTTTCAACTTCTTTCAGGGCTTAGGTGTTGATGTATGGATACAATGCTGTTACTCTGGATTGCTTGCTTTCATTTTAACATTTGATTGATGCACCTGTAAAGTAAGTATTGTAGTGTCACTATAATTAATGCTGCCTATAAGCTTGGCATATCTGCGTGGCGGCCTTGTTTCCTTTAGAATCTTCTTTGTTAATTCTTGCACGCCGGAGAGTAGTGCATCGTATAAGTTTTAACTAATGGATATGCATATGTATCTTCTAACAATTCTCTTACATGACTACCTGCCTGACAGGTAAGGACATTTTTAATTCGGAATGGCCTCTCCACCCTCTTCGAAGATGGCCCATCTGATTATAGAGATGATTGCCTGAGGTATGTCATGTATTCAAATCTCAAAGTAGCAAGTGCATATTAGTAGGAAAAGTTAATATCTCTAAAGCGAGGCCACTCACATGTAGGATGTGGTATTCAAGAATTTTCCTGCCATGTGAAATATGCGTAGTTTTGTCAATTGTGACTAGTTAAAATTTAAATTGTGGTTGGTGCTCTGCTCTTGTATTGAATACAAAGAGTGCTACCTGATCTGACATCAATGGTCCTGAATGTGTTAATAGGCAAATGGAGAATTGGGGAACATCAGCAAGTAAACAGAAGGAGCTTTGCGAACTGTTGGATGAATGGTATATTACTAACTTCTTTCTCTTCGTTCATAGGAGTTTTTTTGTTTTACCAAACTACATATGTTTCTTTTAATTTAATTGGTTTTACCAAACAAAATAGGGCTGTGTATATTACAAGCAAGTGCGGACATAAGCCACCCTCGTCCTCGAAGTATCTTAGCGAGGCAGAGCCTTTTCTTGAACAATATGCTAAAGCAAACCAGGACTTGATAGGGGCTGCTGGTGAATTGGTTCAAGCGTCTAGTCCTACTATGTCCCTCAATGGTGTTTCAAAACCCGAGGGCCTTATCGTCTTCTTTCCTGGTAAATTCTATTTTCCTTATAACAGTTTCTAAGGTTTACGTTTCATCTTGAGTTGCTTTCAGTTATTAGAATAACTGAGGATATTACTCTCAAGCAAGATTAAAAAACTTGATGAATCATCATTCGTATAGATTATCTTTTCACTGCCAAGTTTCAGTGTAATGATGATTTTCTAATTCCCATTATGTCCTCGTTATATTATTTTGTTCTCCGATCCGTCAGGTATACCTGGTTGTGCAAAGTCTGTTCTATGCAAGGAACTATTGAAAATGCCTGGTGGCCTTGGTGATAATCGCCCTCTTCATAGTTTGATGGCAGATCTTCTTAGTAAAAAAGGTATGCAGCATTTGGCAGTATTCTTTGGTACACTTCTATTTTGACCTTTTTGCAAACTATCTCCCCTTACAGGAAAATACTGGCAAAAGGTTGCTGACAAGCGGAAAAAGGAACCATTTACAGTAACCCTTGTCGACAAAAACGCACCAAATGCGCAAGTGTGGCGGCAGGCAAGATTGCTACTTTCAAATGAGAAGATGGGAGTCAATGTTATTTCTTTCACATGCTACATACAGTTTAGAAAGAAAGAATTGAACTTGTGGTCCATTTATATATTGTAGATTGAGAATATGTGCAGGACCACAAAAGCGGCTGCTGTTCCTGTTGTTCCTGATTCTGAAGGTAATTAGTTATCTGTATGCTTTGTTAATTTGTTTTTTTGTTTCATGCTTTTTCTGCCACTTGACACAAAAAACAAGTCTGTACAAAACCCCAGATTATTTAGATACTACTAGAAGAATGTCATTCCCGTCTTCACTGTCTATATCTCTATTTATGAAGCGTTTGTAATTTTTCTTCATTTCCTTGAAACTGCAGGTACCGACACAAATCCATTTTCTTTTGAAGCTCTTGCTGTTTTCATGTTTCGTGTACTCCAGAGGGTGAATCATGAGGTAGACAAAGCCATTTTCTCTTGAAGCTCTTGCTGTTTTCAAGTTTGCTGTAAATTGTAAATTGTCCTCTAACATGTTATGACTACATACCTACATATAAAGGGAAAGCTGGACAAGGCATCACAGAATGCTGGTAAAGTTGTGCTAGAGTTTTACAACCTCTATGATGGCAAGGTATGCCCTTTCCCAAAAATACTAGTTTCAGATCATATTGGAATGTTATACCATGTTATCAATGTTACGTTCAAGAAAAATGCACTTCCAGAATCGAAGAGAATTCGAAGGCCGACTGCATGAGCGTTTTGGCTACTTGGTTAAGATGCCTCTCCTCAAGCCAGATAGGTAGAGATTTTCACATATTCCTCAAGCCCGAGAAACATGCCGTGATGAGACTGTCTGCCTTCATTTTCGGTTTTTTAAAAAACTGCTACTTGGCTTCTCCTATTTTCAGAGCTCCATTGCCTGTTGATGTCAAAAGTATCTTAGACGAGGGGCTTAGCTTATTCAAATTGGATCGAAGCAGGCATGGAAGAAGGTATGGAACTGCTACCTCTTAAAACCTGAGTACAAATTAAGCTACTGCTGTGTCAGCTGATAATGTCCGCAAAACTAGTGTGGGATAGTCAAATAGTCATCAAAATCATGATTCTTTATAATTGGCTGATTTGATCGTAATGTCGAATCAGAGTGGAGCCATCAGAATGGACACAGTGGGAGGAGAGGTTGCGCGAGATCTTGTTTGAGAATGCTGATTATCTTAAATCCATTCAGGTAAACATATCTCATGTACGTATTTATTTGTCAGTGAAAATCTGTATTCTTTTCAGGAAACACTTAACTTTATGGACTGACGTGTTGTGTTGATTTGAGTCGAAGTACATACAGTAGGCTTACAAGAGAACATACACAAACCCTAAACTTGGTTCGAAACACCATATATTAATTACACCACCGTCTCTACTTTCGGGCACCTACACTCACACATTTGGGTACCAACCTCATCCATTGGGTGAATAATACCCTTTTTACAGTCACAAGTTTGGAATGTTAGCCTTAACATTTAATCTCATCTCTGATTTAGCAATAGCAATTGAGATGACTTTACATTGCTACGTGAGGTGCTTAGATCAGGGAGTTATTGGCTAGCAATAGCATTCACTGATCCTGCCTACCAAAAGTCTGAAACCATCAAAGTTTACAATTTCAGCGCACAGAAAGATGATGCTTAATTTTGTTCCCTGAGGAAAAAGATAATTGATTTCTTTGGCTCTAATGTCTAGGTTCCGTTTGAGGCTGTGGTGAAAGAAGTAGTGGAACAGTTAAAGGCCGTGGCAAAAGGTGATATCAAACCACCTGATACTGCGAAGCGGAGGTTGGGCAATATCGCTTTTGCTGCTGTTACATTGTCCCCGGCAGATGTATTGGGCCTTGTCCGGAAGGTAACAAGCAGTATATGCTCATCTTGTATGGTACAGTAGTCTCCAATACGATAGATGTATTGGACGATGCTCTGAATCTAACCGCATCGTGCATCTTGCACAACTGAACTCAACAGGTTGCAGAGAAGGACACGGATGTCGACAATTTTCTCAACGGCATAAAATTAGAGGATAGCCTGAAGAACAAGGTGCATGTCACCCTCGCCCACAAAAGGGCCCATGGTGTAGCCGCGGTTGCAAGTTATGCGGTCTACGAGAAGCAGGCACTAGCCGTATTGTTTAACGCCTTCGTCTACACCGATAAGATGGCTGCCCTTGAGGCACAGATTGGAACGGTAAACGGTGAGACCATTGTCTGTAGAAATGGTTGGCCACATGTTACTCTATGGACAGCCGCAGACGTGGCACCAAAGGAAGCAAACACACTGCCGCAGTTGGTTTCCCAGGGAAAAGCAAAGCGGGTGCCGGTCGACCCTCCTATCACCATCTCTGGAGTTGTCGACTTGAACTGTCTTTAGATTAGATATTTGTGCAAGCACTATTCGGTGGGACCGACCAATACAAAATATGCAAGCTTTAGGCTTTTCGGTGAGTTCGGATGAAAACGTTCTGTGGCTCCGAGTTGTGATGACCTAAGCACTTTACACGCTTTGGTATCACCGACTGAAACTATTTGGAAATTCTGAACAAGTTGTAGTAGGACGAAGGGCTAACTCGGTGAGACCAAGGTTTTAGGTTTTACCGAAAAAGACTTTCGCCCCACTTTATTTTATATATAAAGCAAAGATCAACAACAACCTGATACAATGCATGCAACCAGAACACAAGCACACACCCAAGACAGGATACATAGGCGCTGAGCGCAGCAACATCACCCCTAGCACTACAAGAGCCACCGAGGGTCTCAACCGTGAACACGCCACCGCGAAGAGAAGAAGCTACATACGACGCACCGTCGGCTCCAAGGCGGTGCCTTCAGGAAGGTTACGACATCGAAGCGCCGCCACCGCCCGACCCAAGGATCAGAGTTTTCCTCGGAGCAACACGACGGGCAGTGAGAGCCGCGGCGACGCTTTCAAGAAGGGAATGAGCTTCGCCGCCGCCGGTCCGTCCGAAGATAGAGCAGGTTTTCACCCCGGCTGATATTCACCGCCACCAAACGCCACACCCTGGCTACCACGCCGCCCACACGGCCATGGCCACCAGGCAGCACCAAGCCACGGGCTTTGCCCAGGAGCACCGCGACACCACCACCAAGGCCGCCGCCCCGGCATCCAGGACCTTGACGCCACCTCACCGCCCATCCACCGCTACCTCAACCAAAGAGACGAGTGAAAAGGAACCGCCTTTTGCACCCCTGAGCTGTCCCCAACATCGAGACCCAATAGGCCGGCCAAAACTGGCCACCATCGACCCGTCCTGCCGCCGGGCGCAAGACAGGTCAGGTCTTGCTGCTGGGCGCGAGACGAGCTTGGTCCTGCTGCCGGGCGCGAGATGAGACCGATCTAGCTGCCGGGCGCGGGACGAGCTCTGACCCGCAGCCGAGCGCGAGACGGGCGATGGACGCCGTTGGGAGAGGGCCAACCCTCCGATGAAGGTAGCGCTCGAACGACGGGGAGAGGAATCGAAGGTCAACAAGGATGCTCACCGACAAGCAGACGCCGATGAGGTCCAGCCGCCGCCGTGGAACGACCCAGACCACCGGTTTTAGGTTTTTAGGCAACAACTATGTCATGGATGACTCGGTGACTCCCGGTGTGAATGGTTCGGTGAGTCCGACTAGTATTTAGGGTTTGTGACCGTGGGAGTGTGAGAATATGTATGAGGCTTTTGGAGCTTGATCTCTAAACACTTGAGCAGTGAATCCATTATCACAACCTTATTTCCTTTTTGATAGTATTGGCATATCTATGGACTCAATGTCTCGGACCATATAAATATAAAAAGGAGTCTTGAGGCTTGACCAACACTTATCCTTAGCATCTTGAGGGGTAGTTGAACTTTAATGAAATATACTCAAGCAAAACATTAGTCCAACAATATGTATGTTGACATGAATACCAAAACCATCAGTGAGTGGATGTGCTTTCACTCTTCTTCCTCGACTTGACAACATATCAAGGCTCCTGCCCTGGATCTTCCTCCTCAATAACCGTCTTAGTCGACTGGGACGAGACGTGATCACCCTCACTAGAAACACGACCTAGTAATACAAATCATGATCCAAAAATGTGCGAGGATCCCGACGAGAGGACACTTTATGCGAGGCAACAAGATTGAGGCGACAACAGACAGGGAAACTAAGGCCTCTGACTCGAGCAAAGCAGCCGACAATGACCCTTTCATCCCCATGCGAGATTGGCTCCCCATGCAGCAGATGTCGTCCTTCGATGATGTCGTGTGTCGCATCATGCAGTACCGTCCAGCTGAACAATATGTGCAAACATAGGTAGAATAGACGTCATTCGGGCGTGCCATTGGCGAAGGGCCCTAGTGACAAGCATTAAGCATAGCAAAGTCATAGCAACATCAATCTCAGAACATAGTGGATACTAGGGATCAAACCCTAACAAAACTAACTTGATTACATGGTAAATCTCATCCAACCCATCACCGTCCAGCAAGCCTACGATGGAATTACTCACGCACGGCGGTGACCATCAAGAAATTGGTGATGAAGGATGGTTGATGATGACGACGGTGACGAATCCTCCTCTCCGGAGCCCCGAACGGACTCCAGATTAGCCCTCCCGAGAGAGATCAGGGCTTGGCGGCGGCTCCGTGTCGTAAAACGCGATGAAAATTTCTCTTTGATTTTTTTTCTCCCCGAACTTGAATATATGGAGTTGGAGTTGAGGTCGGTGGAGGTCCAGGGGGCCCACGAGATAGGAGGGCGCGCCCTAGGGGGGGGGGGCTTGTCTCGTGGACAGCCTATGGGCCCCCTGGTGATGATTCCTTCGCCAAAAATTCTTATTAATTCCAAATATGCCTCCGTGGATTTTCAGGACATTCCGAGAACTTTTCTTTTCTACACATAAAACAACATCATGGCAGTTCTGCTGAAAACAGCGTCAGTCCGGGTTAGTTTCATTCAAATCATGCAAGTTAGAGTCCAAAACAAGGGCAAAAGTGTTTGGAAAAGTAGATACGTTGGAGACGTATCAGTACTATAACAGCATGGAACAATAAAAATTGTAGATATTTTGGAGACGTATCAGCCTTTCGATCACAGAAGATCAATATGAAGATGCATAATAGGTTGGGATCACGATCGTTACTGTCACCGAGTTGCAGCGGAAGAAGAACATGTCGGCGTAGATCGCACTTGGAGTACCTTGAACCGGCGATGAACGATACCTCGTACCTCCCACGAATAGTCCCTCGAACCAAAGACCGAAAGCATGACCTCTCTACTTGGTTGCAAGCGTGGAGCCTTCATGATCCGGCAGCGCTTCGCCGTCTAGAGCTAATCGTCATCGTAGAATTAGAGGGAGGATATTAGAACCACACTAGGCTTCTAATTATGAGGACAATATGATTAGCCTAGCTCTAATTACTTAACTAGGACCAACTAGAACTAGAACTAGAAGAACTAGTGGAGGCTCCAAAACTTGGGTGTTCAAAAGGACCAAAAACCTCTAGTATATATAGGTTGGAGAGGGATCATGAGGCGCCACACAAGGGGGAAGGTTTCCCCCTTGTTGGCCGACCAAGAGGAGGGGGAAACCCTATTCTGAATATTAATGAAACAATTTCACAATTATATTCTCATCACTCCCGTTCTACTAACACTCAGCAGAACGTGATTGCCTTAAGCTTGTTACCCCGTAGGTCCGGTAACTCACAGACATGAACGAAACCCTTCGTTCAATGACCGATAGCAGGACCATGGACGTCCATATCGATCCCTGTGAGCACAGGAAAGATATTTGAGTGAACCTTTGGTTATCATGTGATGTTCCCTTTGCTTCGCGATACTTCACAAAACCCGAGATGCATCGCTATCCTCCTGAGTCCTCACCATGCTCACTATACCGAAATCTTCGTTACCAGTTTTGTTCTTCTTTATCGTTATTATATTCCGATATCCCCGCGATGAAGTCAGTTGTGTCTGGCCAGACGATGATTGATGCCATCACACCGAGAGGGCCCTAATAAAATCTCTCCATGGTCAGAGGAGCAAATCCCACTCACGAGTTATTTGGACACTTGTCAAACTTTTCGATGAACTTGTAAGTTGTCGTTATGATCACCATGTTATAGGTGACGTTTGAGAAACCCCAGAGCTCACCGTACAGTAAGAACTGACCACGATACTCTCATGGTCTAAAGATCAAGATCACACGTTAACTCTCCATATTATTACAACTAAATACATACGATATTAATTCAATTCACAACAAACAAGTTTGGGTTGATTCAATATGATCGTTCTTCCAACGTCATAATCTCAATGTTGTTTTAACACTATTGTTACACTTAACGATATCCTAAGATCCGGAAAACGTGATCACCAACAACACTTGAGCTAGTCCCAGAGGCAAGACTAGGAACCTTTTATTTAACTGTTTATCATTCCACACGTGTATATGAGTTTTCCACTGAATCGCATATTCCAGGATAGCATAGAATATAAACACTTACTATGAATATGAAAATATAATAATACAATAGTATTGCCTATAGGGCAGATTTCCAACAACTACACCATGGCATACATCTCGCTTCCAGCATCGGTTGCACCAAATTTTGCTTCGAGCGCACCCCACAAGTCCTTGGCAACCCGCATATGTGAATACAAATCAACTAGTTTTTCTCCGATCACACTCAGAACGGCTCCAACAAAGACGCCTTCTCCTCTACAGGAGTAAACGTTCTTTCAGAAGTGTCAGTAACAACCCAGAACATGTTCATCCTTGTGAGCCACAAAGTAGTTTTGGTCTGCCAACGCTTAAAGTTCGTCCCCGTTGATGGGACATGTTTTAGTGTATGAGAAATGACATGAACCAAAAATTGCCTACAAATATTAGGTTTTTGGATTGTTGAGTATATTAGCATTTTTTGATTAATCTAATCCAGAAATAAATCATGAACATCGATGGACAATATTAACTACATATTGATATCTAACCAGATAGGCACATACAGAGCATATAGCAGAAACATCTACGTAAATAGCTTCTCGGTTATACCCTCAATCCGGCCAGGTGGAAGCCGCCGCGGCGACAGCGGTCTCCTCGACAACCTTCTGGTCGGCAACAAGCTTCTCGGTTTAGGTAGACATGTTGATAACGAAGGTGATGAGGACGTATACGAAGTATGGATGTAGACGAACGGCGACAAGAAGTCGCATAGGAGATGCTCCAAAAACTTAATCGTCCTTCGGCCGGCACAGGATTGCAAAGGCGGGGTTTCGGAGGCCTGCTCTTCCGTACAACCGTGCACAAGGTGGACGGGATGGCATCGGCGGAGGCAGCAACAGTGAAAGGAACGACGACATGCGATGTGTGTGAGGAGGCGGATGTGATCTGATCTAGGTGGCAACTAGGGTTGCCAACACCTCCAATATATAGACGCGATCGGGTAGGGAGACATGAGCTGGACTCACGTCCGAGTCGGCAACAATCCACGGTCCGATGTCTCAGATTCATGGCACGTCCTCTAATTACTCATGATTAATGACTAATTAATTATCCATTCTTGACCGGAAAAATTAAATTTGTCATCTATTTTTATGACAAATTAAATTGGTCATCTCACGTGTTGGATTTGCCATGCTAAAAATCTGCAGTTGAATTTGTGGCGAAGGGGTTTCCAACTTGGGGGCAGCGTGCGTGTGAGGTGTTTTCATTTATGTTTTGATTGGGATGAGAAATGGGGAGGTGCTTATTATAGGCGGCCGGAGAGCGGCGTTGCATCCTGAAAAAGCTCATGGCCGCTCGAATTAAGAAGGAGGCAGGCAGGCAGACGTAGGTAACAATGGCGACCTCACATCTCTAATACGCATGGACAGGACAAGCTTAAGGTAGGGGCCGGGAGAAGATGCAGCATGTCGATCCATCAATAGCAGCTAGCTATTACTAACTAGCAAAACAAATTTACAAAGGTCGATCAATGACCAAGATGCACGGCCATTACGTCGCCGTCGCCGCCGCCGCCGTGGTGGTGGTGGTGCTCCTCCTCCCCGGCTGCCTCGATGCCTACCCGGACCCGGATGAGGTAGTCGTCGTCGACGTGGGGGCGCTGGAGGAGGGCAGCAGCTGCTACTTCCCGATGACGGCGCCGGTGGTGCCGGAGTCCCCCGAGGCGCGCCGCGAGCACTACCGAGCCATTGCGGCCAAGGACCTGGCCCGGCACCGGCGGATGGCGGCCAGCACCAGGAGGAGGCAGCTGGCGGCGTCGGGCATGCCGGATCTTTTGGCGGCCACGAGCGGGAGCGCCCTGTCCACGTTCGAGCTGCCGATGCAGAGCGCCCTGGACTCGATGGACGTGGGCATGTACCTGGTGACGGTGCACTTCGGCACGCCGGCGGTGGCCTTCAGCATGGCCCTGGACACCGCCAACGACCTGACCTGGCTCAACTGCCGCCTCCGCGGCCACCGGCGGCACAGGGACAGGGGCAACGCCAACGCCCAGACCATGTCCCTGGAGCAGGCGCTGGAGCCACCCTTGGTGAAGAAGACCTGGTACCGTCCGGCGCGGTCGTCGTCGTGGCGGCGGTACCGGTGCTCCATGCGGGACAGCTGCGGCCGCTTCCCGCACGTTGCGTGCAAGACGCCCAACCACAACGAGTCGTGCAGCTACCACCAGCATCTGCAGGACGGCACGAATACCCGCGGCATCTTCGGGCGCGAGACGGCGACGGTGGCGGTGTCGGGCGGGAGGCAGGCGCGGCTGCCGGGGCTGGTGCTGGGGTGCTCGACGTTCGAGGCCGGCGGGACCGTGGACGCGCACGACGGCGTGCTGACGCTGGGCAACGCCAACGTGTCCTTCAGCAAGATGGCCGGGAAGAGCTTTCAGGGCCTCTTCTCCTTCTGCCTGCTGGCGACGCACAGCGGCCGCGACGCCTTCAGCTACCTCACCTTCGGGCCCAACCCGGCCATGGTGGCCGGCGCCGGGTTCGGCGAGACAGACATCGTGTACCTGCAGAACGAACCGTCCATGGGCGTGCAAGTCACGGGCGTCTTTGTCAACGGGCAGCGCCTCAACATCCCGCCGGAGGTGTGGAACTACCGCGTTCACGGCGGGCTCAACCTGGACACGGGCACCTCCGTGTCGTCGCTGCTGGATCCGGCGTACGGCGTGGTCACGCGGGCGCTCGCCACCCTCCTAGACCCAAAGCTGGAGAAGGCACCGGACGAGGTGATCCCGTTCGAGCACTGCTACAAGTGGGACGGCAAGAACCCGGCGCCGGAAGCCATTGTGCCGAAGCTGGAGCTGGTGTTGATGGGCGGCGCGAGGCTGGAGCCCAGCCCCAAAGGCGTGCTCATGCCGGAGGTGGTGCCCGGGATCGCCTGCATCGGCTTCTTTAAACGGGACTCGGGGCCCAACATCCTCGGCAACGTGCACATGCAAGAGCACATCTGGGAGTTCGATGACGTCAAGGGCAAGCTCCGGTTCAAGAAGGACAAGTGCACCACCCACATTAATATTTCTCCTCCTCCAACTAATCCCAAACCCAATCCCAATCCCAATCCCAATCCCACCAACAACAACTAATCAAAAACCATCTTCTCTGTATGTATGTATGTATGTATTCATGTATCATATCGTTCATCTCTCATCTGTATGTATGTATGTATGTAATCTGAAAACCGAATCTTTTCTGAATCAATTCCCCCTCTCCCTCGGCATCCCTAGTTGGTGCAGAGTCCGAAACAACTGAAATATTCTTTCAATTTTTAAGATAAAACCTAATTTGTACAAGGTCCTCCTCCGCGTGATGCAAAAAAAACGACGTCTAGCTCCGCCGGCCTTCGCCAATGGCATGCCCAAATGACGTCTAGGCTACCTATGGCCAGACACACGTGACTAGGTCACAGAGATACCGGAACATGTCAACGAGAAAGAACAACAAAACCGGCAACAAGGAGACCGGTATACTGAGCATGAGAATGACTCGAGAGGATACCGATATATCTCATCTCGGGTCTTGTAAAGTATCACGAAGCAAAGAGAATAGCACATGATAACCATAGGTTCACTCGAATATCATTCATGTATTATAGGGATCAATATGGATATCCATGATACCCCTATTGATCATTGAACGAAAGGGTGTCTACGTCACTAGTGCAGAACCGGGCTATAGCACCGGTTCGTAAGGGCCTTTAGTGCTGGTTCTGTAACCGGCACTAAAGCGTGGGGACTAAAGGTCCCCTCCCCCCTTTAGTACCGGTTCGGCACGAACCGCCACTAAAGTGCCACCACGTGGCACGAGCCAGGGCCGGGTGGTCTCCTGCACTTCCTCTTCATCCTATAAATTTCCAAATATTACAGAAACCCTAGGGGAGTCGACGAAACACAATTCCAGCCGCCGCAAGTTCCAGAACCACGAGATCCAATCTAACACCATCACAGAGGGGTTCATCATCCTCATTGGTCCCTCTCCGTTGATGTGTGAGTAGTCCACCATAGACCAAAGGACCCGTAGGCAGTAGCTAGATGGCTTCCTTTCTCTTTTTGCTTCTCAATACAATGGTCTCTTGGAGATCTATTTGATGTAACTATTTTTGCGGTGTGTTTGCTGGGATCCAATGAACTTTGAGTTTATGATCAGATCTATATCCATGAATATTATTTGAGTTTTTTATCTCTTATATGCATGATTATTTATAGGCTTGTATTTCTTCTTCGAATCTTTGGTTTAGTTAGGCCAACTAGATCGATTTTTCTTGCCATGGGAAGAGGTGCTTCGTGATCGGTTCGATCTTGTGGTGTCCTCTCCCAGTGACAAAAGGGGCAGCAAGGCACGCATGTATCATTACTATTAAGGATAACAAGATGGGGTCTATTCCTACATGAATAGATCTTGTCTACATCATGTCATCATTCTTATTGCATTACTTCGTTTCTCAATGAAATTAATACACTAGATGCATGTTGGATAGCGGTCGATGTGTGGAGTAATAGTAGTAGATGAGGCAGGAGTCGGTCTATTGCTCGATGTTTAAGGGTTTAAACCCTTCATGGAACTAATGCTGCATCACCTAGTCTGTGAAGCACATCGGTGAAGGAAATATGCCCTAGAGGCAATAATAAAGTTGTTATTCATATTTTCTTATATCAATATAAATGTTTATTATTCATGCTAGAATTGTATTAACCGGAAACTTAGTACATGTGTGAATACATAGACAAACAGAGTATCCCTAGTATGCCTCTACTTGACTAGCTCGTTAATCAAAGATGGTTAAGTTTCCTAGCCATAGACATGTGTTGCCATTTGATGAATGGGATCACATCATTAGAGAATGATGTGATGGACAAGACCCATCCGTTAGCTTAGCACTATGATTGTTTAGTTTATTGCTATTGCTTTCTTCATGAATTATACATGTTCCTATGACTATGAGATTATGCAACTCCCGAATACCGGAGGAACACTTAGTGTGCTATCAAACATCACAACATAACTGGGTGATTATAAAGATGCTCTACAGGTGTCTCTGATGGTGTTTGTTGAGTTGGCATAGATCGAGATTAGGATTTCTCACTCTGAGTATCGGAGAGGTATCTTTGGGCCCTCTCAGTAATGCTCATCACTATAAGCCTTGCAAGCAATGTGACTAATGAGTTAGTTGCGGGATGATGCATTATAGAACGAGTAAAGAGACTTGCTGGTAACGAGATTGAACTAGGTATGATGATACCAACGATCGAATCTCGGGCAAGTAACATACCGATGACAAAGGGAACAACGTATGTTGTTATGCGGTTTGACCGATAAAGATCTTCGTAGAATATGTAGGAGCCAATATGAGCATCTAGGTTCCACTATTTGTTATTGACTGAAGATGTGTCTCGGTCATGTCTACATAGTTCTCGAACCCGCAGGGTCCGCACGCTTAATGTTCGATGACGATTTGTATTATGAATTTATGTGATTTGATGGCTGGAGGTTGTTCGGAGTCCCGGATGAGATCACGGACATGACGTGGAGTCTCAAAATGGTCGAGACATAAAGATTGATATATTGGACCATGTTATTCGAACACCGAAAATGTTCTGGATAGTTTCTGGTAAAACCGGACTGCCGGAGGGGTTACCGGAAACCCCCGGGGGAACTATATGGGCCACCATGGGCCCTATTGGAGAGAGAGGAGGGCAGGCCGTGCCCCCCCCCTTGGAGTTCGAATTGGACAAGGGAAGGGGGCGGCGCCCCCTTTCCTACTCCCTCTCCCTCTCCTTCCTTCCCCCTCTCCCTCTTGGTGGAATCCTACTAGGACTTGGAGTCCTAGTAGGACTCCCCTCCTTGGGCGCGCCCCCTAGGGCCGGTCGGCCTCCTCCTCCCCTCCTTTATATACGGGGGAGGGGGCACCCCATAGACACACAAGTTGATCTTTTAGCCGTGTGTGGTGCCCCCTCCACAGTTACACACCTCGGCCATATCGTCGTAGTGCTTAGGCGAAGCCCTGCTCCGGTAACTTCATCATCACCGTCACCACGCTGTCGTGCTGACGGAACTCTCCCTCGGCCTCAACTGGATCAAGAGTTTGAAGGATGTCACCGAGCTGAACGTGTGCAGATTGCGAGGTGCCATGCGTTCGGTACTTGGATCGGTTAGATCGCGAATACATTCGACTATGTCAACCGCGTTACTAAATGCTTCCGCTTTCGATCTACGAGAGGGTACGTGGAAACACTCTCCCCGCTCGTTGCTATGCTTATCCTAGATAGATCTGGCATGATTGTAGGCAATTTTTTTGAAATACTACGTCCCCCAACAGTGGCATCCGAGCCAGGTCTATGCGTAGATGTTATATGCACGAGTAGAACACAAAGAGTTGTGGGCGATAATAGTCATACTGCTTACCAACATTTCATACTTTGATTCAGCGGTATTGTTGGATGAAGCGGCCCAGACCGACATTACATGACTGCGTTCAGGAGACTGGTTCTACCGCTGTGCTTCGCACAAAGGTGGCTAGTGGGTGTCTGTTTCTCCAACTTTAGTTGAATCGAGTTTGACTACGCCCGGTCCTTGTTGAAGGTTAAAGCAGCACACTTGACGAAAAATCGTTGTGGTTTTGATGCGTAGGTAAGAGCGGTTCTTGCTAGAAGCCCGTAGCAGCCACGTAAAACTTGCAACAACAAAGTAGAGGACGTCTAACTTGTTTTTGCAGGGCTTGCTATGATGTGATATGGTCAAGACGTGATGATATATAAATTGTTGTATGAGATGATCATGTTTTGTAACAGTTATCGGTAACCGGTAGGAGCCATATGGTTGTCACTTTATTGTATGAAATGCAACCGCCATGTAATTGCTTTACTTTATCACTAAGCGATAGCGATAGTCGTAGAAGCAATAGTTGGCGAGACGACAACGATGCTTCAATGGAGATCAAGGTGTCAAGCCAGTGACGATGGTGATCATGATGGTGCTTTGGAGATGGAGATCAAAGGCACAAGATGATGATGGCCATATCATATCACTTATATTGATTGTGTGTGAATTTTATCCTTTATGCATCTTCTTTTGCTTAGTACGGCGGTAGCATTATAAGATGATCTCTCACTAAATTTCAAGGTATAAGTGTTCTCCCTAAGTATGCACCGTTGCTGTAGTTCGTCGTGTCGAGACACCACGTGATGATCGGGTGTGATAAGCTCTACATTCACGTACAACGGGTGCAAGCCAGTTTTACACACACAGAATACTTGGGTTAAACTTGACGAGCCTAGCATATGCAGATATGGCCTCAGAACACTGAGACCGAAAGGTCGAGCGTGAATCATATAGTAGATATGATCAACATAGTGATGTTCACCATTGAAAACTACCCCATCTCACGTGATGATCGGGCATGGTTTAGTTGATATGGATCACGTGATCACTTAGATGATTAGAGGGATGTCTATCTAAGTGGGAGTTCTTAAGTAATATGATTAATTGAACTTAAATTTATCATGGACCTGATAGTATTTTGCATGTCTATGTTGTTGTAGATAAATGGCCCGTGCTACTGTTCCTTTGAATTTTAATGCGTTCCTAGAGAAAGCTAAGTTGAAAGATAATGGTAGCAACTACATGGACTGGGTCCGTAACTTGAGGATTATCCTCATTGCTTCACAGAAGAATTACGTCCTAGAAGCACCGCTAGGTGCAAGACCTGCTGCAGGAGCAATGACGGACGTTATGAATGCCTGGCAGAGAAAAGCTGATGACTACTCGATAGTTCAGTGTGCCATGCTTTACGGCTTAGAATCGGGACTTCAACGATGTTTTGAATGTCATGGTGTAGGATCGAAAGTATGTCTAGAGGGGGGGTGATTAGACTACTTGACAATATAAAAATTCAGCATTTTGATAAAGACAAGATTTTGGCATGTTCACAATAATGATCAAGTCAAGTATCACCCTACACATGCAATTCTAGAGTATATGCAGCGGAAAGTAAATTGCACATGTAGTAAAGAGAGGTGGAGAAGAGCAAACGCAATTTGGAGACACGGAGATTTTTCTCGTGGTTCCGATAGGTGGTGCTATCGTCAATCCACGTTGATGGAGACTTCAACCCACGGAGGGTAACGGCTGCGAGAGTCCACGGAGGGCTCCACCCACGAAGGGTCCACGAAGAAGCAACCTTGTCTATGCCATCATGGCATACGCCCACGGAGGACTAGCCTTACTCGGGGTAGATCTTCACGAAGTAGGCGATCTCCTTGCCCTTACAAACTTCTTGGTTCAACTCCACATCTCGACGGAGGCTCCCAAGCGACACCTAACCAATCTAGGAGGCACCACCTCCAAAAGGTAATAGATGGTGTTGATGATGATGAACTCCTTGCTCTTGTGCTTCAAATGATAATCTCCCCAACACTCAACTCTCCTCACTGATTTGGCTGTGGTGGAAGAAAGGATTGAGTGGAAAGCAACTTGGGAAGGCTAGAGATCAAGCTTCATATGGTGGGAGTGGAGCTACTTGATCTCAACACAAGGGTAGGTAGTTTTCTTCTCGAAATGTAAGGTAGGAGTGGTAGTTCTTTCGATGGCTCTCTCCACGAATGAAGAGGGGTGGAGGGTATTTATAGCCTCCACACAAAATCCAACTGTTACACACATTTGACCAATCTCGGTCGGACCGAAGTTGACAACTCGGTGAGACCGAAAGTTCAAATCATGTGAGCGTTGGGATTTTCGTGGGACCGAAAATACAATCTCGGTGAGTCCGATTCGTGTAAAGACTAGGGTTTGCCAATCTCGGTGGGACCGACTTCATCATCTCGGTGACACCGATTTGATGATGAAGGTTCTGAAGCTTGGCAACACCAGTTCGGTGAGACCGAGTTGAGAATCGGAAAATCCGAAATTTCTAGGGTTTGGCTATATGGCTGAGGTGGTTCATCTCGGTGTGGTGAGTTTAGGAAATCGGTGGGACCGAGATTACTTATGAGTGTATATGGCAGTGAGAGTTGCTTGATAGTTTAGGAGATATATCACAAAGCACTTGAGCAACCAGATCATTAACATAACCTCATCCCCTTTTAATAGTATTGGCTTTCCTATGGACTCAATGTGATCTTAGATCACTAAACCAAAAATGGAGTCTTGAGCTTTTGCCAATGTTTGCCTTAGCATTTTGAGGGGTCCACTTCTTCAGTCCTTGCCATACCCATATCACTGAACTTTCGAAATGATTCTCAAGAAACTATTAGTTCAATGATATATATGTTGTTATTAATTACCAAAACCACCCGGGATTAGTTGCACTTTCAATCTCCCCTTTTGGTAATTGATGACAACATATAGATCAAAGATTCGACAAAGGATATAATCAATGAATAATATAAATCGCTTTGAGAAGTATGTGATAAGTAAGAGCTCCCCCTAAATTTGTGCATTATTTAAGATTTGCGTTTGAATGCAAATGCACAATCGATTAGGATCATGGGTCACTCTTCCATGTCACATACATCTTGGTGGAGCGCACAAAATGATAAGAATGAATAGCATGCACCCAATCACCAAGACATGAGTAAATGGTCATACAAGATATGAATAGCATATGATAAGCATTAAGCACACATTAAGGCATAGTACGACCAAGCACTCATCAAAGTAGAGCAAACGTAGTATCAAACACACGGAATGTCTCGAAAAACTCAAAAGTATCTCAAAAAGACCGCAAATGAACGAAAGAGCAAAAGCGCAAAGACAAAGCACTCTCTCTCTCTCAAAGATCCTATGATCTATACAATTTCTCCCCCTTTGGCAACAAGTTACCAAAAAGTTCGAAAAGTATAGAGCTAAGCGTCACTAGGGACTCTGCTGGCGGCTCATGTCTGGGTTGAGGTTGGAGTTGAGATGGCAGCATCGGCGAAGACTTCAGCTGATGTCTGTGGAGCTGGAGGAGTGGTCACTGGAGCTGGAGCTGGAACCGATGGAGCTGTGGGAGGTGCCGAGGCTGTAGTCTGGTGTCATCCTTTGGAATAGCAGCTGATCGGGTCTGTGGGAACCGGAGCTGGCTGTTCATAATCATCTGGACTAGGTCATCCTGCATCTCACGCATGAGCTCTTCCTTCTCCTCTTTGCTTCCTCGATATCTGCCTCAAGCTTGTTGTGATTACTTGCACTTGATCGACTTTACATCGAGCATGGATCTTGTCTTCAACAATCCTCTCAAGACTCTCCCGAGGCTGTACAATGCTGGCAGGCGTTGTTCAATCCTCTGGGTAGCTTCAAGGAGCTGCTCTCCAACACTCTTGGGTTTAGCTGCTGCTGCTGCTTCCTTCTCAACTTTAGCTTTCTTGGCAGCTTCAATCTTGGCTTGACCTTCAACTGACGTTGGGTCCTCCTCATCCATCACAACTACATTGTCCTCATGCTCGGGCTGCGTGGCAAGTGTGGTCTATCCAACAGATATGTGCCCGTGCCAAACTTGGCATTGATAAGCATCTGAATGTGTGGGGCAAATCCACACGACCTCTTCTGGTCAGTTGCAGTCCTCTTGATAGTCTCAACTATCAAATCCATCACCTTGAAAGGTGCCTTCTCATCAAGTATATGCAGCATGTTGATAGAATATCCTCGATCATGCGATGATCTCGGACTTGGGCATCAAGGTATGCCTCGAGAATAGTGTTTGTGGTAGGTAGACCTGCCGGAGATGATACTCGAGCCGAGCTTCAGATTTCCACATCCTTAGCTGGTACCTCGTTGTACATATTCTTCATAGATTCATGGTTCTTCTTGGGAATACCATAGACATCAACATCATCCTCTCTCTGCACTGGAGCATTCAGCAGTGCTGCCCATTCTTCAACAGTTGAAGAGAATCTTTGGCCTTCAGTCATCCATGTGATCTTTCCATCTGGATAGAAATGAGCCGTGGCATAGAATTGCATAATCATTTCATCATTCCAACTTTCAACTTTTGACCAACAAAATCTGCAACACCACATGCAGTGAAGCTCTCATGCACATGTGGAAAGAAGTCTCTCTGCTCTTCACTGTCAATGTATGCCCAGTCAACATATCTAGTGTCTGCAACTATGGGCTTCTTGTCCATCAGCACAGTCTCATAGAAGTCCTGCTGCTCTCTGGTGTGGAACCTTGGATCAACAGCAGTTCTTCTCCTCACAAACATATGGATCAGCTTGTCTCCATAGCCGAGACCTCTATCCTTTCTTTCCTTCATGTTCTCAGCTTGAGGATGAGCATCATTGTGAAGTGGCAATTTCTGACGAAGTTTCAGCAATACAGGTGCCTCATCATCTGACTCAGCTGGTGGCACATTATCTTTCTTCTTCTCTGAAGCTGGAATGTTCTTGACAGTTTTCTTGGGCTTGGCTGCAGGCTTGGCTTGCGCTGCCTTTGCTGGAGCAGATGGCTTGGACTTAGAAGGGGCTCCAGCCCTGATGGCATCACCCATGAACTTAGACTTCTGAGGAGGAGGCTGGGGTGCTTCCTCATCCTCATCTTCTTCTGCTGCATCATCATGCACAATCCTCTTCCTCTTGGAAGTTTTCTTCACCTTGCTTGAAGTTTCCTCTTCCATACTCAGCTTCTTGGCAACAGTGGACTTCTTCACTTTTCGGTGCCTTTCTTGGTTTCTTGCCCTTGATGCTCTTTGGCAACAACTTTTCTCTTTGGCTTGGAGGAGACCTCTTCCTCAAGCAATGAAATCGAATCTTCTTCATCGAGTTCCTCTTCTTTCGTACGGTGGCTGCAGGAGGCAAACCACTTGGTGTGCTCCTCTCACCATCATCTGAAAAGCTGCGACCTCGGGACTAGTGCCCGCCTTTGGAATATCAGCAATAGGAGACTCAGACTGTTCGCTGTCACGGCATCGACATGGTGACAACCTGTGAATAGATTAGGTGTAGGCAGAGTAGAAGAGTTATCACAAACTGCAGAAGATTTTGCAAAAAAATGAGTTCAAATTTCAGTTTTAGGTTTTCACAGAATGCATTTCGGTCAGACCGAGTTTAAAATTCGGTGAATCCGAAGTGTTCAAACAGAAGCATTCACACCACTTTTGGTGGGACCAAAGTGGGTTTCGGTCCTGCCGAGAACACTAGGGTTTCACTAAATCCTCATTTCGGTTGCACCGATTTGCACAACTCGGTTGGACCGAAGGGTGCAGTGCAATGGCCAGAGGCCAAATCGGTCATACCAAGAATGTAAAATCGGTCTCACCGAGATGTGTTCGGCGGAAACCTAACCCTAAAACTTTTACTCGAATTTCGTTCTATCGAACTAATCTGGTGTTAAGGAAGATCTCAAACGTGGCAAGATGCTAGGCAAACCATTCGTGCATTGCATCGGAGATGGGAGCACGAGTGGGATCAAACTCACCCTAACTTGGTGGAGTTCTCACGGCGGCAACGGATGCGGAGAGAATGTCCGTTGACGGTGACGGAGACTGCGGCGGCGCCTGAGCATTTACGGAGACGATCCGGAGACCACGGCGGCGGCAAAGGGGTGGGGCGAGGCGTTTTGAAGTAGGAATCAACGCGCTGCCCTCGGAGTATATATATATCCCTTCTTGTCGGTGGGACCGAGTTGTAAAACTTCGGTGGCACCGAGATGGATAATCGCTGAGGCGATTACACATTTCGATCACGCGAAATTTGCAACTCGGTTTCACCGAGGTGAAAACCTAGATCAATCCAAGTGCTTTCGGTTTGACCGAGTTTGAGTGGGTTGGTCGACCGAAATCACTTAGAAGGTTTTGGAAGTTAGCCCTTGACGGATCGGTGGCTCGAGTGCTCCTCACTCGGAGGGTCCAAATTGACTTGTCCAAAGTTTGTGATGTAAGCATGAATAGAATTTGAGACAAGAAAGCATAGATAGCTAGGGAGGTACTTAGGCATTCTTGTCCATCCATTTGGTCAGAAAAATCCAAAAGTCCAAAACAACAAATGGATGTCCTCGAATGGATAAAATCATGCATCCAACATGCTCACACAATAAGATAGCAAATGAAATATGTGTCAAACATGCACAATCAAAACTCTAGCTACTATCACACAATTTGTCGATGACTAGGTCATCTTTATATGAGTATATTGACTTAGGAGTCAAATGAGAACATTTGATCATAGGTCATACTCATCGTTTAAGCACAAGTGGGGTTACCACTTTTACATAAAGCATTGATGTGTTCACATCATTTGAAGATGCTTTAGCTCAATTCTTTAGAGCAAAGCTCCCCTAGATGTGAGAACCCTTTTAAAGGGTCAAACTAACCTTGGGTTGTCGAGAAGACTTCATGTAGATGTTGAAGATGTGGATGCTCAATGTTGATGAAGATCATCAAGAGTTGGGAGCAATCCTTTGGATTGGGCACTTTCAATACCTACATGGGTTAGTCCCACAAGGAACAAACAAGGATATCCATGGACATAGATTGAAGTTCACAAAGATGATGTCCATGAAAGCAATGATTACCTTGTCCCTTGACTTACCAACAAGAGGGTTTGTGACTCCATGAACTAGTGCAAGATGTGGAAGTTGATTGCACAAGTTCTTGCCAAAATGAATGTGAGTGAAGTATGTTGGCGGAGTCACCCTCAAGAACTCTCTAGTTCTTCTTCTTCGGGATCCACATCATCTTGATGGGAATCCTTGGGGTTGTAGTTGAGCTTGACGAAGTAGAACTTGATGTTTCCTTGGGAACCCACTTGACCATGGCTTTAGGTGCTTCAATAAATGCATCAATCTCCTCTTGAAGCTTGTCCTTGCCTTTTAGCTTGTGGTCTTGTGGTGGAAGATCATCTTGAGCTTGTTCCACATTGGAAAAAGTAGGATCATACTTCTCCTTTTGAGAAACAAACTTTGGAGTGGGATATTGACCTTCTTCCCATTCAACACCCTCGGCGTTGAACTTTCGCTCAAAACCAACTCCTTGATTCTTCCGGTGCCTTCCTTGCTTGCGAACAATTTCCTCAAAGTTCTTGCTTCCGGCAAGGCTCTTGTAGACACCTTTCTCTATAATCCCTTTCAATAAACTATTTTCTTGCTCAAGTGTAACTTGGCTTGAAACATTGTTAGTGGAATCAAGAGAACTACTAGAAGTAACAACATTAGATTTAGCATGGTTATTGTTACTACTAGATGAAGAATTTTTCTTATGCTTGTCATGCTTAGTTTTAATAGGAGGCAAGAAATTAGACAAGAGAAGTCGTTTGGCAAGATATAAAGAACTCTTCTTTCGAAGATTGTCATTGATAGCTTTTAGAAACTCATGTTCTTGCTCTAGATTGAGCTTCTCGAAGCGTAGCTTCTCATGAGATCTTAGGAGCTCTCTATGATCTTCTTGAGTTGTTTCATGAGCTAACTTAAGAGTGTTTAGTTCTTTAGTTAGACGCTCAATCTCCTTCATAGCATTGTCATTCGACTCTTCTCGACTATAAAGACTACTAGCATGTTCATCATTACTAGGCTCACTAGATTTATTATGTAAGAGCTCATCTTCACCAAGCAAGTCATCCTCATCACTATCAAAGTCAATGAATTCAGGGTGTGATACCTTGGGGCCTTTAGCCATGAAGCATCTTCCAATTCCCTCATTTGGTGAATCAAATAAGTCATAGGAGTTGGAGTTGGAGGACACGAGAGCAAGACCGCAACACCTTCATCTTGACTGTAGTCGGAGTTGGAGTGATAGCTTCTTTCGGAATGATTGTCGAGTCGGGCCGGAGACCCATTCACCTACATGAGCTTGATGTTTTCTTCTTGTGTAGCTCCTTGATGACTTGTCTTTCCTCTCCGAATCCTTGCTTCTCCGAGAGGGTCTTCGTTCATAACGATCATCTCTACTCCTTCTCTCTTTCCGAGGTGACTCTTCTCTTGAGCTTCTTCTTCTTGGAGATTCCTCTCTTCTCTTGTGGGGAGCCGAACACTCATTTGAGTAGTGTCCGGGTCTTCCACAATTGTAGCAGTTTCGATCACGACTAGAAGATCTCTTTTCATCATATGATCTAGACTTTGAGCTTCTTTCTTTGCTTCTACTCTTGTAGAATTTGTTGAAGTTCTTCACCATTAGGCTTATCTCTTCATTGGAAACTAGCTTGTCACTTGAGGTTGTGGGAGCATCACTTGTAGCTTTGTAAGCACCACTTGACTTGTTGTGAAGCTCTTCCTTATCCTTAAGTGTCATCTCATGAGCAACAATTCTTCCAATGACTTCGGTTGGCTTGAGATTCTTGTAGTTTGGCATCATTTGGATCAAAGTGCACACGGTGTCATACTTTCCATCCAAAGCTCGAGAATCTTCTTGATGATGAATCGGTCGGTCATTTCTTCGCTTCCTAAGCCGGCAATCTCATTTGTGATGAGAGCAAGCCTAGAGTACATTTCAGCGACTCCTTCACCTTCCTTCATCTTGAACTTGTCAAGTTGACCTTGAAGAACATCTAGCTTTGATTCCTTCACGGACTCGGTACCTTCGTGCATTTCGACCAAAGTATCCCAAATCTCTTTTGCATTCTCAAGACGCTGATTTTGTTGAACTCCTCGGGACACAAAGCATTGAAGAGAATGTCGCAAGCTTGAGCATTGTTTTGCAACATCCGCAATTCATCCGCTGTAGCTTCATGATCCGGAACTTTTCCTTCCTCGAAGAATTCACCTTGCAAACCAACACAAATAATGCCCCATGCGGCAGGGTTATGTCCAAGAATATGCATTTTCATTTTATGCTTCCAACTAGCAAAATTTGAACCATCAAAGTAAGGACCTCTCTGAAAATTACCCTCACTAGGCGCCATACTCTCCTAGGTTGTGAAACCAAGCTTATGGAGTCAATGCAATGGAAACCAATACAATGGAGACCAAAGCTCGATACCACTTGTAGGATCGAAAGTATGTCTAGAGGGGGGGTGATTAGACTACTTGACAATATAAAAATTCAGCCTTTTGATAAAGACAAGATTTTGGCAGGTTCACAATAATGATCAAGTCAAGTATCACCCTACACATGCAATTCTAGAGTATATGCAGCGGAAAGTAAATTGCACATGTAGTAAAGAGAGGTGGAGAAGAGCAAACGCAATTTGGAGACACGGAGATTTTTTCTCGTGGTTCCGATAGGTGGTCTTGTCGTCAATCCACGTTGATGGAGACTTCAACCCACGGAGGGTAGCGGCTGCGAGAGTCCACGGAGGGCTCCACCCACGAAGGGTCCACGAAGAAGCAACCTTGTCTATGCCATCATGGCATACGCCCACGGAGGACTAGCCTTACTTGGGGTAGATCTTCACAGTAGGCGATCTCCTTGCCCTTACAAACTTCTTGGTTCAACTCCACATCTCGACGGAGGCTCCCAAGCGACACCTAACCAATCTAGGAGGCACCACCCTCCAAAAGGTAATAGATGGTGTTGATGATGATGAACTCCTTGCTCTTGTGCTTCAAATGATAATCTCCCCAACACTCAACTCTCCTCACTGATTTGGCTGTGGTGGAAGAAAGGATTGAGTGGAAAGCAACTTGGGAAGGCTAGAGATCAAGCTTCATATGGTGGGAGTGGAGCTACTTGATCTCAACACAAGGGTAGGTAGTTTTCTTCTCGAAATGTAAGGTAGGAGTGGTAGTTCTTTCGATGGCTCTCTCCACGAATGAAGAGGGGTGGAGGGTATTTATAGCCTCCACACAAAATCCAACCGTTACACACATTTGACCAATCTCGGTCGGACTGAAGTTGACAACTCGGTGAGACCGAAAGTTCAAATCATGTGAGCGTTGGGATTTTCGTGGGACCGAAAATACAATCTCGGTGAGCCCGATTCGTGTAAAGACTAGGGTTTGCCAATCTCGGTGGGACCGACTTCATCATCTCGGTGACACCGATTTGATGTGAAGGTTCTGAAGCTTAGCAACACCAGTTTGGTGAGACCGAGTTGAATTGGAAAATCCGAAATTTCTAGGGTTTGGCTATATGGTGAGGTGGTTCATCTCGGTGTGGTGAGTTTAGGAAATCGGTGGGACCGAGATTACTTATGAGTGTATATGGCGGTGAGAGTTGCTTGATAGTTTAGGAGATATATCACTAAGCTCTTGAGCAACGGATCATTAACATAACCTCATCCCCTTTAATAGTATTGGCTTTCCTATGGACTCAATGTGATCTTAGATCACTAAACCAAAAATGGAGTCTTGAGCCTTTGCCAATGTTTGCCTTAGCATTTTGAGGGGTCCACTTCTTCAGTCCTTGCCATACCCATATCACTGAACTTTCTGAAATGATTCTCAAGAAACTATTAGTTCAATGATATATATGTTGTTATTAATTACCAAAACCACCCGGGGATTAGTTGCACTTTCACATGGAGCATATGAGATGTTCCAGGAGTTGAAGCTAATATTTCAAGCAAACGCCCGGATTGAGAGATATGAAGTCTCCAATAAGTTCTACAGCTGCAAACGCCCGGAGGAGAATAGTTCTGTCAGTGAACATATACTCAAAATGTATGGGTACCACAATCACTTGACTCAACGGGGAGTTAATCTTCCGGTTGATAGTGTCATTCACAGAGTTCTTCAATCACTGCCACCAATCTAAAAAATCTTCATGATGAACCATAATATGCAAGGGATGGATAAGACAATTCCCGAGCTCTTCGCGATGCTAAAGGCTGCAGAGGTAGAAATCAAGAAGGAGCGTCAAGTGTTGATGGTTAACAATACCACTAGTTTCAAGAAAAATGGCAAAGGGAAGAAGGGGAACTTCAAGAAGAACAGCAAGCAAGTTGCTGCTCAAGTGAAGAATGCCAAGTCTAGACCTAGAGACTAAGTGCTTCTACTGCAAAGGGATTGGTCACTGGAAGCGGAACTGCCCCAAGTATTTGGCAGATAAGAAGGATGACAAAGTGAAAGGTATATTTGATATACATGTTATTGATGTGTACCTTACTAATGCTCATAGTAGCGCCTGGGTATTTGATACTGGTTCTGTTGCTCATATTTGCAACTCGAAACATGGGCTACAAATTAAGCGAAGATTGGCTAAGCACGAGGTGACGATGCGCGTGGGAAATGTTTCCAAAGTCGATGTGATCGCCGTCGGCACGCTACCTCTACATCTACCTTCAGGATTAGTCTTAGACCTAAATAATTGTTATTTGGTGCCAGCGTTAAGCATGAATATTATATCTGGATCTTGTTTGATGCGAGACGGTTATTCATTTAAATCAGAGAATAATGGTTGTTCTATTTATATGAGTAATATCTTTTATGGTCATGCACCCTTGATGAGTGGTCTATTTTTGTTGAATCTCGATAGTAGTGACACACATATTCATATTATTGAAGCCAAAAGATATAAGTTTAATAATGATAGTGCAACTTATTTGTGGCACTGCCATTTAGGTCATATTGGTGTAAAGCGCATGAAGAAATTCCATGCTGGTGGGCTTTTGGAATCACTTGATTATGAATCACTAGATGCTTGCGAACCATGCCTCATGGGAAAGATGACTAAAACTCCGTTCTCTGGAACAATGGAGCGAGCAACAGACTTGTTGGAAATAATACGTACTGATGTATGCGGTCCGATGAGTGTTGAGGCTCGCGGCGGGTATAGTTATTTTCTGACCTTCACAGATGATTTAAGCAGATATGGGTATATCTACTTGATGAAACATAAGTATGAAACATTTGAAAAGTTCAAAGAATTTTGGAGTGAAGTGGAAAATCATCGTAACAAGAAAATAAAGTTTCTACGATCTGATCGTGGAGTTGAATATTTGAGTTACAGTTTGGTCTTCATTTGAAACAATGCGGAATAGTTTCGCAACTGACACCACCAGAAACACCACAGCATAACGGTGTGTCCGAACATCGTAACCACACTTTATTAGATATGGTGCGATCTATGATGTCTCTTACTGATTTACCGCTATCGTTTTGGGGTTATGCTTTAGAGACAGCTGCATTCACGTTAAATAGGGCACCATCTAAATCCGTTGAGACGACACCATATGAACTGTAGTTTGGCAAGAAACCAAAGTTGTCATTTCTTAATGTTTGGGTCCGTGAAGCTTATATGAAAAAACTTCAACCTGATAAGCTCGAACCCAAATCGGAGAAATGTGTCTTCATAGGATACCCAAAGGAGACTGTTGGGTACACCTTCTATCACAGATCCGAAGGCAAGATATTCGTTACTAAGAATGGATCTTTTCTAGAGAAGGAGTTTCTCTCGAAAGAAGTGAGTGGGAGGAAAGTAGAACTTCATGAGGTAATTGTACCTGCTCCCTTATTGGAAAGTAGTTCATCACAGAAATTAGTTCCAGTGATTCCTACACCAATTAGTGAGGAAGCTAATGATGATGATCATGAAACTTCTAATCAAGTTACTACCGAACCTCATAGGTCAACTAGAGTAAGATCCGCACCAGAGTGGTACGGTAATCCTGTTCTGGAGGTCATGTTACCTGACCATGATGAACCTACGAACTATGAGGAAGCGATGATGAGCCCAGATTCCGCGAAATGGCTTGAGGCCATGAAATCTGAGATGGGATCCATGTATGAGAACAAAGTGTGGACTTTGGTTGACTTGCCCGATGATCATCAAGCCATAGAGAATAAATGGATCTTCAAGAAAAAGACTGGCGTTGACGATAATGTTATTGTCTACAAAGCTCGATTTATTGCGAAAGGTTTTTCGACAAGTTCAAGGAGTTGACTACGATGAGACCTTCTCACCCGTAGCGATGCTTAAGCCTGTCCGAATCATGTTAGCATTTGCCGCATTTTATGATTATGAAATTTGGCAAATGGATGTCAAAATTGCATTCCTTAATGGATATCTTAAAGAAGAGTTGTATATGATGCAACCAGGAGGTTTTTTCGATCCAAAAGGTGCTAACAAAGTGTGCAAGCTCCAGCGATCCATTTATGGACTGGTGCAAGCATCTCTAAGTTGGAATATATGCTTTGATAGTGTGATCAAAGCATATGGTTTTATACAGACTTTTGGAGAAGGCTGTATTTACAAGAAAGTGAGTGGGAGATCTGTAGCATTTCTGATATTATATGTGGATGACATATTGTTGATAGGAAATGATACTGAATTTCTGGATAACATAAAAGGATACTTGAATAAGAAATTTTCAATGAAAGATCTCGATGATGCTGCTTATATATTGGGCATCAAGATCTATAGATATAGATCAAGACGCTTAATTGGACTTTCACAAAGCACATACCTTGATAAGGTTTTGAAGAAGTTCAAAATGGATCAAACAAAGAAAGGGTTCTTGCCTGTGTTACAAGGACTGAAGTTGAGTCAGAGTCAATGCCCGACCACTACAGAAGATAGAGAGAAAATGAAAGTCATTCTCTATGTCTCAGCCATAGGTTCTATCATGTATGCAATGCTGTGTACCAGACCTGATGTGTGCCTTGCTATTAGTTTAGCAGGGAGGTACCAAAGTAATCCAGGAGCGGATCATTGGCCAGTGGTCAATAACATCCTAAAATACCTGAAAAGGACTAAGGATATGTTTCTCATTTATGGAGGTGACAAAGAGCTCGTCGTAAATGGTTATGTCGATGCAAGCTTTGACACTGATCCGGATGACTCCAAGTCACAAACCGGATACGTATTTATATTGAATGGTGGAGCTTTCTATTGGTGCAGTTCTAAATAGAGCACCGTGGCGGGATCTACGTGTGAAGTGGAGTACATAGCTATTTCGGAAGCAGCAAATGAAGGAGTCTGGTTGAAGGAGTTCATATCCGATCTAGGTGTCATACCTAGTGCATCATGTCCAATAAAAATCTTTTGTGACAATACTGGTGCAATTGCCTTGGCAAACGAATTCAGATTTCACAAGAGAACCAAGCACATCAAGAGACGCTTCAATTCCATCCGCGATAAAGTCAAGGAGGGAGACATAGAGATTTGCAAGATACATACAGATCTGAATGTTGCAGACCCGTTGACTAAGCCTCTCTCACGAGCAAAACATGATCAGCACCAAGACTCCATGGGTCTTAGAATCATCACTATGTAATCTAGATTATTGGCTCTAGTGCAAGTGGGAGACTGAAGGAAATATGCCCTAGAGGCAATAATAAAGTTGTTATTTATATTTCCTTATATCATGATAAATGTTTATTATTCATGCTAGAATTTTATTAACTGGAAACTTAGTACATCTGTGAATACATAGACAAACAGAGTGTCCCTAGTATGCCTCTACTTGACTAGCTCATTAATCAAAGATGGTTAAGTCTCCTAGCCATAGACATGTGTTGTCATTTGATGAACGGGATCACATCATTAGAGATTGATGTGATGGACAATACCCATCCGTTAGCTTAGCACTATGATCGTTTAGTTTATTGCTATTGCTTTCTTCATGACTTATACATGTTCCTATGACTATGAGATTATGCAACTCCCGAATACCGGAGGAACACTTAGTGTGCTATCAAACATCACAACGTAATTGGGTGATAATAAAGATGATCTATAGGTGTCTCCGATGGTGTTTGTTGAGTTGGCATAGATCGAGATTAGTATTTGTCGCTCCGAGTATCGGAGAGGTACCTCTGGGCCCTCTCAGTAATGCTCATCACTATAAGCCTTGCAAGCAATGTGACTAATGAGTTAGTTGCGGGATGATGCATTAAAAAACTAAAGAGACTTGCTGGTAACGAGATTGAACTAGGTATGATGAAACCGATGATCGAATCTCAGGCAAGTAACATACCGATGACAAAGGGAACAATGTATGTTGTTATGCGGTTTGACCGATAAATATCTTCGTATAATATGTAGGAGCCAATATGAGCATCCAGGTTCCGCTATTGGTTATTGACCGGAGATGTGTCTCGGTCATGTCTACATAGTTCTCGAACCCGTAGGGTCCGCACGCTTAACTTTCGATGATGATTTGTATTATGAGTTTATGTGATTTGATGACCGAAGGTTGTCCAGAGTCCCGGATGAGATCACGAACATGACGAGGAGTCTCGAAATGGTCGAGACATAAATGTTGATATATTGGACCATGTTATTCGGACACCGGAAGTGTTCCGGAGAGTTTCGGGTAAAATCAGACTGCCGGAGGGGTTACCGGAAATCCCCGGGGGAACTAATGGGCCACCATGGGCCCTATTAGAAAGAGAGGAGGGCAGCCAGGGCAGGCCGTGTCGTGGAATTGTCACGTTAGATGTCCTCGTGAAAGGACTTAGTTGTGGAGCCATCGCAACTAGGAAGCTTGAAGGGGTTAAATCGGGACGAAGGACACGAGAGGGTTTATACTAGTTTGGCCCCTTACGGTGAAGGTAAGGCCTACGTCTAGTTGGGTTGGTATTGATGTTTCGATGACCAGGGAGCGAGATACGCTATGCTCGGCTCTCGATGAGTTGTTTCTTGCCCTAAACCGCCCACAGGTCGTCCCCTTATATACATGGGTTGACGCCCTGTGGCCTACAGTCCCGGCCGGCTCATAAACAGTGTCCGGCTCGGTGACTAGTTAAATCTACCTTATGATACAAGTCATGTCATCATGGCGGTTTACTACAACGGGCCTTAAGTCGCCTGTGGGCCTTAAGCCCTTTGTTGAATCGCCATCTTCATGCTTGGTCTTGGGCTTCCCTCTGATGAGTCTTATTTGTGTAACCCGGCCCCTCCTGGGCGGCTTACACAAATAGTTATATCCCCAACATTAGGCCCCAGATTGATTTGACCTCGTTCATGTCAATCTTAAAAATATATTTAAAGAATTAAATCTTCAGTCTTCTGATCATACAGAGGGTTTTCGTTAACCCGCCATGACGTCATTGTCACGCCCAAGATGCGGCCCTATCCTAAAGGAACTCGAAGGTCCCACCAAGGATAGAAGCGCATCTTGAAGACGCTTTTGCAAGGTGGATATCATTACATCAACATTACATAATAGATGGGGATACATACATCAGGCATACAATGCCACACGAATACATCAATACATCATACATAAGAGCATCATCCGACTACGGATGAAACACAAACAGAAACTCAAACGACATCCACCCTGCTAGCCTAAGCTGCCGACCTGGAACCTATCCCCTGATCGAAGAACAAGTAGAAGAGGAACTCCAAAACAAGCAAGCATCGCTCTCGCGTCATGATCATCGCATAACCTGTACCTGCAACTGTTGTTGTAGTAATCTGTGAACCACGAGGACTCAGCAATCCCATTACCATGGGTATCAAGACTAGCAAAGCTTAATGGGAAAGGAAGGGGTAAAGTGGTGAGGTTGCAGCAGCGACTAAGCATATATGGTGGCTAACATACACAAATAATAGCGAGAAGAGAAGCAAAGGAATGGTCGTTGAGGGAGTCCCGGACTAGGGGGTGTCCGGATAGCCGAACTATCATCATCGGCCGGACTCCAAGACTATGAAGGTACAAGATTGAAGACTTCGTCCCGTGTCCGGATGGGACTTTCCTTGGCGTGGAAGGCAAGCTTGGCGATACGGATATGTAGATCTCCTACCATTGTAACCGACTCTGTGTAACCCTAGCCCTCTCCGGTGTCTATATAAACCGGAGGGTATTAGTCCATAGGAAATAACAACAACAATCATACCATAGGCTAGCTTCTAGGGTTTAGCCTCCTTGATCTCGTGGTAGATCCACTCTTGTACTACCCATATCATCAATATCAATCAAGCAGGAGTAGGGTTTTACCTCCATCGAGAGGGCCCGAACCTGGGTAAAAAAATCGTGTCCCTTGTCTCCTGTTACCATCCGCCTAGACGCACAGTTCAGGACCCCCTACCCGAGATCCGCCGGTTTTGACACCGACATTGGTGCTTTCATTGAGAGTTCCTATGTGCCGTCGCATATAGGCCCGATGGCTCCTTCGATCATCAACAACGACGCGGTCCTGGGTGAGACTCTTCTCCCCAGACAGATCTTCGTATTCGGCGGCTTTGCACTGCGGGCCAATTCGCTTGGCCATCTGGAGCAGATCGAAAGGTATGCCCCTGGCCGTCAGGTCAGATTTGGAAGTCTGAACTTCACGGCGGACATCCGCGGAGACTTGATCTTCGATGGATTCGAGCCACAGCCGAGCGCGCTGCACTGTCACGATGGGCATGACTTAGCTCTGCTGCGGACAGCGCCACGGAGGCGCTGCGAGTCGCTCCGACCCTTAATTCGGAGCCGGCTGCGCAGATCGAGGACAGCTGGCTAGACACCGCCTCGGGGGCTGCAACCTCTACGGCGATGGAGCCGGATACTGACCTTGTCCCTTGTGAAGCTCGTGACTCCGAGGTGACGGACTCCTCGCCGGACTCCGAACCTCCCGCGCTCCTTCCCATCGAATCCGATTGGGGGCCGATCATGGAGTTTACCGCTGCGGACATCTTTCAACACTCACCTTTCGGCGACATCCTGAATTCGCTAAAGTATCTCTCGTTATCAGGAGAGTCCTGGCTGGACTGCGGTCAGGACGGTTGGGATGCGGACGACGAAGAAATTCAAAGCCCACCCACCACCCACTTAGTAGCCACTTTCGACGATCTAACCGACATGCTAGACTTCGACTCCGAAGACATCGATGGTATGGACGACGATGCCGGAGACGACCAAGAACCAGCGCCTACTAGGCACTCGAAAGCCACCTCAACCCATGACGTATACATGGTGGATACACCAAAAGGAAACGATAACGAGGAACAACGAGACGCGGCAAAGGATAATTCCCCCGAAAACAACCAAAACGGCGACGCAAGCGCCGCCCGAAGTCCCGCCTCGATAACAACAGCACCCATACTGACCCAGCCGTAGAGCAGGGCGAACCAGTGGACGATGAACATGCCACCAACCAACCATCCGAACAGGATGAATTGGATGATCTCACGCCGGACACATCACCAGAGCATAAGAACCTTCACAAAAGGCTCGTCGCCACTGCAAGAAGTTTGAAGAAGCAAAAGCGGAAGCTCAAAACAGCAGAAGACGTACTCAAAATGAGATGGAGCAAAGTACTCAAGACCGCAGATAAATACGGTGATAGTCACCAAGCAAAGAGCTACCCGAAGCGCAAGCTGTTGCCCGAATTTGACGAGGAGGCCATAGAGCCCCCACAGTCAAAAAACAAAGAGGCCGCCTGGCCGGATAGACGACCAGATGACAGGCTAAGAGCGGCAAGCGGCGCCGCACACAAGCCGGCACACGATCCACATAAGGATCCTCGCAAAAAGGATGGCCCGGTCAGGTCCATCTATGGGCCAAAAAAGAAGGCTCCAGGAAGAAACACAACACGCCGAGTGTTTGAAGATAACGGCACACCTAAATGCAGGGCGCTGCACACCCACTGTGTTTCACCGATGAGGTACTGGATCATGAATTTCCAGCGGGATTCGAACCCGTAAACATAGAGGCATATGCCGGAACAACAGACCCCGGAGTCTGGATTGAGGATTATATCCTACACATACATATGGCTAGAGGAGATGATCTCCATGCCATAAAATACCTACCCCTCAAGCTCAAAGGGCCAGCTCGGCATTGGCTCAAAAGCCTCCCAGAAAATACCATTGGAAGTTGGGAAGAGCTCGAGGATGCGTTTCGAGCAAATTTTCAGGGGACTTATGTCCGCCCTCCGGATCTGAGCGATTTAAGTCACATAACTCAACCTTGGGAGAGTCGACGCATAAATTCTAGAACAGGTTCCTCACCAAAAAGAACCAAATAGTCGACTGCCCGGACGCCGAAGTCTTAGCAGCCTTTAAACATAACGTCCGAGACGAATGGCTCGCCAGACACCTCGGCCAGGAAAAACCAAGAACATGGCCGCACTAACAAGCCTCATGACCCACTTTTGCGCGGGGGAAGATAGCTGGCTGGCAAGATGCAGCACCAGCGACCCAAGTACGTCTGAGGTCAGGGATGGAAATGGGAAATCACGACGCAGAAAAGATCAGTGCCGGAATAAGGAAAATGGCCAAAATAGCACGGCGGTCAACGCCGGGTTCAAAAGCTCTCGGTCGAATAACAAAACACTGCCCCTTAAGGACAACAGTGACGAGCTATCCAACCTAAACAAAACCTTGGACAGGATATGTCAAATCCACAATACCCCCGGGAAGCCTGCAAACCATACCCATAGAGATTGTTGGGTTTTCAAGCAGTCCGGCTGACTTAACGCCGAACATAAGGGGCTCGACACACCAAGCGAAGACGATGACGAACCCCACAAGCAGCACGCCGGAAAACAGAAGACTTCCCACTAGAAGTCAAAACAGTGAACTCACTTCATGTGATAACAGGGAAAAATAGTGCGGCACCTGCTAAAGACGCGCGCCGCCTGATCCACCCAGTGAGTCGAAATTGGATGTCAAAAGCAATTACTTTCGACCATCAGGATTACTCCAGAAGTATTCGAAACGCAGGATGGACTGCTTTGATATTGGATCCTATAATCGACGGACTACAATTTAAACAAGTCCTAATGGATGGCGGCGATGATATATACCGCTATACCGGGACACCATCCAGAATGGGGATAGACCCTACCAAAATTAGCCATAGCGGCACTTCCTTTAAAAGAGCGACGCTTGAGCCCTTGTGCCAATAATGCGGGCTCCTTAATACTAGAAGTTGTGTTCGGTTCATCCAACAACTTCCGTTAAAAGCTAATCTTCCATATCGCCCCATTTAAAAGTAGCCATCAAGCACTATTGGGATTGAAGCTTCGCCCGCTTTAACGCAATACCGCATTACGCGTCTCTTACACTTAAAATGCCCGGTCCACGCGGCATCATCTCCTTAAAGGGTAACTTAGAGTGTTCCTCGACCACGGAAAAACGTGAGTTTGCCTAGACAGCCACAAACTAATCCGGCCTGGCTGATCGAAGCCCCTAAAAAAGGTCATTTAGACCCCGAACACAGTTAGGCGAGTCTGGCATAAACAAACAAGGGGCTTCCCAGCCGCATACCCCTTTACAAGGGGTTGCAAAAACAAAGAATGAGAGCCAATAAAGCTCAATTTTATTCATTTTTTTAAAATCATACTCTTTTACATGAATTTTTCGCATGATATTTTTTCAAACTAAGTTCTTCTCTTTTACAGATGAACAACGTGCTACACCCGTCCAGGATCTGACTACTTGAGAGACACAGCGCAGACGTGTGGCGGGACCCTTTACAAGGATTGTTTTGATTAAGACCTGCGTAGCGTTTTTCTGTCTCTTGTTGCTATACATCCCCGGTTTCTTACCATAACCAAGGAGGAGGCTGGCGTTTTGGCATCGGCAGCGTCGGAAGATTTCAGCGTGCACGGACACTAGGGGCTTAGGGCATTGTTACGCTGTTATCATAAAGACCGAATACCTCGAGGAGTGTTCGCGTCTCGAGATTAGGCCTTATATGCATCAGCTCGAATCATGTCTTTGGTCAAATGTTGGGTTTGCCCGGCTCACGTGTTTTGCTGCCTTCGTTTAGTATCATCGGCTAACGGCACCGGAGAACTCTGCGATTGTGCCCCAGCGGCCGGGCGAGCACCTCGGTCGAAAGCAGCGACTATCATGATATAGCGAAGACTGGTCAACCACTCGATCTACTCTGGAATGTTTAGAATTCCTCTGCTTTGGCAATGCCGCTTCGGTCGAGCACACACGCGCCCGAGTTCGGAGAGCGCGGTGCCTCTAGGGGCTATATAGTAGCCCCACCATCGAGCTCCTATGGCTAAGTGAAAGTGATAAAGCATTATAGTCCGGTTGCCTAGTTTGCTATGCTATCACCTCCTTCAGAGGACCAAGACGTTGGATTAAGTGTGAAAATGCGGTGTTTTGCAAACACCCCCGCACCATGTGAGTGGGGGCTGAAGCCGAAGACTGCCATCTTTCAGGTTATATATACATATACATTAACGGCCGCACAGGAGGAATTCCAATACTCGAACGCACAAGTATAAAAAGCCCTTATATTATAAATATGGTTTTACAAATCATACATATCATTCGAACATAACATTTTTCGAGCACTGCGACTCTACTAAACGAGCGCCCCACAAGACTTCCTCAAAATAGTGCTCGGCGGGTAATCGGCTTCTATCCAAATCCCGGGATGCAACGTTGGTGGCATCCATCTCTGCCCAGTATGTTTTGACACGGGCGAGAGCCATCCGTGCACCCTCTATGCATGCCGACCGCTTCATCGCCTTGATATGCGGCACCGCATCAAGGAATTGCTGCACTAAACCAAAATAACTCTTTGGCTTGGGCCTTTCCGGCCACAAATGCGCCACGACGTCCTTCATGGAAAGTCCGGACAGCCTATTCAGCTCAGCCCACTCAGCCAACCGATCGGTTAACGGAAGGGGACGCTCCGGACTATGGAATTGAGACCAAAAAAGCTCTTCCATCTCGTGATCCTTTGAAGGCGGAAGTGCAGCTGCGTCCGCCCTTTTCGCCGCCAAATCCAGATAAGGATCCTCTGCACCCCACAGCTGGCCCAACTTAGCATACTTCTGATCCGTGAACTTCCTGCGCAGCAGAAAGGGCTTTCCAGCCGCATTGTCTCCGGCGTGACGCAGCTCCTCCTTTATAGCCCTCATTGCAGAACGGGCATCCTTGGCTTCGGCGATGGCCTTCTTCAAGTCCTCTTGCCCCGCTAGGCGTTCTCTTTCAAGAACCTCATAGCGGTTGGTAGCATCCTTCAGCTTCACGGCCATTCCGGCCATCTCCTCCCTGCTTCAGCAGTGAGCAGCCTTTTCGGCTTTTAGCTCTTCGGCTGCCTTCGAGGCAGCCGCATCACTCCTTCTGGCTTGCTCCTTGGCTCGAGAAAGCTCTGCCCGAAGGCCCTCCATAGCAGCGGCGCCATCTGCATCAAGCATACATGTTGTAAGGCGTAAGCATCAGCTCCCTTACCAGGTGACCGCGGAGAAACCACCCACCTTGCGACTCGTCAAGTCGCTTATGGACAAGCGCAATGTCCGCATCCGCAACGTCTAGTTGCTGCTTCAGTTCGGCAACTCTGTCAGTCCGGCTGGCCACCGAACGCTCCGCCCCCTGAATAGGAACGGCAACACCTTAACACTGAGATTATGATCCTCGGCACGCCGTCGCTTCTGACAACGTACCAAGTCTCAGGGGCTACTATCTATACAGGGCGCACTTTATGTGCAAAACTGTCAAAAGGTATGTCATTTTTACGTACCTCAAACCCCGCCAGTAAACTTCTGACGGCCTCATGCAACCCGCTCTCAGCGGATGAAATCCTTTCAATCACCATACTCATTAAAGTACGGTGATCTTCTGAGATAGACGCCCTCTCGAGCAGATCCTTCAGCTCCTCCGGCCGTACACCAGTTGGTGCCGAACTCTCCGGCCCTGCCGGACTCGGGAAAACCCTTCGCGACGACACCTCAGGGTCGTCCGCCTCGCCTGACGGTGCGGCAGATGGAGGCGTTTCGCTCTCCATCATCTCCGGACGAAGATCCCCCGAAGATGAGCTCTGCTGAGAAGGGCTGAGATCCGAGCTACAAGGTAAGAACTCCGGTTATCCTCAGAAATAAAAACAGGGATGTCCCTTATTACAAAGCTTCCTTTTCTACTTACGGCTCGCTGGAGGGCTGATTCCCTTGGGGAAATAGTGCGACCGGGGCTTCTCCTGGCGTAGGACCCTTCGATGAAGATTTCTTCCCCCGCTTTGAGGCCTTGACCTCCGGATCTTCAGAAGCGGTCCTCTTCTCCCCCTGGAGGGAGGGGTTCTCGATCCCCCCTTCTTTAAGAGCCTCCTTAGCAGAGGCACTCATTTTCCTGTTTTCCCCTTCGCACTCATCTGAAGGCGCAACCTCCAGCATCTTGACTAACACCGGATCCGGCGTGGTCTCAGGGAGGGGGGCCCAACACCGTATCAGTTTTGCTTGCGCTATCCACTCCTGTCCAAGGGATAGCTGGTTAAAAGCGAAATCTATGATAAATAAATGGACGATATGTCCGGACACAGGGCTACTTACTTGATTATTCGGGCGATTGCAGCTTAAGCCAGCGTCCTCGGTCAATTCCGGACACACCTCTTGTGATCCGAAGAACAGTTTGTATATCTCCACGGGTGTCGTACCCATGAAGTGTTGGAGAGCTCGTGGTCCCTCCGGATTGAATTCCCACAGGCGAAGGGGGTGACGTTTGCAGGGCAGAAGACGCCGAATCAGCCTGCGTCACTACGACCAGATTGATCTCCCTCTCTTGGAGGTCTCGAATCCGGCCCTGCAATAGGGGTACGTCCTTGGACGGCCCCCAGTCAAGCCCTTTGTTGACCCATGACGTCAGCCGTTGTGGAGGGCCCGAGCGAAAGATGGGCGGCGGCCTTTGTCTGCTGCCCCTGGGAGCGGTGATGTAGAACCACTCCTGTTGCCACAAGCCGAGCTCCTCCTAAAAAGAGCCCTCGGGCCATGGGGCATCATCCCTCTTGCTTATAACCGCCCTGCCTCACTCTGCCTGACGCCCCTCAATCATCTTCGACTCCACGTTGAAGGTTTTGAGCCACAAACCGAAGTGAGGGGTAGTGCAGAGAAAGGCTTCGCAGACGACAATAAATGATGAGATGTGGAGGATGGACTCCGGAGCCAAGTCATGGAATTCCAACCCATAGTAAAACATGAGCCCCCTCACGAAGGGATCCATCGGGAAGCCTAAACCCTGATGGAGGTGAGACACGAACACGACACTCTCGCCAGGCTCGGAAGTAGGAATGACTTGCCCTTGGGCAGGCAACCTATGTGAAATATCGTAGGTTAAGTACCTGGCTTCTCTCAGCTTTAGCACGTCCTCTTCCGTGATGGAGGAGGGCATCCACCAGCCCTGTAGGTCGGAACCGGACATTGTCAAAGGTCCGAAGTGCCCGAATCTGGAGGCCTGGGTGTTGGAACTCGGGGTGAGGGGCAGATTCGATTGAGGATTGAAGAAAAGGAACGGGCCTTGGTCTCATTAGAAAGAGGGAGAATACCAAGAGCCGTCCCCGTGACCGTTTGGAACTCGCCTTCGATGGAGGGGGCGTGGCGACGGGCGCGGTTGGGTTACCCACATTCGTATTGATGGGAATCCCGGAATAAGGGAAACACGATCTCTGCTTCGACAAGACGTGCCAAGGAAACCGCCGCTAAACGCTACTGAGGTGGTACAATCAAAGCGATTCGAGTAAAAGCTTGGTTGTGGTGTGGCGTCACGCCACAAAATCGTCGGCAGATTGAACTTGTGTAAATATTATTCTCTCTACGGTGGTATGTGGAATTTATTTTGCGAGCGGACACTATCTGGTGTTCACAATCTTCTATAAATTATTCGGAGGAGGAACCCGCCTTGCAATGCCGAAGACAATATGCGCGCCGGACCCGTCGTCATTGAAGCCTGGTTCAGGGGCTACTGAGGGAGTCCCGGACTAGGGGGTGTCCGGATAGCCGAACTATCATCATCGGCCGGACTCCAAGACTATGAAGATACAAGATTGAAGACTTCGTCCCGTGTCCGGATGGGACTTTCCTTGGCGTGGAAGGCAAGCTTGGCGATATGGATATGTAGATCTCCTACCATTGTAACCGACTCTGTGTAACCCTAGCCCTCTCCGGTGTCTATATAAACCAGAGGATTTTAGTCCATAGGACATAACAACAACAATCATACCATAGGCTAGCTTCTAGGGTTTAGCCTCCTTGATCTCGTGGTAGATCCACTCTTGTACTACCCATATCATCAATATCAATCAAGCAGGAGTAGGGTTTTACCTCCATCAAGAGGGCCCGAACCTAGGTAAAAACATCGTGTCCCTTGTCTCCTGTTACCATCTGCCTAGACGCACAGTTCGGGACCCCCTACCCGAGATCCGCCGGTTTTGACACCGACAGTCGTCAACTAGCAATGATCAAGAGGTGATCCTGAACACCTACTTACGTCAAACATAACCCAAAGACCGTGTTCACTTCCCGGACTCCGCCAAAAAGAGACCATCACGGCTACACACGCGGTTGATGCATTTTAATTCGGATCTGGTGTCAAGTTATCTACAACCGGACATTAACAAATTCCCATCTGCCACATAACCGCGGGCACGGCTCTCGAAAGTTTATACCCTGCAGGGGTGTCCCAACTTAGCCCATGATATGCTCTCGCGATCAACGAAGGATATTCCTTCTCCCAGGAAGACCCGATCAGTCTCGGAATCCCGGTTTACAAGACATTTCGAGAACGGTAAAACAAGACCAGCAAAGCTGCCCGGATGTGTCGACAAATCCTGATAGGAGCTACACATATCTCGTTCTCAGGGCACACCGGATGAGCCAGACGTCGGGTTGGCATAGACCCTGGTTTCCCAGGGGGCGGCGGACATCGCTCGGTTTGGACCAGCACTTAGAGAAGCACTGGCCCGGGGGGGCTAAAATAAAGATGACCCTCGGGTTAATTACTCCCAAGGGAAAGGTAGGTGGTGGTGAGGCAAATGGTAAAACCAAGGTTGGGCCTTGGTGGAGGAGTTTTATTCAAAGCGAACTGTCAAGGGGGTCCCATAAATTGCCCAACCGCGTTAGGAACGCAAAATCCGGGAACATAACACCGGTATGACGGAAACTAGGGCGGCAAGAGTGGAACAAAACACCAGGCATAAGGCCGAGCCTTCCACCCTTTACCAAATATATAGATGCATTAATAATATAAGAGATATTGTGATATCCCAACATAATCCTGTCCACCATGGGGCAATCTTCAACTTCACCTGCAACTAACAACGTTGTAAGAGGGGCTGAGCAAAAGCGGTAACATAGCCAAGCAACAGTTTGCTAGGAAGGGTGAAAATGTTAGAGGCTAACATGGCACTTTGGGAGGCTTGAAGAGCATGCGATAGGTAGCGCAACAAAGCGATAGAATGAAGCAACTAACATAGCAATGATAGTAGTGAGATCCAGGGTAGTGGTCATCTTGCCTGAAATCCCACAAGGAAGAAGAATGAGTCCATGAAGAAGATGAAGCCACGAAGACGAACCAAGCGTAGACGAACGAATCCTCACGATCGCAACGAAACATGAAGTGTCGAAAAGAAGCACACAACATGGTAAACACACCACACATAGACAAGACATGATGCACAACAAGCATGATGCATGGCAAAGCTACATGGAGCTACTCGTGGTAAGAGATGATGCAAACAAGAACCACACATCAAGGCAAGTTTAAATGAGGCCGGAAACAACATATAACAATTCCGGTAAGTCCTCATATGCAAATTTAGGAATTGGTACAGAACTGAATAAACCTTATGTTGGAGTTGTTAAACAGCAAGTTAAGATGCACCAAGATGATCTACACAAGATTCTAGTCAAGTTACATATAAAGTTCATTTGATTCGGAGCTACGGCCTAGAAGATATGAGCGAAACAAGTTAAACATGGCATTGATGCTAAATGCATCCAAACATCAAGCAAACACCTCAAAACAATGATCCAACATGATAATATGAAACTACATGCAAAATCAAGCAAGTTTCATATAGAGCACACTCAAAACGGAGCAACGGTTCAACACATACACTCTATACAAGTTCAAAGGGCAAGCTGTTCAAAACAGCAACTAGGCATATAGCAAACATCAAAACAACAAGCTACAGCATCCCAATGAGAAAAAAAGGCATGGGCATGAAGTACAGGTAAAGCACGACAAAACATGAACACTGAGCTATCTCCAGAAATCACTAGATCATGCTCAAAAAGACATGGCAAGATTGCAAATAATAACAGTTTCAGACATTGGCAGAAATAACATCAGGTTGTAATGTTTAGAGCTATCAAACAACATGTTACAGGAACTTATCATGGCAAACAAAGGCAAGGCATGAATTTACTAATCTCATATAACAAAAGTCCCTTACTGACCATGAGCCAAAAAGGCATAGAAGATATGATGGCACCCATGTAAACATGGCAAATGATATGGACAGATTCATACATGGCAGGAACAACAATAAGTAGGCATGTTGGTGAGCTTGAACCACTCACCACAGAGCAATACATGGCTTGGCAAGGCAACCAACAGTAATAATACATGTTTATGAAGCTAAGCATGGCAAGAGCAAGTTCATAGGGTGCATGGATCACTAGCAACACACATGGCAAAACTGAAATTAAAGTTAATCAGGCTGACAGCAACATTATTAGCAAGTTGAGAGCAAGATTACAACAGGTTACAGAAGGCTATAAATGCAACCAGGGGCAGGAATGGATAGAGCATGACATGTATAACAAATCATACTTAGTGAACATCTCCAGATTATGCATAGAATGACTTGTAGAAACAGGTTAACATAGCATCAGGATATAGCAGATACAGACAAGCAAAACAGCAACAGCAAGTACACTACTTAACAAGCTTGATGCACTCACCACAAGACCCACAAAAAAACATGGATGGCACCACTGTGAAGATGGCATGACATATCTCAAAACACAAGTAGACATCAACCTCATATGATGCACACATGAAACATGGCAAAATGACAAATGAGCATGTTCTGTTAACAGACAGCAGATAACATTATATAACACTCTTGTAACGATGATTCGGGCATCAAGATGAGCTCAAATGAACATGATGCAATGGAATGAAATGAAGTAATCGTCGAGCCGAACAATTTGACAAATTACACGCACGAAATGGAGCAGTATGCAGCAAGTTATGATGCGTTGAACATGGCAACATTATGCAAAAACTCAGGGACTTGGGAATCTCGGGGTCAACCTCAAATTCGCACGGGGATCGAGGACGGATGGAGCTGGGTCGCCGGAGGACGGGGCGGCGCCGGAGGACGGCGAGGGAGGGTCGCCGGTGGGTCGGGGCGGCGGATCCGGCGGCGCCGCCCGGATCCGCCATGGCGCGGCTGGGACGGGCCGAGGCGCTGGCCGGGAGGAGCTCAGCTCGGCGAACTCCACGGGAGCGAGGCGATGTGGGGCGGGCGGCAGAGTTCGGAGCCGGCGGGTCGGGCTGTGGAGGCGAGGCCCAGCGGCGAGGCGCTGGGTCGCAGCGCTGCCCGGCTGGATCTCTGTGGCGACAGCGGAGGGAGGCGCCGGAGGTCGTGGGGTCGCCGCGCGGGCTGCCGGAGATGGCGGGCGGCGGCGACACCGGCCTTGAGGGCGGCGGGGCGGCGGGCGGCGGGCGGGCGGGCAGCGGCGGCGGGCGCAGGCTGCGGGGGCAGCGACGGCCGCGGGTGGGCGGCGGGAGGTGGCGGCGGGCGCCATGTGGCGGCGGGCGCCACGTGGCGGCCTCCGATTGGCGCGGGGAGCGGCGGCGGACACGTCCGGACGGGGTTGGACATGTCCGGCGCGGCGCGGAGGGGAAAATCTAGGGTTTGGGGTGTTGGACTGCGAAAATTTCGGGGAGGGGCACATATTTATAGGTAGGGGGAGCTAGGAGAGTCCAAATGAGGAGCGGTTTTCGGCCACGCGATCGTGATCGAACGGCGGAGAGCATGGAGGGGGTTAGGATGAGTTGTTGGGCCACTTTGGAGGGGTGTTGGGCTGCAAACAAAAGAGGCTTTTGCGGTTACCCGGTTAACCGTTGGAGTATCAAAGGGACTCCAAATGGCACGAAACTTGACAGGCGTTCTACCGGTACTATACCAAGGCCGCTTGGCAAACATCGGTCCATTCCAAGAACGTTTAACACCCGCACATGAAAAGAGACAAGAAGGGAACGCCGGAGGACATAGGAGTGCCGGATTGCAAAACGGACAACGGGGAAAATGCTTGGATGCATGAGACGAACACGTATGCAAAATGAGATGCACATGATGACATGATAAAATGCAACACGGAAGCAAATGACAAGGCAACTACGGCGAATAACTGGCAGACACCTGGCGCATCGAATCCGGGGCATTACTACTCTCCTCCACTAACAAGAGATCTCGTCCCGAGATCTTAGGACTGAGACGGAAAGGAAAAGGGGATGAGGTGAAACAAGAACTCAAGAGAAGAAGCAAAGAATCGAGAGCACTCAAGAAGAAGACATGAACGACGAGAATGACGAGAATCGAAAGCTCACGGAAACACAATAGACTCCGAAAGCACTCCGGTTAGAACGAGATGAGAAACGAATAAGACTGAAAAGGATTTAGACAGCACTCCAGCTGAAAATGGAATGATTAGAACATGAACTTGAGAGGATGGAATTATACTTGATGAAGCCATGACACAAAGCCTCCGGAAAGAATTGAAAGAATGGAATGAAAAGAACTTAGAAGGAAGGATTGAACGGAGTTGTTGAGAAAATCAACAACGAAAGAATAAGCTTGTTGTGGTCTTATAGGTAACGTCTCAAGATCATAAGGTATTAACCGGCCACAAACGGAAATGATCGGATAGCTTAGAAGAACGAAGAAATGCAAAGCTCCACTTCAAAAAAAATCGGAGAATTAATTACACTTCAAGACGCGAGAAGAAAAGATAACTGAATTACACCAACAAGAATCTTGATGAACACTTGAAGAATGAATTGAATCATGAAAACCACCATGAAGAACTCCGGTAACAAAAGATGATGAGATAGGAATGAAGGATGAAAGAATAAGATGAGCCTTATGACGATTTAGATGGAGGTTCCGACGAAATGGCCGAGGAAATTGAACTCCGGAAAAGAAAAGATGAAAACACTTGGAACTAGAATTTATTCATCAAGAACAAACTCTGAAGGAAGGGATTACTCACTTGGATGAAATAAGAATAAGATTTATTGTATGCTTATCCTTCATCAAATTAAATTGATGACAAGCAATGGATTTTTGCATACTAATTATTCTTCTTGAAAAGGATTAAGGGGAATATAGCACAAAACTTGAGAAAGTCTTCAAGAACCACCGGTAGGATTTGAAAGAACGAAAGGATTAAAATGATAATCAAGGAAAAAGAATCTTGAACGAACCACCGTAAGAATTTGGAAATGACTGATGAAAGAGAATGAATCACCGGGAAGAATTAGAAGAACCAATAAGCTAGAGGGGATTTAGATGCAAAAGAACAAAGAGATCATGAGCTGATTAAAGAACACTCGAACGAAGCACCGGGATAATTGGATAACGGTAGCTGAAATGTGAGGACGAAGAACTCTTCTCGAATGACGGCCTCCGGTGAAAAGAAATGGAAAAACAACTTCTGACAAACTCCGGATGGGTAAGAAAATAATATCTGACAAAAGGAATAATTCGAGACGGTAACATGAAACTAGAACCGCGAGTCTTCGAGAGAGCAGACAAGATTTAGAGGAAAAAATCTTCTTCGATCTTCAAACGTTGAGAAGGACGACGAGAAACACCACCAAAATTACTGAGATACTCTGGGAGGATGAAAAAAAATAGGAAGGGTTGAACCAAAGATGAAAAGAATTTGAAAGAGATCTTGGAGAAGGCATGTGACTGATGGGATCCATTCTTACGTCACAAATGAAAAGAATTGCAAAAAACTCCGGGGGAATTAGAAGAGTCAGGTAAGATCCTGGGAAAAGACCTGTGGGTTAGGGCCCACTAAAAGAAACATCGTTGGAAAGGATTGTTGGAGAGATAGATGATGCACCGGAACAATTTAAAATATTTGAATGAGGTGACAACCTCGAATTAATTGGAACACAGACGAATCTCCTGAGATGTCTTGAGCACTCCGGAAGGATAAACTGGCGAGAGGCGAACGAGCAGGGAAAACAATTGAGCTAAGGGAAAGAATATAATCACTACCTAAAACTAGAATTGAATCCACCGGAAAAGAAAAAGAGATGAAAAATGACGACGAGAAGAGAATTCATCGGTTGGAACAACTGAGGGAAGACTGAAGAGACTCCACACGAATGAAATTGATGCTCGAATAGAGACTCGGACTCCGGGAAGAAAAGGGGTGGGAGGGCGGGAAAACAAAGGCAACTTGGAAGGGGAAAAACGTATGAATATCTTGAAGAGAAAACACTGGTTGGAATGATTGAGGAAAGAAAGCAAAGACTTGGCACAAGTAGGACGGATACTCAATTACGGACTCCGGCTTTGAGAAGACAAAAGGGTGGGCGGGTGGGAAAAAATCAACTAAGGATTGAACTTGGCAAAGATGAAGAGGCTCGAGTCGACTTGACGTGAAATGCACTGGATGAAAAGAGCCGAGAACCAACGATCGGAAAACCAACTGCGTGATCCTAAAGAAAATTTGAAGGGGAAGAGGAGTAAAAAGAATTCCTACGTCAAGATTCCTCACCAGAGCGACGAAGGGGTAGAGGAGTAAAAGAAGTCCTACTCTCCGATATAACTAGACTCCGAAAAAGTTTTCTTCTAGACTCAACATCGGCCAAACTACACGATCAGTCAAGGGGGGCTCCTAAGGCCGGTTGAGGCTCTGATACCAACTTGTCACGCCCAAGATGCGGCCCTATCCTAAAGGAACTCGAAGATCCCACCAAGGATAGAAGTGCATCTTGAAGACGCTTGTGCAAGGTGGATATCATTACATCAACATTACATAATAGATGGGGATACATACATAAGGCATACAATGCTACACGAATACATCAATACATCATACATAAGTGCATCATCCGACTACGGATGAAACACAAACAGACACTCAAACGACATCCACCCTACTAGCCCAGGCTGCCGACCTGGAACCTATCCCCTGATCAAAGAAGAAGTAGAATAGGAACTCCAAAACAAGCAAGCATCGCTCTCGCGTCATGATCATCGCATAACCTGTACCTGCAACTGTTGTTGTAGTAATCTGTGAGCCACGAGGACTCAGCAATCCCATTACCATGGGTATCAAGACTAGCAAAGCTTAATGGGAAAGGAAGGGGTAAAGTGGTGAGGTTGCAGCAGCGACTAAGCATATATGGTGGCTAACATACGCAAATAAGAGCGAGTAGAGAAGCAAAGGAACGGTCGTCAACTAGCAATGATCAAGAGGTGATCCTGAACACCTACTTACGTCAAACATAACCCAAAGACCGTGTTCACTTCCCGGACTCCGACAAAAAGAGACCATCACGGCTACACACGCGGTTGATGCATTTTAATTCGGATCTGGTGTCAAGTTATCTACAACCGGACATTAACAAATTCCCATCTGCCACATAACCGCAGGCACGGCTCTCGAAAGTTTATACCCTGCAGGGGTGTCCCAACTTAGCCCATGATAAGCTCTCGCAATCAACGAAGGATATTCCTTCTCCTAGGAAGACCCGATCAGTCTCGGAATCCCGGTTTACAAGACATTTTGACAATGGTAAAACAAGAGCAGCAAAGCCGCCCGGATGTGCCGACAAATCCCGATAGGAGCTGCACATATCTCGTTCTCAGGGCACACCGGATGAGCCAGACGTCAGGTTGGCATAGACCCTGGTTGCCCAGGGGGCGCCGGACATCGCTCGGTTCGGACCAGCACTTAGAGAAGCACTGGCCCGGGGGGCTAAAATAAAGATGACCCTCGGGTTAATTACTCCCAAGGGAAAGGTAGGTGGTGGTGAGGCAAATGGTAAAACCAAGGTTGGGCCTTGCTGGAGGAGTTTTATTCAAAGCAAACTGTCAAGGGGGTCCCATAAATCGCCCAACCGCGTTAGGAACGCAAAATCCAGGAACATAACACCGGTATGACGGAAACTAGGGCGGCAATGGAAAAAAACACCATGCATAAGGCCGAGCCTTCCACCCTTTACCAAATATATAGATGCATTAATAATATAAGAGATATTGTGATATCCCAACATAATCCTGTCCACCATGGGGCAATCTTCAACTTCACCTGCAACTAACAACATTATAAGAGGGGCTGAGCAAAAGCGGTAACATAGCCAAGCAACGGTTTGCTAGGAAGGGTGAAAATGTTAGAGGCTGACATGGCAATTTGGGAGGCTTGAAGAGCATGCGATAGGTAGCGCAGCAAAGCGATAGAACGAAGCAACTAGCATAGCAATGATAGTAGTGAGATCCAGGGTAGTGGTCATCTTGCCTGAAATCCCGCAAGGAAGAAGAACGAGTCCATGAAGAAGATGAAGCCACGAAGATTTAACCAAGCGTGAGCGAACGAATCCTCACGATCGCAACGAAACAGGAACTATCGAAAAGAAGCACACAACATGGTAAACACACCACACATAGACAAGACATGATGCACAACAAGCATGATGCATGGCAAAGCTACATGGAGCTACACATGGTAAGAGATGATGCAAACAAGAACCACACATCAAGGCAAGTTTAAATGAGGCCGGAAACAACATATAACAATTCCGGTAAGTCCTCATATGCAAATTTAGGAATTGGTCCAGAACTGAATAAACCTTATGTTGGATTTGTTAAACAGAAGTTAAGATGCACCAAGATGATCTACATGAGATTCTAGTCAAGTTACATATAAAGTTCATTTGATTCGGAGCTACGGCCTAGAAGATATGAGCAAAACAAGTTAAACATGGCATTGATGCTAAATGCATCCAAACATCAAGCAAACACCTCAAAACAAGGATGGAACATGATAATATGAAACTACATGCAAAATCAAGCAAGTTTCATATAGAGCACACTCAAAACGGAGCAACGGTTCAACACATACACTCTATACAAGTTCAAAGGGCAAGCTGTTCAAAACAGCAACTAGGCATATAGCAAACATCAAAACAACAAGCTACAACATCCCAACGAGAAAACAAAAGGCATGGGCATGAAGTACAGGTAAAGCACGACAAAACATGAACACTGAGCTATCTCCAGAAATCACTAGATCATGCTCAAAAAGACATGGCAAGATTGCAAATAATAACAGTTTCAGACACTAGCATAAATAACATCAGGTTGTAATGTTTAGAGCTATGAAACAACATGTTGCAGGAACTTATCATGGCAAACAAAGGCATGGCATGAATTTACTAATCTCATATAACAAAAGTCCCTTACTGACCATGAGCCAAAAAGGCACAGAAGATATGATGGCACCCATGTAAACATGGCAAATGATATGGACAGATTCATACATGGCAGGAACAACAATAAGTAGGCATGTTGGTGAGCTTGAACCACTCACCACAGAGCAATACATGGCATGGCAAGGCAACCAAAAGTAATAATACATGTTTATGAAGCTAAGCATGGCAAGAGCAAGTTCATAGGGTGCATGGATCACTAGCAACCCACATGGCAAAACTGAACTTAAAGTTAATCAGGCTGACAACAACATTATTTAGCAAGTTGAGAGCAAGATTACAACAGGTTACAGCAGGCTATAAATGCAACTAGGGGCAGGAATGGATAGAGCTTGACATGTATAACAAATCATACTTAGTGAACATCTCCAGATTATGCATAGAATGACTTGTAGAAGCAGGTTAACATAGCATCAGGATATAGCAGATATAGACAAATAAAACAGCCACAGCAAGTACACTACTTAACAAGCTTGATGCACTCACCACAAGACCCACAAAAAAACATGGATGGCACCACTGTGAAGATGGCATGACATATCTCAAAACACAAGTAGACATCAACCTCATATGATGCACACATGAAACATGGCAGAATGACAAATGAGCATGTTCTGTTAACAGACAGCAGATAACATTATATAGCACTCTTGTAACAATGATTCGGGCATCAAGATTAGCTCAAATGAACATGATGCAATGGAATGAAATGAAGTACTCGTCGAGCCGAACAATTTGACATATTACACGCACGAAACGGAGCAGTATCCAGCAAGTTATGATGCATTGAACATGCCGACATTATGCAAAAACTTAGGGACGGGAATCTCGGGGTCAACCTCAAATTCGCACGGGGATCGAGGACGGACGGAGCTGGGTCGCCGAAGGACGGGGCGGCGCCGGAGGACGACGAGGGAGGGTTGCCGGTGGGTCGGGGCGGCGGATCCGGGCGGCGCCGGCCCGGATCCGCCATGGCACGGCTGGGACGGGCCGAGGCTTGGCAGGAGGAGCTCGGGCTCCGCGAACTCCGACGGAGCAGAGGCGGCGTGGGGCGGGCAGGCGCTGGGTTGGCGGGCCGGGCGGCGGAGTTCGGGAGCCAGGCGGGTCGGGCGGTGGAGGCGAGGCCTCGCGGCGGCGGCGCTGGGTCGTGTGCGCTGACCCAGGCTGGATCCTTGATGGCGACAGCGGAGGAGGCGCCGAGGTCGGCGGGGTCGCCGTGCGGGCTGCCGGAGATGGCGGGCGGCGGCGGTGGCGGCGGGCGGGCAGGCGGCAGGCGCGGGCTGCGGGGGCGGGGGCAGGCCTTGGGCAGGGCGTGAGGATGGATGGCGGCGCGCCACGTGGCGGCCTCCGATTGGCGCGGGGAGCGGCGGCGGACACGTCCGGACGGGGTTGGACATGTCCTGCGCGGCGCGAAGGCGAAAGTCTAGGGTTTGGGGTGTTGGACTGCGAAAATTTCGGGGAGGGGCACATATTTATAGGTAGAGGGAGCTAGGAGAGTCCAAATGAGGAACGGTTTTCGGCCACGCGATCGCGATCGAACGGCAGAGAGCATGGAGGGGATTAGGATGGATTGTTGGGACACTTTGGAGGGGTGTTGGGCTGCAAACAAAAGAGGCTTTTGCGGTTACCCGGTTAACCGTTGGAGTATGAAACGGACTCCAAATGTCACGAAACTTGATAGGCGGTCTACCGGTACTATACCAAGTCCGCTTGGAAAACATCGGTCCATTCCGAGAACGTTTAACACCCGCACACGAAAAGAGACAAGAAGGGAACGTCGGAGGACATAGGAGTGCCGGATTGCAAAATGGACAATGGGGAAAATGCTCGGATGCATGAGACGAACATGTATGCAAAATGAGATGCATATGATGACATGATAAAATGCAACACGCAAGCAAATGATAAGGCAACTACGGCGAATAACTCGCAGACACCTGGCGCATGGAATCCGGGGCATTACAGTCATCTTCTGGATCCGTATTAACCTGGCGTGACGTCATCCTTCCTTTAATTCATTTTTTATTCCATCGTATCCTTCAATGGATCTTTTATTGATTGTTCTGAAAATCGAGGCGTCGGGGCCGCTGGATAGTAATTCTTCTCTCCTTGTTTCCCGCGCCGTCTTATTTATCTTCTCCCTATAAATAGAGCGACTTAGGTCTTTCATTTTCCTCCGTCCAGTCGTCTTCTTCCTCTCCTCTCTTCCACTCGAGCTCCGCCGCCGCCGCTGTCGAACCCCTCGTCTTCATCGACTCAGGCCGCTGCATCGACCTGACTCTGACCAGAGATCGACGTCGAACCTCCCCAGCTCGTCCTCATCCATGAGTTCCTCTCCTCCCCTTTCTTAGATCTACATTGAAGCTCCACTGAGTTCGTCGGCGTTCCTCACTGCCCGACGCAAACCCTCACTAGTTTTCACCTCCAATGCCCTGTTTAGATCGTAAAAACTGTGCAGAATTGCTGCGGTAGTTGTTTGTGTTGATCTTGCGTAGAAATAGATCTCATTTCCCTCGTTTAGAAACCCTCTTCAAGTGTATGAACTTCTCTGCCCTGTTTTTAGGTCTAGAAAATTTTTCTTTCAGAGCAATAATATGATCCAGAATAATAGCTGTCGTCTGTGAAACTTGTTTCTATCACCCGGAAAGCTTCTTCTGGAAAATGCCCTTTAAACACCACTGTCCAGGTGTCTAGTTTAAATAAGTAATATTGAACTGTAATCCTTGCCTTCTTCTCATGATCTTAAGAATTCTTGAATTGCTCTTGACACTGGTAATGGCTTAAGTATTATTGCACAATCACCCTTATACCATTAGGCCCCTTTCTTAAGCCGCCACTTTAAATAATTTAGATACTTCTCCCGGGTTAAAGTTGATTCGGAGCTTTCTTATTTTTTTCGTAGGCCAACTGTTGTCATGGCTCCTAAGTCGGCCAAAGCCCCTGTGACTTGCAATTGGGTTCCATCCACCATGACCAAAAGCAAACTTGCCGAGTTCGTGAAGTCTGGCCATCTGCCAAAGAAGGAGGTCATGTCTTATCGTGCCCCTCACCCATCTGAGGAGATACCTCAACCCAAAGATGGGGAGGTAATAGTTTTCACAGATCACATGAACCGGGGATTTGCCCCTCCCGGCTCAAAATTCTTCAGGGAAGTTCTGAATTTCTTTGACCTTAGACCTCAAGACATTGGACCCAATTCCGTGTCAAATCTTTGCAATTTTCAAGTCTTCTGCGCGGTGTACCTGGGAGAGGAGCCAAGTCTACTTTTGTTCAGAGAACTTTTTTATTTGAACAGGCAAAATGAACGTGCCAATGGACCTAGCCTTGAACTTGGCGGCATCTCAATCCAGCGGCGGCGAGGTTGTCTTTTCCCTTATGCTGAACTGCCAAGTCACCCGAAAGATTGGAACCAGACGTGGTTCTACTGTCAAGACACGTTACCGGCTGATGAGAGTCCTCTACCCGGCTTTCGCGCCCTGCGCCTCGAATTCAACCATCATCTGGCAGATAAATTGACTGTTGTTGAGCGCCTGCCTCTCACTCCCACCATTAAGAAGATCAAAGCTCTTTTGCGCAACAGGTTAAGTGGCATTGATTTGGTCCGGGTCTGGGTCACCTGGCGGATACTACCATTAAGCCGCCGCTCTGGCTTAATGTGTACTTACTCAAGCGAGAAGTCTGATTCAATGCGTCACAGTCCCGGCGACTTACCAGATGACGCGGTAGATGCCATAGTCCAGTCACTGTTGAAGGAGGGCACTGTAACTAGTAATGCCTTCGGCTTACTTCCCTTCTGCAAGAAGAACCCGACCCCTGCGGTAAGTTACCAATCTTCATAAATACTCTTTAACATATTATACCTTCTTGTACTCATGATTCCTTATCTTGTCCAAAGGCCGGTGATAATTTCTGGAAGGTCAAGTATGACCATGAGGCTGCCAAACAGGCCAGGGCAGCCAAGAAAACTGAAAGGAAAGCCGCCAAGACGGGCACCTCAAAGAAGAAGAAACCCAGCGCATCCGATATGCTTAAATTGGATGACTCTCTTCGGATGAGGAAGAGGTAATCTTTTGATTTTCTTAACTCCTTTGTCGTTATTTTACTGACATTTTATCTTTTCAGGAGGATACAGGGAACATCAAGCAATTGATGAAGAGGTAACTATAATCTCCTCCGACTCAGAGCCTTTGCCAACACAAAAAATCCGAAGGGTGACCCGGAAAGTAAGATTTTCACATCCTCTAGCTTACCAAGATCCTCAATTTCTTTTGAAGCAACACCAGCATGAGAATCGGCGGCAGACTCGGGCCAATCAAGACGCAGAACTCTCCTCTGGCTTACCCGATGCAACCAGGAAGCGTCGGACCGAGGTTATCTCCGATTTACGTTCTGCTTTACCTTTGGCGGGTCTAATTCGCCAACCTCTCAATTCATCTGACTCCAATTATCAGGATACCTCTCCGTCTTCCGACGAGTCGATGCAATCAAACATGTCGGCTTTTAAAACGGCTCCCGGGTAATGTAACCTTTCTTACTTTAAGTTTTTCCATACTTATACTTTGATACTCATCCTTCCACTTTGATTGACAGCCTGCAAGTGAAGCCCAGCAAGAGGGCAAAGAAGAATAAGCCGTCCCGAGACCGGTGGTCACTGAACCGGCGATTGACTCATCTGTTCCTGACAGCTCCACTCATCAGCCACCGCCTGAACCGCCTTCTGATATTCCGGTGCCAACCTCTGACCCGCCTGCAGAAGACGTTATCCACAGCTCTCATAACCCGGAAATTCCTAGCCCGGTCAAGACGACTGACCCGGAAGTTGAATTTCTGAAAAGCCAATATGTTGAACCGGGCCAGCCTACTGTTCTTGCCCAATGCACTGCCAAGGAGGAGTTTGCTCAACGTCGGAAAGCCAAACAGGACATCACTGATTATACTCACCTAAGCATTGGTGATATAGTCTCGGGCTATCTGAACCAAGTACACAACAGTCGTGACCTGGAAATTGACATGGTGAAGCAAATCTGAGACAAATCGAGGTATAACTTATGCTTTTTGAACCTTACTTATATGCATCGCCCCCAAGTCTATTGCTTATGAATGAATATGCTGTAGACTTAGAAATCTACTTACTGTTAGTTTGTCCAGTTTAAAGTGAATATATTTAACCCGGTGATAGCATGAGACTTTGAATTTGTGTTACACATTAGCCCCCAAGTGTCAAGTATCTTTACTTGTAAAGTGCTTGAGACTTAATATGTATGACTCGATAGGATAGGTTAAAAAAAATTTAAGCATACATTAGCCCCCAAGTGCCAAGTATCTTTACTTGTAAAGTATTTGGGACTTGAATGTTACCTTACCATGATTCTTACCATAACCTGATGTCAATGCAGGCCACCATAAGTCAATTTGAGTCGGAGATTGCTGATCTGAAGAGCCAGTTAAAAACCCAAGAGCTTGAAACTCAGAAAGCCAACTCCAAGTTTGAATTCAATGTCTCTAAACAAGAGAAGCTAAAGAAAAAATTTGAATCGGAGAAGAAAACTTGGGTTGATGAGAGGGCTTCACTGGTGACTCGGGCCAAAACAGCAGAAGCATCTCTTGCAGAGGCAACAACCGAGCTGTCCGACTTAAAACGGCAGATATCCCAAATGGTCTCAGCCATCTTCGGTAAGTCACTCTAAAAAGCCTTAAATATTGTAATCTTCCAAGGATTATTGTAATAGTTACCTCCGGCTTACTATTATGCTTGTGAACATACAGGCCCCAGGAGTACCAATCTGAAGGAAAATATGTTGATCAAGCTTAAGGCGGTTTACACCTTAGTGGAACAGTTGTACTCGGGTCTGGCGATGCTTTGGCCGTTGTGGCCTTATAAAATACCACTCCTCGCCTCCTACAAGATGTGCTAAGGCATCTCTCAGTGCTACCCCAACGAATTCAGGATTTAAGGGGGGCATCTGCAGAGCCGGAGCCGTCGCTGCATTAAGCCGGGCAAGAGCATGGTGCCAGAACTTGACTTGGCTGATCTCTCCCTTGGATATCCAAGCCTGAAGGAGGATGGCACTGCCTTTGATGACCAAGACTTCACTGCATGTGTCAAAGTCGTACGTCCCCTGGCGACTCTCATTGGGAACGATACTGATCTTACTAAGTATTCTCCGGGCTATGACAGCGAGAACCGGAGAATCCCAAACGTCCCATACAACCAAGTCAACCTGATCCCTCCAACGCGTAAGCATACCTTTGCCCCTGAAGTGGACCCGGCAGGTTTAATAGATGATGAGGCTGAATTTGAAGCCTTGAGCGGCATTGACTGGGCCTCGTCCACCTTCCAGGACAAAACAACCGAAGGAGAGGCGGGGAAGGATAACCTGGAGTCGTCAAGCCAGCCGGAGGAATGAACCGCCAGGCGCTCGATAACTTTGCCAAAACAATGCTTCACCTATTCAGACTTGGGGAGTCTTGTAATAGGATAGAAAAACTTCTTAATGCTGGTCATGTCATTGCACATGTTTATGGTGCTTATTACTTTTGTAAGCCGCCATCACTATATTCCTCTGGCTTATGTTAACCATGTATTTCCTTGATGTTTAACTTGCCTTGCCTTATCCTGCACATAAAAACAGGAAAAGTTTTCTGGGCGGTTTACTGCGCCAGGGGTTTATAGAGTATTGATAACCCGGAACATGATCCAAAGACATCATATATAGGCTGATTTACGATTATTTAAAACATAATCACAACAGCATACCTGTGATCCTTTTGATAGCCTTTCCGGCCCATTTGATGCTTTACCCGGTACTTACGATCCTTGGGTGATCAATATTAAACCGGGATAATTAAGAACCATCTCCCTAAGAAGGTTTCAAGATAGTGAAAGTAATTGTATGTATAAGCAATGTTCACAGGCTCCTGATTCGAATACGATCAGAAAACCGTCCCAAAGGGGTTAAGCTAAGATTCGGATACGATCATATAGCCCCCAGTGGCTTTGGCGATGCCGATCAAGTGGGTATCGACAGCTATGTTCTCTTTGGTTCGGATACGACCTATGTTTGAACAGGAAGCCCCCAAGTGAACATAAGAGTTGTTTAATGACGCTAATTCAAATATGATCCACGTCAGACCCAAAGGGGTTAAGCTGTGATTCAAATATGATCAAGAAGCCCCAAAGTGGGTTTGGCAGTATGCCGATCAAGTGGGTATGGACAGCTATGTTCTCTTTGGTTCGAATACGACCTATGTTTGAATAGGAAGCCCCCAAGTGACCATGGCTAGATTCAGATATGATCATAAGCTGGACCAAAGGGAAAGCCGGATTCAGATATGATCCGTCCCCTGTTGGTAGTGTCCATCACCTGATAAAGAAGACATAAAAACATTCTTTATGGGGAAAAAGTATAGAGGTCCTGCTTTATTGCTTTATATAATATGTACATCATCAAAAGTATTGACATCTTAAGAACTGGTGACTTAAGTATAGTAAGGCCGGAGATGAGCTATATTCCACGGCCGGCGGGTCTCCTCTTCCGACTTAAGTGAGTCCTTGTGTTCTCGAATATCGATGAGGTAATATGACCCGTTGTGCAAATTCTTGCTGACCACAAAGGGCCCTTCCGAAGGCGGGGATAACTTGTGCATATTAGACTGATCCTGGATGAGCCGGAGTACCAGGTCGCCTTCTTGAAAGGCTCTGCTCTTAACCCGGTGGCTGTGATAGCGGTGCAGGTCTTGCTGGTAAATCGTCGAGCGGGCTATCGCCAAGTCTCGCTCCTCATCCAACAAGTCAAGTGCATCCTGACGAGCCTTTTCGTTATCCGCCTCAATGTAAGCCGCCACATGGGGTGAGTCATGTCGGATGTCGCTTGGCAGAACTGCCTCTGCTCCATAGACCATGAAGAAAGGTGTGTATCCCGTAGATCGGTTAGGCGTGGTGTTGATGCTCCATAGCACGGAGGGTAACTCCTCCACCCAGCAACCCGGAGTCCGCTGTAAGGGGACTAAGAGTCGGGGCTTGATACCTTTCAGGATCTCTTGATTAGCTCTTTCTGCTTGACCATTGGATTGAGGATGGCGGCACGAAACATCAAGCGGATATGTTCTCTTTGACAGAACTCTTCCATGGCACCCTTGGAGAGATTAGTGCCATTATCAGTTATGATACTATGTGGGAAACCAAAATGAAAGATCACCTTTTTCATGAACTGAACCGCTGTGGCTGCATCACACTTACTGACCGGCTCTGCCTCAACCCACTTTGTAAACTTGTTCACTGCCACCAGCAGATGTGTCTTTTTATCTTTAGATCTTTTGAAAGGTCCAACCATGTCAAGCCCCCAGACTGCAAACGGCCAAGTGATTGGGATCATCCTCAATTCTTGAGCCGGCACATGAGCTCGTCGTGAGAACTTTTGACAACCATCACATTTGCTGACCAGATCCTCCGCATCAGCATGAGCCGTCAGCCAATAAAAACCATGACGAAAAGCTTTGGCTACGAGAGATTTTGACCCGGCATGATGGCCACAATCCCCTTCACGGATCTCACGAAGTATTTCTTGGCCTTCTGTAGGGGACACACAGCGTTGAAATGTCCCCGTGACACTTAAGTGATGTAACTCGCCGTTAACAACCGTCATAGACTTGGAGTGCCTGATGATTTGTCTCGCCAAGGTCTCATCCTCTGGCAACTCACCCCGGGTCATATAAGCCAAGTAGGGCACTGTCCAATCCAGGATAATGTGAAGAGCCGCCACCAGCTGTGCCTCCGGGTCTGGCACTGCTAGCTCTTCCTCGGTAGGCACCTTGACAGAAGGGTTATGCAAAACATCGAGAAAGGTGTTGGGCGGCACCGGCGATCCCAACCGGCTTAAAGCATCAGCCGCCTCATTCTTCCTTCGATCGATGTGCTCCACTTGATAACCCGTGAAGTGACCGGCCATAGCATCTACTTCACGACGATAAGCCGCCATAAGGGGGTCCTTGGAATCCCACTTGCCTGACACTTGTTGAGCCACAAGATCTGAGTCGCCCAAGCATCTTACCCGGCTTAAGTTCATCTCCTTAGCCATCCGGAGACCATGGAGCAAGGCCTCGTACTCAGCTGCATTGTTAGTACATGGAAACATAAGCCGGAGTACATAACAAAATTTGTCACCTCGAGCGGAAGTTAACACCACTCCAGCCCCCGAGCCTTCCAGCTGCCTGGACCCATCAAAGTGAATCATCCAATATGTATTATCCGGCTTCTCCTCGGGGGCCTGTAACTCTGTCCAATCATTGATAAAGTCCACCAAGGCCTGAGACTCAATAGCAGTACGTGGCATATACTTAAAATCATGAGGCCCTACCTCAATGGCCCACTTGGCGACTCGTCCTGTGGGCTCCCTGTTCTGAATGATGTCTCCCAAAGGAGCAGAACTTACCACAGTTCTGGGGTGGCTTTGAAAGTACTGCTTCAACTTCTGGTTGGCCATAAACACCCCGTAAACAAGCTTCTGCCAATGTGGGTACCTTTGCTTAGATTCAATGAGCACCTCACTGATGTAGTAAACCGGCTGTTGAATCGGATGCTCCTTGCCAGCTTCCTTACGTTCCACCATGATGGCAATGCTGACGGCTTGCGAATTGGCAGCCACGTATAGCAGCAACGGCTCTTTATCAATGGGAGCCGCAAGAACCGGCGGTTCAGACAACTGTCTCTTCAAGTCTTCAAAGGCAGCGTCAGCGGCATCACTCCAGACAAAAGTGTATGTTTTCTTCATCATCTGATACAGCGGTAGGGCCTTCTCGCCTAACCGGCTTATGAACCGGCTTAAAGCAGCAACGCGACCCGCTAGTCGCTGAACATCATTGATGCACGCCGGTTTAGCCAGAGAGGTAATTGCCTTAATCTTCTCTGGGTTAGCTTCAATGCCTCTGTTTGATACCAGAAAACCCAAAAGCTTACCTGCAGGTACACCAAATACACACTTGGCCGGGTTAAGCATCATCTTGTAAACCCGGAGATTATCAAAGGTCTCTTTCAAGTCAGATATCAAGGTTTCCTTCTCTCTGGACTTCACCATGATGTCATCCACGTAGGCATGAACATTACGCCCAATTTGATCGTGCAAACAGTTTTGCACACACTGCTGATAAGTCGCCTGGGCACTTTTGAGTCCAAATGGCATAGGTACATAGCAGAAGGCTCCAAACGGAGTGATGAAAGCCGTCTTCTCCTGGTCCTTAACTGCCATTTTGATCTGATGATAACCAGAGTAAGCATCCAAAAAAACTCAAACGTTCACAACCTACCGTAGCATCAATGATTTGATCAATACGGGGGAGAGCAAAGGGATCAGCCGGACAAGCCTTGTTTAAGTCCGTGTAGTCCACACACATCCGCCAGGTGCTGTTCTTCTTGAGGACAAGCACGGGTTATAACAACCACTCGGGTGAAAAACTTCAATGATAAACCCGGCCGCCAAGAGCCGGGCGACTTCCTCTCCAATAGCTTTCCGTCTCTCCTCGTTAAAACACCGAAGAAACTGCCTGACCGGCTTATACTTCGGATCAATATTGAGAGTGTGCTCAGCGAGTTCCCTCGGTACACCCGGCATGTCAGAAGGTTTCCATGCAAAGATGTCCCGGTTCTCACGGATGAACTCGATGAGCGCGCTTTCCTATTTGGGATCCAAATTGCTGCTGATTCGAAGCTGCTTAGAAGGGTCACCGGGGTAAAGTCAGCGAGCTTTGTCTCAAAGAGCCGACTTAAACTTCAACACGGGTCGTGCTCGTAGTTGGCTTCTTCGGGGATGTCATATCTGCGGGTCAACATTATCTTGATAAAATTTAAGCTCTTCTGCTGCGCAGGCTGACTCAGCATAAGCCGCATTGCCTTCTTCACACTCGGCGCTACCTTCGATCGCCATATGCGGTGATGGTGCCCTTGTGACCCGGCATCTTGAGCTGAAAATAAACATAACATGGCAGACCATAAACTTAGCATAAGCCGGCCGCTGAGCAGGCGTGGTATGGGCTCTGATTTTGACCACCTCAAGCGTCAACTTCTCAGCTCTGGAGTCATATTCGTCTCCAATGGCCACCTCCAGCTCAATCTTGCCAACTGGGTAAGCCGACTTACCAGGGACCACTCCATGGCAAACAGTGTTGGATGTTCTTAGATTTTTATCAGTTAATCCCATGCGTCGAAAGGTCTCATAATAGAGGATATTGATGCTACTACCCCCGTCCATGATCACTTTAGTGAACTTATACCCTCCAACCTGAGGTGCCACCACCAAGGCCAACTGACCCGGGTTATCGACCCGCGGAGGATGATCTTCTCTGCTCCATATGATGGGCTGCTCTGACCACCTCAAATAACGAGGGATTGCCGGCTCAACAGAATTGACGGCCCTCTTATGAACCTTCTGGTCACGTTTGCATAAGCTAGTGGTAAATACATGATACTTCCCACCATTCAATTGCTTCGGGTTGCTTTGATAACTCGACTGCTGCTGCTGCTGCTCTCCTTGACCAGATTGCTATTGGTTATAGCCTCCTCCTTGACGTCCCTGAAAGCCGGAACCTGAGCTGCCACCTGGGCCATGGAAACCGCCAGCTCCTGAACCACCACCAGACCCATTATGGCCATCATAGGTGTTGGAATTCTTAAACGCCTCCATGATCGCGCAATCTTTCCACAGGTGTGTGGTGGGCCGCTCCTTGGTGTCGTGTCTCGGGCAGGGCTCATTGAGTAACTATTCAAGAGATGGGCCTGACCCGCCGGATCGAGGCGGTTTTCCCTTACATCTCTGATTGTTACCTTGCGCATTGGCATTGGCCACAAACTCCGGGTTACCGTCCACCTTACGCTTATTGCCGTTTTGATGCCCCGGGTTGTGCTGTTGACCCTTTCCATTGCTGTTCCTTCTTCCCTTCCCTGTCTTCTCATCGTCAGACGCGGGATCCTTGGTACTATCAGAATCGGCATATTTAACTAAAGCCGCCATCAGCATGCCCATATCCTTGCAGTCACGTTTAAGGCGCCCCAGCTTCTGCCTCGGCGGCTCAAAGCTACAATTCTTCTCCAACATAAGGACTGCAGAGCCGGCATCCATATTGTCAGATGAATGAATTATCTCCTTGACCCGGCACACCCAATGGGTGGTGGATTCGCCTTCCCCCTGCTTACAATTCGTTAAGTCCACAATCGACATAGATTGCTTATAGGTGTCCTTGAAGTTCTGGATGAACCGGGCTTTTAACTCTTCCCATGAGCCAATGGAATTGGGTGGCAAACCCTTTAACCAAGACCGGGCCGTTCCATCTAGCATCATGGTGAAATATTTAGCCATCGCCGCGTCACTGACTTCCAACAGCTCCATGGCCATCTCATAACTCTCGATCCATGCCCCGGGCTGTAAGTCGGCCGTGTAATTTGGTATCTTTCGAGGTCCCTTGAAGTCCTTGGGCAGGCGTACATTCTTGTGAGCTGGTACCAAACAAGGAACACCACGGTTCTAGTGGCTACTCCGCCTCAGCAAGTCGTTGGATACTCCGGGATGTCACGATAAGCCGCTTTGTTGGGTGCATTTTGCACGAGCCGCATGCTCGTTCTCTGGCGATCTCGATCTTGCGGATTACAACCACGGGCTGAATTCTGGCGTTGGGCGTTGCTTGACAACGCTTTTGACTCCATATGCCTGCTGTAACTCGGGCTCCGGTTCTGGCGAGGCGGTGCTAACCAACGCGGGGGAGTTGAATGGATTCTGTCCCGGCTGTAAGAATAGGTCTCCTGCTGAGCTAAGGCTGTCTGGAGGAGTTCTCTGACTCTCCGGGTCTCCACTGCCGCTGGGTCATCACCATCCATAGGAAGAGCCACCAAACATGTTGAAGCTGCGATTAAGTTCTCCATGGGGTTGGAAAAGTGACCCGGTGGGATCGGCACATAAGGCGGCGGTGGCATGCTCACATGAGGTGGTGCCATCTCTCGAGGCTGAGTCGATCCTCCTGTTTCGGTTGTCATAAGCTGATTGGCCTCCGGCGGGTTACTTAGGCCGGCTCCGGGTGTAGCAAAAAGAACCCGAGGGTCGTAATTCAGAGGTAAACGGGACTGAGTTTTCTGATGTCTCCTCCTCATTACCTCATTGGATGCGTTTAGACTCATCGTGAGCTGGTAAGCTTCTGACTGCAAGTGCTGTGCCCGGGCGTCGAGAGCCGCCCGCTTTGTAGCTAGTCTAGTATCCTCAGCTGCCAAGGCCTCCTTGGCCTGAGCTATCTCCTCACGCACATGTGCTACCACTGCGTCATGTTCATCTTTGTCTGCTGGAATAACCATGGTGGTTAACAGGGCCGTAAGCTTATCCATGAGATCTATCAGCACCTGAGCCGGTGGGCGGACGGGGCCGCCTGCCCCGGCTGCTCCTAACCCGGACGTTATTGCTGCAGCAGCTGTAGAGTTTGAGCCGGGCTGAGTTCCAGCCATGAAGACTCCGACCCATCTTGGCGGCTCACAGGGGTCTGGAATACAGATGCCATCAGAATAGCCCCCGAGCACGCCATCTTGCACTTGGTACAACGAATCTGTTGAACCGGCGGACGAATCACCGTCTGAGAGGACGGCCGTCTCACCCCTATCTTCAAATCCTTCAAAAAGTTCCTCTCCGTGGATGCAGCCGACGAAGGTACGCCTCATGACCGGTTGAGTCCGGATCTTCCTCGCACGCTGAGCCGTCTCGACGAGGTCGGTGCAGTTGTCCGGCTCAGGGCCCGGCTCACCGATCCGGCCGATGAAGACGTGGATTCCGCCGAAGGGGACCCGGTATCCATACTCAATTGAGCCGGGGTCGGGACCCCAGCCTTCGTCGTCGATGTAGATCTTGCCGCGACGACTCTTGGTCATCCGGCCCACTACGTATCCCTTGAGCCCTTCGAATTTGCCCTTCAAGAACTCAAATCCACCGTGCGCTGGCCCCACGGTGGGCACCAACTGTCGTGGAATTGTCACGTCAGATGTCCTCGTGAAAGGACTTAGTTGTGGAGCCATCGCAACTAGGAAGCTTGAAGGGGTTAAATCGGGACAAAGGACACGAGAGGGTTTATACTAGTTCGGCCCCTTACGGTGACGGTAAGGCCTACGTCTAGTTGGGTTGGTATTGATGTTTCGATGACCAGGCAGCGAGATACGCTATGCCCGGCTCTCGATGAGTTGTTTCTTGCCCTAAACCGCCCGCAGGTCGTCCCCTTATATACACGGGTTGACGCCCTGTGGCCTACAAAGCCCCGGCCGGCTCATAAACAGTGTCCGGCTCGGTGACTAGTTAAATCTACATTATGATACAAGTCATGTCATCATGGCGGTTTACTACAACGGGCCTTAAGTCGCCTGTGGGCCTTAAGCCCTTTGTTGAATCGCCATCTTCATGCTTGGTCTTGGGCTTCCCTCTGATGAGTCTTATTTGTGTAACCCGGCCCCTCCTGGGCGGCTTACACAAATAGTTATATCCCCAACAGGCCGCCTAGGGAGCCCAGGATTAGGGGGTCCTCGGACAGCCGGACTATATGCTTATGTCGGACTGTTGGACTATGAAGATACAAGATTGAAGACTTCATCCCATGTCCGAGTGGGACTCTCCTTTGCGTGGAAGGCCAGCCTGGAAACTCGGATATGTAGATTCCTTTCTCTGTAACCGACTCTGTGTAACCCCCTCCAGTGTCTATATAAATCGGAGGGTTTAGTCCGTAGGACAACAACAATCATAATCATAGGCTAACTTCTAGGGTTTAGCCTCTATGATCTCGTGGTAGATCAACTCTTGTAATACTCATATCATCAAGATCAATCCAGCAGGAAGTAGGGTATTACCTCCATAGAGAGGGACTGAACCTGGGTAAGCATTGTGTCCCCCGCCTCCTATTACCATTAGCCTTAGACGCACTGTTCGGGACCCCCTACCCAGATCCGCCGGTTTTGACACTGACATTGGTGCTTTCACTGAGAGTTCCACTGTGTTGTCACGGTAAGGCTTGATGGCTCCTTCAATCGTCTACAGCGATGCGATCCAGGGTGAGGTTTTCCTCCCCGGACAGATCTTCGTATCCGGCGGCTTCGCACTACGGACCAACTCGCTTGGCCGTCTGGAGCAGATTGATAGCTATGCCCCTGGCTATCAGGTCAGGTTCGGAAGCCTGAATTACACTGCCAACATTCGCGGAGACTTGATCTTCGACGGATTCGAGCCCATTACAGGTGGCCCTACAGTTGGGATGAGCATGACCTAGATCTGCCATCGAACGATGTTCAGGAGATCGCACCTGTAGCTACCCTAGCTTTAAATCCGGAGCAGATCGTGCCAGCCGAGGACGAGTGGATGGACCCCGCCACGGTGGCTGCACACTCAGCGGCGATAGAGCCGAACACAGACTTCGCCTCCAATGAGGTCTGTGTCATCGGACCCTCGAAATCGTCTCCGGCCATAGGTTCCGAACCGCACGCATTCGTGCCCATCGAACCTGATTGGGCATCGATCATGGAGTTTAGCTCCGTGGATATCTTTCAGCACTCGCCCTTGGGTGATGTGCTAAACTCATTAAAATCTCTCTCCCTGTCAGGAGACTCTTGGCTGAACTATGTCTGGCTTGAGTGGGAAGCGGACGACGAAGAAATTCGTTACCCACCCACCACCCACTTAATAGCCACTGTCGACGACTTAACCGACATGCTTGATTTCAACTCCGAAGACATCGACGGTATGGACGACGATGCCGGAGAAGAACAGGAACCACCGCCCAAAGGGCACTGGACAGCCACCTCATCATATGATATAAATATGGTGGACACACCCAAAGAAAGCAATGGTGATGAGGCAATGGAGGATAATCCCCTTGAGAAGCAATCTAAGCGTCGGCGTCAACGGCGCCGCTCTAAGCCCCGCCATAGCAAGAGTAGCGATACCGGCACAAGAGACAATAGCACTCCGGATGATGTCGAAGACGATAACAATCCTGCCCAGCCAAGCTTCGAGCAAGCCGGACGAGAGGATGGGCAAGCTAGCCCTGATGAACAGGCAATGGATGGAAACTCGGAGTATGACAATTACATGCCTCTCTCCGAAGACGAGGTGAGCCTCGACGACGAAGAATTTATCGTGCCTAAGGATCCCGTCGAGCAGGAGCGCTTCAAGCGTCGGCTTATAGCCACTGCAAAAAGCCTGAAGAAAAAACAGCAACAGCTTCAAGCTGATCAAGATCTGCTAACTGATAGATGGAGTGAGGTCCTGGCAGCCGAGGAATACGGACTCGAGCGCCCAACAAAAAGTTACCCGAAGCACAGGTTGTTACCTCAATTCGAGGAGGAGGCACTAGAGCCTACACTACCAGCACAGGATGCGGCTGACCGGCCACCTCGTGGCCGACACAAAGCGGCATATCATCCCGAACACCAGCCTGCACCCCGTCGCCAAACAAATAAAAACACGAAGGCCCGGGGCTACACCCATGACCTGCAAGACGAATTGGAAAACAAAGAAGGACAGTCAAAATCGATCTATGGATCACGGGGGCGCGCCACAATGCGTGACGATGACCGCCACACTGGATATACTAAATACAAATCCGGCCGGGACGAATACAACAGACCAGACTCATTTGAACTGTGTCGTGATATAGCCCGGCATAGAGGCTCCGCACACCCCCTATGCTTCACTGACGAAGTAATGGAGCATGAATTCCCAGAAGGGTTTAAGCCCGTGAATATCGAGCCCTATGATGGGACTACAGACCCCGCGGTGTGGATAGAAGATTTCCTTCTCCACATTCACATGGCCCGCAACGATGATCTACATGCCATCAAGTACCTCCCACTACAACTCAAGGGACCGGCTCGGCATTGGCTGAATAGTTTGCCGGCAAACTCCATTGGAAGTTGGGAGAACCTGGAAGACACATTCCTAGATAACTTCCAGGGCACTTATGTGCGACTACCGGATGCTGATGATTTAAGTCACCTAACCCAATAGCCCGGAGAGTCAGCCAGGAAATTCTGAACTCGGTTCCTAACTAAAAAGAACCAAATTGTCGACTGTCCGGATGTTGAAGCCCTAGCGGCCTTTAAGCATAACATCCGCGACGAGTGGCTTGCCCGACACCTCGGCCAAGAGAAGCCAAAATCCATGGCAGCCCTTACGACACTCATGACCCGCTTTTGTGCGGGCGAGGACAGCTGGTTGGCTCATAGCAACAACACATCAAGAAATCCTGGCACTTCAGACGCCAGAGATAGCAATGGCAAGCCTCGGCGGTACAGACACAAGCGTCGCAATAATGGCGACAAAGCCGAAGATAGGACCGTCAATGCCGGATTCAATGGCTCTAAGTCCGGTCAACGGAAGAAGCCATTTAAAAGAAACAATCCGGGCCCGTCCAGTCTGGACCGAATACTCGATCGCTCATGTCAAATCCACGGCACCCCTGATAAACGAGCCAACCACACCAACAGAGAATGTTGGGTATTCAAACAGGTCGGCAAGTTGAATGCTGAAAACAAGGAAAAGGGGCCGCATAGTGATGACGACGAGGATCCCCGGCCACCGAACACAGGAGGACAGAAGAAATTTCCTCCCCAAGTGAAACGTTAAATATGATATACGCCACCCATATTCCCAAGCGGGAGTGGAAGCGTGCACTAAGGGACGTCTACGCGATGGAGTCAGTCGCCCCAAAGTTCAACCCATGGTCTTCTTGTCCGATCACCTTCGATCGCAGGGACCATCCGACACGTATCCGTCATGGCGGTTCGGCCGCACTGGTCCTTGACCCTATCATTGACAGATTCCACATCACACGAGTCCTCATGGACGGTGGCAGCAGCCTGAACCTTCTCTATCAGGATACAGTGCAAAAAATGGGTATCGATCCCTCAAGGATCAAACCCACCAAAACCACCTTCAAAGGTGGCATACCAGGTGTAGAGGCCTGTTGCATGGGCTCAATCACACTGGAAGTAGTATTCGGATCTCCGGACAAATTACGAAGCGAGGAGTTAATCTTTGATATCGTCCCCTTCCGCAGTGGCTATCATGCACTCCTCGGACGAACCGCATTCGCTAGATTCAATGCGGTGCCGCATTATGCCTACCTCAAGCTCAAGATGCCAGGACCTCACGGGTTTATAACAGTCAATGGAAACACAGAGCGCTCCCTCCGTATGGAGGAGCACACTGCGTCCCTCTAGCAGAAGTACAAAGCAGCCTCCTTAGGCAGACCTCCAATTCTGTAATAAAGCCCCCAAACACCGTCAAGCGAGTCCGAAGTACCCTGCAACAGGATCGTCCGGCACATCCAGAGCTCGCCTAACAATTCGGCCTCCGTCCTAGTCCCAGTCAAGCGGTGAAATTTGTGCCGCGCGTACATAATTATGCACTTAAAATACCATGGCCATAGGCGGAGGCACAGCCACAATGTGGTCCACAATGCGGCTCAACCGCCCCAGGATCCGTATACCTTCACCCTTTTCTTTCTTTTAGGTCCCTATCTTCTCGAGGCTCTTCCGACAACCTGATCATCGGAACCATCACGGGACGGAAACACCAAGATGGCAAGAAGCTTTGACGTACAAGGGAATCCCCAGGTGGTCTCTGATAACGATCGGTATACCTGTTTTACATACCCACACGCAGCTCGCTCTTGGTTAGGACATGTCAAATAGTCCTATTTTTTATCGCACTACTTGTATACATACGCCTAGACGTATCATTTAAATAAACAATGGAAAATAATGTACAGCATCAGCTTATTATTACATTTCTTTTTATTTTTCCTTGAATGTTTATTCATTACAAATCGCACCCGTACACTCTGGTACGTTCAGTTCGCCAGGGGCTTCAGTGTACCCCATAACACGGCAAGAAAGTCCGAACACTTTTGACAGTGCGGCACCCCAAACTTACAGCATTATATGCATCAGCTCTGAATCATGTCTTGGGTCAATAGTTGGGTTGCCCAGCTCCCATGTTTTGCTGCCTTACGTTCCGCTATATCGGCTAAGGTGGCACAGGGAGAACTACTGTGATTGTGTCCCGGTTCTTCCGGACGAGCACCTCAGTAGAGAAAGCCGAAAATTGACTGTCATGATGTGGTGAGAGTTGGTCGCTGTTCGAGAGGTTTCAAATCCTTAAAGATTTTTTCCGCTTTGGGCAAGGAATCGGCCTTTGTCCGATTTAGGCGTGTATAGCGCCCCAAGTTCGGCCTTCCAAATACTAGGGGCTACGCCAAAATTTAAAATTATAGAACTTCTATGGCTAAGTGAGGGTGATAAAGCTATATAGTCCGATTGCCTTGTTCGTTGCGCTAAACACCTCCTTAAAGGACCAAAAGTTTGGATAAAGAGTGTTTAGATTTATCCCTAACACCCCTGTACTAGTTACATGGGGGCAGAAGCCGACGACTGGCCAACTCTCAAATTTTATAAACGGTCGCACAGAAGGTAAAATTTTAAATCAACAAGCGTTATATTGCGCAAATGAACTTGTTTCATATTATAGGATAAAATGAGTACATTCACTCAAAGATTACATCTTTAGCACATTGCTCCACCACAAGGCGGGGGCCCTTCAAGACACTGTCATAATACTTTTCGGGCTGGCGGTGCTCCTTGCCCTTTGGTGGCCCTTCGGTCATCAGCTTCTCGGCATCCATCTTCGCCCAGTGCACTTTTGCGCGGGCGAAGGCCATACGCGCACCTTCAATGCAAACTGACCGCTTTATGACTTCATGCCGCGGGAAGGCATTTACAAGCCGCTTCACGAGGCCAAAGTAGCTGATGGGCATAGGCCCGGCAGGCCACAGCCGGATTATGAGGTCCTTCATGGCCAGTTCGGCTGCCTTGTGCAGTTCGACCAGTTGCTTCAGCTGGTCACTCAAGGGCATCGGATGTTCTGTCCCAAGATATTGAGACCAGAACAACTTCTCCGTCGAGCTTCTTTCTTCGGCTCGGTAGAACTCTACGGCATCAGATATGTTGCGTGGTAGATCTGTGAACGCTCCTAGAGAGCTCCAAATTCGGGTAAGTAAAAGGAAAGTCTCCTTCACATGCTTGCTTTGCATAATGAATGCCTTACCCGCCGCAATCTTCTTGACCGCCTGAATCTCCTGGAGGGACTTTTGGGCTTCGGCTTTGGCGTCTTGCGCGCTCTGGAGGGCCTTAGCAAGCTCAGACTCTTGAGTCTTAGAGTCACGCTCCAAGGACTCGTATTTCTAGACGAAATCCTGGAGCTCTTGCTGGACCTTGTTGACCCGGGCCTCTTGCATCTCGCGCTCAGCGCATTCCTTGGCCGCTTTGTCTTCGGCCTTGGTCAGCGCCTTCTTAAGGGTCGCCACTTCGGTCGTGGCCCCTATTAAAGTTCATGATGCTTCTATTAGCAGAAACCATTTTTCCTTTATAAATATACAGACGGGGTATTGTGTACCTTTGTTTTCCTCGAGCTGCCTCTTCACGAGGCCGAGCTCCCCCTCGGTCCACTCCAGGCCCCGCTTTAGTCCGGAGACCTCCGCAGTATGAGCGGCAGCGGCCAGCAGCGACACCTGCTTATTCAGATAGACATCTTCTATTAGACTCCTGCGAATGTTATTTTGATCCTCTGTTCGGCCTTTCTTTCCGAACACCAAACAGAGCATCAGGGGCTACTGTCTATACTGTGATATCTTCTTACAATTTTATTACTTACCTCAAAGCTTGTTAGGAGGCTGGCACAGGCTTCGGTCAATCCACCTTTGGCGGACCAGACCTTCTCAATCACCGTACTCATAATGGTACGGTGTTCTTCATCAATGGAAGCGATGTGAAGTGCTTCCAGCAAGTTGTCTGATGCCACTGGATGGACAGAGGTCATCGGTACTGGCGGCTCGCCCCCCTTAGAGAGAGGTTGCCTGCCTAAATTGGAACCTTTGGGGTTCGGAGCCGTATCATTTGGGGCCAAAGCAGCTGCGCCCCCGTTATCGGTGTCCACAGGGTCTTCCCCCATGCGCTGGCAACTAGGATTTTGCACAGGCGTTTCGAACTGTCTCCCCTTGGCCCGGTATCCTTTGAGACCCTCGGTGTCGTCCGCGGGCCTGGGGGAGGAGGCTGTCGGGAGTGAATCCTTGTTCATCGCCGACGGGCCCAGAGACCCCTCTGAGGAGGATACCTCAATGTGGGATTTGGCCGGACTGCATATGCATGTTCGGCATGATAATAAGCAATAAAGCAAAACATACTAGAAGTATTATAGTGTCTGGATACTTACGACTTAGCCAGGGGCTTGTCGCTGGGCTCCCACTCCTCGCCGATGTAGGTGGTTGTGGTGGAATGGTTCGGAAGGAAGGTTTTTCCCTTCTTGGACACCTCGGCCTCCCCAGACAGGGCGGCCTTTCTCTTCTTCCCCCCCCCCTGGTTGAGGGGGAGGGATTTCCTCTTCCTCCTCCTCGTATCCGTTGGAGGAGTGCGCCTCGGTGTCTTTGGACGTCACGTCCGATGCAACCTTGCGCCAGAGACCTTTCCTGGTCCCCGTGGCCTTCTTCTTGGACTTCTTCTCCGACACCTCATAGGACGCTGGAAATAGCATCTTCGTTAGAAGAGACGATTCTGGATCTTCAGGTAGCAGAGCCGTACAGTCAATCTGCTCCGCTATCGCTACCCAGTCCTGATTAAATCAACATGGAGGCTTAGTTTCTGTTGGGGATCGTTGCAGAAAATAAAAAAATTCTATGCATCACCAAGATCAATCTATGGAGTCATCTAGCAACAAGAGAGAGAGGAGTGCATCTACATACCCTTGTAGATCGCGAGCGGAAGCGTTCAAGAGAACGGGGTTGATGGAGTCGTACTCGTCGTGATCCAAATCACCGATGATCCTAGCGCCGAACGGACGGCACCTCCGCGTTCAACACACGTGCGGAGCGGAGACATCTCCGGCGCCTTGATCCAGCAAGGAGGAGGGAGAGGTTGAGGAAGAGAGATCCAACAGCAGCACGGCGGCATGGTGGTGATGGAGCGGCAGTACTCCGGCAGGGCTTCGCCAAACTCTTAACAGAGGAGGAGCGGTGTTGGGGAGGGAGGGGCTGCGCCTTTGGTGTCGTGTGCAGTCCTCCCATCACCCCTCTATTTATAGGGGAAGGGGGAAGGGGGCCATCCCCCTCTAGATGAGATCTAGAGGGGGGCAACGGCCAAGGGGAGGGGGCTTGCCCCCCAAACAAGGGGGACGCCCCCTCTAGGGTTTCCCCCAACCCTAGGCGCATGGGCCCAAGGGGGGAATGCGCCCATCCCTCCAAGGGCTGGTTCCCTTTCCTATACGGCCCATGAGGCCCTCCGAGAGAGGTGGCCCTCCCGGTGGACCCCCAGAACCCCTCCGGTGGCCCCAGTACAATACCGATATGCCCCCGAACTTTTTCGGTGACCTTATGACAACTTCCCATATATAAATCTTCACCTCCGAACCATTCCGGAACTCCTCTTGACATCCGGGATCTCATCCGGGACTCCGAACAACATTCGGTAATCACATACAAGTCTTCCTAATAACCCTAGCGTCATCGAACCTTAAGTGTGTAGACCCTACGGGTTCGGGAATCACGCAGACATGACCAAGATAGCTCTCTGACCAATAACCAACAGCGGGATCTGGATACCCATGTTGGCTCCCACATGTTCCACGATGATCTCATTAAATGAACCACGACGTCGAGGATTCAAGTAATCCCGTATACAATTCCCTTTGTCAATCGGTATGTTACTTGCCCGAGATTCGATCGTCGGTATCCCAATACCTCGTTCAATCTCGTTACCGACAAGTCACTTTACTCGTACCGCAATGCATGATCCTGTGACCAACCACTTGGTCACATTGAGCTCATTATGATGATGCATTACTGAGTGGGCCCAGAGATACCTCTCTGTCATACAGAGTGACAAATCCCAGTCTTAATCCGTGCCAACCCAACAGACACTTTCGGAGATACCTGTAGTATACCCTTATAGCCACCCAGTTACGTTGTGATGTTTGGTACACCCAAAGCACTCCTACGGTATCCGGGAGTTACATGACCTCATGGTCTAAGGAAATGATACTTGACATTAGAAAAGCTCTAGCAAACGAACTACACGATCTTGTGCTATGCTTAGGATTGGGTCTTGTCCATCACATCATTCTCCCAATGATGTGATCCTGTTATCAATGACATCCAATGTCCATGGTCAGGAAACCGTAACCATCCGTTGATCAACGAGCTAGTCAACTAGAGGCTCACTAGGGACATGTTGTGGTCTATGTATTCACACATGTATTACGATTTCCGGATAACACAATTATAGCATGAACAATAGACAATTTATGAACAAGAGATATAATAATAACCATTTTATTATTGCCTCTAGGGCATATTTCCAACAGTCTCCCACTTGCACTAGAGTCAATAATCTAGTTACATTGTGATGAATCGAACACCCATAGAGTTCTGGTGTTGATCATGTTTTGCTCGTGAAAGAGGTTTAGTCAACGGATCTGCGACATTCAGATCCGTATGCACTTTGCAAATATCTATGTCTCCATCTTGAACATTTTCATGAATGGAGTTGAAGCGACGCTTGATGTGCCTGGTCTTCTTGTGAATCCTGGGCTCCTTGGCAAGGGCAATGGCTCCGGTGTTGTCCTGAGAAGAGAGTCATCGGCCCGACGCATTGGGAATAACTCCTAGGTCGGTAATGAACTCCTTCATCAGTTGCTTCATGTGCTGCCTCCGAGGCTGCCATGTATTCCGCTTCACATGTAGATCCCGCTCTGACGCTTTGCTTGCAAATTGCACCAGCTTACTGCCCCACCATTCAAAATATACACTTATCCGGTTTGTGACTTAGAGTCATCCAGATATGTGTCGAAGCTAGCATCGACGTAACCCTTTACGAAGAGCTCTTCGTCACCTCCATAAACGAGAAACATATCCTTAGTCCTTTTCAGGGACTTCAGGATATTCTTGACCTCTATCCAGTGTTCCATGCCAGGATTACTTTGGTATCTTCCTACCAAACTTACGGCAAGGTTTACATCAGGTCCGGTACACAGCATGGCATACATAATAGACCCTATGGCCGAGGCATAGGGGATGACACTCATCTTTTCTCTATCTTCTGCCATGGTCGGGCATTGAGCCGAGCTCAATTTCACACATTGCAACACAGGCAAGAACCCCTTCTTGGACTGATCCATATTGAACTTCTTCAATATCTTATCAAGGTATGTGCTTTGTGAAAGACCTATGAGGCGTCTCAATCTATATCTATAGATCTTGATGCCTAATATGTAAGCAGCTTCTCCAAGGTCCTTCATTGAAAAACACTTATTCAAGTAGGCCTTAATGCAGTCCAAAAGTTCTATATCATTTCCCATCAAAAGTATGTCATCTACATATAATATGAGAAATGCTACAGAGCTCCCACTCACTTTCTTGTAAACGCAGGCTTCTCCATAAGTCTGCATAAACTAAGCGCTTTGATCATTTCATCAAAGCGAATGTTCCAACTCGAGATGCTTGCACCAGCCCATAGATGGAGCGCTGGAGCTTGCATACCTAGTTAGCATTCTTAGGATCGACAAAACCTTCCGGCTGCATCATATACAATTCTTCCTTAAGGAAGCCGTTAAGGAATGCCGTTTTGACGTCCATTTGCCATATCTCATAATCGTAGAATGCGGGAATTGCTAACATGATTCGGACGAACTTCAGCTTCGCTACGGGTGAGAAGGTCTCATCGTAGTCAACCCATTGAACTTGCCGATAACCCTTAGCGACAAGTCGAGCTTTATAGATGGTAACATTACCATCCGCGTCCATATTCTTCTTAAAGATCCATTTATTTTCTATCACTCGCCGATCATCGGGCAAGTCTGTCAAAGTCCATACTTTGTTTTCATACATGGATCGTATCTCGGATTGCATGGCTTCAAGCCATTTGTTGGAATCTGGGCCCGCCATCGCTTCTTCATAATTCGAAGGTTCACCGTTGTCTAACAACATGATTTCCAAGACAGGGTTGCCATACCATTATGGTCTGGAACGTGTCCTTGTGGACCTACAAAGTTCAGTAGCAACTTGATCCAAAGTACCTTGATCATCATCATTAACTTCCTGTCTAGTCGGTGCAGGCACCAGGAACATCTTCCTGAGCTGCGCTACTTTCCGGTTCAAGAGGCAGTACTTCATCGAGTTCTACTTTCCTCCCACTTATTTCTTTCGAGAGAAACTCTTTCTCCGGAAAGGACCCGTTCTTGGCAACAAAGATCTTGCATTCGGATCTAAGGTAGAAGGTATACCCAATGGTTTCCTTAGGGTATACTATGAAGACGCATTTTTCTGACTTGTGTTCGAGCTTTTCAGGTTGAAGTTTCTTGACATAAGCATTGCATCCCCAAACTTTTAGAAACGACAGCTTAGGTTTCTTCCCAAACCATAATTCATACGGTGTTGTCTCAACGGATTTAGACGGTGCCCTGTTTAAAGTGAATGTAGTTGTCTCTAGAGCGTATCCCCAAAATGATAGCGGTAAATCGGTGAGAGACATCATAGATCGCACCATATCCAATACAGTGCGATTACGACGTTCGGACACACCGTTGCGCTGAGGTGTTCCAGGCGGCGTAAGTTGTGAAATGATTCCACATTTCCTTAAGTGCGTACCAAATTCGTGCCTTAAATATTCTCCCCCACGATCTGATCGTAAGAACTTTATCTTTCAGTCACGTTGATTCTCTACCTCATTCTGAAATTCCTTGAACTTTTCAAAGGTCTCAGACTTGTGTTTCATCAAGTAGACATACCCATATCTACTTAAGTCATCGGTGAGAGTGAGAACATAACGATAGCCTCCATGATCCTCAACGCTCATTGGACCGCACACATCGGTATGTATGATTTCCAATAAGTTGGTTGCTCGCTCCATTGTTCGGAGAAGCGAAGTCTTGGTCATTTGCCCATGAGGCATGGTTCGCATGTGTCAAATGATTAGTAATCAAGAGACTCCAAAAGTCCATCGGCATGGAGCTTCTTCATCGTTTGACACCAATGTGACCAAGGCGGCAGTGCCACAAGTATGTGGGACTATCGTTATCAACCTTACATCTTTTGGTATCCACACTATGAATATGTGTAACATCACGTTCGAGATTCATTAAGAACAAACCATTGACCAGCGGGGCATGACCATAAAACATATCTCTCATATAAATAGAACAACCATTATTCTCGGATTTAAATGAGTAGCCATCTCGTATTAAACGAGATCCAGATACAATGTTCATGCTCAAAGCTGGCACTAAATAACAATTATTGAGGTTTAAAACTAATCCCGTAGGTAAATGTAGAGGTAGCGTGCGGCGGCGATCACATCAACCTTGGAACCATTCCCCAGCAGCGCATCGTCACCTCGTCCTTCGCCGGATCTCCGCTTATTCCGCAGCTCTGTTTGAGTTACAAATATGAGCAACCGCACGGTATCAAATACCGAGGAGCTACTACAGTCTTGGTAAGGTACACATCAATTACATGTATATCACATATACCTTTGGTGTTGCCGGCCTTCTTGTCCGCTAAGTACTTGGGGCAGTTCCGCTTCGGTGTCCGCTTCCTTGCAATAAATGCACTCGATCTCGGTTTGGGTCCATGCTTTGGCTTCTTCACGGCAAGCGGCTTACGGGCACGGCAACTCCTTGCCGTCCTTCTTGAAGTTCTTCTTACCCTTGCCTTTCTTGAAACTAGTGGTTTTATTGACCATCAACACTTGATGTTCCTTTTGATCTCCACCTCCGCTGATTTCAGCATTGAAAATACCTCGGGAATGGTTTCACCATCCCTGCATATTGTAGTTCATCACAAAGCTCTTGTAGCTAGGTGGGGCGGCGGAGGATTCTGTCAATGACCGCGTCATCCGGAGATTAACTCCTAGCTGAGACAAGCGGTTGTGCAACCCTGTTTATTTTGAGTATGTGCTCATGTTGAGAACCATTCTCCTCCATCTTACAACTATAGAACTTGTCGGAGACTTCATATCTCTCGACCCGGGCATGAGCTTGGAAAACCATTTTCAGCTCTTGGAACATCTCATATGCTTCGTGCTGCTCAAAATGCTTTTGGAGCCCCGGTTCTAAGCTGTAAAGCATGCCGCACTGAACCAGGGATTAATCATCACTACGCGACTGCCAGGCGTTCATAACGTCTTGAGTTGCTGGGAAAACGGGTGCTTCACCTAGCGGTGTGTAACGCCCCGGATTCGGTGCGCCAGGTGTCTACCAGTTATTCGCCGTCGTTGCCATGTCATTTGCTTGCATGTTGCATTTTTCCATGTCATCATGCGCATTTCATTTTGCATACGTGTTCGTCTCATGCATCCGAGCATTTTCCCCGTTGTCCGTTTTGCAATCCGGCACTCCTATGTCATCCGGCGCCCCCTTTTACCTCTTCTCATGTGCGGGTGTTAAACTTTCTCGGAATGGCCCGAGGTTTGCCAAGCAGCCTTGGTATAGCACCGGTAGACCGCCTCTCAAGTTTCGTGCCATTTGGAGGTCGTTTGATACTCCAACGGTTAACCGGGTAACCGCAAAAGCCTCTTTTGTTTGCAGCCCAACACCCCTTCCAAAGTGGCACAAAACCCACCTAACTCCCCTCCATTCTCTCGGTCGTTCGATCACGATAGCGTGGCCGAAAACCGCTCCTCATTTGGACTTTTCTAGCTCCCTCTACCTATAAATTAGTCCCCCCTCCCCCGAACTCGCGGTCTAATCCCCCCTAACCCTAGCCTCCTCCTCTTCCGCGCCGTCGGACATGTCCGCCGACGGCCGGACACGTCCGCACCGTCGCCCGGTCCAACCAGCGCCTGCCACGTGTACGCCGCCACCCGCCGCCCGCCCGCGCTTGAGCCCGTCGCGGGCCCAGCGCGCCCGCCGCCGCCGGCCCAGCGCCGGCGCGCCGCTCTCCGCCGCCGCCGCCGGATCCGCCGCCAGCGCACCTCCACCTCGCCGCGGCGCACCTCCACCAGCGTCGCCCGAGTCCCCGCCGCCGGCTGCCTAAATCGCCGGTGCGGTGACCTCGGCTTCCGCGCCGTCGTCGCGCCGCGCCTGCGCGTCGTTATTGCGCCGCCTCCGCCCGCCGAACAGCGCCGCCCGCTGCGCTGGCCGACCAGCGCCCGCCGGCAGCCGCCGTCCCGCCGCCCGCGCCCCTACGCAGCGCGCGTCGTCCAGTCTTCCCCGCCGACCCGCGCCCCGCCTCCGGCGAGATCCGGGAAGAGACCACAGATCCCGCCTCCTCCGCCGCGGCGAAGCCGCCCTCGCTGAGTCAACTCGGCGAGATCCGGTCGGGTGGACCAGATCCACCGGTCCGGCGATCCAAACAGAGCCCCGTCCCGGATCCCCTCTGTCCCGGGTCCTCCCCATCCCAATTTCCCGCGAGGTGAAATACTGCCAAGTCCCCGAATCCCTGACATAATCATGTCATGTTCATCGCATTGTATCTCTGCATCCGTAGCTTCGTTTTGTGCGTGTAATATGTCAAATTCTTCGCCTCGAAGAGTAGTTCATTTCATTCCATTGCATCATTCTCATTTGAGCTCATCTTGATGCCCTAAATGCTGCTAGAAGAGTGCATGTTGATGTTAACCTGCTGAAACTGTTATAACATGCTCATTTGTCATTTTTGCCATGTTTGATGTGTGCATCCTATGAGGTTGATGTCTACATGTGTTTTGATCTATGATATGCCATCTTTCCAGAGGTGCAATCCATGTATTTTTGTGAATTGTGTACTGAGTGCATCGAGCTTGTTAAGTAGGGCACTTGCTGTTGTTGTTTTCCTGACAAATTCTGTTTGTTATGATGCTATGTTAACATGCTTCTACTAGTTATTCTATGCATAATCTGGAGATGTCCACTAAGGATGTTTTGTTATAAATGTCTTGATCTATCCATTCATGCCCCTAGTTGCATTTATAGCTTGTTGTAGATTGTTCATATCTTGCCCCAAAGTTGCTTGATGATGTTGCTGTCAGCTTGTTAACATGAAGTTCAGTTTTGGCTATGTGCTTTTCTAGTGATCCATGGACCCTATGAACTTGTTCTTGCCATGCTTAGCTTCATAAACATGTCTTCTTACTGTTGGTTGCCTTGCCATGCCATGTATTGCTCTGTGGTGAGTGGTTCAAGCTCACAAACATGCCTACTTATTGTTGTTCCTGCCATGTTTGAATCTGTAATATAACTTGCCATGTTTACATGGGTGCCATCTTATCTTCTGATCCTTTTTGGCTCATGGTCAGTAAGGGACTCTTGTTCTATGCATTTAGTAGTATCATGCCATGCCTTTGTTTGCCATGTTAAGTTCCTGTAACATGTTGTTTGATAGCTCTAAACATTGCAACCTGATGTTATTTCTGCTAAGTCTGAAACTGTTATTATTTGCAATCTTTCCATGTCTTTTTGAGCATGTTCTAGTTGTTTCTGGAGATAGCTCAGTGTTCATGTTTTGATATGCTTTACCTGTACTTCATGATCATGCCTTTTGTTATTATGTTGGGGTGCTGTAGCTTGTTGTTTTGATGATTGTAATATGCCTAGTTGCTGTTATGGACATATTGTTGCTATGACTTGAATAGAGTGTATGTGTTGCACCGTTGCTCCGTTTTGAGTGTGCTTTATATGAAACTTGCTTGATTTTGCATGTAGTTTCATATTATCATGTTGCATCCTTGTTTTGGTGTGTTTTCTTGATGTTTGGGTGCATTTTGCATCAATGCCATGCTTAACTTCTTTTGCTCATATCTTCTAGGCCGTAGCTCCAAATCTAATGAACTTTATATGTAACTTGACTAGAATTTCGTGTAGATCATCTTGGTGCATCTTAACTTGCTGTTTAACAACTTGAACATAATGTTTATTCAGTTCTGGACCAATTTCGAAATTTGCATATGAGGACTTACCGGAATTGTTATATGTTGTTTCCGGCCTCATTTAAACTTGCCTTGATATGTTGTTCTTGTTTGCGTCATCTCTTGCCATGGGTAGCCTCATGTAGCTTTGTCATGCATCATGCTTGTTGTGCATCATGTCTTGTCTATGTGTGGTGTGTTTACTATGTTGTGTGCTTCTTCTCGATAGTTCCCGTTTCGTTGCGATCGTGAGGATTCCTTCGTCTACGCTTGGTTCGTCTTCGTGGCTTCATCTTCTTCATAGACTCGTTCTTCTTCCTAGCGGGATTTCAGGCAAGATGACTGCTACCCTGGATCTCACTACTATCATTGCTATGCTAGTTGCTTCGTTCTATCGCTATGCTACGTTACCTATCTTTTGCTCTTCAAGCTTCCCAAATTGCCATGAACCTCTAACCTTTGACACCCTTCCAAGCAAACCGTTGTTTGGCTATGTTACCGCTTTGCTCAGCCCCTCTTATAGCGTTGTTAGTTGCAGGTGAAGTTGAAGATTTTCTCCATGGTGGACAGGATTTATGTTGGGATATCACAATATCTCTTATATTATTAATGCATCTATATATTTGGTAAAGGGTGGAAGGCTCGGCCTTATGCCTGGTGTTTTGTTCCACTCTTGCCGCCCTAGTTACCGTCATACCGGTATTATGTTCCCGGATTTTGCATTCCTTACGCGGTCGGGTGATTTATGGGACCCCCCTGACAGTTCGCTTTGAATAAAACTTGTCCAGCAAGGCCCAACCTTGGTTTTACCATTTGCCTCACCACCACCTATACCCTTCCCTTGGGTCGGCCAACCCAAGGGTCATCTTTATTTTAGCCCCCCGGGCCAATGCTTGTCTAAGTGTTGGTCCGAACTAGAATCCTTTGGCGCCCCTCGGAAACTTGAGGTCTGGTTTTAGTTGTCAGAGTGCTCATCGGTGTTGCCACGAGAGCGAGATATGTGCAGCTCCTATCGGGATGTCGGTGCATCGGGCGGTCTTGCTGGTCTTGTTTTACCATTGCGAAATATCTTGTAAACCGGGATTCGAGACTGATCGGGTCTTCACGGAGAAGGAATATCCTTCGTTGATCGCGAGATCTTATCATGGGCTAAGTTGGGACACCCTACGAGGTATAAACTTTCGAGAGCCGTGCCCGCGGTTATGTGGCAGATGGGAATTTGTTAATGTCCGGTTGTAGATAACTTGACACCAGATCCGAATTAAAACGCATCAACCGCGTGTGTAGCCGTGATGGTCTCTTCTCGGCGGAGTCCGGGAAGTGAACACGGTCTTTGGGTTATGTTTGACGTAAGTAGGAGTTCAGGATCACCTCTTGATCATTGATAGCCTCACGACCGTTCCTTTGTTTCTCTTCTCGCTCTCATTTGCATATGTTAGCCACCATATCTTGCTTAGCCGCTGCTGCAACCTCACCACTTTACCCCTTCCTTTCCCATTAAGCTTTGCTAGTCTTGATACCCATGGTAATGGGATTGCTGAGTCCTCGTGGCTCACAGATTACTACAACAACAGTTGCAGGTACAGGTTGTGCGATGATCATGACGCGACAGCGATGTTTACTTGTTTTGGAGTTCTTCTTCTGCTTCTTCTTCGATCAGGGGATAGGTTCCAGGTCGGCAGCCTGGGCTAGCAGGGTGGATGTCGTTTGAGCTTCTGTTTGTGTTTCATCCATAGTCGGATGGTGCTCTTATGTAAGATGATGTTCGTGTGGCTTTGTATGCCTTTTGTATGTATCCCCATCTATTATGTAATGTTGATGTAATGATATCCACCTTGCAAAAGTGTTTCAATATGCGGTTCTATCCTTGGTGGGACCTTCGAGTCTCTTTAGGATAGTATCGCATATTGGGCGTGATACGGTGCATCTAGGACATATGCTTTCTTGGCAGCTATGAGGATGATCCTCAAGTTCCGGACCCAGTCCGTATAGTTGCTACCATCGTCTTTCAGCTTGGTTTTCTCTAGGAACGCGTTGAAGTTGAGGGCAACATTAGCATGGGCCATTTGATCTACAAGACATATTGCAAAGATTTTAGACTAAGTTCATGATAATTAAGTTCATCTAGTCAAATTTTATAATGAACCACTCAGATAGACATCCCTCAAGTCATCTAAGTGATACATGATCCGAGTCGACTAGGCCGTGTCCGATCATCACGTGAGACGGACTAGTCATCATCGGTGAACATCTTCATGTTGATCGTATCTTCTATACGACTCATGTTCGACCTTTCGGTCTCTTGTGTTCGAGGCCATATGCGTACATGCTAGGCTCGTCAAGTCAACCTAAGTGTTTTGCATGTGTAAATCTGGCTTACACCCGTTGTATGTGAACATTAGAATCTATCACACCCGATCATCACGTGGTGCTTTGAGACAACGAACTTTCGCAACGGTGCACAGTTAGTGGAAACACTTTTTGAAATTAATATGAGGGATCATCTTATTTATGCTACCGTCGTTCTAAGCAAATAAGAGTTAAAACATGATAAACATCACATGCAATCAAATAGTGACATGATATGGCCAATATCATTTTGCTCCTTTTGATCTCCATCTTCGGGGCGCCATGATCATCATCGTCACCGGCATGACACCATGATCTCCATCATCATGATCTCCATCATCATGATCTCCATCATCGTGTCTTCATGAAGTTGTCACGCCAATGATTACTTCTACTACTATGGCTAATGGTTTAGCAATAAAGTAAAGTAATTACATGGCGTTATTCAATGACACGCAGGTCATACAAAAATAAAGACAACTCCTATGGCTCCTGCCGGTTGTCATAGTCATCGACATGCAAGTCGTGATTCCTATTACAAGAACATGATCAATCTCATACATCACATATATTTCATTCATCACATCCTTTTGGCCATATCACATCACAAGGCATATGTTGCAAAAACAAGTTAGACGTCCTCTAATTGTTGTTGCATGTTTTTACGTGGCTGCTATAGGTTTCTAGCAAGAACGTTTCTTACCTACGCCAAAACCACAATGTGATATGCCAATTTCTATTTACCCTTCATAAGGACCATTTTCATCGAATCCGATCCGATTAAAGTGGGAGAGATAGACACCCGCTAGCCACCTTAGGCAACTAGTGCATGTCAGTCGGTGGAACCTGTCTCACGTAAGCGTACGTGTAAGGTCGGTCCAGGCTGCTTCATCCCACGATGCCGCCGAAACAAGATAATACTATTAGTGGCAAGTAAATTGACAAAATCTATGCCCACAACAATCTTGTGTTCTACTCGTGCATAGAAACTACGCATAGACCTAGCTCATGATGCCACTGTTGGGGATCGTTGAAGAAAATAAAAAAAATTCTACGCATCACCAAGATCAATCTATGGAGTCATCTAGCAACGAGAGAGAGAGAGGAGTGCATCTACATACCCTTGTAGATCGCGAGCGGAAGCGTTCAAGAGAACGGGGTTGATGGAGTCGTGCTTGTCGTGATCCAAATCACCGAAGATCCTAGCGCCAAACGGACGACACCTCCGTGTTCAACACACGTATGGAGCGGAGATGTCTCCTGCGCCTTGATCCAGCAAGGAGGAGGGAGAGGTTGAGGAAGAGAGATCCAACAGCAGCACGACGGCGTGGTGGTGATGGAGCGACAGTACTCCGGCAGGGCTTCGCCAAACTCTTAATGGAGGAGGAGAGGTGTTGGGGAGGGGAGGGGCTGCACCTTTGGTGTCGTGTGCATCCCTACCCTCGCCCCTCTATTTATAGGGGAAGGGGGAAGGGGGGCGGCCCCCTCTAGATGAGATCTAGAGGGGCGGCTGCCAAGGGAGGGCTTGCCCCCAAGCAGGCGCCCCTCTAGGGTTTCCCCCAACCCTAGGCGCATGGGCCCAAAGGGGGGAATGCGCCCAGCCCTCCAAGGGCTGGTTCCCTTTCCTATACGGCCCATGAGGCCCTCCGAGAGAGGTGGCCCCTCCCGGTGGACCCCCGGAACCCCTCCGGTGGCCACGGTACAATACCGATATGCCCCCGAACTTTTCCGGTGACAGTATGACAACTTCCCATATATAAATCTTCACCTCTGGACCATTTCGGAACTCCTCGTGATGTCCAGGATCTCTTCCGGGACTTCGAACAACATTCGGTAATCACATACAAGTCTTCCTAATAACCCTAGCATCATCGAACCTTAAGTGTGTGGACCCTACGGGTTCGGGAATCACGCAGACATGACCGAGACAGCTCTCCGGCCAATAACCAACAGCGGGATCTGGATACCCATGTTGGCTCCCACATGTTCCACGATGATCTCATCGAATGAACCATGACGTCGAGCATTCAAGTAATCCCGTATACAATTCCCTTTGTCAATCGGTACGTTACTTGCTCGAGATTCGATCGTCGGTATCCCAATACCTCGTTCAATCTCATTACCGGCAAGTCACTTTACTCGTACCGCAATGCATGATCCTATGACCAACCACTTGGTCACATTGAGCTCATTATGATGATGCATTACTGAGTGGGCCCAGAGATACCTCTCCGTCATACGGAGTGACAAATCCCAGTCTTGATCCGTGCCAACCCAACAGACACTTTTGGAGATACCTGTAGTATACCTTTATATCCACCCAGTTACGTTGTGACATTTCGTACACCCAAAGCACTCCTACGGTATCCGGGAGTTACATGATCTCATGGTCTAAGGAAATGATACTTGACATTAGAAAAGCTCTAGCAAACGAACTACACGATCTTGTGCTATGCTTAGGATTGGGTCTTGTCCATCACATCACTCTCCCAATGATGTTATCCCGTTATCAATGACATCCAATGTCCATGGTCAGGAAACCGTAACCATCCATTGATCAACGAGCTAGTCAACTAGAGGCTCACTAGGGACATGTTGTGGTCTATGTATTCACACATGTATTACGATTTCCGGATAACACAATTATAGCATGAACAATAGACAATTATCATGAACAAGGAAATATAATAATAACCATTTTATTATTGCCTCTAGGGCATATTTCCAATAGTTTCCTCCCGCTGATGTGCTGGTGAAAGGCACATCTTGCAAAATATAAAAAATCACCGGATGGGCTTGGCGTTTCGTGCTGAGTCCGCGATCTTCGGTTATGGGAGGAGGGACCTCGTTGGCCTTGAAGAGCGCCTTCCAGACGTCTTCGTGCGCCGTGCCGAAGAGCTCTTGCAGCATCTGGTGTTCGGCCGGGTCAAACTCCCATAGATTGTAAGCCCGTCTCTAACACGGAAGGATTCGGCGGATGAGCATGACCTGGACCATGTTGACAAGCTTGATTTTCTTGCCTGTCATATTTTGGCCGCAGGTCTGGAGTCCGGTCAACTCCACCGCTGAGCCCCAGGCTAAGCCCTTCTCTTTCCAGGAGGTGAGCCGCATAGGGATGCCGGATCGAAATTCGGGGTCGCTGCCCAGTTGGTGTCGCGCGGCTCGGTGATGTAGAACCACCCCGATTGCCACCCCTTCACAGTCTCCACGAACAAGCCCTCAGGCCAGGTGACATTGGGCATCTTGCCCACTGAAAGTGCAACTATCCCTAGGTGGTTTTGGTAATTCATAACAACATATAGCTCATTGAGCTAATGCTATTCCAAGACTATTATTTCAGGAAAGCTCAATGAATGGCATGGCATGGATGATGAAAGTGGATCCCTCAAAATACTAATGACAAAGGATAGGCTCAGGCTCAAAAGCTCAAGACTCTTCATTTTACATTTTAGTGATCCAAGATCACATTGAGTCTATAGGAAAAGCCAATACTATCAAGGAGGGATAAGGTGTTGCTTAATGAGCCTCTTGCTTCATGTGCTTGGTGATATGCTCCAAAAACCCTCAACTACTTTCTCACATCCACAAATGATCTAAACCTAAAGCCAAAATCGGTCACACCGATTCTCTCTATCCGGCGCCACCGAGTTCTAATGTCATAGCCACTGCCACAAACCCTAGGCAAATCGGTCCTACCAATAGGGATCTCGGTCTCACCGAGATGGGATTGTAATCTCTCTATTTCCCTTCGTAACGTTTCAGTCTAACCGAAGTGAGCGATCGGTCCCACCGAGATTGCAATGTAAACTCTCTGTTTCCCTTTTGTAACATTTCGGTCTCACCGAAAAGAGCAAATCGGTCCCACCAAGTTTACCTGACCAACTCTCTGGAAAGCCTATTACCAAAATCGGTCTCACCGAGTTTGTGTGATCGGTCTTACCGAGATTACGTTATGCCCTAACCCTAACCGAATCGGTCTTACCGAGTTGCATATCGGTCCCACCGAAAATCATAACGGTCACTAGGTTTACTAAATCGGTCTAACCGAGTCTGTTGAATCGGTCCCACCGAGTTTGGTAAATTGTGTGTAACGGTTAGATTTGTGTGGAGGCTATATATACCCCTCCACCTCCTCTTCATTCGTGGAGAGAGCCATCAGAACAAACCTACACTTCCAACTTACCATTTCTGAGAGAGAACTACCTACTCATGTGTTGAGGCCAAGATATTCCATTCCTACCATATGAATCTTGATCTCTAGCCTTCCCCAAGTTGCTTTCCACTCAAATCTTCTTTCCACCAAATCCAAATCCTATGAGAGAGAGTTGAGTGTTGGGGAGACTATCATTTTGAAGCACAAGAGCAAGGAGTTCATCATCAACGCACCATTTGTTACTTCTTGGAGAGTGGTGTCTCCTAGATTGGCTAGGTGTCACTTGGGAGCCTCCGACAAGATTGTGGAGTTGAACCAAGGAGTTTGTAAGGGCAAGGAGATCGCCTACTTCGTGAAGATCTACCGCTAGTGAGGCAAGTCCTTCGTGGGCGACGGCCATGGTGGGATAGACAAGGTTGCTTCTTCGTGGAGCCCTTCGTGGACTCGCGCAACCGTTACCCTTCGTGGGTTGAAGTCTCCATCAACGTGGATGTACGATAGCACCACCTATCGGAACCACGCCAAAAACATCCGTGTCTCCAATTGCATTTGAATCCTCCAAACCCTTCCCCTTACTTTCTTGCAAGTTGCATGCTTTAATTTCCGCTGCCTATATACTCTTTGCATGCTTGCTTGATTTGTGTGATGATTGCTTGACTTGTCCTAAGATAGCTAAAATCTGTCAAACTCTAAAATTGGGAAAAGGTTAAGGTTTTAATTGGTCAAGTAGTCTAATCACCCCCCCTCTAGACATACTTCAAGGTCCTACAAGTGGTATCAGAGCTTTGGTCTCCATTTGCTTTGATTTCCATAGCTTTTGGTGGTCATAGCCTTGGTTTCACAACCTAGGAGAGTATGGCGTCTAGTGACGGAAATTATCACCGTAGAGGTCCTTACTTTGATTGTACTAAGTTTGCTAGTTGGAAGCATAAGATGAAAATGCATATTCTCGGACATAACCCCGCCGTTTGGGCAATTATTTGTATTGGCTTGCAAGGTGAATTCTTTGATGGGAGAGAGCTGACCGTGAAGCTAATGCGGAAGAATTGAAGATGCTGCAATACAACGCTCAAGCTTGTGACATCATCTTCAACGGATTGTGCCCCGAAGAATTCAACAAAATCAGCCGTCTTGAGAATGCAAAGGAAATTTGGGATACTTTGATTGATATGCATGAAGGTACCAACTCCGTCAAGGAATCCAAGTTGGATGTGCTCCAAAGTCAGCTTGACAAGTTCAAAATGAAGGATGGTGAAGGCGTCACTGAAATGTACTCTAGGCTTGCACTTATCACAAATGAGATTGCCGGCTTAGGGAGTGAAGAGATGACCGACAGATTCATCATCAAGAATATCCTAAGAGCATTTGATGGAAAGTATGATACCGTGTGCACATTGATCCAAATGATGCCAAACTACAAAGATCTCAAGCCAACCGAAGTCATTGGAAGAATTGTTGCTCATGAGATGTCACTTAAGGATAAGGAGGAACTTCACAACAAGTCAAGTGGTGCTTACAAAGCCTCAAGTGAAGCCCCCATATCATCAAGTGAGAAACAAACCTTCAATGAAGAATTGAGCTTAATGGTGAAGAACTTCAACAAATTCTACAAGAGTAGAAGCAAAGAAAGAAGCTCCAAGTCAAGGTCTTACAATGACAAAAGATCTTCTAGTCGAGAGCGAAATTGTTACAATTGTGGGAGACCCGGACACTATTCCAACGAGTGTACGGCACCCTACAAAGAAGAAGATTCTCCAAAAGAAGAAGCAAAGAGAAGAATCACCACCGAGAGAGAGGAGGAGTAGAGATGATCGTTATGAATGAAGACCCTCACGGAGAAGCAAGGATTCGGAAAGGAAGGACAAGTCATCAAGGAGCTACACAAAACGAAGACATCAAGCTCATGTTGGTGAATGGGTATCTGGTTCCGACTCCGACAATCACTCCGAGAGAAGCTATCACTCCGACTCCAAATATACTCAAGATGAATGTGTTGCCGGTCTAGCACTTATGTCAACCAATTCCTACGACATATTTGATTCACCAAATGAAGGAATTGGAAGATGCTTCATGGCCAAAGGTCCAAAGGTAACACATCCTGAATATGTTGATTTCGATAGTGATGAAGATGACTTACTTGTGGATGATGATTTACTTGTTGACAACTCTAGTGATGAATACTATTATGAAACGTCAATTAATCATGCTAATCAAGATAAAACGAATGACAATGATAAGGAGAAGATTGAGCTTCTAACTAAAGAACTAAACACTCTTAAGTTAGCTCATGAAACTATCTTCGAAGATCATCGAGAACTTTTAAGGGCTCATGAGAAGTTACCCTTTGAAAACCTCAATCTTGAGCAAGAGCATGAGTTCTTAAAAGCAATCAATGATGATCTCCGTAAGAAAAGCCCTTCTTACATTGCCAAGCGTTTACTCTTATCTACTTAAATGCCTCAAGTCAAGTCTAGTAACAAGTACAAGAAAGATCCTTCCTCTAGTAGTAACAATAACAATGTCAAATCCAATATTGTTGCCTCTAGTAGTTCTCTTGATTCCACTAATGATTCTCTTAGCCAAGTTACACTTGAGCAAGAAAATAGCTTATTGAAGGGAATTATAGAGAAAGGTGTTTACAAGAGCCTTCTGGGAGTAAGCAATTGAGGAAATTATGCATAAGCAAGGAAGGCACCAGAAGAATCAAGGTGTTGGTTTTGAACAAAAGTTCAATGCCAATGGAGTTGAGTAGGAAGAAGATCAATACCCCAAGATGAAGTTTGTTCCTCAACAAGAGAAGTATGATCCTACTTCCTTCAAAGGAACACAAGCACAAGATGATCTTCCACCACAAGACCACAAGAACAAAGGCAAGGACAAGCTTCAAGAAGAGATTGACGCATTTGAAGAAGCACCTAAGGCCTCGATCAAGTGGGTTCCCAAGACTACGTCAAGTTCTACTTCATCAAGTACAACTACAACTCCAAGGATTCCCATCAAGATGATGTGGATCCCGAAGAAGAAGAACTAGAGAGTTCTTGAGGGTGACTCCGCCAACATTCTTCACTCATATCATTATGGCAAGAACAAGTGCAATCAACTTCCACATCTTGCACTAGTTCAAGGAGTCACAAACCCTCATGTTGGTAAGGCAAGGGACAAGGTAACCTAATGACTTCATGGAAATCATCTTGTGTGTGCTTCACTCTATGTCTATGGATATTCTTGTTTGTTCCTTGTGGGACTAACCCATGTAGGTAAGTTGAAAGTGCAACTCACTCCAAAGGATTGCTCCAAATGATCTACATCAACATTGAGCATCCACATCTTCAACACCTACATGAAGTCATCATCGACAAAACCCAAGGTTAGTTCATCCCTCTAAAAGGGGATCTCACATCTAGGGGGGGCTTAACTCTAAGAATTGAGTCAAAGCAACTCTAATGGTGTGAACACATCAATGCATTATGTAAATGTGGTAACCCCACTTGAGCTTAAACGATGAGTATGACCTATGATCAAATGTTCTCATTTGACTCCTAAGTCAATATACTCATATATAGATGACCTAGTCATCGCCAATTGTTTGATAGATGCTAGAATTGGTTGTGCATGTTTTGCCACATATTTCATTTGCCATCTTATTGTGTGAGCATGTTGATGCATATTTTACTCGTTCAAGGACATCCACTTGTTGTTTTGAGTGATTGGCCTCTTTTTCTTTTTGCCAAGTGGATGGACAAGAATGCCTAAGAACCTTCTCTAGCTATCTATGCTTTTCTCATCTCAAACTCTATTCATGCTACATCACAAAATTTGATCAAGTCAGATTCGAACCACTCTGTGTGAGGAGCACTCGGAGTCCCTGATTCGTCATAGACTTAAACTTCCAAAACTACTTTGTGATTCTCGGTCTGACCGATTCCTCCATTTCGGTCCTACCGAGATCACTAAGTCGATCTAGGTTTTCAATCTCGGTGCAACCGATTTGAACTTCGGTCACACCGAGTTCTTTAATCTGTACATGCAGTTATGCATCTCGGTGCCACCGAAGTGTTCCACTCGGTCACACCGACAGGGTCGGGCTATATATAGTCACGGGCAAAAATTTGGAAATTTCTCCGAACCTCTTCGCCCGCGCAATAGCTCGCTCTGCCATCAGGGTCTCCGGATCGTCTCCTCGTCGCCAGCCACCTCCTGTCGCTGGTCTCCGCCGCCGTCAACGGATTTCACCCCCGCCGTTGCCGCCGTAGAGAGTTCATCTCCAAGCTAGGGTATGGACTTGATCACAGTGCTATCCTCGTCCGATTCCTAGCACATTGTGTTCTTAATGATTCTTGCCACGATTGAAACACTCCTATCCAGTCAATGCAATCCTTAGATTAGATGAGATTTGAAAATTTAAGGTTAGGTTTCCGCCGAAACTATCTTGGACCCACCGAGTTGAAAAACTCGGTCCCACCGATTTGGCTAACGCCGTTGCACTAGTAACTCTCGGTCTGACCGAGAATTGCTAATCGGTGAGACCGATTTTAGGACTTTGTGAAACCCTAGCAGTCTCGGTGCCACCGAACTGTGACTCGGTCCAACCGAGTTCATCAGTTTAGGTTCCAAAACTGCTTCGGTATCACCGAGTTTGAAAATCGGTTGATCCAAAATGCTTTCTGTGGAAAACTAAAACTAAATTTTTGAACCATTCTTTTGCAAAAATCTCTGCATTTTGTGATGCTCATCCACTCTATCTCATATATAACTCTTCACAGGGTCAGCAGTCAGTGATTTGCAGCATGTCAGACCAAAGTGATAGTCAAAACAGGTCAGAAGAGCACAATCACATGAGTGAGGGCACTAGTCCCTCTAGCACTTCAGATGAAGGAAGCAGGAGCACCCCAAGCAATCTGTCTAAAGCTGCCACCAGGACAAGGAAGAAGAGAACCTCGGATTCTGAGGATGAGGATTATAGAGCAGAAGAGGATGAGGCTACCTCCAAGAAGGTAGTGCTCAAAAAGGAGTATGCCTCAGCATAGAACACTAAACCTGGACTCAATAGGAAGGTTCCTGCCAAGAGGACACCTATGCTGAAGGTCAGAGGATCTACTCAAGTGCCTGAAAAGACTGAACCCAAAGAGGCACCTGCAAAGAGAGTCACAACTTCCAAACCCAAGAAAGTTCACACTGGAGAAACTATGAAGTTTACCATTGAATCCGAAGATGAAGCTGCTGCTCTGGATAAGAAGAAGAAAAGAGCCAAAACCACTACTGCCCAGGTTCTTGGAAATCCCTCAATTAGGAGAGACTCTGAAGAGGAAGAAGAGGTTGTTGTACCAGCACCCAAGGCACAAAAGCTTATGGGTGATGCTATTAGATCAGGGGCTACAACATCAAAGCCCAAGGAAGCACCCAAAGCTGCCCCCAAGCCCAAGCTTGCACCAAAGAGGAATACCAGGAGTATTCCATTCTTTGAGAAGAACAAGGCCCCGTGCTGAATTTCTTGATGAGGAAGATGAAGAAGGACAAGTCCTGAGGAAGCTCAAGCCCAAGATACCAGACCACAATGATGCCCATCCTGTGGCTGAGGACATGAAGATCAGAAGAGACTCAGGGTTGAGGCTATGGAGGATGACAGATCCATATGCCACAAGGAGAAGAACTGCTGTTGACTACAGGTTCCATACAAAGGAACAGCAGGACTTCTATGAGACAATCTTGTTGGACAAGAAGCCCATAGTGTGTGATATGAGGTGGGTCGACTGGACCTACATGAAAGATAATGAAGAACACTATCCTAGAGTGCAAGACATTTTTGTTGCTTGTGGAGTTGCAGATTTTGTTGGGCAAAAGCTCACCAAATGGAATGATGAACTCATTATGCAATCTACTCCACAGCACACTTCTATCCAGATGGGAGGATAGTTTGGATGTCTGAAGGTACAAGGTACCAGTCAACTATTGAGGAATGGGCAAAACTGATCAATGCCCCAAAGGAAAGTGAAGATGACTTGGATGTCTATGCCAAGAAGAAGATGAACCACAATTCCATGGCACACATGTACAAGGAGATCCCAGACAAAGCTATTGAGAAACATAAGTTTGGGTCAGTCCACTTTCTTCTGTCAGGGCTGCCAACTATCAACTGGATCCTAAGGCACACTCTGTTGCCTATGTCTGGTGACTACAACATGATTAGAGGGCATGCAATCAACATGTTGCATTTGTTTGATGTGCCACAGAAATTTAAGGTCATGAGCCTTATGGTAGAGACCATTAAGAGGACTAAGCAGACCAGAAGAGAAGTTGTGGATATGCCCCTTAGATTTAGGAGTTGATTAACTCAAAGATGGGCACAGGAAAATATCTATTGGATAAGGAACATTTTCCTCTCTATCCAGACTTTGAGGACAATCAAGTTGTCATGAATGAGAATGAACCATCATTAGTACAAGCTCAAGAGAAGAAGGAGAAGGCAAGGAAAGAAAAGGCTGCCAAGATGCCAACTCGAGAGGAGGCATCTGAGTACTTTTTGAAGAACAAGCAGGAGCAGCTTGGTTACTTGATAGCATCAACACTGAGGATTGAGAAGGGATTGGCCACCCTCACTCAGAATCAGGAGAGCTTGGAAAGAATCATGGAACAAAATTCCATGATCTAGATGTCAAAATGGCGAGATTGATCGGTTATGGAGCAGCTCTGAGGATGACATGCAGGAGAGGAAGGGCAAGACAATCACTAATGTAATTGCCAGAGTGCCTAGAGCTCAGAGGTCAGCTGCAGTGCCTGTGACAGACACAAGAGCCACATCATCTGCACCAGCTACAGCTCCTACAGCTCCAGTGCAACCAGCTCCAGCACCAACTCCTCCAGCTCCATCCACTTCAACTGAAGCCTTCGTTCTAGGAGTTATCCGGACACCACCACCTGAAGATCAAGCCTGAGAGTCGATCTAGCACTATGCATTTTCTATGAACTTTTTGGTAACTTGTTGCCAAAGGGGGAGAAAAATGTATGGATCATAGGCTTTGAGAGAGAGTGTGTGTTGCTTTTGTTATCTCTTGCTTTGGTGGTTAAACTTTGTCTGCTTTTGATTGCTTGAGATACTATGTTGTTTTTGTGAGACATTGATGATCATGTGTTTGATCATAAGCTACACTTATGCATGTTTGATGATATTATCTTACCTATCCATATGTGATCATTCACTTTGCTTGGTGATGAGTGCATGTATTCAATCTTTATCATTTTGAGCACTCCACCAAGATGTATGTGACATGGAAGAGTAACCCATGAGCCTAATTCCTTGTGCATTTGCAGTCCAAAGCAAATCTTAAACTATGCACAATTTTAGGGGGAGCTCTTGCTTATCACATACTTCTCAAAGCGATGATGTTTTTCAATCTTATTATCATTTGTCGAAGCTTTGATCTATATGTTGTCATCAATTACCAAAAAGGGGGAGATTGAAAGTGCAACTATCCCTAGGTGGTTTTGGTAATTCATAACAACATAGCTCATTGAGCTAATGCTATTCCAAGACTATTATTTCAGGAAAGCTCAATGAATGGCATGGCATGGATGATGAAAGTAGATCCCTCAAAATATTAATGACAAAGGATTGGCTCAAGCTCAAAAGCTCAAGACTCTTCATTTTACATTTTAGTGATCCAAGATCACACTGAGTCTATAGGAAAAGCCAATACTATCAAGGAGGGATGAGGGGTTGCTTAATGAGCCTCTTGCTTCATGTGCTTGGTGATATGCTCCAAAAACCCTCAACTACTTTCTCACATCCACAAATGACCTAAACCTAAAGCCAAAATCGGTCACACCGATTCTTTCTATCCGGCGCCACCGAGTTCTAATGTCATAGCCACTGCCACAAACCCTAGGCAAATCGGTCCTACCGATAGGGATCTCGGTCTCACTGAGATGGGATTGTAATCTCTCTGTTTCCCTTCGTAACGTTTATGTCTAACCGAAGTGAGCGATCGGTCCCACCGAGATTGCAATGTAAACTCTCTGTTTCCCTTTTATAACATTTCGGTCTCACCGAAAAGAGCAAATCGGTCCCACCGAGTTTACCTGACCAACTCTCTGGAAAGCCTATTACCAAAATCGGTCTCACCGAGTTTTTGTGATTGGTCTTACCGAGATTATGTTATGCCCTAACCCTAACCGAATCGGTCTTACCGAGTTGCATATCGGTCCCACCGAAAATCCTAACGGTCACTAGGTTTACTAAATCGGTCTAACCGAGTCTGTTGAATCGGTCCCACCGAGTTTGGTAAATTGTGTGTAACGGTTAGATTTTGTGTGGAGGCTATATATACCCCTCCACCTCCTCTTCATTCGTGGAGAGAGCCATCAGAACAAACCTACACTTCCAACTTACCATTTCTGAGAGAGAATTACCTACTCATGTGTTGAGGCCAAGATATTCCATTCCTACCATATGAATCTTGATCTCTAGCCTTCCCCAAGTTGCTTTCCACTCAAATCTTCTTTCCACCAGATCCAAATCCTATGAGAGAGAGTTGAGTGTTGGGGAGACTATCATTTTGAAGCACAAGAGCAAGGAGTTCATCATCAACGCACCATTTGTTACTTCTTGGAGAGTGGTGTCTCCTAGATTGGCTAGGTGTCACTTGCGAGCCTCCGACAAGATTGTGGAGTTGAACCAAGGAGTTTGTAAGGGCAAGGAGATCGCCTACTTTGTGAAGATCTACCGCTAGTGAGGCAAGTCCTTCGTGGGCGACGACCATGGTGGGATAGACAAGGTTGCTTCTTCGTGGACCCTTCGTGGGTGGAGCCCTCCGTGGACTCGCACAACCGTTACCCTTCGTGGGTTGAAGTCTCCATCAACGTGGATGTACGATAGCACCACCTATCGGAACCACGCCAAAAACATCCGTGTCTCCAATTGCGTTTGAATCCTCCAAACCCTTCCCCTTACTTTCTTGCAAGTTGCATGCTTTAATTTCCGCTGCCTATATACTCTTTGCATGCTTGCTTGATTTGTGTGATGATTGCTTGACTTGTCCTAAGATAGCTAAAATGTGCCAAACTCTAAAATTGGGAAAAGGTTAAGTTTTTAATTGGTCAAGTAGTCTAATCGCCCCCCCCCCTCTAGACATACTTCAAGGTCCTACACCCACCATGGCGCCCCCCACTCCACTTGCTGGCCTCCCACCACCTTTGGCTTCACGTTGAAGGTCTTCAGCAATAGGCCGAAGTGGGGTGAGGGAGTCCTGGACTAGGGGGTGTCCGGACAGCCGGACTATCAATATCCGCCGGACTCCCAGACTACGAAGATAGAAGATTGAAGACTCCGGCTCGTGTCCGGAAGGTACTTTCCTTGGCGTGGAAGGCAAGCTTGGCGATACGGATATGTAGATCTCCTACTATTGTAACCGACTCTATGTAACCCTAGCCTCTCCGGTGTCTATATAAACCGGAGGGCCTTAGTTCATAGAACGAACATTACATCACAACAACCATACCATAGGCTAGCTTCTAGGGTTTAGCCTCCTTGATCTCGTGGTAGATCTACTCTTGTACTACCCATATCATCAATATTAATCAAGCAGGACGTAGGGTTTTACCTCCATCGAGAGGGCGAACACTGGGTAAAAACATTGTGTCCTCGTCTCTTGTTACCATCTGCCTAGACGCACAGTTCGGGACCCCCTACCCGAGATCCGCCGGTTTTGACACCGACATTGGTGCTTTCATTGAGAGTTCCTCTGTGTCGTCCCCGATAGGCCCGATGACGTCTTCAACCATTAATGCTGTCCAGGGTGAGGCTTTTCTCCCCGGACAGATCTTCATATTCGGCGGCTTCGCACTGTGGGCCAATTCTCTTGACCATCTGGAGCAGATCGAAAGCTACGCCCCTGGCCGTCAGGTCAGATTTGGAAGTTTGGACTTCACGGCCGATGACCACAGAGACTTGATCTTCGACGGAATCGAGCCACAGCCCAGCGCGCCGCACTGTGACGATGGCATGATCTAGCTCTGCCGCCGGATAGTGCTTTAGTGGCCGCACGCGGATCCGCTTCGGCCATTAGCCCGGAGCCGATTGCCCAGGTCGAGGGCCGGTGGATAGACGCCGCCCTGGGGGCTTCAACATCCACGGCGATGGAGCCGAATACCAATCTTGTCCCTTGCGAAACTCGTGATCCCGAGGCACCAGACTCCTCGTCGGACTCTGGGCCTCCCGCGCCCCTACCAATCAAATCAGATTGGGCACCGGTTATGGAATTCACTGCCGCGGACGTCTTCCAGCACTCGCCTTTTGGCGACATCCTGAATTCTCTGAAGCATCTTTCGCTATCAGAAGAATCCTGGCCGAACTATGGCCAGGACGGTTGGGGTTCGGACGACGAAGAAATTCACAGCCCACCCACCACCCACTTTATAGCAACTGTCAAAGATTTAACCGACATGCTAGACTTCGACTCCGGCGACATCGGCGCTATGGATGGCGATGCGGAGGCGAACAATACCCAGCGCCCACAGGGCCTTTGGAAAACCACCTCGTCATACGACGTCTACATGGTGGATACCCCAAAAGAAGGGGATGGCGAAAAAGCAGCGGAGCAAGATTCTTTAAAGAAGCAGCCCAAACGCCGGCGTCAGCGGCGCCGCTCTAAACCCCGCCACAGCAAGAATGAAGATTCCGGCACGGGAGACAATAACACTCCGGAGAGTGCCGAAGACGATCCCCTCCTGCAAGACTCGGCGCAGGAGGACGCAGAAGTAAGCCCTCACGACAGGGCGACAAACGAAGGGGTTGAGGATGATAACTATATGCCTCCCTCCGAAGACGAAGCAAGCCTCAATGATGATGAATTAAATCGCACCGAGGATCCCGTCGAACAGGAGCGCTTCAAGCGCAGGCTCATAGCCACGGCAAATAGCCTAAAGAAAAAGCAGCAACAGCCTTCAAGCTGATCAGGATCTGCTGGCGATCGATGGACCGAGGTCCTCGCGTCAAGAGTATAATCTCGAACGCCCTCAAAAGTTACCCAAGGCGCAAGCTGCTCCCCGATTAGAGGAGGAAGCATACATACCTTCATCACCGGCAAGACGACATGGCTGACCGACCACCTCGTGGTCGTGACAGAGAGGCGTCCAGGCCCCCAGCCAACATCGTACCCCTGCATCGCTCTAAAAGCGCGAAGCCAAGAGGGAATGCGCTGGACTTGCGAGATATATTGGAGGACAAAGCAAGACAATCCAGATCCATCTATGGATCACGTGGGCGCCCCATGACACACAACGGATACCGTCGCGCCGGACATAACGCCGGCCGGGCCGAACATAGCAGACAGCGCTCCCTCGAGCTGCGTCGCGATATTGCTCAATACAGGGGCGCCGCACACCCGTTATGCTTCACCGATGAAGTAATGGATCATCAGATCCCCGAAGGGTTTAAACCCGTAAATATCGAATCCTACGATGGTACAACGGACCCCGCGGTGTGGATTGAAGATTATCTTCTCCACATCCATATAGCCCGCGGCGACGATCTCCATGCCATCAAATATCTCCCACTCAAGCTTAAAGGACCAGCTCGTCATTGGCTTAACAGCCTGCCCGCAGAGTCAATTGGGTGTTGGGAGGACCTGGAGGCCGCGTTCCTTGATAACTTCCAAGGTACATATGTGCGACCACCAGACGCCGATGACCTAAGCCACATTATTCAGCAGCCGACGAATCGGCGGACAATTTCGGACACGGTTCTTGACGAAGAAAAACCAAATCGTCGACTGTCCGGATGCGGAGGCCCTTGCAGCTTTCAAACATAACATCCGGGACGAATGGCTAGCCCGGCACCTAGGGCAAGAGAAGCTGAAATCCATGGCAGCCCTCACATCGTTAATGACCCGCTTTTGTGCGGGAGAGGACAGCTGGCTAGCCCGTAGCAACAATCTCCGCAAAAATTCTGGTAGTCCGGACACTAAGGACAACAACGACAGTCACGTCGAATCAAAAACAAAGCGCCGCGTTGGCGAAGACAAAGAGGATCGGCGGTCAATGCGGATTCGAGGCTCAAACCGGTCAGCGGAAGAAGCCATTTAAAGAACAACTCGGGTCCGTCCAATCTGGACCGAATACTCGACCGCTCATGCGGATACATGGCACCCCGAAAAACCAGCTAACCACACCAATAGATATTGTTGGGTGTTCAGCAGCGAGCAAGTTAATTGCGAACACAATGACAAGGGCTAAATAGCGGCGGACGAGGAGGAGACCCGCCGCCCGAGCGATAGAGGACAAAGGGCTTCCCCCACAAGTGCGGACGGTGAACATGATATCTACGACCCACATACCCAAGAGGAGAGGAAGCGTGCACTACGGGATGTCTAGCGATGGAGCCAGTGGCGAAGTTCAACCCATGGTCATCTTGCCCGATCACTTTCGATCGAAGAGACCATCCGACCAGCATACGCCATGGCGGGTTCGCCGCATTGGTCTTAGACCCAATCGTCGATGGGTTTCACCTGACAAGAGTCCTGATGGATGGCGGTAGCAGCCTGAACCTGCTTTATCAGGATACAGTGCGCAAAATGGGCATAGACCCATCAAGGATTAAACCTACAAAGACAACCTTTAAAGGTGTCATCCCAGGAGTGGAAGCCAACTGTATAGGCTCAGTCACACTGGAAGTGGTCTTCGGATCACCGGATAACTTCCGAAGCGAAGAGTTAATCTTCGACATAGTCCCATTTCGCAGCGGCTATCACGCTCTGCTCGGACGAACCGCGTTCGCAAAACTCAACGCGGTGCCGCATTATGCATACCTAAAGCTCAAAATGCCAGGCCCTCGTGGAGTAATCACGGTCAATGGAAACATGGAGCGCTCCCTCGGACGGAGGAACATCTGGCTGCTCTCGCGGCGAAATCTGAGCAGCCTCCTCGGCAATTCTCTAGTCCGGCAATTAAAAGCGGATACATCAAAGCGCGCCCGAGCAACACCGACCAAGACCACTGGCGCGCGATCGAGCATCGCGTAGCAATGCGGCCCCAACCCTCGCCGCGCATGATCACAAGAATAACACTCGCGTACATCATTACGCTTTGGAATACCGTGGGCACAGGGGAGGGCTTAACCTAAGGACCAAAAGTGCGGCTCGACCACACAGGGGCTCATCGGCGCCCCTTGGTTTTATCTTTTTATACTTTCTTCTTTTGCGTATACAGGACTCCATTAACCAGAAGCCCTATCCGATGGCGAATTTGCCGAACACACGATGCAACAGTCAGGGATTAAAGAAGGCCGCGACGAACACTCAGGTGGTCTCCATTACGAGCATTAAATTCAATTACATACACCAAGTCTGCAGCTTATCCCTGGAGGGGGATATGTTAATTTCGTCCAAATCCCTTGCTTACCGCACTATTTGTATCAGTCCGCTTTATTAGCAGACCTTCTTTCATAAATAACGCAGCACTTCCCTTTTTTGCAAGTACATTACCTTTTCATTGCAATTGCGTTATTTTTTACTCATGTTCATTATATGACATCTTGCACCCGTATACTTTGGTACGGCTGAATACACCAGGGGCTTCTGTTCCCAATATTATGGTGTGATTAAGTCCGAACACTTTCACAAGTGCGGCACCCCGAACTTATAGCATTATATGAATCAACTCCGAATCATGTCTTGGGTCAATAGTTGGGTTTACCCGGCTCCCATGTTTTGGTACCTTACGTTCCGTTCCGTCGGCTAAGGTAGCATGGGAGAACCACTGCGATTGCGCCCGGTTGAGCGGGTTAACGCCTCGATGGAAAGCTAAAACTGACCGGCATGATAAGGCGAGAGACTGATCGCTGTTCGAGAGGTTCTTTCGGGTCCCTAAAGGCTCATGCCGCTTGAGCGAAGTTCGGATGATGTCCGAGCGAAGGCGTGGATAGCGCCAATTCGGTCTTCCGAATACCGGGGCTTTGCCGAAATTTAAAATTATAGAATTCTATGGCTAAGTGAGAGTGTTCAAGCATTATAAGTCCAGTCGCCTTGTTCGTCGTGTTGAGCACCTCCCTGGATGGACCCAAAAATGGGAACAAGAGTGCTCAAGTTTATCACCGAACACCCCAGCACTCGTGGCTTGGGGGCTGAAGCCAACGACTTGCCATCTCTCAGATTTAACAAACGGCCGCACAGAAGGTAATATTTTAAATTCAACAAGCGTTGCTCATGGCGCATATAAACGAAGTTTTCAGCGCACAGGATAAATAAACAGCGAGTTCACTCAAAAATTACATCTCGGGGGCACTCATCTGCAATATCGCAGGCTCCCTTCAGGACAACTTTATAATATCGCTCCGGCGTGCGATGCTCCTTGCCCGGCGGCGGCGGATCCGTGAGAAGCTTCTCCGCATCCATCTTGCCCCATTGCACCTTTATGTGGGCAAGAGCCCGACGAGCGCCTTCAATGCAGGCGGGCGCTTGATTACATCCAGCACTGGGCATGCATCCACCGCCGCCGCACTAGGCCAAAGTAGCTGCCGTGCATGGCCTGCCCGAGCCACACCGGATTGTGAGGCCCTTCATGGCCTCCTCGGCTACCTTGTGGAGTTCGACCAGCTGCTTCATTTGGTCGCTTAGGGGGCTGCCGGACGGCCGGCCTCGGCATCACGAGCCGAAGACCTTCTCCGTTGAGCTCCCTCCTCGCCACGATAGAATGCGGCGGCATCGACGCCTTTTCGCGGCAGATCTGCAAATGCCCCGAGAGCTCGAATTGGTCGACATCCGGTAATTTACATTAACATGCTTGCTCTGCATGAAAAACGCCTTACCCGCCGCTATCTTCTTCATGTCCTCTACCTCCTGATGGGCCTTCCGGACCTCGGCCTTGGTGGACTTGGCACTTTCGAGTGCCGAGGCAAGCTCGGACTCTCGAGTCTTGGAGTCACGCTCCAAACTCTCATGCTTTCCCATGAGAGCCTGGAGCTCTTGCCGAACTTCCGCCACCAGTGCCGCTTGCTTTTCTCGCTCAGTCCGTTCTGTGGCCGCATTGAGTTCGGCCACGGACACGGCATCCTTCAGGGCTGCCACCTCCTTGGAGGCCCCTGCAATACACATATTATCCTTATTAATTTTGTTTGCAACCAAAACCCTTTTCTGTAAGGTACTTATTTCAAGTGGTGTTATTCACCTTCTTGTTCCTTGAGCTGCCTCTTGGCATGGCCAAGCTCCTGCTCCGACCGCACAAGGTCCTTTTTCAGCGCCTCGACCTCCGCCGTTAGTGCGGCAGAGGTCAACAGCGCAGCCTGCAAACCCATATTGACATATTTTAGAAACCCTGCGTATATCTTGTTAAGATCCTTAGTCCGGCTTTTCTTTCCGAACACCGAACTAAGCATCGAGGAACTCTTGTCTATGCGGTATTACATTACTTAATTCTAAACCTTCTTACCTCAAAGCCTGTTAGAAGGCTGTTGCAGGTTCGGTCAGCCCACCCTTGGCGAGCTGGACCTTCTCAATTACCGCACTCATGAGAGTGCGGTGTTCTTCCTCGATGGAAGCGCCTTTGAGCGCCTCCAGCAGGTTATCCGGTGCCTCCGGTTGGACGGAGGCCGCCCGGCGCCACGATCTGCCCTTCTTTCGAGGGCTGCTTGCGGACTCTGGAACCGCTACGGGTTCCGGAGTAGAGTCCGGCACAAAGTCCGGGGGGCTGCCTGACGGCGCCTCCGGAGCCTCCTCCTGGCATGCCCCCCTGTGGGATTCCGCCTCGTCGTCCTCATCGGCGCGTGGGGTAGAGGCAGTCGGGATAGAATTTACATCCGACGGCGCCAACGACCCGCTCATTGAGTCGGGAAGGTCGTCAACAGCCGGACTAAAGGAACAATGCGGCATTAGAAGGGCGCTACATGACGCCTACAATGGCGGCATATAAATGATCCGAATACTTACGATCTGCGGACGCTTTGGCCCTTGAGGCCACTCGTCATCGCATAACGTCGATGTTGGCGGAACTGTCCGGGGATAGTCCTCCCCTCTTGGACCCTTGGCCGCCCGATTGGGGAGGCCTTCCTCTTCTTCTCTCCCCCCTCCGGGAGAGAGTACTCCTCCTCCTCCTCCTCGTCTCTGGAGGAGGGGTCCTCGTCGTCGTCGTCGGGCCTTTGATTCTGGGAACTCTTTCGAGTCCCGGCCACCTTCTTGGCCTTCTTCTTGGCACCACGTATGGTGCGGAACCAGCAACCTTGCTAGCGGGCATTCACTTGGTTCTTCGGCATGAGGGCCAGGTGATAGCAGTGGGCCTTCCCCATCGATCTGTCAAAGGAAGAGGCAGATTAAAAACCTCGCTAGAGTCAATCTAATTACTTCAAGTGTCCCGTAAAGGGGTCGAATCACTTACCTCGTCAGTCGGAGACTGCGAGCTGAATCCGCGGTCTTCGGTCGCGGATGCGGGGGCTTCGGCGCCCTTGAACAGCACCCTCCAGGCGCCTTCGTACGTTGTATCGAAGAGCCTGTTTAACGTCTGGTGTTGTTCCGGATTAAACTCCCACAGATTAAATGCCCGCCGGAGGAGCATGACCTGGACCACGTCGACGAGCCGGAGCCTGTTGCTCATCAGCTTCTTGATGCAGGCTCGAAGTCCCGTCACCTCCACCGGATCACCCCACTGCAAGCCCTTCTCTTTCCGGAGGTGAGCTGCGTGGGGATTCGAGATCTAAATTCGGGGCCGCCGCCCATGTAGGCTCGCGGCTCGGTGATGTAGAACCACCCCGATTGCCACCCCTTAGCGGAATCCACGAAGGTCCTTCAAGCCAAGGGGCGTTGGGCAGCTTGCCCAACATGGCGCCTCCGCATTCCGCTTGCGCCCTTTTACAACCTTGCTTGCGTTGAAAGTCTTGAGCCACAGGCGAAGTGGGGCGGATGCGAGAAAAGCCTCGCACGCACGACGATAAACGCCGAGATGTTGAGGACAAAGTTGGCGCCGGATCGTGGAAATCGGCGGTAGTAAAACATGAGCCCCCGGACGAATGGATGGGCGGAAAGCCCAGTCCGAGGAGGAAGTGGGGAAGGAAGACGACCCTCTCATGGGGCCCTGGGGTAGGGATGAGCTGCCCTGCGTCGGGCAGCCGATGCGCGATGTTGCTGGAAAGGTATCCGGCGTCGCGCAGCTTGGTGATGTCCTCCTCCTTGGCGGTGGAGGCCATCCATTTGCCTCCCCCTCCGGACATGTTCGGAGAAGGGTCGAGGTGAGATGCGTGAGCTTGGGCGTTGGAGCTTGAGTTCGCAGGGATGAATGAGCAAAGGAGGAAGAAGGCGTAGGTGAGAAGGTAAATCCTTATCCCTTATATATAGGCGGTCGAAACTATGCGTCCCTCACCGGCCTAGTAAAACTCGCTTATCTCCCAAGCGCCACCATCAACAGCGTGGTTGGGTTACCCACGCACGTATTGATGAGAATCCCGGAATAAGGGGGACACGATCTCTGCTTCGACAGGACGTACCAAGGAAACCGCTTCGCTAAAAGTGTTGAGGCAGAATAATAAAAACAAGGGCTTGGCTGCGGTGTGATATCACGCTGCATAATACGTCAGCAGATTGAGCTAAGTGTATATTTTATTCTCTCTACGTTGGAATGTGGAATTCATTTTGCGAGCGGACACTATCCTAGTGTTCATTATCTTCTCGAATTATTCAAGGAGGGAACCCGCCTTGCAATGCCGAACATTATGCACGCCGGACTCGTCGCCATTGAAGACCGGTTCGGGGGCTCTTGAGGAGTCTGGACTAGGGGTGTCCGGACAGCCGGACTATCAATATCCGCCGGACTCCCAGACTACGAAGATAGAAGATTGAAGACTCCGGCTCGTGTCCGGAAGGTACTTTCCTTGGCGTGGAAGGCAAGCTTGGCGATACGGATATGTAGATCTCCTACTATTGTAACCGACTCTGTGTAACCCTAGCCTCTCCGGTGTCTATATAAACCGGAGGGCCTTATTCCATAGGACGAACATTACATCACAACAACCATACCATAGGCTAGCTTCTAGGGTTTAGCCTCCTTGATCTCGTGGTAGATCTACTCTTGTACTACCCATATCATCAATATTAATCAAGCAGGACGTAGGGTTTTACCTCCATCGAGAGGGCCCGAACCTGGGTAAAAACATTGAGTCCCTCGTCTCTTGTTACCATCCGCCTAGACGCACAGTTCGGGACCCCCTACCCGAGATCCGCCGGTTTTGACACCGACATGGGGCGTGATGCGGAGGAAGGCCTCGCACACGACGATGAACGTCGAGATGTTGAGGATGAAGTTGGGGGCCAGGTCATGGAAGTCCAGCCCGTAGTAGAACATAAGTCCGCGGACGAATGGGTGGAGGGGGAATCCCAGTCCACGGATGAAGTGAGAAAGGAATACTACCCTTTCCTGGGGTTTCGGGGTAGGGACGATCTGCCCTTCGGCTGGAAGCCGATGCGCGATGTTCGCAGGCAGGTATCCGGCCTCCCGAAGCTTCGTCATGTCTCGCTCCGTAACGGAGAAGGCCATCCACTTGCCTCCCACTCCGGACATGCTTGGAATGGCTTTGCGGAGAAGGTGAAAACTTGGGCATTGGAGCTCGAGAATGGATGAGCAGACGAAGAAGAAGGCGTGGGTGAAAAAGGGGAATCCTTATCTCTTTATAAAGGCGGTAAAAACCATGTGCCTCCCCACTTGCCTTGGAAACTCGCTTATTCCCCAGGCGCCGTGTTGATGGCGCGGTTGGGTTACCCACACCCGTATTGATGAGTATCCTGTGATAAGGGGACACGATCTCTGCTTCGACAAGACGTGCCAATGAAACCGCCTTGCAAGGTGTGCAGTAGCAGGTTGAGAAAAATGGTTTGAATAATGACCGGGTCACGGCGTGATGTCACGCTAAGCAAAATTTGTTAGCAGATTAGATTTGTGGAATATTGTGCTCTCTACGGTGGTATGGGGAATTTGTTCTGCAGAGCCGGACACGATTCTTGTGTTCAATATCTTCTTTGGAGTATTCGGAGAAGGAACCCGCCTTGCAATGCCGAAGACAATCTGTGCGCCGGACTCATCGTCATTGAAGCCTGGTTCAGGGGCTACTGAGGGAGTCCAAGATTAGGGGGTCCTCGGACAGCCGGACTATATGCTTATGCCGGACAGTTGGACTATGAAGATACAAGATTGAAGACTTCGTCCCGTGTCCGGGTGGGACTCTCCTTTGCGTGGAAGGCAAGCTTGGCAACTCGGATATGTAGATTCCTTTCTCTGTAACCAACTCTGTGTAACCCTAGCCCCCTCCGGTGTCTATATAAACCGGAGGGTTTAGTCCGTAGGACAACAACAATCATAATCATAGGCTAGCTTCTAGGGTTTAGCCTCTACGATCTCGTGGTAGATCAACTCTTGTACTACTCATATCATCAAGATCAATCAAGCAGGAAGTAGGGTATTACCTCCATAGAGAGGGCCCGAACCTGGGTAAACATTGTGTCCCCCGCCTCCTGTTACCATTAGCCTTAGACGCACAGTTCGGGACCCCCTACCCGAGATCCGCCGGTTTTGACACCGACACCGCCCCCCCTCCCCTCCCCCCTTGGAGTCCAAATTGGACAAGGGAAGGAGGGCGGCGCCCCCCTTTCCTACTCCCTCTCCCTCTCCTTCCTTCCCCCTCTCTCCCTCTTGGTGGAATCCTACTAGGACTTGGAGTCCTAGTAGGACTCCCCTCCTTGGGCGCGCCCCCTAGGGTCGGTCAGCCTCCTCCTCCCCTCCTTTATATACGGGGGAGGGGGGTGTTGGGGAACGTTGCAGAAAATTAAAATTTTTCCTACGGCTTCACCAAGATCCATCTATGAGTTTATCTAAGCAACGAGTAACGGGAGAGAGATGACATCTACATACCACTTGTAGATCGCGTGCGGAAGCTTGCAAGGTGATGATGGAGTCGTACTCGAGCGTGATTCAGATCACCGATGCCAAGTGCTGAGCGGACAGCACCTCCGCGTTCAACACACGTGCTGGGGACGATCGGCGTCTCCTCCTTCTTGATCCAGCAAGGGGAAGGAGAGGTTGAGGAAGACAGCTCCACCGGCAAAGACGACGGCGTGATGATGGTGGAGAAGCGATCTCGGCTGTGGCTTCACTGAGCTCTACGGAGGAGGAGATGTGTTGGGAGGGAGGGCTGCGCCTTGGGAGTTGTGTACAGCAGCCCCCTCCTCCCCCTTTATATAGGCCCCAGGTGGCGGCCCTTGGAGATCCAATCTGTGGGGCGGCGGCCAAGGGGTGGAGTGCCCCCAAGCCGGTGGGCGCCCCCCCCTAGGGTTTCAACCCTAGGCGCGGGGTGGGCCTGAGGCGCACCAGCCCCTGTGGGCTGGTTCCTTCCCTTCGGCCCATGGGGCCCTCCGGATAGGTGGCCCCACCGGTGGACCCGGGACCCTTCCGGTGGTCCGTGCTTTTAGAAACCCCAAACTTTCCCGATGGCGAAACACCACTTCCTATATATTATTCTTTACCTCCGGACCCTTCCGAACTCCTCGTGACGTCCGGGATCTCATCCGGACTCGAACAACATTCGGTGGTCACATACTTGACTTCCTACAAACCCTAAGCGCCACCGAACCTTAAGTGTGTAGACCCTACGGGTTCGGGAGACACGCAGACATGACCGAGACGACTCTCGGGCAATAACCAACAGCGGGTCTGGATATCCATGTTGGCTCCACATGCTCCTCGATGATTTCATCGGTTGAACCACGATGTCGAGATTCGATCAAACCTCGTATGCAATTCCTTTGTCAATCGATGCGTTACTTGCGAGACCCGATCGTCGGTATCCCAATACCTTGTTCGGTCTCGTTACACGGCAAGTCACTTTACTCGTTCGCAATGCATGATCCGTGGCCAACACCTTGGTCACATTGAGCTCATTATGATGATGCATTACCGAGTGGGCCCAGAGATACCTCTCCGTCATACGGAGTGACAAATCGATCTCGATCCGTGTCAACCCATGATACTTTCGGAGATACCTGTAATGCACCTTTATAGTCACCCGATTCGTTGTGACGTTTGATACACCCAAGGCACTCCTACGGTAACCGGAGTTACACGATCTCATGGTCGAAGGAATAGATACTTGACATTGGCAAAGCTTCTAGCAAGCGAACTATCCGATCTTTTATGCTATGCTTATGATTGGGTCTTGTCCATCACATCATTCTCCTAATGATGTGATCCGTTATCAACGACATCCAATGTCCATAGTCGAAACCATGACTATCTATTGATCTGTGAGCTAGTCAACTAGAGGCTCACTAGGGACTCATTGGGTCTAAGTGTTCACACGTGTATTACGATTTCCGGATAATACATTTATAGCATGAACAAAAGACAATTATCACGAACATTGAAATATAATAATCCTTTTATTATTGCCTCTAGGGCATATTTCCAACAGTCTCCCACTTGCACTAGAGTCACCAATCTAGTTACATTGTGATGAATCGAACACCCATAGAGTTCGGTGTTGATCATGTTTTGCACGTGAGAGAGGTTTAGTCAGCGGATCTGCGACATTCAGATCCGTGTGCACTTTGCAAATCTCTATGTCTCCATCTTGAACATTTTCACGGATGGAGTTGAAGCGACGCTTGATGTGCCTTGTCTTCTTGTGAAACCTGGGCTCCTTGGCTAGGGCAATAGCTCCGGTGTTGTCACAGAAGAGTTTGATCGCCCCAACGCATTGGGTATGATTCCTAGGTCGGTGATGAACTCCTTCACCCAAATCGCTTCATCGCTGCCTTCGAGGCTGCCATGTACTCCGCTTCACACGTAGATCCCGCCACGACGCTTCGCTTGCATTTGCACCAGCTTCTTGCTCCACCATTCAACATATACACGTATCCGGTTTGTGACTTAGAGTCATCAGATCTGAGTCGAAGCTAAGCGTCGGCGTAACCCTTCTGACGAGCTCTTCGTCTCCTCCATAAACGCGAAACATGTCCTTTGTCCTTTTGGTGCTTCAGGATATTCTTGACCGCTGTCCGGTGTTCCTTGCGGGGTTACTTTGGTATCTTGCAACCAAACTTACGGCAAGGTTTACATCGGTCAGTACACAGCATGGCATACATAATAGATCCTATGGCTGAAGCATAGGGATGACACTCATCTCTTCTTTATCTTTTGCCGTGGTCGGTGGTCGAGCTGAGCTCGGTTTCACACCTTGTAACATAGGCAAGAACCCTTCTTGGACTGATCCATTTTGAACCTCTTCAAAATCTTATCAAGGTATGTGCTTTGTGAAAGACCTATGAGGCGTCTCGATCTATCTCTATAGATCTTAATGCCTAATATATAAGCAGCTTCTCCAAGGTCCTTCATTGAAAAACACTTGTTCAAATAGGCCTTAATGCTGTCCAGAGTGTCGTATCATTTCCCATCAAGAGTATGTCATCTACATATAACAGGAGAAATGCTACGGAGCTCCCACTCACTTTCTTATAAACGCAGGCTTCTCCATAAGTCTGCATAAACCCAAACGCTTTGATCATCTCATCAAAGCGAATGTTCCAACTCGAGATGCTTGCACCAGTCCATAAATGGATCGCTGGAGCTTGCATACTTTGTTAGCGTTCGAGGATCGACAAAACCTTCCGGCTGCATCATATACAGCTCTTCCTTAAGATGCCCGTTAAGGAATGCCGTTTTGGCGTCCATCGCCATATCTCATAATCATAGTATGCGGCAATTGCTAACATGATTGGACGGACTTAAGCTTCGCCACGGAGAGAATGTCTCGTCGTAGTCAATCCCTTGAACTTGTCGATAACCCTTAGCGATAAGTCGAGCCTTATAGATGGTAACATTACCATCCGCGTCCGTCTTCTTCTTAAAAATCCATTTATTTTCTATCGCTCGCCGATCATCGGGCAAGTCTGTCAAAGTCCATACTTTGTTTTCATACATGGATTCTATCTCGGATTTCATGGCCTCAAGCCATTTGTTGGAATCGGGCCCGCCATTGCTTCTTCATAGTTCGAAGGTTCATTGTTGTCCAGCAACATGATTTCCATGACAGGTTGCCGTACCATTCAGTGCGGAGCGTGTCCTTGTGGACCTTGAAGTTCAGTAGTAACTTGATCCAAGTACCTTGATCATCATCAACGTTTTCCTCTTGGTTGGTGTGGGCATCACAGGAACGGTTTCCTGCGCTGCACCACTTTCCCGTTCGAGAGGTAGTACCTCATCGAGTTCTACTTTCCTCCCACTTACTTCTTTCGAGAGAAACTCTTTCTAGAAAGCATCCGTTCTTGGCAACAAAGATCTTGCCTTCGGATCTTAAGTAGAAGGTATACCCGACAGTTTCCTTAGGGTATCCTATGAATACGCATTTTTCCGACTTGGGTTCGAGCTTTTCAGGTTGAAGTTTCTTGACATAAGCATCGCATCCCCAAACTTTTAGAAACGACAGCTTAGGTTTCTTCCCAAACCATAATTCATACGGTGTCGTCTCAACGGATTTAGGCGGTGCCCTATTTAAAGTGAATGTAGCTGTCTCTAGGCGTATCCCCAAAATGATAGCGGTAAATCGGTAAGAGACATCATAGACCGCACCATATCCAATAGTGTGCGACATGACGTTCGGACACACCGTTTATTTGAGGTGTTCGGTAGCGTGAGTTGTGAAACGATTCCACATTTTCTTAAGTGTGTACCAAATTCGTGACTTAAGTATTCTCCCCCACGATCTGATCGTAGGAACTTTATCTTACGGTCACGTTGATTCTCCACCTCACTCTGAAATTCCTTGAACTTTTCAAAGGTCTCAGACTTGTGTTTCATTAAGTAGACATACCCATATCTACTTAAGTCATCAGTGAGAGTGAGAACATAACGATATCCTCCGCGAGCCTCAACGCTCATTGGACCGCACACATCGGTATGTATGATTTCCAACAAGTTGGTTGCTCGCTCCATTGTTCCGGAGAACGGAGTCTTGGTCATTTTGCCCAAGAGGCAAGGTTCGCATGTGTCAAACGATTCATAATCAAGAGACTCTAAAAGTCCATCAGCATGGAGCTTCTTCATGCGCTTGACACCAATGTGACCAAGGCGGCAGTGCCACAAGTATGTGGGACTATCGTTATCAACTTTACATCTTTTTGCATCCACACTATGAACATGTGTAATATTACGCTCGAGATTCATTAAGAATAAACCATTGACCATTGGAGCATGACCATAAAACATATCTCTCATATAAATCGAACAACCATTATTCTCAGACTTAAATGAGTAGCCATCTCGTATCAAACGAGATCCAGATACAATGTTCATGCTCAAACTTGGCACTAAATAACAATTATTGAGGTTTAAAACTAATCCCGTAGGTAAATGTAGAGGCAGCGTGCCGACGGCGATCACATCGACCTGGAACCATTCCCGACGCGCGATCGTCACCTCGCCCTTCGCCAGTCTCCGTTTATTCCGCAGCTCTGCTGTGAGTTACATATGTGAGCAACGGCACGGTATCAAATACCGGGAGTTACTACGAGTAATCGGTAAGGTACACATCAATTACATGTATATCAAATATACCTTTGGTGTTGCCGGCCTTCTTATCCGCTAAGTATTTGGGGCAGTTCCGCTCAAATGCCCTTTCCCTTGCAATAAAAGCACTCGGTCTCGTGCTTGGGTCCATTCTTTGACTTCTTCCGGCAAGCGGCTTACGGGCGGCAACATCTTTGCCGTCCTTCTTGAAGTTCTTCTTACCCTTGCCCTTCTTGAACTTAGTGGTCTTATTGACCATCAACACTTGATGTTCTTTCTTGATTTCAGCCTCTGCTGACTTCAGATCGAGAACACTTCAGGAATGGTCTTTACCATCCCCGCATGTTGTAGTTCATCACAAAGCTCTTGTAGCTTGGTGAGAGCGATCGAGGATTCTGTCAATGACCGCCTCATCTGGGAGGTTAATATTCAACTGGGTCATCGGCGTGCAACCCGGACATCTTGAGGATGTGCTCCTCGATGTAACTGTTCTCCTCCATCTTACAACTGTAGAACTTGTCGGAGACATCATATCTCTCGACCGGGCATGAGCTTGGAAAACTAGTTTCAGCTCTTGAACATCTCATATGCTCCGTGATGCTCAAAACGCTTTTGGAGCCCGGTTCTAAGCTGTAGAGCATGCCGCACTCGAACGAGGGAGTAATCATCGTAGCGAGTTTGCCAAGCGTTCATAACGTCTTGGTTCTTCGACGGAGGCGGCACCTAGCGGTCCTTCTAGGACATATTGCTTCTGGCAGCTATGAGGATGATCCTCGGGTTCGGACCCAATCCGTATAGTTGCTGCCATCATCTTTCACTTGGTTTTCTCTAGGAACGCGTTGAAGTTCATGTTGACATTAGCGTTGGCCATTGATCTACAAGACATATTTGCAAAGGTTTTAGACTAAGTTCATGATAATAAAGTTCTTAATCAAAATTATGAACTCCCACTTAGATTAGACATCCTCTAGTCATCTAAGTGTTACACGATCCGAGTCGACTAGCCCGTGTCCGATCATCACGTGAGACGGACTAGTCATCATCGGTGAACATCTTCATGTTGATCGTATCTTCCATACGACTCGTGTTCGACCTTTCGGTCTCCGTGTTCGAGGCCATGTATGCGCACATGCTAGGCTCGTCAAGTTAACCCTAAGTGTTTTATTGTGTAAAACTGTCTTACACCCGTTGTATGTGAGCGTAAGGATCCATCACACCGATCATCACGTGGTGCTTAGAAACGACGAACTGTAGCAACGGTGCACAGTTAGGGAGAACACTTCTTGAAATTTTATAAGGATCATCTTATTTACTACCGTCGTCCTAAGTAAACAAGATGCATAAACATAATAAACATCACATGCAATTATAAAGTTGTGACATGATATGGCCAATATCATCAAGCTCCATTGATCTCCATCTTCGGGGCTCCATGATCATCTTGTCACCGGCTTGACACCATGATCTCCATCATCATGATCTCCATCATCGTGTCTTCATGAAGTTGTCACGCCAACGACTACTTCTACTTCTATGACTAACGCGTTTAGCAATGAAGTAAAGTAGTTTACATGGCGTTCTTCAATGACACGCAGGTCATACAAAAATTAAAGACAACTCCTATGGCTCCTGCCAGTTGTCATACTCATCGACATGCAAGTCGTGAATCCTATTACAAGAACATGATCTCATACATCACAATTCATCATTCATCACAACTTCTGGCCATATCACATCACATGATCAATCGCTGCAAAAACAAGTTAGACGTCCTCTAGTTGTTGTTTGCATCTTTTACGTGGCTGCGATTGGGTTCTAGCAAGAACGTTTTCTTACGCACGAATCACCACAACGTGATTTTGTCAACTTCTATTTACCCTTCATAAGGGCCCTGTTCATCGAATCCGCTCCAACTAAAGTGGGAGAGCAGACACCCGCCAGCCACCTTATGCAACTAGTGCATGTCGATCGGTGGAACCGGTCTCACGAAATGCGTGTAAGGTTGGTCCGGGCCGCTTCATCCCACAATACCGTTGAGCAAGAAAAGACTAGTAGAGGCAAGTAAGATGACAAGATCAACGCCCACAACAAATTTGTGTTCTACTCGTGCATTAGAGAACTACGCATAGACCTAGCTCATGATGCCCTTTGTTGGGGAGCGTTGCAGAAAATTAAAATTTTTCCCACGGCTTCACCAAGATCCATCTATGAGTTTATCTAAGCAACGAGTAACGGGAGAGAGATGACATCTACATACCACTTGTAGATCGCGTGCGGAAGCTTGCAAGGTGATGATGGAGTCGTACTCGAACGTGATTCAGATCACCGATGCCAAGTGCTGAACGGACAGCACCTCCGCGTTCAACACACGTACGGGACGATCGGCGTCTCCTCCTTCTTGATCCAGCAAGGGGAAGGAGAGGTTGAGGAAGACAGCTCCACCGGCAGACGACGGCGTGATGATGGTGGAGAAGCAAGATCTCGGCGAGGCTTCACGAGCTCTACGGAGGAGGAGATGTGTTGGGGAGGAGGGCTGCGCCTTGGGAGTTGTGTACAGCAGCCCCTCCTCCCCCTTTATATAGGCCCCAGGTGGCGGCCCTTGGAGATCCAATCTCCGGGGCGGCGGCCAAGGGGTGGAGTGCCCCCAAGCCGGGGGCGCCCCCCCTAGGGTTTCAACCCTAGGCCGGGGTGGGCCTAGGGGTGCACCAGCCCCTGTGGGCTGGTTCCTTCCCTTCGGCCCATGGGGCCCTCCGGATAGGTGGCCCCACCGGTGGACCCAGGACCCTTCCGGTGGTCCAGATTTTACCGAAACCCCAAACTTTCCCGATGGCGAAACACCACTTCCTATATATTATTCTTTACCTCCGGACCCTTCCGAACTCCTCGTGACGTCCGGGATCTCATCCGGGACTCGAACAACATTCGTGGTCACATACTTGACTTCCTACAAACCCTAGCGCCACCGAACCTTAAGTGTGTAGACCCTACGGGTTCGGAGACACGCAGACATGACCGAGACGACTCTCGGGCAATAACCAACAGCGGGTCTGGATATCCATGTTGGCTCCACATGCTCCTCGATGATTTCATCGGTTGAACCACGATGTCGAGGATTCGATCAAACCACGTATGCAATTCCTTTGTCAATCGATGCGTTACTTGCGAGACCCGATCGTCGGTATCCCAATACCTTGTTCGGTCTCGTTACGGCAAGTCACTTTACTCGTTCCATAATGCATGATCCGTGGCCAACACCTTGGTCACATTGAGCTCATTATGATGATGCATTACCGAGTGGGCCAGAGATACCTCTCCGTCATACGGAGTGACAAATCGATCTCGATCCGTGTCAACCCAACAGATACTTTCGGAGATACCGTAATGCACCTTTATAGTCACCCGATTCGTTGTGACGTTTGATACACCCAAGGCACTCCTACGGTAACGGGAGTTACGATCTCATGGTCGAAGGAATAGATACTTGACATTGGCAAAGCTTCTAGCAAACGAACTATCCGATCTTTTATGCTATGCTTATGATTGGGTCTTGTCCATCACATCATTCTCCTAATGATGTGATCCCGTTATCAACGACATCCAATGTCCATAGTCAGGAAACCATGACTATCTATTGATCACAACGAGCTAGTCAACTAGAGGCTCACTAGGGACTCATTGGGTCTAAGTGTTCACACGTGTATTACGATTTCCGGATAATACATTTATAGCATGAACAAAAGACAATTATCACGAACATTGAAATATAATAATCCTTTTATTATTGCCTCTAGGGCATATTTCCAACAGGGGGCACCCCATAGACACACAAGTTGATCTTTTAGCCGTGTGTGGTGCCCCCCTCCACAATTACACACCTCGGTCATATCGTTGTAGCACTTAGGCGAAGCCCTGCGCCGGTAACTTTATCATCACCGTCACCACACAGTCGTGCTGATGGGACTCTCCCTCGGCCTCAACTGGATCAAGAGTTCGAGGGACGTCACCGAGCTGAATGTGTGCATATCGCGGAGGTGCGGCGCGTTCGGTACTTGGATCGGTTGGATCGCGAAGATGTTCGACTACATCAACCGCGTTACTAAACGCTTCCGTTTTTGGTCTACGAGGGTACGTGGACACACTCTCCCCGCTTGTTGATATGCTTCTCCTAGATAGATCTTGCGTGATCATAGGCAAAAAAATTGAAATACTACGTTCCCCAACAATCGGGTGTGCGGCGCCTCTGACCCGAGCTACATCGCGCCAAAGACCGGCTGTCATCCGAGCATGGTGCTGCTCCCAGGCTCTATCGTTTATATCGCACTAGCGTACCCTCTAGATCCATAGATGGATCTTGTATGGCCTGTTCTGGTGGTTAAGCCGTGCCGAAGATCGTATGGGTCTTTCGGCTGCATTGGCTCCTTGCCTCTTCAGCGAGGGGGAGCAGGTGAATATTCTGCTTCTATAGTCGTCATGTCCCGTCCTCAAGGAGGGCGGTCGGGCTGGTGTGCTTGAGTATGTATGGAGGGTATAGGCTCAAGGGCCTCGTCGTCGAATTGTGGCAGTAGGTGTCGTTTTGGGTAGCTTTTGGTTTGGTCCTGCCGCTGATTCTCGAAGCCTTCTTCGGCTGCCAAGACCATCGTCCACCTATCGTTGAGGGTGTTCTGTTCGCCTTTTAGCTACTGCTGCTTCTTTTTTATGCTTCAGGCGGTGGCTATTAGTTGTCGTTTAAACCATTCCTGTTCCAGAAGGTCTTCGGGGACGATGAAGTCCTCGGCTCCGAGGCTTTCCTCATCCTCGGAAAGAGGGAGGTAGTTGCTCTCTTCGGAGTCGTTGAGGTCGTCGGAGTCACCCTGGTCCTCGTGCTCTTCCAAGCCATCGGGTTGCTGCTCGGGGTGACATGGTCGCCGAGGTCTTCCATGTTGTCCGGGGTATCATTTTCTCCGGTGTCTGTGTTGCTTTCCCTACTCTTACGCCCCCTGGATTGTCTGCGCTGTCGTCCGCGTTTGGGCGGCTACTTGCCGGGCTTATCATCGTTCCTTCTAGGGGTGTCGTCGCCGTTCTTCCCAGTGGTGTTATTGCCCTTATCGTTGGGGGTGTCCACCATGTAGACGTCATACGTGAAAGTGGTAGTCCACTTTTCGGTGTTGGGGTGGTTTGGGAATTTGCGGTATAGGCCATGGCGTCGACGTCCTCGGCCTCCTCAGAGGTGTAGTCCAACATATCGGTTAAATCTTCGACAGTGGCTACTAAATGGGTGGTCGGTGGGATGTGAAATTCCTTGTGGAGCGCCTCCAATCTGATCTGATCTGATCGTAGACCGAAGATGGCCCATCTGCAATGCTTATTGACTGGATCCGATCTAGTGTCTCGTTTCAAAGCGAGAGGTCGGCCGGGTTCGTCTTGTGGCGTCTATCGGAGGTATCCTTGGGCGTGACCGCACAGAGGGCGTGCTCGAGGGCTGATTCCTGGTTTCCGAATTCTGGGGTCGGATCCGAGCTCAAGGTTGGATCTGAGGTGAGGGTCACCCACGAGGCAGGGCGAATAAGAGGATCCGAAGTTGAGGCTTCGGGATTCGCAGGTTCCTCAGGTGAAGCTGAGAACCCAGTAAAGATCAGATCACCCCAGGAGTCAGTGACGTACTCTAGGCCGCCGAACCTGATTCCCTGCCCAGGGGCAAAATTGTCGACCTGGTCAAGAAGCTGGTCGGGGATGAAGATGTCCCAAGTGCGAATGGCACGACCGATGACTAGGCGAGCCATTAATCCTTCGGCGATCCAACAGCGGAACTCTCAATGAAAGCACCAATGTCGGTGTCAAAATCGGCTGATCTCGGGTAGGGGGTCCCGAGCTGTGGATCTTGGATCAATGGGGAACAAGGAACACATGGACAGTATTTATTCAGGTTCGGTCCCTCTCGGATAGGTAAAACCCTACTTCTTGCTTGATTATATTGATGTGTGTATACTTTTATAGAGTTGATCTACCACGAGATTGCATGAACAAAACCCTAGGTGAGTAGGATGATGGTTCTTCTAGCCTCTACGGACTAAACCCTCTGGTTTATATAGACATCACGGGTACCTAGGGTTACATCACGGAATAATCTTGCCGATTCTACCATCTTGACTTGGAGGACACACCAAGGCTTTGGAGGTTTCCTTCGTGAACACAGAGTCGCCTTATAGCTCGGCCTTCCAGTAATAATCATAGAGCGGCCCACCTGTCCGGCCCATAAAAGATAGAACGGCAGCCCGAGGATCCCCTAGTCCAAGACTCCCTCACACCAGTCCTGACGTTTTTTTTACAGCTAAAGTTGTCATCCGAAAAGAAAAAAAACAAACCAGAAAAACTGGAACTTGCTATCTGAAAAGAAAAATGCGATGCTTGACAACTAAAGTTGTCATCCTCGCGTCACTAAAATTGCTATCAAAAACTTTGGAGTTGGCATGTGTTGGTGCCACGCGTGTGGCACTTATTAGGGTCCTTTATCCATCATGGATAGCGGCATACTCTCTGAATAGGACCACCATCCTCTTCAACATAGGCATAGTTTCGGCTTTACTGTTTCCTATATGTCCTTTTTATTTCTTATCAGGTTATGCTAGTGCGCATCCTAATAATGCAGAGGCCACATTCTATCAGCTTGATTTTGCATTATGAGTGAGTTAACAAAAAAGCCCTTTATCAACCAAAAAAAAAACTCCCTCTTCCTCATCGGGAACAAACAGACGCAATATAGATATGCATACGAACTTACTGAGTGTGTTCATTTATTCATTCATTCATTATTTTCACAATATAGGCATTGCTTACAACAAAAAGGTAAGGTCTATCTTGTTTCTGAACTCAAATACACAGACAGACATATATATGTAGTCAGAAGAGCCCATTCATTGTTGTACTTGTAGGGTGAAAAACAAAATAAATATAAAAAGTGGAGTTAGTGATCTGAATCTGAATCTGAGACGGTATTGCTTGATGATCCATGTAGTAGGATATGTGCTAGCCGGAAAGAAACAAACAGACAGGCCCATTCATCAAGTTGAGGAGTTGTTCAGCCACCCCTGGAACTGGAATTGGAGTTGGAGTTGAAATTGGGCCTCTTGAGCTTGACAATGAATTCTTTGTCGTCGTCGTCGTCGTCGCTGCTGTACTCGACTCTTCTCTTGGCCTTGCCGGCAGAATGATCCGTGCTGTGACGCGCTGTGGAAGAAGAAGAAACCACTGGTACAGGTTTCTTCCAGCTCTCTGCAGGTTTATTGTTGTTATTGTGTTTGTTGACAGTGCTGGAATTTGACGACTTGATGGGGATCCCTGATTTGATCTGCTGCTGCCGTTTGAGCTTCCTGTCGTAGGCTTTCTTGGCTCTCTCCGGAGATAACAGCCCGTGCTCCATTAACCTGCAAGATGTGTTTGTGTGTTGTGTCTGTCAGGTAAGCATCACATACGTACAGACATACATACATACATACATACATACATACATACATACATTGCAGAGCAATGGTGTGGTGGTATAACATACATATTGCTGCAGTAAACTACTAGTAGGTGATTTTGTGTGTAACACCTTGAGGTCTGACTGTGGTTGCTGTAGTAAAATATTGGTGGAGTAGTGATACAGAGAAGTCTGCAGCAGTATAATACTAGTAGTAAATTTGAAAGGTGTGTGTGTGAATGAGGGAGGTGTAAATCAGAGTTTGAGAGTGAAGTTGTTTGTGAATACTACCAGTAGTGTAATTAGGTAGCTAGATGTGTGCAGGGAGGGAAGCTAGGTAGCTAAGGATTTGAGTGGCATTCAGAGAAATCAATGAATCGATCAGACTAGTACTAGTAACTGAGTAGTAAGTAGTAACAGGTAAGTAATTGGTGGAGCAGAGGAGAGGAGAGCAGAGGTGGGGTGGGTAGGGTAGGTAGAGACGTACCAGAATTCGGCCATCTCGCTGGATGGGATCTGGTTGGAGAGCGATTCATAGAAGATCCGGAGGGGCTCCCTCTGCCAGTGAAATCAAATCAGTAGAGAATTTTGTTGTTTTGCAAATCAGATGAGATACAAGTAGTAGTAGAGTATGATGAAAGAAGAATTTGAGAGGGAATTAGTAGAGTAGAGTACCTCCTCTGGTGTTTCGAATTTCTGGCCGGTGAGGGAGAAGACCTTCTTGGCCGCCTTGCCCTTGCCCCGCCCGCCTCCGGCTGTACTAGTAGTAGCTGCTTTCTTGGTGGCCGCGGCGAGCTTGGCCCTGGAGGCGGCTAGCGATATGGATCTCCCGGCTCCTCCTTTACCCTGCACGCACGGCAACGAGAAGAGAAGAGAAGAGAAGAGAGCGGATGAGATCACACGAACACGGCATGGCTGGTGTTGAAGCTCAAGGGCAAGCTTGACTCTGCTATGCTTGCTCGGAAAGAATCAGCACCCCCTGGTACTAGTCGTAGCAATTGTTGAGGTGAGGTGGGGAGAGGAGAGGAGAGGAGAGGAGAGGTAATCCATCCCATCCTCTTTACTTAGTGCTGCTGCTGCTGCTGCTGCTGCAGGACAATTACTAGTATGTATGGTATGTATGTAGTGTATAATTAGCAAGACAATTGAGGTTGCAATTGATGTCAGATTCGATTGGATGGTCTTGCCCTGTGAATTATCATCTTATATCCAGTAGGAGGATGTATGAGATGACCTAATGATGAAGTAGGCAAGGTAGGGTAGAGGAATTGAGATAGGGGAAGAGTAGATTACTGACCTCGAATCTGGACGACGACATCTGCTGCAGCAGCTCAAACAGGATCCCACAGACAGACAACGCAAGCAACAAGAAGCAGCAGCAGCAGAGGAAAGGGGAAATTCAGATCAGGAGCGGTGCAGAGCAGAGGATTATAATAGCACGCGCTTGGCGTGGGGTTGGATTGGGTGGCGTGGATTTCAGTGCGACACGGACAGAAACTTCCTTTCCTTTCCTTTGCTTTCCCCCACCCCACCGCACCCCATCAACACTTTTTTCTTCCCCTTCAATCCAATCCAAATCACACATCCCTTGGGCAGGCTTTCTTATGCCCGGCCCAAACTACCCAGCCCAGCCCAGCCCAGCCCAGCTAACCTAAGCCCACAACTCCTTGTTTTTTTTGCCAACCCAACAACCCACACACACCTTCCCTAGTATAGAAAACAAACAATCCTTTTTTTTTTCTTTTGAAATAACCACATATATATTCATTAGACAAACGCATTGCAAAGACTACATATGTGATCATCATACGAGATATACACATCGGGATTCGGCTAAACAACCCACATATATATACATTACACTACTGAGAATCGAAAGCTTTCTCATATTACCCTTTTTTTTAAAAGAAAAAAATGCATGCTTACAAACTTGATTATATGGAGTCGTTAGTAATGCAACTACACGGCAATACTTTTCTATTACTATTTCTCTGCCTTAGGAACTCTTGTACTATCATTTATATTTTATATTTTGAGCAAAACAACAAGTCATGTTATTGCAACATATAACTACATATGTACGCTCTACCTTTATTTTTGTTTTTATTTTGCCGTTTACACAACAATTTCTAGATGGCTTCCCTGCTTAACAAAAAAGCTAGCCATTCCAATGAAGATTTTTCTTTTCTTGAGTCATCTGCCCACTTGCTCCTCTCAAAATCTACAAATATTGATCTCTAAACCTACACAAATGGGATGTCAAGCACAAGAAACTGATACGTCCATTTTGCATCACTATTTCTCATTATAACTTTCTCTTTATTGATGATATTTTTACACATTATTCCTCAATTTTAATGCAATTTCCCCTAGGCCATGGCAAAACATGCGGAGACCTAGTGCCCATCTCAAATAAGGGCTCAATACATCCACATATCTATATAAATTATTAAAAAAATACGATTTACAAAACATAATGTAAACACTTTTATGGGGTGGACAGGGGGCATTTGCCCCCACCCTCCCCCGGCGCACTTCGCCACATTCTATTTAGAGTCTGGTCCGATTTAAAAAACTTCCTAGGCGCGGAGATTAGGCAACGTTCGGTTGCATGCAATCGAACCGTTGAATGAAATGTTGCTAACTTGAATATTGCAATTGGATTGGTTTGTTGGTTGCCACTCCACTCTGCTCTGCCCGGCCTTTGCATCTGGGCGATGCATGCAGCCACAACAAGTCATCATGCATGAGACTCGGAGATCAAACACACGTGCATACTTACATTGGCTCTGTACTACGTATGTAGTTGGAGCACAAGGTAGAAATAGAAGCAAGGAGGAATTTTTACCGGGCATGTCTTGTTGAACTGGCTTTCCTTTATTTTGTCAAACCGTTGGTCAAAATGTTTGCGTGAGTCAATATGAGTTGTGCGCATCTCATTATGCAGAGGCTAGCTGAGTGTGAATTCTTTATGGTTACATGGCCTCGATGCGACGTCAAAAGTCAATAAAACCTATGTTTATCAGAAGAAGAAAAATGATATTGCTCATACACCATCGATAGGTACTTGTCGTGACAAAAAAATTGAAGAAGAAAAATGACAGGCGACATCAAATCATATATGTGGCCGCCCTTGCGTATGTATGATCTGGCGGTCCGATGAAGAAGAAGAGGAAGAAGAAGACGACGACGACTTTCGATGTCGAAATAAAAGAGATGGAAGGAAAAGACAGGTGGCATGACATGCACTGCTGGATGAAGGGGACCCACCGAGGAGGAAGTCAGTGGCTTGGCAAGGCAATGGTGATGATATAAGCAACCACGTAGGCACAGAGGGAACAAGACAAGCAACCAAACCGAACCCCACTTGTGAATTGTGATAGACCTCAGCGCGCGGCTACTTCTTCTTCTCTCATCATCATCATCATCGTCGTCGTCGTCGGGCTCATTCCTTCCTTCGGTTCCGCTCCCGGTCCTATCCATGGCGCGGTACTGACCTCACCTGGACGACAACCACCGCCATTTCCTCGATCGCCGCCGATCGTTCTGAATCGTGCGTACGTGGCCATGGCGAAAACCATGCTGCTCCTGCTGCTCTGCGCGACGATCGCGGCACAGGCGCACGCGCAGGCGCCGACGCAGCCGGCTGCGGAGGAGACGCCGCCGGGGGCGGGGGTGAAGGTGTCGTTCCGGCCGAGCGTGGCCATCGTGGTGGGCATCTTCACCATGATCTTCTCCCTCACCTTCCTCCTCCTCATGTACGCCAAGTTCTGCCACCCAGCCAACACGCCCCTCCTCCCCGCCACCACCACCGCCAGCCCGTCCCGCTCCCCCGCCCCCGACGCCGCGGCCTTGGAGGAGGCGAGCGCCGGGGTGGGCAAGGCGGTGATCGAGTCGCTGCCCTTCTTCCGGTTCGCGGCGCTGCGGGGGGCGCGGCAGGGGCTGGAGTGCGCCGTGTGCCTGGCCCGCTTCGACGACGCCGACCTGCTCCGCCTGCTCCCGCGCTGCCGCCACGCCTTCCACCTCGACTGCGTCGACCGCTGGCTGCACTCCAGCGCCAGCTGCCCGCTCTGCCGCGCTCGCGTCCACCCCGACGACGCCGACCTCGGACTCAAGTACGCCGCCGCCAGCGCGCGATTCGTCTTCGGCGCAGGCGACGACGCTGCGGCTGTTGGTGCCGCCCCAGCGCCGTCGTCCGGCCGCGACCTCCTCGCCGGCATCTTCGTCGAGCGCGTGCCGTCGTCGCGCTTCGTTGGCGACGTTGGCGCCGGCGATGATGCTGGTGCTGCCGATGAGTCTAACTCTAAGCTGGACCGGCACCGGCATCGCATCGTGGTGTCGGACAGCGTGTTCAAGAGCCGGTGGAGCGACATCAACTCGGCGGACCTCATCGCGCTGGACACCGAGATGCTGCGCTCCGTCTCCAGCGGCCGCTTCCCTTACCCGTATCCCGACGACGAGATAATCTTCGTCGGAGACGAGCCGCCGGAGGAGCGCGGCCACGGAGACGATCACGACGGTGCCGGCGTGTCCATTGAGATTGAGAAGAAGCGGCTGCTGGACGTGGAGAGCGGCAGCAGGACAGGGCCCGGCCTGGGAGGGTGCGGCGGGTCGGAGGCCGTGGAACCATCGGTGCGCGCAGCGTCGAGGCTGGTGTCTTCGGGCGTGCGGTCCATGTCGGAGATCGTGCGGCTGCCTCGGGTGGCGGTAAGGACGGAGGAGGAGGAGAGGGCGCGGCAGCGGTGGGTGCCGATCGCGCGGCGGACGGCGCGGTGGTTCGCCAGCCGGAGTGGGAGCAGGGAGGAGGACGTCAACGCCGCCGACCGCCTCCGTGTGTGATGTAATGTGAAGAAAAGAAACTACGGTGGGCGCTATCAATCAATCAATGAATCAGTGAGTGAGTCAAAGATTAAATCAATCCAGTGCTAGCTCAAGGAAGGCAGGCAGATGACAAAAATGTTAGAGAGGACGACGAGAAGAGAAGAAGATGGTGATCTGATCTTGCACATCAAGGCATGTATTGACTGGTTCTGGTTGTATGTATGTGCAATACAATTGTGCATAGGCTAGCTAGCACACATGCATATGCATGCATGGAATTACTAGTTACTCCTACAGTACAGTTATACTGAAAAATGCCACAAAAATAAATTTAGTAGGGACAGAGGAGCAAGAAGAGGGAGGAGGATGTCAACGCCGCCGACCGACCGACCGTCTCCGTGTGTAAAGAAAGATGGTAGAAACTAACTCCCTCTGTTCCGATTTACTCGTCATGGTTTTAGTTCAAAGTTGAACTGAAATCACGACGAGTAAATCGGAACGGAGGGAGTAGCTAGGAAGGGCGCTAAGCTATCAATCAATCAAGATTCAAGAAAGAAAAGATTAGCTAGCCAGTGATGGCAATTCAGCATGCATGTTCAAAGTTCAAACACAGCATCATCTTCTTCAAGATTCATCACAGTGCACATCAAGTTCAAGTGTAGCATCCAAAAGTCTTCTCCGGGTTGGGTTTGGTTGGATTCTCAAATCCTATTTCTCCTAGGCTGGCCAATGAGGAGAGAAGTCTTCCCTTTTGCCGCCAAAAGTAAAGAATTTGAGGTGAACATGCATGATGATGCAATCTCTAATAATATTTACTAGTGTGTGCAGTAATGATTTGAATCTGAGAGCAAAAATCATGTGAGGAGCCAATTGAGAAAAGGATGCAATAATTGGTAGCCAGGTCTAACTGCTGCTGCTACATGCATGTTACATACATACATACATACATAAATGTAGGTATATAATTTGGATGCACCTCTCACCACTGAGCCATGACTATGATAATTAGTATATTAGACCGGCCAACATGTGAGTCTGGCTGTGGCTGAGAATTACAACTAGTACCTGGCACTGGCAGGCCTGCATGTGGTTGGCTGCTAGAGTTAGCATGAATGTATGCACAAACAGCAAGATTACAAACAGGGACTAGTTAATTGCTTGCTGTAGTCAAATAATTCAACTTTGGTTATTCAAACAAACAAAATACTAATCAACTTGCTCAACCACCGTTGCAGTTGGAGCTTGATCAATGGCTGGCTGGAGCTGGAGCTGGAGCTGGACATGAATAATAATGCACTCATGCATGATGCACCAGATATTACTAGATAGATATGCTGACAGATAGAATATACATACATCTTCTTCCCGGCCGCCACATTACATGCATTTGTATATATTTATCCGATTGTACTTGAATTGGATTGCATAATGATGATGAGGTCAACCAAACCAAACCAATGTGGTTGTATGTATGTATGTTCAAATATATCTATCTAGATACAAGAAAGAAAGAAAGAAAGAAAGAAAGAAAGAATCCATCCAGCACAAGACAGGAGAAGACAAAACTAAAGAAAGGCTAGTTGCAAGCCTGCCCCGAGGCATCAAATCAAATCAAACCAAACATCATCTTTGTTTTGAATTACTGCCGACCCAACCCAGTGAGGTCAGCGATAACTACTTATATACTACTCCCCGTTTCTAAATGTAAGTCTTTGTAAAGATTCCACTATGTGGACTGTATACGAAGCAAAATGAACAAATCTACACTTAAAATGCATCACATCTATGTACATACGTATACGTATATAGTTCATAGTGAAATCTCTATAGACTTATATTTAGGAACAGAGGGAATAGTAACTAGGTTGAAGGAAATGGAATAATATTAGATGTAAATTAATTAGCTTGTGACTAGTAGGTAACTAAGACGTAGCACACAAGTGCTCTCTTGTACACTCGTACAGTTTGTGTGTGTAAAATAAATAGATAGATAGGTCCCAAGTAGCTGTCGGCCAATAAATAAATAGTCCCAAGGCTTTGTGGTTGCAAGCATCGTCATCTTGGCTTTGAATTACTGCACGGCGTGAGGTCAGCGATAGGTTGAAGAAAATGGAATAATCTATCTAGACAAGTGCTCTGCTCTCTCCATTCATATGTGTAAAATCAATACTTGTCAGTCCTTGACGTATGCCTATTTACAATTAATTACTGTGTTAGTTTAATAAACAAAACAAAAACAAAATAATTACTAGTGCATATATGTTGGCTAGCTTGGCTCGTATCCTTTGCAATCTAATTCTGATGCTAGCTTCTTATAATAATAATAATAATAATAATAATAATATAGCACAAGAAGAAGAGAGGAAGAGTCAAACTCAAACTCAAACTAGTTAGTTGATACTGCAACTTGTCAATGAAAAGGATAAAAGTTTAGTCTCAGATACATCATCCTTACCTGCTCCAGCCGAGACCCCTACTTTAACTAGAGTCTATTCACACCCAATTACCAACTGCCAACTGCTGATAAATAGTAGTATTAGTATACTCAACTGAATTACTACTAACTTAATAAGTACTCCGATTGTGGATAATGATAATAATAAAGCTATGCAATCAGCTAGCTAAGCTATATTTACATCCCAAAAGCAGCAGCTTCCAAGTGGTGGGTCAATCAAATCAGTTCCCAGCCAGCCCCAGGCCCATGACCGTTCTCCAACTATCTCCCGCCCGCCAAGCTGCATTCCATTCCAAAGCCACTCATCGTCAGCTTCCAAAAGGGGATGAACCAAGTCAACTATACACTATACATAAAAACTACAAGTCAGATGCATTACCATGGGCTGGTTTCTCAATCCAGGGACCGTTCATGATGTTCAAGATGCTGCACGCATCGCTATATTCCAAATCAGGCAGCAACTTGGGTGTCAGCAGGAAGCACCTACACACACAGCACCCACATTCGATGAACAAACCCACCGACCAGGTTACTTAGTTAGTTACAAGGAAAGCAAGCAAAAGCCAGCACATCCAAGGTAGGTCAAACTGTTTGTTGCACAAGACTTACTGTGGTGTGTTGAGCTGGCTCGCCGCCCTCACAAGCTGCTGGAACATCTTCCTCTCGTTTACGGGATCCATTCCTGCGTGCACATATTTTCATTCATTCATTCATCTATGCAGGTCTAACAACGTTGACTAGAACTGCACATGGCAAAACAAAAAGCATAAGCAGGCATCTGCTTGCCTTGGTTTATTTCATCAACCACCCTAAATGGGCAGTTGGTGAGGTCTTGGAGCGATACAAGATACAGGATCGTGGAAACTGACCGCTCCTGCAAACAAATCACATGAGAATAAAAAAAAAGTGCAAACACAAAACACATCTGAGACAGACAGCGTTTATCCATACCCCTCCAGATTGGTGATGAGCACTTAGCACCTGCAGCTCACCAGTTTGCCTGACCAAAATAACACTCACAGTAAATTTAACAATCCTATTAAAACCATGCAAATTTAACAACACTTGATAGATTGCCTATATGGTAGACAAACTATTACCTCTGTTCCGAAATATAAGTCGTTGGGAGTTTACAGCCCCCCAACGACTTATATTTAGGAACGGAGGGAGTAGATGTTAATAACAGTATAACAGATAAACATCTCATGATGGGAGTGCATGCAAGGACCACGCATCAACTTGGCCAAAGCTCCTCAGGTTAGGAACTAGAGAGTCGAGAACGGGCGGGAAAGAAGAAATAGGCTGTAAAAAAGTGCATGATACATTATCGATTTCAACAGGTTATTTCTCATAATAAATAAAACTCAAGACTGCTTATCACAGGATTATGGTTAAACACATCCTAGAATACAATCAGCTATTTGCAATAAATAAAAACGCCCAGTAATAATGCGGTACAACTAATCATGGCTACCCCATCCCACTACAGGTTTAAGTAAACTGACATAAGCACTAACTGGTGTGGTGGCTATCAGGCAACAAGAAACAGTGCAATTTTGAGCAAAGTGCAGCGGTGGAAGTTATTCTTTGGCCAATTGCAAGAAATAATAAAACATCACATTCAATGGGAAAAGAAACTTACCTAAACTTCACCTTTATAAGAATACCGTATTGACTAAAATCGAGACCATGCTCATCTGCCAGGAAAGGAAATTTTGATACAACACTTAGTGTTACACAAAAGTGTACAAACAATGACATAAACAGATCAGACATACATACCAAGTGAAACTTCTCCAGCAACAGCCATTTCTTGGAAGTTGCGACTAAAGGTATCATTTATTTTTAAAACAAGACTTCGGAGAGTTGGAAGCCATTTACCCTACAAAATCAGCAAAGTCAAGTCAGGACTTGGGAGTGACAAGATCGCAAAAGGTTGAGAAGTGATGGCAATATAGGTCATCAGATGAAATGTTCAAACCTTTGTAGTTTCTATTTCAGAGCAGCACCTCTCACATTCTGCTTTATCATCTTCCAGTTTTGTTGATATTGATTCAATCTACACAATGGAGATAAGCAATGTCTCTGTCAGCAATAATCCATGTATAAGTAGGCAAGAAGCAGACTGATGAGCAGCTCAAAGGAACATATTATAATCTGGCACATGAAGAGATTTTCTTTGGCGTGAATCTATCGGCTCAAACTCTGAAACTCTGAATCTATCAGATCGTACTGATACAAGGTTCCAATCTCCTTTATCTATGCTACTACCTCTGTCCCTAAATATAAGACATTTTTTGCAGTTCAAATTTAACTGCAAAAATGTCTTATATTCAGGGACAGAGGTAAGTACTATATTAGGACAAGGATAGCAACTGACAAATATGTAGATTCTGTAGGGAGATCTTTCTTTCCTGCAGTCAAATAGTGGCACATTCTGCCTACAAAGGAAATTATTCCTTTAAGGGAACATCGCTCTAGCATGAGCAACCTCCACAAGCTATAATTCTCCTGTCATAACCCCGCCATTGATTCCCTCAGTTACGCTCTAGAGCAAGTTTCAAGAAGCACATGTTGATACTTCCATCGCAAGGCTACTGCTATGTCTGTCAAGGAAACTCTGCTAACGATAACCAAAAACAATGAAAAAGAAATACTCCCTGCTGAACAAAAGTAAAAGGCAAGTATGCACTCATCGGTAGGTAGATTTGTTGTACCTCACGTTGCCGGTTTTGATACTCCTGCAAAACGTTTTGGTTGAGGAATAGCATAGAATTTGCTTCTGATTCAGTATCTTGTATTGCAAGTTCCAATTCCTCTATGGTGGTCGGCATCTGCAACCATCGAAAAATGGGGGTTAAGTGCATATGTATACAGCTAAGACAACAAGTTGTTCATCTGGTCCAAGAAAACACCAGCACATAGGATATTGCAGATTCCAAGAATGAACAGAAAAAGTGGATGGGCTAGACGGGAAAACAGCATAACCAATCCAAACACGTGAACAGCAATACATCAAGACACTATTATATGGCCATGATAAGATAACTCTTGACAAGCACACAGAAGGAGGATTTGTAGAGGGGGAGCATTCTAAGGAACTAAGATAGAATGAACTTTCTTTCATTATAAGAAAAAGAGCAACACTCTGGGTGAATGGGTCGGAAGCTGAGAGGCTATTGGCCCATTACCCTATTGTGAAGTATCGGGTATCACAGTAAGATTCAAAGAGAGTTCTGACCATTCTCTCTCAGGAAGCACAAAATCCAAAAGAAAAGGTACTTCAAATAACTGAGAAAATACACGCTCCATTGGTTGAAGTCTTGAAGGGTGTTCGCACTTGGTGTTTCTATTGCACTTTTTAACCTTGTTGCGACACTTTTGATGCTTTTAATATAGGTAGAGAGATTTCTACCTCTTGCATCAAAAAGTTTATACCTCCTAACTCACTAGGCGCCATAGTTGTGATAAAAAATGAAACTACAACAAACATAGATACTACAATTTTGTTCTGTTCTGTTCCCAAATGTCTCATTTGCATCATTTATACATTTGAGTACTTATATGTTGAACTTTTACTGCAAAAAAATTGAAATACTACAATAACTTTTCAGCAGAGTTTATTAAAATTAGTTCAAGGTATACCTTCTCAAACTCTTTTGCAAGGTTGTCCGTGATCATAGATACTGACTCTGCATGCTGTTTTGCCTTAAGCACCAGCTGCTTATGCTCTTGAGTGATTCTTTTACCTGATGGTAAAATTTACAAAACTGCCATTATGAAACAGTAAGGTACCATATGCTAAACTATTCGTCAATCAATGTCGAGGAATATCAACTATTCAGCTGAGATCTATTTTGATCAGCAAGCAGTGCAGCAACACATTGCATTGGGCAGTAACACACAAAATCATGCTGAAAATTAAAATAACAACTCAATATAAATTATTCACTGATATTTTGTAACACAACCTTACAAAACAATGAATATGCAGCATGGATTGCATGGTGTGTATTACATAAAACTTGTGTCCGGAAACTGTAGACCCAAAGATATCATAGCATGGCAAAATCTTAACGCACAAAGGGAAGAAAGAACAGCTTAGTCACTCTACCCATTAATACTGTGTCGACTACCAACAAACAATTATTTCAATATGCTTGTTAAAAAAAAGATACGCAACTGATTGTGGGCTTGTGGCAACAACTCACAGTTTTCATAGTCTCTGGAAGCACTAAGAACATCCTTTTCGTGTTTCTTCACATCCTTTTCCATCTCCCATATCTATGAGATGAAAACAACAGTCAAAGAGAAAACACACACAGAAGTTGGATATCCAAAACTTTTAATATTTCCATTTAATGATGCCAGGCCAAATAATTTTGTCACAAGAATGTTTAGACACATGGATCAACATAAATATAAGCATCTATCTATTGTTGTTGAATGAGCTCTTCATTTTCCTATGACATTATTTCTGGTTTGTGCACTGTTGATGGAAGTAACACCAAACTACTAGCACGAACCATTGTCTTACAGAAACAATTTGTAAGGACATCCAATCTAAGAACTTCAATTTTGCAGATGTAACTGCTTAATGAGCATACCTTTGTATCAAGCTCAATAGAAGCCATGTTCTTTTCTGTATAACTCCATTTGAGAGCAACAGCTTCAACAAGTAAATTCTGAGAGGATGAAAATCAAGTTGACGTAAGAACATAGTCTTTGATGATGATCAAGATAAATGAAATATCGGTAGCTAGCTTAGGAGGTGCTAACCTTGAGTTTTAGCAATGCTCGAAATCGGTCATCATTTAACTTAGCTAGCTTATCAGTAAGCTTTCTTGTGCTGGATTCCACATCTTCCTCTTTTGATATGTCCTCCAGAGTTCTTCTTTTCAAATCTAGATAGAAGAACAACATATTATACAAGCTACATGCAGAAGAAAAGAGAAAAGAATACCATACCAATACGCCTTTGTATGTCTTCTCGCTTCTTCTTTTCAAGCCTCACCCTGTCAGTAATCGCTTCCTGATAACATGACAACCAAAAGATAACCATTATCAGAAACAACTGGGATATAGTTTAATATAATTTATTGAATGACATTAAAATATTTGAAACCTTTTTCTTGCGGAATTCTGCCTCTTCATCTTCTAATTTTCTCTGCTCTTTCTGGAGCTCTTTTAAGGCTTCCTCCATGCCCTCAACATTTCTTGTATGTTCATCCTTCTCAGATCGAAGCATTTCAATGTCACTAACATTCACGTCTGCAAGAAAAGCGGACAAGCATTAGGCATAGGTTAACCATATAATCGAATAACTTATCAAGGCTGAGATCATAACACATACCGCACATGAAGAGGCGCGACGGGTAGATTGAATCTACATTTGCTGACAAATGGCCACCATATCTTGATCTGGTCCATCGATAATGGTTACGTGGAGTCCAAAGGTCATTAATACCTAACTTTACCACATCATCTGCGCTTTCATCCGCTTGATTTGTACCTATATACTGCATGGACATAAAAAAGAAGCAAATTCTTTAAAGTCATAACCACTGCAACTTGGTGCAGATTCATGAACCAGATATAAGCAGTGTTATACCGATTGATCCACTGAAGCCTGAGTAATCAAAACATTTTTTACAGCAGGAGGAGCATCAAATTCTTGATCGAGTCTTGATGTGATCCCAAGTTGCTTCATCTGTCAAAATGAAATTAACAGACACTGATGTTTTAACCCCTTGATTTTATTTTTGCTGAGCACATTTTAACTGGGCACAACGATAAAGAAAGATCCAATATTAATTTAGTCAAAGACGATTACTTTACTATGATGGCCTCACATTAAGTGTGTACCTAAGATGGGAGATGACGATTTGTGTGGTGAAGTGAATTGTTCATGCATAAACAATTAGAGAAGAGGATGAAACTAATGAAAGAGAGAAACAAAGATTTCGAGCATTGTAAAACACGTTGTAACACGCACAAAGATTTCAAAACAAAATAGCGCTCATAAAACAAACAGGAGAGAAACAATAAGTAACAAACATTGATGCCCTAAAATGCTAATTTTGATTGGCATATAGGTGCTGACCTCTGGGGTAATGTTCAATGGCTCACCCATGATGCTACTGCCCCCTGTGTAGTTGAGAATAGGAGTACCATATTGCTTCAGTTGTCTAACCAAGAGGTCACGGTCGGAAGCATTCTGTGTAATGAATGACTGGCACACACAACGAAATGGCAATTAATTTGTTGCAGATACAATGTTTTCACATGGAAATCAATAAGATAATTGACAAGATTTGCAAAAGAAATACAGACAGTAAGCAAAGGAATAATATCTAAAAAAAATATTTGCAGGCATGTCATCTTATTGGACACTAATCATCTTCAGTAACTGGACAATCAGTCTACACTGCATATCAATCATTCACAGGACATGTGCACAACGGCAGAAACCTGCACCGGCTCGATCAAAGGCTCCTTGCTTTATACTACCTCCAGTTCATAATATATGCCCAGCATGACTACCTAGGAGGCACAAAATGCAAGTATAGGATAGGACTCTTCTGAGTCCTGTCAAGTATTACTTCAATTTTGTGCCTCCTAGGTATGCTAGCCGAACATATTATGAATTGAGAGGGTATATTCAGTCGAAATGCTAAGGTAAAGGAAAACAATAAGTAGCAAGCACACCAGGATTTAGCAACTGAACATGAAAAATTATCATAGGATTAGTACCCTCCATATATAGTTCGGAACATGGCTTTCCAAGTAACCAGCGTGAGTTTTACTCTGAACATTGACCTGAAATCAGTCAAAGGAAGTATCATCATAAGAATCTTGGATGCAGAGAAAGCAGCAGTTGGTAGGCATAAAACCAACTAAACAAACCTCAAGGAGAACAGGCCCATAAACTTCTCCCCTGAACATATTTTTGTTGTTCTGCACCCAAGAGTATGCTTCATTGATTCTTTCAGCACCAGCTCTTTGCAATGCTTGGAGTAGCTTATTGTTCTTACTTTCCATTTGCATCAACCTGTAGTAAACGTGCATTAGGTAGCCATGTCACAGATAGTGTAGATGGTAGTTGATAAGCTGGATGGATACCTGTCGGAACACTTCCTAAGATTTTCTCTCTCTTGTGATAACTGCCACTCCTTCTCTTTCCGTTTGAGTTTCAGATCGTTTATGCCACAAATTTTATGTCCAATATCACTTGTTAGTTGTGTCTGCAAAAAGTAAATAACTTAGCCACAGGCGTAGATACCATACCATTGCTCATGAATACTCTGTTATTGTGAGCACATAAACTGGATATGGATAGGATACCAGTTGGTTATATAGGTGCCGACAGAGCTGTAAAGATGGAAACATGGAAAGCAAAACATCGTGGAAACTAAAGTGACAAAACTAACCATTTCGTCCCTAGGTGGTTCATATGGTTGTAGATCTTGAAATTCCCTTTCAGCAGCAGCAAGACCTTCCTTAGCCTTTGAGATCTTTTGTTGCAGATTCTTTTCATGCCTTTTCAGATACTCTATGTCATCAAGCGTGGTTTTCAATCGTGCACTCTGATACAACAAAATGTGTCAAGGATTGACAACAGAACAAACTGCACTCAGGAGCGGATTTGAGCGGGGGGAAAAGGGGAGTACGCACCAGCTGAATCTCGTCGTCTGTAACTTCCCGACGCTTGTTTGTGTTTTGATTTATTTGGTTGGTTATCTTCTTCATACTTGAAGTAATTGTCGTTTTCTCTTTCTTGAGCCCTCTACATAAACAGGGTAAAGAAAGATGTGTATTCCATTAGAAATTGGAACCTCAATCTTAGGTATCTCAAGAAGACACAGAAGGTTACTTCGTGAAATAGTAACATTACTGAACCAGAAATACGATGTCAAAATTAAGCATTATGCTATATATCACCCATGTAACCAGAAATTGAGTTCCAGTTAAGTTTTTTTCTGTACGAAGGAATACTATTTCAGAAGTGTTAAAAGAATACTAGTTCAAAAGTGACAGATCAACAAAACAGTGTGCATTCGAATTAAAAAGGTCTTGCAAACACTGAACCAAATACTACTAGGGACTTCCAGAAACATATATAAAGCGATTTGGCAAGTGAAGAAATTTAGTGCATGAGTTGTATCCTATTGGCTGTGGTACATACTCGATAGGGGCTTTTGCATCTTGCCAGATCTTGGCTGCATCATCCATTTTCTTCTTGAAAATTTTCTCCTCGTCCTGTACCTTCTGGAATTGCTCCTTCTTCGCGTCGTATTTGAGCCAAGGCAACTTCTTCTTCATTAGCTCAGCCTATGGCAAAATCAACCAACAAACGGTGTTATAAGAATGACATGGGAAATTAAATTACTATATCGATAGCATTCATCACAGAGAAACAATGCAACGGACCTTCTTGAGGAGCTTATCCCTTTGGCGGACACGTTGGACATCTTTTTCTTGTTCGGCATTGAGGGCCTTGAGGTTGTTCAAGGTCTGCTCCTTTTGCTTTACGGCCTGAAATTCGACACAAGCTCGGTGGTCAATCAATTGGCTGGTATAGTGGTATGTAAGAGACCGTGTGTATGATGAAACCAGAGAAGCTTGAGATGTTGAGGAAAACATAGAAGATTGGTGTTTACCACTTCAAGATTCCTGAGCTCCTTGCTCCATTCAATAAGCTGGCGATGCTGAACAGGTAAATTGGGATCGCCCACGGCCTTCTCGGTCTCTTCTAGCAGCTGGATGGGGGTGAGCTTTGCAAACTCGCACACACGATCTTGGGGCAAGAACTAAATCAAGAGAAATCGTCATCAGGTATAGCTATGCAGTCGCCTACTCCATCCATGAAGAGAAGAAAGAGGATGACACGCAGACCTGAGTGAGGTTGTTGATTTGGATGTTGAACTTCTTGATGACGTCGATGATGTCCTTCTTGGGGACGGTGGCGCCTGCATGAAGGGAAACGAAGGAATGAATCTCTAATTCTCTGTGGTGTTGGGCAAACAGCAACAATAAATCAATAATACAAAACATTTTACAAGATAATGGATGAATCCCTAATTCTCCTACTAAGGTGTTGAGCAAGCAGCAACATTATTAAAAGGGGATCTCTAGTGGAGGAAGGGGGTATTCCAGGTAGTAGATAGGGTTTGTACCGTCGAGTAGCCACTCGGACTTGTTGTTGGTGTCGATCTTGCGGGTGATGTCGATGTCGCGGCCCTGGTCCTCGGAGCGGAGGGAGAGGCGGACGTGGCCGGACTCCTCCCCTCGCTTGACGAAGGCCCTGACGCTGGCGGCCCGGCCGAGGATGGCGGGGTCGGCGGCGAGGGCGAGCGCGATGGCGCAGACGAGGGAGCTCTTGCCGGAGCCGTTGGGGCCGACAACGAGGTTGAGGCGCGGGCCGGGGCGGCAGACGAGGCGGTCGTAGGTCATGAAGTTGCACAGCTCGATCTCCACGATGTTGCCCGGCACGTAGTCGTCGTCGCCCCGCTGATGGGGCGCGGCGGAGGCGGAGGCGGAGGCGGCGGGGGGCTCCAGCTTGGGGCGCTTGGCGGCCCGGGCGGGCGCCATCGCCGGCGGCGTCGGCGGCCGGAGGGGAATGTCGGGGGGGCTAGGGCTTTGGGCTTTGGGGTTTCTGGTTGTTGGGCGGGATGAGGTGGGGAATTTGGGAGGGAACAAGGGTGCCGCCGCCGACGGCGCAATCGCCTCGCCCGCCTTTGGGCTTGGGCTGCCCAGGTTTTCATTTTAGCCCACCAATATAAAAGCAACTCCAACAATGCCACCAAATTTTCATTTTCGGTGCCAACATTTTTTATTATTATTTCTGCCAACATTTTCTTTTTCAAAACTTTATCCAACCAAGTCACCGAATTTTACTCACCGTCAAACAGGATTCAAAATTATTGAATTTTTGAAAACTCGGTGATTTAATTGAGGGGGAAATGAGGGGCTCACATGTGCATCCAGCTTTGTAGCGGTTTATAGGTTTATTTATGAAAACCTCAAATTGTCCACAATAGTTAAAACTAATTAATTCTTGATGGAACACATGATTTTTCTGAGAAAGAAAATGAATGCAGTACATACCAAAATTGGTCAAAAAAATCCCGCCAAAGAATGGTCCAAATCATGCATGCATATATACCATAAAAAACATCCATGCACATACATTCCGATAGATTTTCCGCTAAGGATGGCATACAGATTATTAAAGAAAGCTTTCCCCCAAAAAAAAGGATTAGTAAAGAAAGCTGGACCTGGCCAATCGATGGAATTAATTTGCATAGACTAGCACATATGCCCGTGCGTTAACGGGAGAAAACAAATAGTGTGCATTCAAATTTAGTGAGAATTATATGTGCAAGCAAAAACATGTGTGCATACCGAGAAGAAACATTTAGGTTTTGGGTTTCGCCGCATGTGAAGTAATCCATCCGCTATTTCTTTGGTTCATGATCGATGGGACTTAGTGGTTTTGTTAGGTCATCGCACGCCAGAGAAGGCCCACGAATTATTCAGTCTATTTTTTCATTCATTCAAGTGGATTTTAAGGTATGAAGTTCCATAATATGGAAGTGAGGCGGGTCTTCTCTTTTCCATGTACAAACCATCGATATAGTACAAGCAGAGTTAACTCTACTCCGCTATTTTTCCATTCGTTAACCGATGGGATTTAAGGTGTGAAGTTCCATAATATGGAAGTGAGCCGGGTCTTCTCTTTTCCATGCATCTAGCTCACAGTCCTTTTGTAGAGTTAACTAGAGTTTATTTATTTCTTTTAAAAAATAGGGTCGCAATTTGTAGCTAGTTCACGTAGCAATCTATCCATCTAGCTCATGTACTAGAGTTTATTTCTTTTTTAAAAAAATAGGGTCCTTTTCCAGCTAGCTCGCGTACCAATCCATCCGTCCCTCATCCAGCTTAATTCATTTAGCCTACTACATATAGTTTCACAAACACATATAAATTGGTATGATTGTATGTAAAGAAGCAATGCGAGACTCTTTTAAAAAATCGCCTTATTTCCCAGGTAGTTAGGCCGGCTAAGTTGCGTTGGCCGTGAAAGGCCCAGGCACCGAAACAACATGTGTTTGTAAGGCTCGAGTAAAAATACAAAAAAAAAGACAAGTTCAAGGATCGAACTCACAACCTCAAAGACCCGGCCAAGTGTTGTCGGCCACTCAAACAAACACGTCATGCTAATCAATGACCAACATGAATATTTAAGAATATACTACAGGGTCAGATTTGATTTTTCTAAAAAAATTCAAAATACTCAAATAACTATTATTATTATGAATTGCCAAATATTCTTGGGAAGATGAACAATTTTTCAAATCCCGGGCTGTTTAAAAAAATTTGAACATTGTTTTTTTTTAAATCCATACATTTTAGAAAAACACAACTTTTCTTGAAACATGAACACATGTTAAAATTCACAAACATTTTTTGAAAACATGAACCTTTTATAAAAACACAAAACTTTTTTGAATTTGTGAACAATTTTTTAAAACGGGATCATGTTTTTATTATTGAGAAAAGTATGAGAAACTGTGTATTTTTTAAACATGGACATTACTTTGAATTTGTGAATATTTCACGAAAAGAAAAATACTTTTCAAATTTGAAGCATTTTCTGAAATGTATCTTTTTTTTGATAATCTCAATCAATTTTGGAAAAAACAAACATGTTTCGAAAAAATGGGAACATTCATTTTTCATTTTAAGCAATCCAGGGTCCTACTTCAGCTAGCTCGCGTACCAATCCATCTATCCTTAGTCCAGCTTAATCCATCCTTCATCTAGTTATTAGTACATGTAGTTTCGAACATGTATATAAATTGGTATGACCATATGTAAAGAAGCAATGTGGGACTATTTAAAATATTTTTGCCTTGAATTTAAGAAAACTTCACTAAAACAAGAATAATTTTTGTATTTGGAACATTTTTAAATATGTATTTCTGAACTCAAACTATTCTGGAAAACACAATTTTTTTTTGCAAAATGGGATTTTTAGAAAAAATAATAAATTTTGGAACAAGAACAAAAGCTTAAAGGTTCCGAACAGTTTAGAATTTTTAAAAAATTAGGACAAAAATTGATATTCTGAAAGTCTTTTGATAATTTAGAATTTACAAAAATAAACTAAAAAACTTGGAATAGAAAAAAAATAACATGAAATAAAAAGAGAAAGGAACAAAAAAAGAAAAATAGAAGTAGAAAAAAGAAAGAAGAAAAATGGGCCAGCCCAATCTGAGGCACCCTGTGGGAGGCTCAGACTATTTGCCGGCATAGGCGGCAAATGTGGTTTTCCCAACTACGTCGGTAGGAAAATAGTGGGCTGGCTTCGCTGGGCGATAGCACGTGCGGCCCACATACAGAATTCTGGACAAACCATTTTACTTTTCTAGCAGACGAACACACAAGAATTTAGTACCACCTTGGAAAAAATAATTTGGAAGTGAACGGATGAATTAATCGGAAAAGCGCACCTTGCTGTATTAGTAAATAAAAAAATAAAAAAAATAAAGTTGAGGTATAGATCTTACATTAACTAATTAATTATTGCAGTTTGGAATGCACTGTATGCAATATACGGTGTGGATCTCTATATGTCTTGGCATGTTCAAAATATGTCTGTTTTTTCTTCCATAATGAAACTAAGAATTAATCGTCACGAACTATTTGATCTCAAGATGAACTGCCACCCGCACATCATTGATCGCAAATTAAACACAGAAATTAATTTAAATCATGTTTTGGTACCAAGACAGATATGCTCCCTATATACACTAGCTGGAATACACTGTAGTATGCAATATAAGGTCTGGATCTCTATATATCTTGGCACGTTCAAAATACATTTTTTCTTTTTCCTACCATAATGAAACCAAGAATTAATTGCCACGATCTATTTGATCTCAACATGAACTGCCACCCGCCCATCGCTGATGCAAATTAAAACAAGAGAAATTAATTGTAGTCATGTTGTGGGATATAGACAGATGTACTCCATATATACGCTAGCTAGAATACACTGTAGTACGCAATATACGGTCTGGATCTCTATATATCTTGGCACGTCCAAAATACGTCTGTTTTTTCCTGCCATAATGAAATCAATAATTCATTGCCGCACAAATTTGTTCTCGAGATGAACTAGCACCTGCACATCGCTGATTGCAAATTAAACAAATAAATTAGTTTTAATCATGTTCTGGGATGGAGACAGATATACTATGTATATACGCTAGCTGGAATACATTGTAGTATACTACGGAGTATATACGTTATGGATCTTTATATATCTTGGCACGTCCAAAATACGTCTATTTTTTCTTGCAATAATGAAACCAAGAATAATTGCCACGATCTATTTGATCTCGAGATGAACTGCCACCCACACATAGCTGATTACAAATTAAACAAGGAATTTAATTTTAATCATGTTGTGGGATTCAGCTATATACGTGGCGATCGAGAAAGATATACTTCGTATATATGATAGCTGTGATTGAGGCCATAACTGACAAGCTTTTTTTTTTTTGCGAAATATAACTGACAAGCTTTGACGCCATATACACTCTGCTGTAGTAAGTTCTTTCCGAAAACATGAAAAATACTTTGATACTCCAGCCAGCGAAATATTTGATTTTCCCTGGTGGAATTAGGAAGCGGTGCAACATGGATATTTGCATGTGTGAAGCAACCCGATTACCAATGGACGGCCGAGATCGACCGGCCACCCCTATAAATACCCCTGTACCTTGGCCGGGTACATGGCACACACCCACCACCAAAGCCCCAAGCAGCTAGCAACAGAGTAGCCGTAGATTCATAGGCTCAAAGGTTCATAGCCACTGTCCTCCATCTCTGTCTGCTCGTGCATCTTCCACTAGTTTTCTCTCCATGCATGCCTACAAGATCGATGGAGATTGTTCAAGGCGCTGCCTAAACATGTGAAGCTAGTTCATTTTGATCGGCTTTGATCGTCTATGCAGCACACTTTCTGGTTGTTGTTAGCAACCATGTACAGGCATCTATTTTGGCCATTTTATTTTTGTTGTTGTATCATTATGCTATTTGTGAAGCATTTCATAAAGGGGTAGATTACCAATTAAGAGAGTGTACCTCTTGCAACAACAACTACGTACTCTGATGATTGTATCTCTTCCTTCGTTTGTTTCTTCTGACCTTTTTTTTGCAATTTGTTTCTTCTGACCTTTTTTTTTTTGCATCACCGCTAGTGCACTATTTGTAATTTGGCTCCATGCATAGAAGATCGAGATTGTTAAAGGCGGTGCCTAAACCGTGCACTGCCAGTATATGTTGCACTGGTTGTTGTTGCCTATGAAACGTGTGCTGATCTTCCTGATGATTTGTAACCTATTAGTTTGCAACTAAAATGCACAAACTTGCAGTGCGATTTACTAATCATTAAAATTATGGTTTTCGTGCCGATTATTCTTGTAACAATCTCCTTGAAAACATTATTAGCTAGGTGTTAACAGATATAACTTATCTCCTTATTAATTCTGTTTGCAGTTACTTTAGCTAACTGATCATGGCATCATCCCTCAAGGCACTGCTTGTTGAGGATACTGTGGTTGACAGCATGGTTCTCTCCTTCATGCTATGCAGATTTCACTGTGAGGTCACCCTGGCTAAGAATGGAAAAGAAGCTGTTGATATGTTCCTTGAGGGTAACAAGTTTGACATTGTTGTGTGTGATAAGGACATGCCCATAATGACCGGTCCTGAGGTATGTGCTTGAGTTAATTTACAGTTTCTTTCTTTTTCCTTTTTTTGCTTGAACATAACATATATTGGATGGTCACCTCATCGACACTTGTACATGTTACTCCATATAGGCAATCATGAAGATCCGTGCTATGGGAGCCGCCGATGTAAAGATCGTCGGGGTGTCCGCTGATGATAACGCCATGGAGGCGTTCATGAGTGCCGGTGCTGATGACTTTGTGCCCAAACCAATGAGGCTTGAGGTTCTCGGGCCTATGATTCAAGAGGTCATCAACAGGAAGAATATTTAGTGACGCTTGCTCGATCAGCCATGGAGGAATAAATTAAGCTAGCTCATATACTATGAATGTTATTTTTTGCGAGGGATATACCATGAACGTTTGATAGCTTTAATTTGCTTTGCATTATATTATTGTCGTGTTGTCATTTTAGTTGGCGTGGTAAGCAAAAAAGAACAAGCACAGAGGCTACCAGTAATTAGATTGTTGGAATCAATGTAATGTGTAACCTTTTGAATTTAATCTTTTACTTCTCGTTAATTTGTGCTTCAGGGTGTTCGGAAGGCAAGTTATTCGACACCCAATTAATTTGATAATTTTTTCATGGATTGGATTTCTCTTGTTGGCGTGGTACGTCTAACTAACGACACATGTGAAGCTGAACATACCGCATGCATGCACGTAATTTCTTTCTAGAAACAAGAAATAAATATCTATATGCATGGCTCATTTAATCACTAAAGATACGCCAACCAATATTTGATTCTTTTCCTGATGAAATTAGAAAAGCGGTGCAGATTGATATTGAAAGACTTTTTGAATGAAATCAAATGCGCCAGCTACAACCTCTCTTTCTCGAGCTCAACTGATCCAAAAGTCTTTGCCTTCTCGCGCTTCCATCTGCCATACGCCTCATGTCCTCCAAGTCTATCTTCTCCCTCTCAAGTTGTAACTTTCTGTTCACCCTCTATCGGTCCCAATCTATCCTCTCTTTTTCACATCCAAGAAGAGCTTGTACCTCTCCTCTTCCTCCTCCTCCTCCTCCATGGTGGCAGACATTTTTGCTCAACACAACGTCACGCAAGACCCTGCTTTTATCCCACTTGTTTCGCATCACTTGGTGGTCCCCCTTTGGCACGTTGGCTTGTCCCTCCTCTCCTACACCTTCGTCACCCAATCCAATGGTTTGTTGGGAGCTTGAGCCATCATTTTTTTAAACTTCTTGTTTTCGTTCTTGAGGTCATCACTGAGTTTTTGCCACTTTGGTTTCCCATTCAATTTCAACCAACAATGACATATAGTGAATGAATTTCCCTCGATTTGTTGGTACAAAACCTCATCTAGCAAACAAGAATCACTCATGAGAATGCAACAAACAAAACTAGCAATGCAGATGATGTTAAAACGAAGGAAGTCACCTTTCACGACTCTTAATTCCAATGCCAGTCTGTTTCCGGCTAACCACGGAAGAATAGTGGCCACAAAACTTGTTCACATGCTCTTGGATAACGGACCATTTATGTTCGAGAGAGGTCTCATTGCAGGCGGTATGGTTAAGGATCAACTCCACATATTCCTTGTGTTGATGGTAATGTTTGGATCTTTTCCCAATACTTATTTCTATTTTGCTCGGGCCCATATATATGGTTAAGGGCCCACGAAGAAGCAACCTTGTCTATCCCACCAGGGCCATCGCCCACGAAGGACTTGCCTCACTTGGGTAGATCTTCACGAAGTAGGGGATCTTCTTGCCCTTACAAACTCCTTGGTTCAACTCCACAATCTTGACAGAGGCTCACAAGTGACACCTAACCAATCTAGGAGACACCACTCTCCAAAAGGTAATAGATGGTGTGCTGATGATGAACTCCTTGCTCTTGTGCTTGAAATGATAGTCTCCCCAACACTCAACTCTCTCTCACAGAATTGGCTATGGTGGAAAGATGATTTGAGTGGAAAGCAACTTGGGGAAGGCTAGAGATCAAGATTCTTGTGGTTGGATTGGAATGTCTTGGTCTCAACACATGAGTAGGTGGTTCTCTCTTAGAAAATGAGTAGTGGAAGTGTAGGCACGTTCTGATGGCTCTCTCTCTAATGGATAAGGGGGTGGAGGGGTATATATAGCCTCCACACACAATCTGACTGTTACACACAATCTTTCAAACTCGGTGGGACCGAACAGTGCAACTCGGTCAAACCGATATGCTTGAAAATATGAACGTTAGAGTTTTCGGTGGGACCGACAAGGTCAACTCGGTGGGACCGATGTGCTAGGGTTATGGCAAAACCTCATCTCGGTGAGACCGATTACATGAACTCGGTGGAGCCGATTTCAGTAATAAGCAAACAGAGACTTGGTCAAGCAAACTCAATGGGACTGACAACACATTTCGGTGAGACCGAAATACTGCAATAGGTAACAGAGAGTTTGAAAGGCCATCTCGGTGAGACCGAGATCCCATTGGTGAGACCGGACTGATTAAGGTTTCTGGTAGTGGCTATGTCTGGTGAACTCGGTGGCGCCGGATGAATCAAATCGGTGGGGCTGAGTTTGACTTTAGGTTTTGGACATACGTGGAAATGAGAAAGTGGTTGAGGGTTTTGGAGCATATCACTAAGCACTTTGAGCAAGAAAGCCATTAAGCAACACCTCATCCCCTTTTAATAGTATTGGCTTTTCCTATGGACTCAATGTGATCTTGGATCACTAAAATGAAAATGTAGAGTCTTGAGCGTTTGCCAATGTTTGTCCTTAGCATCTTGAAGGTGTTCCACATCCTCTTGTCCTGCCACTCCAATGTTGAACTCATCTGAAATATACTAGGTAGAAGTATTAGTCCAAGAAGAGATATGTTGACATTAATTACCAAAATCACCCAGGGAGCACTTGTGCTTTCAATCTCCCCCTTTCTGGTAATTGATGACAACATACATCAAAGCTTTAGATAAATATATAAAGTATAACAAGTAAAGCTTTGGAAGAGCATGCAACATGCATTAGCTCCCCCTACATGTATGCAATCATGTGAAGATAGATTGTAAGAGTATGTGAAAGCATAAACATGTCAGAGCAAGCAATGAGGTACATGTATCTTGGCTATATGCATCAGAGCAAATGATGTGAAATGCAGAGAATGTACCTACATGTTCATGAGTCCTTCTTGTAAACAATATATACATCAGCAAGAGATCCTCATGCACATGAGTGTGATGCATATACTTACATTGTGGTCTTGAGCTAACTTTGGAAGAGATGAACCTAAGAAAACAGGGTTAGATAACGTAGGAACATCCACTAGACAGAGCAAGAACGAGAAACCACAAGAGTACCAAGACTGGGATGACATGTAGAAAGTGAGTACTTAGTACTCTATTTGGATGTTGACATGTCCCCAAGGATAAAGATATGCAATGAATTCCAAACAAGATTTTCTTCCCTTAGATGTCTTTTCTCCCCCTGAATCTGTCATTGGATAATGGGAGAAGATAGGGTAATAGAAAATCAGAGCAAATGAAAAGCAAATGAAAAACAGAGCAAAAGAACCAACATGTCTTTCCTCTCTTAAAGACATGTGGCTTCTCTCTCTTTGTTTACCAAGCATCTGGGAGGATTAAGAAGTCTTTCTCTCCCATAGGGTCTCTCTCTCACTTTGATGTGATTTCTCTCTCCCCCTTTGACATCAATTTCCAAGCCCTGATACCAATTGAAAGGATCGAGAAGAGGTGTCTAGGGGGGGTGATTAGACCCTCAACAAGCAAAGGTAGCAGTTTTTAAGTTTTTCAAGTTAAGGTAGGAGATAGGCACAATTTTAAGCATTCACAATACAATTCAAGCAAGCATGCAAAGAGTATATGAGCAGCGGAAAGTAAAGCATGCAACTTGCAAGAAAGTAAAGGGATGGGATTGGAGTGTGCAAACGCAATTGGAGACATGGAGATTTTTGGCGTGGTTCCGATAGGTGGTGCTATCGTACATCCACGTTGATGGAGACTTCAACCCATATAAAGGGTAACCCATGGAGGGCTCCACCCATAAAGGGTCCACAAAGAAGCAACCTTGTCTATCCCACCATGGCCATCACCCACAAAGGACTTGCCTCACTTGGGTAGATCTTCACGAAGTAGGTGATCTCCTTGCCCTTACAAGCTCCTTGGTTCAACTCTACAATCTTGACGGAGGCTCCCAAGTGACACCTAAGCAATCTAGGAGACACCACTCTCCAAAAGGTAATAGATGGTGTGTTGATGATGAACTCCTTACTCTTGTGCTTCAAATGATAGTCTCCCCAGCACTCAACTCCCTCTCGCAGATTTGGCTATGGTGGAAAGATGATTTGAGTGGAAAGCAACTTGGGGAAGGCTAGAGATCAAGATTCTTGTGGTTGGATTGGAATGTCTTGGTCTCAACACATGAGTAGGTGATTCTCTCTCAAAAAATGAGTAGTGGAAGTGTAGGCACATTCTGATGGATCTCTCTTTAATGGAGAAGGGGGTGGAGGGGTATATATAACCTCCACACAAAATCTAGCCGTTACACACAATCTTCCAAACTTGGTGGGACCGAATAGTGCAACTCGGTCAGACTGATATGGTTGAAAATATGAACGTTAGAGTTTTCGGTGGGACCGACAAGGTCAACTCGGTGGAACCGATGTGCTAGGGTTAGGGCAAAACCTCATCTCAGTGAGACTGATTACATGAACTCAGTGAGACTGATTTCAGTACTAAGCAAACAGAGACTTGGTCAATAAAACTCGGTGCGACCGACAACACATTTTGGTGAGACCGAAATACTGTAATAGGTAAAAGAGAGTTTGCAAGGCCATCTCGGTGAGACCGAGATCCCATCGGTGGGACCGAGCTGATTAGGGTTTCTGGCAGTGGCTATGTCATGTGAACTCGGTGGTGCTGGATGAATCAAATCGCTAGGGCCAAGTTTGACTTTACGCTTAGGACATATGTGGAAATGAGAAAGTGGTTGAGGGTTTTGGAGCATATCACTAAGCACTTTGAGCAAGCAAGCCATTAAGCAACACCTCATCGCCTTTTAATAGTATTGGCTTTTCATATGGACTCAATGTGATCTTGGATCACTAAATGAAAATGTAGAGTCTTGAGCGTTTGCCAATGTTTGTCCTTAGCATCTTGAAGGGGTTCCACATCCTCTTGTCCTGCCACTCCAATGTTGAGCTCATCTGAAATATACAAGGTAGAAGTATTAGTCCAACAAGAGATATGTTGACATTAATTACCAAAATCACCCAAGGAGCACTTGTGCTTTCAGCAGCGAGTCGTACACCATCTCCGGTGTGTCTTGTTCCGTCAAGCCATTTGGAATCCCCGCCCATTCGGACTGTGGAACGGACTCGATCACGAGTGGAGTGGATGCCACTTTCCTTCTCGGTGGTGGGGCAGATGCGTATGGGGCGGTCAGCTCCATTGGATCAGATACATCCATGTTGATGTGGATCACCTCCTTGGTCGTAGCCTCCTGTTCACGCTACCAGGCATGCTGCTCCCTCCGAGCAATCTTCTCCACCTTACAGCCGACCCCCACAGACTCCGCCAAGGAAACATGCATGGCAGAGGTGGGAGACGAGGTACTCGGTGACAACATCTACGACGGTGGACGCGGGAGGCGACGTGGACTAGGAGCAAGGGTGGAGGGCGACGATGACTCGGACGCGAGAAATGGAGGACATACGCAGGACGAGGGCGGCCAATTATGGGAACTAGGTTAATTTGGAGGGATTTGGGGTGGGTCAGGTTTGTCGGATCCTATGTGGCGGACACGTCCGGGCCTTCCCATATCTGCCCTAATATGGGTTGGGTTTGAGGCGTGCCAGACAACCCAAACGTATAGGGACGGTTTGAGTGGTGTGGCTGGGTCCCATTTTCGTTAGCAATCATTGACCGGGGCATCTCTCAGGACGTTCAGGGACGATATGAGAGGGGTCCGGCTGTAGAAGCTCTTAAAGCATCTCTAGCATATCTCCTTTCCCAATAAAAACTTCTGTTGTAGGGTGAGTTGGGTCAAAGGACATTCTCCCCCAGCAGACCCCTTTTCCCAATATATTTTTGGTAATAAAAAACACTCCAACTTTTCTTACATAGAGTGGAAGTTGGCTCGCTCCAAGTACCCTCCCCAATACTACCATGTTAGCACGTTGATGCCAATGCCTGCCACACTACCATACCGTCGTCGACCCTGCCATCGCCAGAATGTCACACACTAGTGCACAAACCCTTATAAGATTTCCTTATTAGTGACGTGCCTGGAAAGTAAACGCCACTGGAAAGTGGCCTAAATAGCAACAATGTGCCATTAATAATCACATGCCACTAGTAAGTGGACTAAATAGTAGTGTCGTGCCGCTAGGCACGCACGCCATTAGTAAGTTCCACCGGAAGTGTGTTCGACAGAACTTACTAGTAGCGTGTGTGCCGAGTGCACACCACTAATAATGAACAAACTAGTGGTACACTGCATACGGACTTGCCACTAGCAATTACTTTCTGGCCTACATGTGGGCACCATGCATGTAACTGTATTTGCCTCAAGCCACCAGTATATACATTATTAGTGGCGTGTGCCCTTGAGCTGTGCGGCACAAGTTTCTTTTTTGTGGGTCCGCATACTAGTGACGTTACCTATATCTGGCCTGATGCTAGTATTTATACTATTAGCAACATGCGAGCTGCACCGCTTGCCACTAATAGCTACGGGATATTTGAGGAGAGCCCATAGTACACATGTGATCTTCTCTCACCAGCTCACTTCTTCATCCCCCTCTCCCCCCTTCTTCCTCCTCTCTTCTTTTTTCCTTTCTCGAAATCAATATCTCCCACACATTGTTGCACATTTTTAGATCTAGCTAGCTAATTAGCCTTAGATCTATCTAGGTAGTTACTTAAGCACTCTAGTTAGTTACTCTCTCTCCTCCACCCTTTCCCATGTATTAAATTAATGTTGTCTATCTCTTCTCCATTAATGCTTAGCTACCCCCATTCCTGTAGATCAGTCTCCCACTCAACTACTATCTCTCTTTCCACTCAACTACCCCCTTTTAGTGAGAACTCACTTTTTGAATGAAATGAAATGTATATAAATTGTTGTGGACATGCATATATGTGTGAGATGATGAAAAATTTATCCGACTTTTGAGCCATCATTATGATCGGTGTTGTGTCATTTTTTTAATCAAAAGTCATGTTGAATTTTTATGACCATGTTGGATTTATTTTTATTTCTTATATTGTCTTATATGGGTCGACCGAGTGAGCAATATAATGGATCAAAGTTTGGAAGAGTTCTTAGCATTTGCCTGGGAAGATATGAAGTGAAGGGGTGGCAATGAGATATGTTGTTCGTGTCATTGATGCAAAACCCTGCAAATGTTCATGGACCATTCTGGCAAAGTGGGGCTCATTTGCTCATGTGGGTTTCATGAATAATTATACAAGGTGGACAAGTCACAATGGGCAGGATGAGGATGTTGCCGACATCTAAGGATCAGCAGATGAAGAAGCTCGAAGTGAAGAGCCATAAGAAGAAGGGTGGATCACCAAGAGGCACCCGATGATGAGTTATATTTTACACTCATTTACCTTTTGTTTAAACCAAGGCATCTTGTACACCTGAACAACTTTTATAAAGGGGACCAACTTGAAATGTGAACAGAATGTCCGTAAGCGACGCCAGGACAAAGCCATCTTCGTCCCTCTACCTCAACCCTAGCCGCCGCCATTTCCATCTCCATAGTGACCATCACCACCATAGTGCTTCCTCTCTAGATCATACTTGTAACTGTGCATCGCACTCATCATCCATTGTAAGACATATTATCAATTTCCATGACGTGTTCTTTGTGTGATCTGATCTCTGATGTCTACTATTCAATCTTCTTCTTGTAGACTCGTGTTGGGCCGCCAAGCGCAAAGTTTTGTAGGATAGTAGCAAGTTTCCCTCAAGTGGATGACCAAAGTTTTGTGGGAGGCGTAGGATAAAGATGGTCCCTGTCAAACAACCCTGCAACCAAATAACTAAGAGTCTCTTGTGTCCCCAACACACTGTGACGCACCCGATTCAATCGTACACTAATCATACACGCAAGTGTGTACGATCAAGATCAGGGACTCACGAGAAGGTATCACAACACAACTCTAAACACAAATAAAAGAATACAAGCTTTATATTACAAGCCAGGGGCCTCGAGGGCTCGAATACAAGCTCGATACACAAGAGTCAGCGGAAGCAACAATATCTGAGTACAGACATAAGTTAAAGAAGACTGCCTTAAGAAGGCTCGCACAAAAACAACACGATCGAAGAGGCAAGGCCTCCTGCCACAGACCTCCTAAATACTCCTGGTCGTTGGTGGTCTCCGCGTAGTAGCATCCATCAGCGGTTGCATCTGGCTCCAGGGATCCACCATCTGGTTGCAACAACCGAAAAGGAGAAAGAAGGGGGAAAAGGGGTAGCAAAGCAACCGTGAGTACTCATCTGAAGTACTCGCAAGCATCAGATGTATACTAAGTATGCGTTGGTATAAAAAATGGAAGGGTTGTATCTGTGGACTGAACTGCAGAATTCTAGAATAGAGGGGGAAGGCCTAGCCTATCAAAGACTATCATCTTCAAGCAACTCCGAGAATCTTGCAGCATGTAGAAGAGTAAAGAATAGCAGTTTATAATTATCAAACATGTTGTAGCATCAACGCCCAAAGATCCTTCCTCGACTCCCTGTGAGAAAGCAATCCCAAAGCCACATATCCATCACATATCTCAGGTATCCATTTCTAGTTATATAAGATCAGGATACAAGTCTAAACGTCCATTACCATGGACACGGTATTCGAATATATAACTTCCCTGCAGGGGTGCACCATGTTTTCCAACACGCTTGATTACTCTGGCCGGACACACTTTTCTGGGTCAATGCCCAGCCTCGGAATATCAACACGTGACGCCCTACCTAGGCTCAGTAGAGAGGTCCCCGCCGGGCTACGTCCTAAGCGCTCCGAGGTCTTGGGATCGTCGCCCGTTGCACTCCGGGGCGTTGCGCGCAGGATGACTACCAGCACTGCCTCGGATGGCCAACATGATCCGACCGTGCCGCACTGCTGAACTGGACGTCTAACAAAGCTTCGGCTGATACTGCGACATCGAGGCCCATACTATTCTCGCATGGTGGTTAGTGCGTAAAGGCCAAAGGCCAACTCAGAACAAATACACAAACCTGTTAGTGCATTGGGGGCTCGCGGAGACGAGCAGAGACTCATGATAATGTGACCCCGTCACCCCGTCTCATGGACTTACGGCAAGGGCCCAGAATGCCCAGCCGTGCCTCGTAGAAAACTCGCAGGTGCTCTATGGGCCCGCCCAATTTTCACATCAACTCGCGGGGTACCCCTCAGGGCCGACCCGACTTCAACAATGATTTCAAGTAAAGTCAAGGTAACCATGTGTCCAAACATCAAGGGGAAAACCCGAGGAATCACCCTCGGTGGATTCCACTCGATGTAATCATCAAGGTGAACATATGAGGAACCACCCTCGAGGTTCACACTTGTGGTGTTGCACGACAGAGCCGTATCGGGAATGGTGAAGGAGGAACCACCCTCGTTGACCACGAAAGAATAGCTACACTACAGAATTATAATCAGGAGTGCATCACGAGGTATCACCCTCGACACTCGATAGTAGCTCTGTAGACTCGAGTAACAAAAAGGGGCGTGACGTGATGTGAGGTGTCGGGCTCTAGTCGTCGATCACACTGATCGAGTCGTTGATGATGAAGCAGCAGGGGCAACAAGGACAAGGTGGGGGTCACTGATAGATCACTATCCAACCTATACTAAGTAGTTAGGATAAGCAGGTAAGGTACAACAGCTGGTACAAAATCAAGCTATACATCAGAATAGGAGCAATCAATTACAGTAGCAAAATGTAATGCAAGCATGAGAGAATGAAATGGGCGATATCGGGATGATCAAAGGGGGGCTTGCCTGGAAGCTCCGCTGAAAGGGAAGAAGGGTTGTCGGTGACGTAGTCGATCACAGGGGCATCAACAATGGTCTAGGGGTCTACCGGAGAGAAGAGGGGGAAGAAATACTAAATACAGAGCAAACAAGAGCAATACTAAGCATGACAAGACAAAAGTAGCGCCAGGGTTGTTCTAACGCACTGCTACACGATACTGGCGAAGGGGAATAACATCTGGGAAAGTTTTCCCGAAGTTAGGCATTTCCGGACAGACGAACCGGATGGGGAAGGTTGCATGTTCGCTATGCTAGGGGCGTGTGACAGACGAACGGACTGCGAATTCGGATTCGTCTCGTAGTTCTGAGCAACTTTCCTGTAGAAAACTTTTTCATCCGAGCTACCATTATTTTCTATGATTTTTCAAAGACTTAAACAACATTCTGAAATTGTTATTATTTCAATTAATCCAAAAACAGAAATTATGACGTCAGCAGTCAACTATCTTGACCAGGGTCAAACTGATGTGGGGGACCCACCTCTCATTGACTGTTCCATAATTAGCAGAATTAATTAGACTAATTAGGTTGTTAATTAAATTAAATTAATTAATTAATTAATCTACTAATTAACTAATTATTTAGTTTTTAAATCTTTTTTAACCAGGGGGTCTGGGCTCCGCCTGGCAGTGGCACAGAGGCCAGCCAGGGTGGGTTATTGGGCGCGCGTGCACGGGTGTGGGCGCCCGACGCCTATGCCTTGGTGGCCAGGCTGACATGGAGCGGCGGGGCACCGGCGCAGGGGACCGAGGGGACGGCGGCCCTGGGTGGAGGCGGCTGGAGACGGGCGCAGAGGGCGATGGCATGCTGGTAGCGTGATCTGCTGGCGGCGCGCAGCGACATCGATGGCGATGGCGGCAGAGCGGCAGCAATGGCGGCGGCGGCCGGCGAGGCCAACGGTCGAGACCTTGGCGGCAGCGATGGCTGCGTGCCCGCCGGGCATCAGAGGCGAGCGGGCGGACAGCGCTTCGGCGTGACCATGGCGGGCGCTTGGCGCTGGTGGCTACGTCGACGGGGTCGGAAGGGGATAGGGGACGACGTGTTCGGCGCAGGAGCTCACCGCAGGAGCGTGGGGTCTAGGCAGAGGGCTCAGGGAGGTCCGACGAGGGAGAGGACGAGGCAGACGATGCCGACGAGGACGAGGCGGTCTGACGTTGGCGCGGTCGTGGACAAGGCGGTGAGGGCGTCCAGCGAGGCAGGGCTCCACGGAGGAAGGCAAGGTGTCCGGCGAGGGAGGGGAGGCCTCCGGCCGGCGGGCGGCGTCGAGCCCCAATCTGGATCAAGGGGGGGAGAGCAAGCGACGTGGGGAGAGTGGGGGAGATCGAGGTAGGCTAGGGTTTGGTTGGGATGGTGGTTAAGCAGGGGGAGGGGCGTGTGTGCCGGCTTGGGGGGTTTACCTGGGCCGAGTCCCAGTGAGGGACGGGGGCCTCTCCCCTTTTCTGATTTTGTTTGTTTGGCTCCTCCTTTTCTTTTATTTACTTTTGCCTTTTAACATAATTTTGAAAAAAGAAACCGCACGTGATTGAATCATTGTGAGGTTAAACAACAGGGATCGCGTTGACATGACACCATTAGCATGAGATTACTGTAGTATAATTATCCGGGCGTTACGATTCTCCTCCACTACAAGAAATCTCGTCCCGAGATTTAGGAGGTAGAAGGAAACAAAGCAAGGTATTCTTCACGAAGACAATCCTCGTGTTCCCAAGTGGCTTCATCTTCAGAGTGATGCGACCATTGGACCTTGAGGATCTTGATCGCCTTTTGACGTGTGTAGTGTTCAGCTTGGTCAAGAATGCGGACCGGATGCTCTTTATAGGAGAGGTCCTGTTGCAACTCAAGCCCTTCATGATCCACTGCTCGGATTGGGTCCTTGAAGCAGCAACGGAGTTGTGACACATGAAAGACATCATGAACCTGAGAAAGGTTTGACGGAAGCTCCAACTGGTATGCCACTTCTCCACGCCTTTCGAGAATAGTGAAAGGACCAATATAGCGAGGAGCTAGCTTGCCCTTGATCCCGAAGCGGTGTGCACCTTTCATTGGCGTGACTCAAAGATAAGCCTTTTCGCCAGGTTGATAGACCATGTCTTTGTGATGGCGGTCATACTGACTCTTTTTGGCGTGACTGAGCAGTCTTGAGATTCTCGCGAATGACGTGGACTTGTTCTTTGGCGTGTTGGATAATATCCGGACCAAAGAGTGGATGTTCCCCAGTTTCTGACCAGTTTAGAGGGGTTCGACACTTTCATCTATATAACACTTCGAAGGGGCCATCTTCAGACTAGCTTGAAAGCTATTGTTGTAGGAGAACTCAGCATACGGGAGAGATTCCTCCCATTTCTTGCCGAAGGAAATAACACATGCTCGAAGCATGTCTTCAAGAACTTGATTGACATGTTCAACTTGTCCCTGAGACTGAGGGTGGAAAGTGGTGCTGAATGACAGATGAGTTCCCATAGCTTCTTGGAAACTTACCCAGAATCTTGAAGTGAATAAGCTGTCACGGTCTAAGCTGATTACCAGTGGAATACCATGAAGTGAAACAATTCTAGACATATAGAGAGTTGCCAACTGACTTGCAGTGATAGTCTCTTTGACGGCCATAAAATGTGCAACCTTGGAAAGCCGGTCAATGACGACAAGAATAGCATCATTACCTTTCTGCGAGTTGGGAAATTCAGTGACGAAGTCCATTTCAACATGGTGCCATTTCTATTCAGGAATAGAGATAGGTTGTAGATTTTCAGCAGGCCTTTGATGTTCTGCTTTGATACGACGACAAACGTCACATTCAGCAACATAAAGAGCAATGTCTTGCTTCATATTTGACCACCAGAATATCTGACGAATGTCTTGGTACATCTTGGTACTACCAGGATGAAGAGACAAAGGCGTATCATGAACTTCTTTCATAACTTCCTGAATCATATCCAGGTTGTCTTTTGAAGGAACCACTAGGCGACCTTTAAAGAACAAGGTGTCACCATCGCCAACAGTGAAGAACGAGGGCCTTCCTTCTGCAAGGTAGCGCTTACTCTTCTCAACTTGAGAGTCATACTTCTGTAGTCTCTTGATGCTCTCCACGAGATCTTGCTCAACAACCAGGGTATTGAGGGAACCCTGGGGAACAACACGGAGGTTCATCTTTGGAACTCCTTAGGAGGGGGAGCGAGTGCACCCGGAGGAACAATATGGATGTTCAGTTTTCTGAATTCTCCAACAAGCGAGGGCTGAACTTTGCGAACCTCGAGATGGTTGCAATATGACTTGCGGCTCAAAGCATCAGCCATTACATCAGCCTTGCCAGGGGTATAGGAAATACCGAAATCAAAGTCTGCTACGGTCTCCATCCATCTTTGCTGACGGAGGTTCAAATCTGGCTGAATAAACATGTACTTTAGACTTTGGTGGTCGGTGAAGATCTCGCAACGATTACCAAGAAGGTAATGTCGCCACTGTTTTAGTGCATGTATGATAGCAGCAAGCTCGAGGTCATGAACTGGGTAGTTCTCTTTGTGAGGGCGCAATTGACAAGAGGCATAAGCAACCACTCTGCGCTCTTGCATTAGGACATCGCCTAATCCTTGACGTGAAGCATCGCAGTAAATGATGAAGTCCTTCTTAGTATCAGGTGGAGAAAGAACTAGGGCAGAAGTCAGCTTGTCTTTGAGTGCCTGGAAACTTACCTGTCCAATCAAACTTGATGCCCTTGTGAACCAGACCAGTCAGGGACTTGGCAATCTTGGAGAAGTTCTGGACAAATCGACGACAATAGCTGGCGAGTCCGAGAAAACTTCTGACTTGTTTGACATTCTTTGGAGGAGTCTAATCGAGAATAGCCTGAACTCGCTCGGGGTTGACGGCAATACCATCCTTGGAGATGACATGCCCAAGATAGGTCACTTTGGGTAGCCAGAATTCACACATAGAATACTTGGCATATAGTTGATGTTCTCGAAGCTTTTCCAGAACAAGTCGAAGGTGTTCAACATGTTCTTCTTTGTTCTTGGATTGTACAAGGATATCATGCAGATAAACCACGACGAACTTGTCGAGGTATTCCATGAATATATAGTTCATCTAACGAGAGAATGTCGCTGGAGCATTGGTCAAGCCGAAGGACATGTAGGTGTACTCGTGTGAACCATAGCGAGTAACGAAGGCAGTCTTGGGAATATCCTCTTCACAAACCCGAATCTGGTGGTAATCCAACCTGAAATCAAGTTTAGAGAATATCGAGGAACCAACAATTTGGTGATACAGATCGTTGATTCTGGGAAGCGGATACCTGTTCTGAATTGTTGCTTGGTTGATAGGTCGGTAATCTTGGACCAAACGATTAGTTCCATCTTTCTTCTTGACAAATAGAGAAGGCTCTCCGCAAGCAGAGGAACTTGGACGGATAAAACCCTGACGAAGTGAAGTGTCGATTTCCTCCTTAAGCTCAAGGAGTTCATGAGGCGGCATCTTGTAGGGTCGCTTGGCAATAGGAGTAGTGCCCGGTTTCAATTCAACAGCTCTAGTAGGGGGTATTCCTTGAAGTTCTTCGGGAAGACATCTTTGAAATCATGAACAACTGGAATGCTCTCTATTCCCTCAAGAAGTGAAGCATTCAATGCATTTAGAACATATATCTGGTTCTCGGCATCCTGAGCTGTTCGGGCTGAGTATTGGACTGTCTGGGCAGAAGGGTGAGTGAGCTGGACTGTCTTTGTAGCAAAGTCAATGAAAGCATTATGGGCTGTCAACCAATCCCTACCAAGAATGATGTCTATGTTGGAAGGTCGGAGCACCATGAGAGAAACCGGAAAATGTAGACCTCCAATCTCGATCTGGTTGTGAGGGCTTACCATTGTGGTTTGCCACTTGGACCCTGGGGATTGAACCGTTAGAGGAGTGGGTAATTCTTCCATGCCTAGCCCATGAAAATGAGCAAACCTTTGGGACACAAAAGCATGCAATGCTCCTGAATCAAAGAGGACAGAGGCTAGTACTGAATTAATAGAGGGAGCTCCCAGCATGATAGTCGGTTCCTTTTGAGCCTTTCCAGCATCGACATGATTGGCATGTCCAGGTACAACAGCAGGCGGTATGATATTACGGTTTCTGAACCGACGGTTTCGACAACGCTTCTTACGGTCAACAGGAAGACATGGTGCATCCTGAGACTGACCCTGGTGACAATCGAGGGTATGGTGTCCTGGCTGTCCACCTTGAACCGTTAGCTGTCTCGGCGGCGGAGGCAGATGAGGTGCCACATAAGACGTCGTTGGTGTTGCAGCAAGTCGGTGATGAACATTGTGTGGGATCCAGACTCGACGTTTTTGAGCAGGCTGACTCGCGGATGAGCCAACATCTCGAGTACGCTTGGGCGACTCCTGGTACTCAGTAAAACCATTTCGGTTCGGAAAGCTTGGCTGACAAGTGTCGCAAAGTCTGCGCAATCATGAGCAACAAGTGCGAGCTTTATATTGGGATGCAGTCCTTAACGGAATTTCTCAGACGTCATCCGCAACATAAACGGGGAGTAAAAGATCCTAATACCACCCCAATTGGTGACATGGGCCCGTAAGCCACATAGCCATGTGAGTAAAATAGTTTTTCAGTGACTAGACTCAACTTTGGCCAAGGAGTTGGAAGGGGGTCCTATAGGCAATCGGCTCTGAAACCAACTTGTGACGCCCCGATTCAATCATACACTAATCATACACGCAAATGTGTGCGATCATGATCAGGGACTCACGGGAAGATATCACGACACAACTCTAAACACAAATAAAAGAATACAAGCTTTATATTACAAGCCAGGGGCCTCGAGGGCTCGAATACAAGCTCGATACACAAGAGTCAGCCAAAGCAACAATATCTGAGTACAGACATAAGTTAAACAAGACTACCTTAAGAAGGCTAGCACAAAAGCAACACAATCGAACAGGCAAGGCCTCCTGCCTGGGACCTCCTAACTACTCCTGGTCGTTGGCGGTCTCCTCATAGTAACATCCATCGGTGGTGGCATCTGGCTCTAGGGATCCACCATCTGGTTGCAACAACCGGAAAGGAGAAAGAAGGGGGAAAAGGGGTAGCAAAGCAACCATGAGTACTCAACGAAAGTAGTCGCAAGCATCAGATCTATACTATGTATGCATTGGTATCAAATGGAAGGGTTGTATCTCTGGACTGAACTGCAGAATGCCAGAATAGAGGGGGAAGGCCTAGCCTATCAAAGACTAGCATCTTCAAGCAGCTCCGAGCATCTTGCAGCATGTAGAAGAGTAAAGAATAGCAGTTTATAATTGTCAAACATGTTGCAGCGTGAACGCCCAGAGATCCTTCCTCGACTCCCTGCGAGAAAGCAATCCCGGAGCCATATATCCATCACATATCTCAAGTATCCATTTCTAGTTATATAAGATCAGGATACAAGTCTGAACGTCCCTTACTGTGGACACGGTATTCAAATATATAACTTCCCTGCAGGGGTTTTCCAACACGCTTGATTACTCCGGCCGGACACACTTTTATGGGTCAATGTCCGGCCTCGAAAGATCAACACGTCGTAGCCTACCTAGGCTCAGTAGAGAGGTCCCCGCCGGTCTACATCCTAAGCGCTCCGGGGTCTTGGGCCCATTGCCCATTGCACTCTGGGTCGTTGTGCGCAGGTTGAATACCAGCACCGCCTCGGAGGCCAGCACGATCCGGCCGTGGCGCACTGCTGAACTGGATGTCTGACAAAGCTTCGGCTGATACTGCGACGTCGAGGCCCATAACTATTCTCGCGTGGTGGTTACTGCGTAAGGGCCAAAGGACAACTCAGAACAAATACCCAAACCTATTAGTGCATTGGGGGCTTGCGGAGACGAGCAAAGACTCGCGATAATGTGACCCCGTCGCCTCGTCTCGTGGACTTACGGCAAGGTCCCAGAATGCCCGGCCGTGCCTCATAAAAAACTCGCAGGTGCTCTACAGGCCCGCCCGACTTTCACATCAACGCGCGGGGTACCCCTAAGGGCCGACCTGACTTCAACAATGGTCTCAAGTAAATTCAAGGTAACCATGTGTCCAAACATCAAGGGGAAAACACAAGGAATCACCCTCGATGGACTCCACTCGATGTAATCATCAAGGTGAACGTATGAGGAACCACCCTCGAGGTTCACACTTGAGGTGTTGCACGACAGAGCCGTATCGGGAATGGTGAAGGAGGAACCATCCTTGTTGACCACGACCGAATAGCTACACTACAAAATTATCATCAGGAGCGCGTCACGAGGTATCACCCTCGACACTTGATAGTAGCTCTGCAGACTCGAGTAACAAAAAGGGGCGTGATGTGATGTGAGGTGTCGGGCTCTGGTCATCGATCATGTTGATCAAGTCGTCGATGATGAAGCAGGGGCAACAAGGACAAGGTGGGGGTCACTGATGGATCACTATCCAACCTATACTAAGCAGTTTAGGATAAGAAGGTAAGGTACAACAACAAGTACAAAAGCAGGCTATGCATCAGAATAGGAGCAATCAATTACAGTAGCAAAATCTAATGCAAGCATGACAGAATGGAATGAGCGATATCGGGATGATCAAAGGGGGGGCTTGCCTGGAAGCTCTGCTGAAAGGGATGAAGGGTCGTCGGTGACGTAGTCGATCATAGGGGCATCAATAGGAGTCTCGGGGTCTACCGGAGAGAAGAGGGGGAAGAAATAGTAAATATGGAGCAAACAAGAGCAATACTATGCATGACAAGACAAAAGTAGCGCCAGGGTTGTTCTAACGCGGTGCTACACGATACTGGCGAAGGGGAATAACATACGGGAAAGTTTTCCCAAAGTTAGGCATTTCCGGACAGACGAACCGGACGGGGAAGGTTGCATGTTCGCTGTGCTAGGGGCATGTGACAGATGAACGGACTGCGTATTCGGATTCATCTCGTCGTTCTGAGCAACTTTCATGTATAAAACTTTTTCATTTGAGCTACGCATTATTTTCTATGATTTTTCAAAGACTTAAACAATATTCTGAAATTGTTATTATTTAAATTAATCCAAAAACAGAAATTATGACGTCAGCCTGACGTCATCATGACGTCAGCAGTCAACTATTTGACCAAGGTCAAACTGACGTGGGGGACCCACCTGTCATTGACTGTTCCATAATTAGCAGAATTAATTAGACTAATTAGGTTGTTAATTAAGCAAAATAATTTAATTAATTAATTATTCTACCAATTAACTAAATATTTAGTTTTTTAATCTTTTTTTAACCGAAGTGCAGGCTCACTTTGAAGTAGCCTGAAGGCCGGTAGGCGGGGTAATTGGGCGCGCGGGCACGTGTGTGGGCGCCCGGTGCCTGTGCCTTTGTGGCCAGGCCGACAGGGAGCGGCGGGGCACCGGCGCAGGGGACCGAGGGGATGGCGGCCTTGGGTGGAGGCGGTCGGAGACGGGCGCAAAGGGAGATGGCACGTGGCCTTGGTGAGGTGTGGCGAGCGCGCGGCAGCAGCGTCGATGGCGATGTTGCGGGCGGGAGCGGCAGGCGGGGCGGCGGCCGGCGAGGCCAACGGTCGGTCACGGCGGCAGCAGTGGCTGCGTGCCCGCCGCGCACGCAGAGGCGAGGCCAGGGGTGGGACGGGCGCTTCCAGGGGCGTGACCATGGCGGAGCGCGAGCGTGGGTGGCTACGCCGACGGGGTCAGAAGGGGGATAGGGGACGACGCGTTTGGCGCAGGAGCTCACCGCGGGAGCGTGGGGTCTAGGTAGAAGGCTCGGGAAGATCCAACGAGAGAGAGGACGAGGCAGGCTACGCTGATGGGGACGAGGCAGTCTGGCATTGGCGCGGTCACGGACGAGGCGGCGAGGGCATCCAGCGAGGCGGGGCTCCGCAGAGGAAGGCGAGGCGTCCGGCGAGGGAGGGGAGGCCTCCGGGCGGAGGGCGACATCAAGCCCCGATCTGGATCAAGGGGGAGGGGGAGAGCGAGCGATGTGGGGAGAGTGGGGGAGATCGAGGTAGGCTAGGGTTTGGTTGGGATGGTGGTTAAGCAGGGGGAGGGGCGTGTGTGCCGGCTTGGGGGGTTTACCTGGGCCGAGGCCCAGTGAGGGATGGGGGCCTCTCCCCTTTTCTGATTTTGTTTGTTTGGCTCCTCCTTTTCTTTTATTTACTTTTGCCTTTTAATTTAATTTTGAAAAAAGAAACCGAACGTGATTGAATCATCGTGAGGTTAAACAACAGGGACCGCATTGACGTGACACCATTAGCATGAGATTACAGTAGTATAATTATCCGGGCGTTACAATTCTCCTCCACTACAAGAAATCTCGTCCCGAGATTTAGGAGGTAGAAGGAAACAAAGCAGGGTATTCTTCACAAAGACGATCCTCGTGTTCCCAAGTGGCTTCGTCTTCAGAGTGATGTGACCATTGGACCTTGAGCAACTTGATCGCCTTCTGACGTGTGTGGTGTTCAGCTTGGTCGAGAATGCGGACCGGATGCTCTTTATAGGAGAGGTCCTGTTGCAACTCGAGCACTTCATGATCCACTGCTTGGATTGGGTCCTTGAAGCAGCAACAGAGTTGTGACACATGGAAGACATCATGAACCTGAGAAAGGTTTGATGAAAGCTCCAACTGGTATGCCACTTTTCCACGCCTTTTGAGAATAGTGAAAGGACCAATATAGCGAGGAGCTAGCTTGCCCTTGATCCCGAAGCAGTGTGCACCTTTCATCGGCGTGACTCGAAGATAAGCCTTTTATCCAGGTTGATAGACCATATCTTTGTGATGGCGGTCATATTGACTCTTTTTGGCGTGATTGAGCAGTCTTGAGATTCTCGCGAATGACGCGGACTTGTTCTTTGGCGTGTTGGATAATATCCGGACCGAAGAGTGGATATTCCCCAGTTTCTGACCAGTTTAGAGGGGTTCGACACTTTCGTCCATATAACACTTCAAAGGTGCCATCTTCAGACTAGCTTGAAAGCTATTATTGTAGAAGAACTCAGCATACGGGAGAGATTCCTCCCGTTTCTTGCCGAAGGAAATAACACAAGCTCAAAGCATGTCTTCGAGAACTTGATTGACACGTTCAACTTGTCCCTGAGACTGAGGGTGGAAAGCGGTGATGAATGACATATGAGTTCCCATTGCTTCTTGGAAACTTACCCAAAATCTTGAAGTGAATAATCTGCCACGGTCTAAGCTGATTACCAGTGGAATACCGTCAAGTGAAACAATTCTGGACATATAGAGAGTTGCCAACTGACTTGCAGTGATAGTCTCTTTGACGGCCAGAAAATGTGCAACCTTGGAAAGCTGGTCAATAACGACAACAATAACATCATTACCTTTCTGCAAGTTGGGAAATCCAGTGACGAAGTCCATTTCAACATGGTGCCATTTCCATTCAGGAATAGAGATAGGTTGCAGATTTCCAGCAGGCCTTTGATGTTCTGCTTTGATACGATGACAAATGTCACATTCAGCAACATATAAAGCAATGTCTTGCTTCAAATTTTACCACCAGAATGTCTGACGAATGTCTTGGTACATCTTGGTATTACCGGGATGAAGAGACAAAGGTGTATCATGAGCTTCTTTCATAACTTCCTGAATCATATCCAGGTTGTCTTTTGAAGGAACCACCAAGCGACCTTTAAAGAACAAGGTGTCATCATCTCCAACAGTGAAGAACGAGGGCCTTCCTTCTGTGAGGTAGCGTTTACTCTTCTCAACTTGAGAGTCATACTTCTGGAGTCTCTTGATGCTCTCTACGAGATCTGGCTCAACAACCAGGGCATTGAGGGAACCCTGGGGAACAACACGGAGGTTCATCTTCGGAACTCCTTAGGAGGGGGAGCGAGTGCACCCGGAGGAACAATATGGATGTTCATTTTTCTGAATTCTCCAACAAGCGAGGGCTGAACTTTGCGACCTCGAGATGGTTGCAATATGACTTGCGGCTCAAAGCATCAGCCATTACATTATCCTTGCCAGGGGTATAGGAAATACCGAAATCAAAGTCTGCTATGGTCTCCATCCATCTTTGCTCACGGAGGTTCAAATATGGCTGAATAAACATGTACTTTAGACTTTGGTGGTCGGTGAAGATCTCGCAACGATTACCAAGAAGGTAATGTCGCCACTGTTTCAGTGCATGTGTGATAGCAGCAAGCTCGAGGTCATGAACTAGGTAGTTCTCTTTGTGAGGGCGCAATTGACGGGAGGCATAAGAGTCGTGGGAAACGAACACCTATGGGGCAGGGCCCCTTTCGGTCCGGCAAGGGAGCGGAGAGCGCACGAAGAGCGGATTGAGGCGAAGCACACGAGCGATTTTTACCCTGCTTCGGAGCTCTCCGGAGAGATAATACTCCTACTGCTGCTTTGTGGTTGTATTATGTTCTTGCTCGAGAGTGTGAGAGTGTTGTGTTTTCGAATGAGTCGAACCCCCTCTACGTTGCGCATGGGCCTCCTTTTATAGGCTAAAGGGGTCACCGACAGGTGGCAACGCAGACAGGAGTACAAATGTAAAAAGAGGGGTTGGTACAACTGCCTCTACAATGCACCCTACCTAACTCTGATGGCAGGGGACAAGGGCATTTAATGCCCGTCCGCGTCGTCCAACAGTGCAGAAAAGCGACCGTTAGGGGCGCCACCGTTCGCCACGATGGCCTTCTCGTCATCTCCACTCGCCACCTCGCACCGCTTGGATGCGCAGCTCTCCGCCACGTCTTTGGAATGGTCCCGGCGACACGTCGACGGATCTGTTGGGCGTGGCGCAAAGTGGTAACCGCCCATGACAAGCGCCTTGCCATGATCGTTGTCTTATCGCGCCGGAAGCTTGTCGCTACGGGTCTTGCCGGAAGCGCGGCGTCGCGGCAAGTTTCTTGAAATGCCTTGGTTGGCCTTCCCGGCAAGCTCCTCTTGCCGGGGCCTTGTCCTTCCCGGCAAGTTCCTCTTGCCAGAGCTTTGTCTTCTCAGTTGAAACACTTTGTTCTTGAATGGCTTCAATAGGAACTACGGAGGATCTTGGCGGGCACCCGGCAAGCCTTGCCGCGGGGCGCTGCGACTGCCCGTGCACAAGTTCGGGATACTAAGGTACCCTTACTTTAGTACACCGGCAGAGCCCCGGGCCTAGGCCATAAGCAGGCCGCGGCTGTGTTGGGCGAGCCAAAACAGAGAACACGGCACACGCGGCCTGGTCCACACCATATCTAACTCCGTATCCACCGCGCCCTCCCGTAACGGCACGCGTCGAACGCGGCATCGTGGGAGAGATCGTGGGTGATTCTTTATTCGGAAAAAGCGTAACGTTCGCCTCCTCCTCTTTATAAGCAGGGGAAACAGGGGCCGTTCCCCCACCTTCGCCACTTGCGGTTCCTTCCTCAGAAAGCTCCGCCGCTCCCCTCCACTTCCCAAAGCCGAAAGAGAGCAGCGCTCCGCCCCCCGTCGCCGCCGTCGCCGCCAACGCCTTCGCTCCCCCCACCACCATCCGCCATGGCTCCGAAGACCAGGAAGGGCACGAAGTCGGCCGAGGCGCTGCGGCTTGAGGCGCTGCGGAAGGAGCGGGCACTCTTCCCCCCTGAGCTCTCCGCGAAGGAGCTGAGGGAATGGTTCTACCTTTTCTGGTCGACGGAGACGCGGGCGCATCCGCGCCAGTACTCTCGCGAAGCTTCTACTTCAAGCGGTGTCCAAAAGGATACTACTTCTTCTGATTGTTCTTCTATTGCGGGCTCTGCCCGCCCTTTTCCGATTTTTTCTGCGACATCATGAACACATACGGGCTCCATCTCCTCGATTTCACCCCCAACGCCGTTTTGACCATGGCGGTTTCGCGCATCTCTGCGAGAACTTCGGAATCCACCCAAGCGTATCCTTTTCGCCACTACTTCATGCCCGGTCGAGAAAGGAGAGCCCTTGTGCGCGGGATCGCTGGATCTCGAGCCGTAAGAAGGAGGTCTATCTGGAGGGGGAGCTCCGTAGCAAATGGGAGGAGTGGAGAGCGGAGTGGTGTTGGATTGTTGATGAGAACCCGCAGCCATTCACCAACTTGCGCCAAGCCCGGGTAGTGCGCGGCGGCGACTGGAGCGCCCTGGCGGCGGACGATGCTAGATTGAAGATCGCCACCACCCGGATCTTGCGGCTCAGGCTTGCCGGGCTCACTGTAGGGGCTGTTGGCGCGGACTTTCTTCGCCGCCGCATCGCCCCTCTGCAAGAGAGGGGGAGACCCGCCTGGCTGTTCTGGGGTCCAGCGGATATCATGAGGATGCGCCCGGGCCTCAATTTTAATTTTACTGTCTTGGAGTTGGACGGGACGCTCAAGGAACTGTTCAAGCCCGACCCCAACCATCCCGAGTGGTTCAGGCTGCCGCAGGGCATCGTCCCATTGTGCAACAACTCCCAGCTCGATCGCATCCACGCAATGATGCCAGAGTGGGACTCGCATGGGATTATCCCAACTTGGCAGGAGCCCACCGACGACGTCGTGCAACAATTCTTCGACGACTTGGTGGAGGTGGCGGTCCGCTCCAACGAGCAGAGGCTTCTCACCCGCAACACCACTGATGACGAGATGCGGCGCATCGCCACCAGGGCGGAGGAGGCGGCGGCAGCCGCCGCCGCGGGCGAGTTTGGTTTTACTTTGGAGGAGGCAGAGGCGGCCGAGGCGGCAAGCCTTGCCGACCGAGAGGAGCTTGCCGGGGAGGTCGTTGGCGAGGGAGAGCCCGAAGCCGAAGCGAGCGAGCCTGCCGGGGGCGCAAGTGGCCAGCCGTCTTCAAGCAACTTGCCGCAAGCGGAGCCCTCAGTGCAGCCCCCAGCTCAAGCAAGAAGGCGCCTCCGCAGGACCGGAGACACAGCAGGGCGGCAGACGGGCCAACAGCCGCCGAGCCGCGGGACACGCTCCACCACACCAAGCACCGTTGCCACGGGAGCATCACACGCCGCACCGGCAACTGGAGCGGGGTCTTCTCGGGCCGCCGCTTCCGATCCTGCCGCAGCTCCCGCCAAGCGCCCAAGATAGCCTACTCCTCCGCCTCGTCGCGCTGAAAGAGTACCGTACTTCGATCTCTCCGCGCTCAGCTCCGACGAGGAGGAAGAAGAGGAGGACGAGTAAGACTTTCTTTTGTTGTACTTATGGTTCTTCAATTCTTGCTATTTCTTGTCTTGTATCTGATCTGCTTCCCTCTGAACCTTGTTCCTTTCCAGGACTCTGGCCCAGAGAGCGGCGAAGAGGGCCAAGGTCCCCGTGGTTGTCATCGAGGACGATCCTGCTGTGGCAACAGAGGACGCATCCGAGACCACCTTGTCGGACCCGACAATCTCTCCCCGACGCAGCCCCCAGCGTAAGTATTTGTTCACTTCCTGTTGTGGGGCGCGCATGGGTGCTCTTTCCTTGCTGATATCTTGATCATTGGTTTGCTTGTGTAGGAGCAGAACAGGCCCACCAGGAACAACCAGAAGCCGCCCCTGAGGTGCTATCTGCTTCAACCACGCCGCCAAGGGAGGATTCCGCGGCAAGGGAGCGTTCTCCGGCAAGGGAGAGGTCCCCGACAAGGGAGGAGTCTCCGGCAAGGGGCAGCACCAGCGACCCTCCAGAAGTGGAGCCCATGACCGTGGATCCCAGTACTGGTAATTTCCCTTGCTTGGAACTTCCCTTGGATTCTTCTTCTTCTGATCTTCTTTTTTTTTGGATATTTGCTTGACTTTTTCTCCCTCTTACTGTCTTCAGATCCTCCCTCCACGGAGCCGATGGAGACTGAGGCCACCGGCGAGGAGGACGTGCGCGGCAATACTGACGAAACCGCTGCCACCGAAGAAGAGGCCGGCACTGATGATCCTACCGACGAAGAGGCTGCCAAGGCTGCTGGCGCTGGAGCTGGCGATGGATCCGGCGATCATCTTGGCGACCACAGGGCGCAGGAGCGCAGGCGCTACACCGACCGCCGATCCCCCGCCACTGACCTGGCGCCAAGCTCAAAGAGCCCCAGCCAGCGCCTACTTGAAGGCCGGCGGTGTCTTCATCAAGCTCCTGGGCGTCGAGCTCAGGCGCGGTCGAGGGAGAGGCTTTTGACGGAGAAGTACTCGCCTCCGCTGGGCTGACGGTGGTTGACGCGCCAAGCAGCAACGGCGGCAAGTCTGAGGAGGAGCAGCTGCTCCGGAAGTTGGTGTCGCTCTACCGCGCCCGACAAGCTTAAACCGAGTCCCGGAAGCGCTTGTCAGCAGCGGAGTGGACATAGAGAAGCACGCGGAGGAGCTCCAGAGCCGCAACCAAGAGGCCCTCCGGTCCATTGCAGAGGAGAGGGCGCAGCTTGCCGAGGCGCGGAAGGCCTTTCTCCTTGAGAAGGCTAAAGTCGAAGAGCAGCAACGGCTTGCCGGCGAGGAGATGTCCCTGCGAGAAGGCGAGCTGACGCAGCGGAAGGTCAACTTGGATAGCTATGAGGAGGAGCTCGCTGTGCGCGAGGAGACACTTAGCGGGGCCCTCAAGGAAGCAAAGGATGCCGCTACAGCTGCCGAGGCCGCCAAGAAAGAGCTGGAGGTGAAGGTGACGGGGCTAGAAGCCACCCTCAAGGCGAAGAACGAAGAGCTTGCCACGCTCCAGCGCGAGCGAGAGAAGGATGCCCTCGCCCACGGTGAGCTGCAGGGCCGCCTCCTCGAGAGGGGCAAAGAGCTGAGCGCCGCCAAGGATTCAAAGGCTGATCTGGAGCTGAAGCTGGCCACGCTGACTGAGACGCTGGACGGCGCCAAGAAGCGGGAAGAGGACTTGAAAGGAGAGATCAAGGCCAATAAGGCGCTGCTGACGAGAGCCGCCGAAACCCGGAACACCTTCAGGGCTACCGTGGAGCTCTGGACGGAGGGCCTTGTCAACATCGCCGCAGTTATCGACGAGGAGCTGGCGCAGCTGGAATTGGAGGGCTTCGGGTACTCTTCTGATGAGAACCTCCAACCCAGCGCCAAGCTCACTCAGTTCTTCAAGCGCGTGGCGACGGCTCTCCAGCAACTCCGGGAAAGGATCCCAAAGCGGTGGTCGACAGAAGCAAGCAATCTGCGCCAGAGTTCTGGAGAAGGTGTTGGTGAAGGTGCTCTTCCGCAACCCGGGCCTCAACCTCACCAACGTCCTCAAGAAGTTGCCGGCGGGTGCTGATCTTGAAGAGCTCAAGGCCCTTATCGCACCCATTGTGGACAAGGTGAATGAAGTCAGGAGGATCGACGGCGAACGCGTGGATTAGGCCGCCCGTTTTCTCCTTTCCTTGCCGCTGCCATTTATGTTATGAGAACAATTTAGTCAGTGCTGCGACAAGTTACCTTTGTAATATAACTTTATCTTGGGCAGTATTTGTTATGTTATTTCCTTTACTTGATTCCTTCCTTTGTATGTTTTTCTACCCTACGCTTTCAGGGAACTTGCCGGCACAGGCACCCTTGCCGCGAGCGCTGAGTGCGGAACATCAGCAGCCTGCAGGCGGTGTCGCCTCCGGCAAGATACCTTGTCGCAACTAGTTGCAGCACACTTAAGTTGTTGAGCGGACTCGAAACAAAGTAAGGGCGCAACTAGCTACGAGTTGGTTCCTCCGCGCACATGTTTTCCATACAAAGTACGGTCGTTCGAGGAAGATAACTTTAAATTTTTAAAACTGATTGTGCTCAAACTTTGGCAACTTAGCTTTTCCGTCGCTTGCGTCCCGGCAAGGCGATTCTTTCCTTGAACGACGCCTGGTCCACACCATTATCTCCTCCTTCCCCCCGGTGAACTTGTGGGCGAGGGAACCTTCCTTTTTCTTGAGAGAAAGAAAGAAGAGAAAATAAAGATATGGAGCCTTAAGGCTCGTTATTGCTTACCAGGGTCGAGTGCTGCACAAAGTGTCAGATAATACATGCAAAAAAGAAAAAAACATGAAATCGACAAGATGTGCGGAGCATATGATCTTTATTTATGCACGGGATCTGCGCCCGGCTTTGTACAAAGGGTTACATGCAACATCGACAAGGCTTGTACAAAAGGTGGTTGCCGGAACGGGTTCCGGCAACCGCGCCTTATGGGTAAAACTTACGAAGATGCTCGATGTTCCAGGAGTTGCTCACCGGAAAGCCATCTTCGGTCTCAAGGCGGACAGCGCTAGGCCTAGTGACTCGTTTCACCCGATAAGGGCCTTCCCACTTTGGCGTCAACTTGTTGGAACTCTTGGCGGATTGAACGCGCCGAAGAACAAGGTCGCCTTCCTCGAGACTTCTGGCATTGACTTTGCGGCTATGGTAGTGGCACAAAGCTTGCTGATAGCGAGCAGCTCGTACAGCAGCCTGAAGACGATCTTCCTCAAGGAGCAGCGCGTCATCTTGTCGCAGCTGCTCTTGCTCAAGCTCATCATAAGCGAGCACTCGAGGCGATCCGTATACGAGTTCCGCGGGGAGAACCGCCTCTGCTCCATAGACTAGAGCGAAGGTGTGCGGCGATGGCTCGATTTGGCGTCGTCTGATCGACTAAAGAACCACCGGCAGCTCCTCGATCCGATTCTTTCCGCACTTGTGCAGCTGTCGAAAGTTCGGTCTTGAGACCGCAAGAGCACTTCAGCGTTGCCCTCTCCGCTTGACCGTTGCTTCTTGGGTGAGCAGCGGTTTAAAGCAGACCTTGGCGCCAAGATCTTGGACGTACTGCATGAAGGTGCGACTCGTAAATTGTGTGCCATTGTCGGTGATGATCCTGTTAGGGACTCCAAAACGGCAAACAATCGACTTGAAGAACTTGACTCTTGTTGTCTTGTCACCTTCCTCCTCGCTTCCACTTCCGCCACTTTGTAAACTTGTCGATTACAGCGTACAAGTACTCAAAGCCCCCGACAGCTCGGGGAAAGGGGCCGAGGATGTCGAGCCCCCAGACCGAAAATGGCCAGGATAAAGGGATCGTCTGGAGAGCTTGAGCTGGTTGGTGTATCTGCTTGGAGTGGAACTGGCACGCTTCACACTTGGTTACTTGTGCAGTTGCATCCTGGAGGGCTGTTGGCCAAAAGAAACCTTGCCGGAATGCTTTGCCGACAAGTGCTCTTGCGCCAATGTGATGACCACATATGCCTCCATGTATCTCCGCCAACAGCTTCTATCCATCTTCTCGGGGAATGCACTTCAATTTCACTCCATTGAATCTTCTTCTGTACAGTATGTCATCGACAAACTGGTACATACTTGATTGCCGGGCTACTCTCTCCGCTTCTTCTTGATCTTCGAGAAGTTCTCCTGTCTGAAGGAAACGGACAATCTGTTGTGCCCATGCTGGAGCTTGCGGCTCGGCAACAAGGACTAAAGGCACAAATGCTGCTGCGGGAACATCTGCTTCTACGGCAAGAACCTGCGGTTCAGCCGGAGTTTGATGTTCCCCGGCAAGCTTGCCGGAGCAAAACTTATCGGGAGCGTCTGCTTCAACGGAACAAACCTTAGGGCTTGTCGGAGCAGACTGCCCCTCAGCACTCTTGGTGTTGATCTTGGGGACCTTCTTGGCGGCGGCTTCGGGGAGCTCTGCCGGAAAGTAGTCACCAGAAACCAACTTCCTCTTCTTGTTCTGTCCAGTTGATGGTGTTACAGATGGTTGAGTTAGCTTGAGCACAAAAATTCCTGGTTCCATAGGTAACTTGAGTGCGGCGCACTTTGACAGGCCATCTGCAATGTCGTTTTGAGCTCTCGGAACATGTTCCATCTGTAGGCCGTCAAAGTGCTCTTCTAACTTTCTCACTTCATCGATGTAGGCTTCCATCAACGGACTCTGATAATCTTTGTTTACTTGGCGGACGACAAGCTGCGAGTCACCCCTTACAATAAGCTTCTTGATCCCAAGGTCTGCCGCGATCCTGAGTCCGGCAAGCAAGCCTTCATACTCTGTAGTGTTGTTTGTCACTTGCTCCTTGGGAAAGTGCATCTGGACCACATACTTGAGGTGCTCTCCGGTGGGTACGACAAGCAACACGCCCGCACCAGCGCCTTGCAGCGAGAAGGCACCATCAAAGTACATGATCCATTATTTGCTCGCTTCCTTGGACGGGAATGCTCGTCTCGAGTTTCTTAAATCGGTGTTGGCGTCCATTCTGCTATGAATTACGCCAATGCTCGGCTCTGGATAGTTGAAGTACTCTCAAACTTGAGGCCAAAGCTTGACAATTCCGGTGCCCACTCGACAATCCCTGCCTGCTTACGGGTTACGTAATATCCTCTTCAACGGAAAGCGAGTGACAACTGTGATCTCATGTGCTTGAAAGTAATGGCGCAACTTTCTCGAGGCCATGAGAAGGCCAAAAAGCAATTTCTGCACACCAGAGTACCTTGATCTAGCCCCCTGCAGACGGGAACTGACAAAGTAAACTGGGTGCTGCACCATTTTTTTCTGCTTCTCTTCTTGTGTCTGCAGAGATCCATCTTTGTCGGGACGAGCTTGTCGGGAAGCCCCACGCTTGTCATTTGGATGTGCTTGCCGTGGTCGGCTGGCTCATCATCTGCCTCCCTCTCCGCTACTAACGCAGCACTAACCACTTGATTGGTTGCCGCTAGATATAGCAGCAACTTCTCTTGTGGCTTAGGTGCGACAAGTATTGGAGTGGAGGACAGATATCTCTTCAAGTCCTGCAGCGCAGCCTCCGCTTAAATTTTGAAAAATGGCAGGGCGCGCTCAACAGACTTAGAGATGAACCTGTTGAGAGCAGCTACGCAGCCGGCAAGCCTTCGCACATCCTTGAAGCGCTTCGGTGCTTCGATCTGCTCAATGGCCTTGATCTTGTCGGGGTTGACTTCTATCCCCCGCTGAGACACAAAGAACCCGAGAAGCTTGCCGGAGGGGACTCCAAACACGCACTTCTCGGGGTTAAGCTTGAGGTTGATCTTGCATAGATTTGCAAAAGTCTTGTCCAAATCTTGAATCAAAGTTTCTCTATCTTTGCTCTTGACCACTATGTCATCCATGTAGGCTTCTACATTTCTGTGCAACTGTGGCTCAAAAGCTTCGTGAACTACCCTTGCAAATTTTGAACCACAATTCTTTAGTCCGAAAGGCATCCGTACAAAGCAGTATGTGCCACATGGAGTAATGAATGCGGTTTTCTCTTCATCCTCTTCTGCCATGAAGATCTGATGATATCCTGAGTATGCATCAAGAAATGAAAGCAAATCACATCCTGTCGTGGAGTCAACAATCTGGTCAATGCACGGCAAGGGGAATGGATCCTTGGGACAAGCTTTATTAACATCAGTGAAGTCAATACAAAGCCTTCATTTTCCGTTTGCCTTGCGCACGACTACAGGATTGGCCAGCCACGTAGGATGGAGCACTCCTCTGACAAGGCCTGCTGCTTCCAACTTCTTGATTTCCTCTGTAATGAATTCTTGGCGCTCCACTGCTTGCTTTTCGACTTTACGCTTGGCATGTGTCGCGTGAGGACAGGCGGCAAGGTGGTGCTCAATTACTCACAGGAGCAGGGGATGTCGGATGGTTGCCATGCAAACACATCGACATTCGCCCATGAGAAAGCAACAAGCGCTTTCCTATTTAGGGTCAAGCGTGGCACTGATGGTGAAGGTACCACCAGTGCCGTCCTCCTTGGCGGCCACTTTCTTGGTCTCTGGCGGAGCTGCCTTCGCCTTCTTACATTTGCCGGTGGAGCTCGATGGTGCGTCCTCGATGGTAGCGCAGCACTCCGAAGAGGTGCGCTTGCCGGAGTGGGCATCAGAGCTCTTGTCGGACTTGTCCTTCTTCCCCCCGGGAGCTTCAGCGGCAAGTGGTTTGCGATCTGTTGCGGCTGCTGCTTCCCGGTAGATCTTGTCGGTGCAGATAAGGGCATCTTTCTTGTCGCCAGGGACAGAGATGACACTTATCGGACCTGGCATCTTGAGCATGTTGTAGGCATAGTGAGAGGCTGCCATGAATTTGGCGTATTTGGACGGCCGAGTATGCCATTGTAGGGCAATGGAAAATTAGCAACGTCAAAAGTGACCTTCTCTGTTCTGAAGTTTAGCTCACTGCCAAATGTCACCGGCAACGTGATCTTCCCCTTCGGCTTGCTCCTTCCCGGATTGATTCCTTGAAATGTACTAGTCTCTTCAAGCTCGCTGTCGGGGATCTGAAGCTTCTTGAGTACTGCGGAGGAGATCAGATTCAAGCCGGCCCCGCCGTCAACTAGCATCTTTGTGACCTTGAGGTTGCGGATAGTTGGTGAAACCAACATCGGCAAGCACCGACCGCAGATTCTGCGATCGGGGTGATCCTCAATGTCAAAGATGATAGGCGTCTTGGACCACTTGAGGCTTCGCGACTCAACCGGTGGTTACGCTTGTCGATTGTACTAAGGAAGGGTACCTCGGTACCCCAACTTAGGCACGGGCAGCCGCAGCCCCTCCCGGCTGGGTTCACCACATGCTTGCCGGAGACCATTCCTTCTCCATATCAAGCCATTCAAGAACAAAGTGTACAAGACAAAGATCGAGACCCGGCAAGAGGAGCTTGCCGGAGGGCCGTTCTAGGCTATAAGATCACATCATAAAATACACGCCTCGGCGCTGCGTGCGTCCGGCGAGGGCCCGAGGCGGCAAATGTGAGCCCGACAAACCCCGGGTCCGGCAAGATCAAGACCCGGCAAGGCGCTTGTCGGGAGCTGCGCTGTGCCCATGCTCCAGCTCATCGGCCCAGCGCCGCATACAGGGCCTCTCGAGGGACGCGTGGCGGGTGCTCGCAACGAGAGGGACACGGTGGCGTTTCACGGTGATAGATCCATCGCCGTGGCGAGACGGAGACGCAAGGCGGGAGCTTTTGGGTCGACGGTGACGGGCATTAATGCTCTTGTCCCCCTTGTCAAAGTAGGTAGAAACCCTTGTTCATGTCTTGTAGCTCCTTTGTTCCCCTTTGTTCCAACTACCACCTCTTTTACGTTTTTACCCCTTTCTCCTACGTTGACACCTGTCGGTGACCCCTTGCACTATAAAAGGAGGCCCATGCACAACGTAGAGGAGGTTCGGCTCATTCGACACACGCAACACCACTATACGCTCGCACTCTTGAGCTAGATCAATAACAACACAAAGCAGCAGTAGGAGTTTTATCTCTCCGGAGAGCTCCGAAGCTGGGTAAAAAGCCCCGCGCCGCGCGCCCGCCTCGATCTGCTCTCCGTGCATCCTCCGCCCTCGTACCGCATAGACGAAAGGGGCCTCCCCGGCCCCATAGGTGCTCGCGGCGGCAACCGTCCGCCCCGACATCTCTGGCGCGCCAGGTAGGGGGCGTCGAGGTTGCGCGGACCTGATCCGGCGTCAGCGCGGGCGCATTCTTCATCAACCTCTCCAACTTCATCAGCAATCGCGCCATGGCCCCGAAGAGGAAAGCTTCGGGGGTTGCAGGCCCGTCTGCGTCCCATCCGCCGCCACCGGAGCCTACGGCGGGCGGTGGAGACGCCGTCGGAAGGGTGGTCGCCGGCGAGGACACGCGTCCACGAGATCAAGGACAATACGGACGACCGCGCCTCGGCCTCCGTGGGCACGCCGAGAAGAAGACCAAGCCCAGCCAGCGGCTCCAGGCGCCGTCCGGCAACCGCACCTCCCCGGAGCGCTGCGTTGCCGTCGAGGACGCGCCATCGAGCCCTATCAGCAAGTAGCTCTGGTGCCCACTCCGACAACCACACCAGTCCGGGGTGTTGCGTTGCCGTCGTGGGCGCGCCATCGAGCTCCGCCAGCTGGCCTGCCCGTCGGCAGGGCAAAGAAAGTCACCAAGCTCCGAACTTTTGAGCTGTACCCCTAGAGAATCCATATCCTGTATGAGCGACCTAGCTGCGAAAGGGTCGAGTCTTGGCCCAGTTGTGCCCTTGTTTTGTTTTTGAGCCCGCTCAACAAACACAAGCGCGCTGCAACTGGCCCGGCAAAGTTACTTGCCGGGGGCAACACCGCCAATGAACGCTGATGTTCCGTGACTCAGCGGCGTGTTAGACCGCCAAGCTCCCCGGAAGCATAAGGTCGAGGGCATACAAAGGGGAAGGATCGGGGGAGGACTACGGCCCTGACGGGTCGACAGAAAAGAAAAAGCTAAGTCGCCCGAGCCTCTGTGCAAAGCACTCTTAAGTTCCATACTTCTTTCTCGTGTTGTACCCCTCATGCGTTCATCCTTTCAGCGCATAAAACACATCTTGCGGAGGAACCTGCGATGGGCAGCCGCACCTTATCTTGTTTCGAGCACGCTCAGCGGTGGAGACAAGACAAGCGCCCTTTTTGAGTCTGCTCAACAAGCTAAGTGCGTCGCGACCAGCAGCGGCAAGGTTGCTTGCCGGACACAACACCGCCAGCGGGCTGCTGATGTTCCGCACTCAGCAAGTGTGTTAGCGCCGGCAAGTCTCCCTAGAAGCGTAGGGTAGAAGCGCACAAAGGATGTAACGTAGGGGGTGTAACGCAGCAAGCCTCGCCGTACGATGCCCTTCGTATGAGCAACTCGTGCGCGGAAGAACCCAGTCGTGATCCAGTTGCGTACTTGTTTTTGTTTCCGAGCCCGCTCAACAAATACAAGTGTGCTGCTACGCACCCTTATCTTGCTTCGAGCATGCTCAGCAAGTTAAGTGTCGCATCTGGCCCGGCAAGGTTGCTTGTCGGACGCAACACCGCCAGCGGGCTGTCCCGCGTTCGGCAAGCGTGTTTGCCCCGACAAGCTTCCCGAAGCGTTGGATTGAAACATACGAAGGGCAAGGCACGGCGTGACATTGCAGAGTCGCACGGAAGAGATTTATACACATATATGTTTGTTACTGTTGCATACCCACCCCAGCTGTTTTCATGGCTCAAATTGCAGTGACAGGGAGAAACTAGAAGAGCACACCGGCGCTTGGGTTTTTCTTGAGCCAGCGTTCTTTGGGGCTGCGGCGCCAAGATTAAATCTCCGACAAGCCGGCGTCGCTGGGGCTGCGAATGCCAAGATTCCTCCCGGCAAGCTAAGATAGCCGGGGCTGCAAAATCAGATGAGTTTTCGTCCCTCGTCATGCATCCTCTCATGGACCGGGAAAAGTGGGGTGAGTCTTTGAGCGAGCGTGTCTTATGCAGACCCATACGCGGAGGAACTAAGTCGTGGCTCGATTGCGCCCTTGTTTTGTTTTCGAGTCCGCTCAACAAACACAAGTGTGCTGCTATGCACCCTTATCTTGCTTGAGCATGCTCGAGCAAGTTAAGTCGAATCGACCGACAAGGTTGCTTGCCGGAAGCAACACCACCGGCGGGCTGTCCCGCACTCGGCAAGCGTGTGCGCCCCGGCAAGCTCCCCGAGAGCGTAAAAACATACAAGATGCGAAACAAGTAAAAGACTCAGTCCGGCAAGCTTCCCCCTCTTTTCATTTAAAAGCATCCTAACATAGTACAAGTCCATAGAGGATGAAAAACATGATAGAAAGGATTACAGTTTCCAAATACAGCTAAGGCCCGAGGGCTTACAAATTAAAAGATAAGGTGCCGTGATCCTTCTCTGTTTCTCTGTTGGGAGTTCGGGAGGTAGGTCAAGGAGCTCCCGACAAGGAAGCTTGCTTGGGAAGGAGACCCGCAAGAGAAGCTTGTCGGAGAAGGGCGAAGGCGCCTAGGAGGCGTGGCGGTGGCGCCGCCGTGCCCCAGAGAGCTGCGCAAGGTGGCGGGCATGGGGGCGCATGCCGGAGAGCTACTGGTGCGAAGACACCAAGAGAACTTCCCGGGGCGGCCAGAGCTTGGCGGGAGGAAGGCGTCGGAGGCGAGCTTGAAGGCGGGTGGTGGGACATCGGCGCTGACGAGGGCACCTCGCCCTCGTACTCGATTCTTGGCCTTGCCGCCCTCCCCTCTTCCTCTTCCGCAGCCTCCCACGCCACCGCCAAGAAGACGGCCGGGGAGTTCAGGAGGCCAGCGACCAGTTTATGGGGTCGCGGTGACGCCGAGGCAGCGGTGTCCGACGCCTAGTCGGACCCGCCATCCCTCGTCGCCATTGTCGCTCCCTCCTCGTCACTCTCGCTCGAGGAGGAGCCTTCGCTATCCGAGGAGCTGTCACGCAGCATCTCGCCCGGGTCCCCATCTTCCGAAGACCTTGACGGCGAGAAGGTCGCCTCCATTAACAAAATGGAGGGTAAACCCTGCCGTCAAGCCGTGGATCCGGCGAATGTCTTCCACCCTCGGTCGAAGTACATCACGCCGGGGTGGGGACACGACACTCACTCGAGTGCCGCTGATCCCGCAGCCCCTCATGCGCAACTCCATCACCTCGGCGGATCCGGTTCCATCGCGTCATGAACGGGCCGGCAGCCGGAGGCGGCACGACGGCGCTTCGGCGCAGCTTGATGAAGAACTCCCGGGGTCATCTCCGATGTGGACCGCATCATGGACAGGGCTCGTCGGAGGAGACGGAGGAGGCGCATCGCCACGGCCGCCTCTCCCCCGGCCACCTCGACCACGCCCTCGACCCCGTCCACGGCCTCGTCCCCTCCCTCTCCCTCTCGCGGCCGGCTCCCCGCCTCGGGTCTTGAGGTGGGGAGAAGAGCGCTGCCGGGGAGGCGACTCTCGCTGCGATCTGTGGAAGAACTAGGGTTCCCTCTTTCCATGGCGGAAGGAGGAGCAGAAGCTGAAGATGAAGAGAGAAGGAGAAGTGTGAGGCCAATGTGCTTCCTTCCGCTCCTTTTAAAAGGCGAGGTGGGGACACGACCGCCCTTCTGTGCCAATCGGGGCGCGAAGGCGAGAGGGCGGGCTGGCTCGTCGTCTTCGCCCGTGGCGGCTCGGTTTTCCACCGTCGCCGCCCGACCCCTATGCATGCGGGCGTGGTAAAAGGCGGGGCGAAGCGGCGGGTGGAGTGACCCCGCCCGCACCACGTTCACGGGAGTGGATGCCTTGATGACGCATCGCCGCCCCGTCTCCCACGACGCCGAAATCAACGCGCCTTTACGGGAGGGGAGGCGGCGAGATCTGAACAGATTCGGCGCCGTGGGCGCGTGTGCCGTGCAGCTCGTCTTGGGCCTGCCCAACAGCGCTCGGCACGTGTATGGCCCAGCAGGGGCTCTGTCGGTGTACTAAGGAAGGGGTACCTCGGTACCCCAACGTAGGCAGGGGCAGCCGCAGCTCCGGCGACTGGGTTCACCACATGCTTGCCGGAGACCATTCCTTCTCCATATCAAGCCATTCAAGAACAAAGTGTACAAGACAAAAGATCGAGACCCCGGCAAGAGGAGCTTGCCGGGAGGGCCGTTCTAGGCTATAAGATCACATCATAAAATACACGCCTCGACGCTGCGTGCGTCCCGGCGAGGGCCCGGGGGGCGGCAAGTAACAGAGCCCGACAAACCCCCGGGTCCGGCAAGATCAAGACCCCGGCAAGACGCTTGCCGGGGGAGCTGCGCTGTGTGCCCATGCTCCAGCTCATCGGCCCACGCCGCCACAGGGCCTCTCCAGGACGCGTGGCGGGTGGCTGCGCAACCGAAGGACACGGTGGCGTTTCACGGTGATAGATCCATCGCCGTGGCGAGACGGAGACGCAAGGGCGGGAGCTTTTGGGTCGACGGTGGCGGGCATTTAATGCTCTTGTCCCCCTTTGTCAAAGTAGGTAGAAACCCTTTGTTCATGTAATTGTAGCTCCTTTGTTCCCGACTTTGTTCCAACTACCACCTCTTTTACGTTTTACCCCTTTCTCCTCGTTGACACTGTCGGTGACCCCTTGCACTATAAAAGGAGGCCCATGCACAACGTAGAGGAGGTTCGGCTCATTCGACACACGCAACACCACTATACGCTCGCACTCTTGAGCTAGATCAATAACAACACAAAGCAGCAGTAGGAGTTTTATCTCTCAGGAGAGCTCCGGCTGGGTAAAAAGCCCAGCGCGCGCCGCCGCCTCGATCGCTCTCCGTGCATCCTCCGCCCTCGCATCAAGATAGGCGAAAGGGCCTCCCGGCCCCATAGGTGCTTTCATGGCGGCAACCGTCCGCCCCGACATCTTGCATTCACTTCCCGCACCATTGTTTGAGTGGCGGCGCGGCGAAGCGAGAAGCACCACCGTCAGCGCACGAACCTCTGTTGCTACGAAACTCCTGCTCGTCGGCCTCATCATCCTCCATGTCTTCGTCGTCGTCTTCATCTTCATACTTGTCGCGGCCGCGTGGAGGCCTGTCTCCTTGCCGCTGCTTGGCCTTGCCGCGGCGTCCTCCCCGGCCGGGACGTTTCTTGCCGGATCCGCCAGTACCTTCCTGGGCCTTCTCCTTGTCGCGTCGCTCGTACTCAGCTTTCTGCTGCTCGACGAGCTGCTCAACTTTCTTGCAACTCTGGAGATCGTGGCCCTTGGTACGGTGAATCTTGCGATATTGCTTGTCGGACCGCCACGCTTGTCGGGCGCCGCCATGTGTTCTGCTTCCTTGGCGCCACCTCCGTTCTTTGGACTGCTCGGCAGCTACCACATCTTGCCCTTCCTTCTTCGTTGTTCCGCCGCCAGTTTTTCTTTGCCGGGCAGCATCCTCACCGCCGCCCCTGTTCTGTGTTCTCTCCGGGAGTTTCCTCCCTTCCAAAGACGTGCACATCCGGCGGGCGTATAGAGCTCATCGGCGCCCCTTATCTTGCACATCGCCATCTCCTCCCGCATCCTGCGGTTACGCACGTTCTGATGGAACGCGCTAATGACCGCGGCGGGGTGGACATCTAGGATGTTGCGTTGCACTTGGCTGAATCTCTGAATGTACTTGCGTAGGGGCTCTCCTTCCTTCTGGGCGAGCAGATGAAGATCGCTCTCCTGTCCATGGGGCTTGTGGCCGCCTGTGAAGGCGCCGACAAACTGATGACATAGGTCCGCCCATGAGGAGATGGAGTCGTCCGGCAAGTGCATGAGCCAGGATCTGACGTTGGGCTTGAGTACTAGCAGGAAGTAGTTGGCAAGGATCTTCTCGTCGCGCCCCCCAGCAGCTTGCACCGCGATGGTGTAGATGCTGAGGAACTCCGACGGATGCAACCTGCCATCATACTTCTCCGGTACGTCTGGCTTGAAGTTCTTGGTACTGGGCCACTGGACTTGCCGCAGCTCACGAGTAAACGCAGGGCAACCTACCGCGTACGGCAAGTCGCCTGGTTCCCCTAGCGCATGCATGTCAACAGCGGGCCCAGCGCGCTGTTCTGACTGACGTTGCGCTTCTCTTCGACGCTCGATGTGGGTACGAGCGTCCTCTTGTTGTCGTTCTTGAAGAACTTGGCGTTGATCACGACGAGCTCGTGGGTCTGACGACGCCGTGGAGTCGGTGTCGAGGTTGACCCGGCGAGTTGGCGATCTCGGCCTTCGGGGCGGGGAGTGCACGGTGGTTGCGCCCCCACCAGTCTTGTCGCCACCGGCTTGCGCCTGGGCGTCTTGCCGCGGCTTCGACGTGCTCGGTTGCTGGGGAGTGTCGCCATTGGCGAAGCCGATGAGGCTCTGAATGGTGGCCCTCCAATCGTCGATCTTGTCTGGTGCTGGAGGGTAGTCTAGAAGCAGTTGGGCCCGGGCCAATGCTTCTTCTGGAGTCTTGGGTGGCGGCGGCAAACGGCGCGAGGAGCAAGATATGCTCGCACTTCTAACAATGTTAGAAGGAGCAGCATCTCGTCCAAGTGACCGCGCCGCGTTCGTGCCAGCATGTTGACATGCATGCTGATCTTGAGCGTCCCGAGATCCACCAGCTTGGCCTTGACCCAATGAACGTATGGTACCACGCGTGCCATGACGTTGTCGGTCCCGCGCCTCCTGAGATGGGCGCGGTGCGTGTACGGACGCCGAGGTCTGTGCAGCTTTGTCCTTGGACCTGGCAGCATCGTGAGCCCCCTCGTCGGCGCCCATTCCTCCGCCGGCGTCTACTCCACCGCCCGCTTGCTCCGGTAGCGGTGGAATCGACGCAGACGGTCCAGCCACCTCCGAAGCCTTCTTCTTTGGTGGCATGTTGAAGATGATGATGAAGAAAAGCGAAGATCGGCTCGCGTGAACGCGGATCAGTTCACGCAACCTCGACGCCCTACAGCACGCCAAAGATGTCGTGGGAGCGAACACCTATGGGGTAGGGCCCCTTCGGTCCGGCAAGGAGCGGAGAGCGCCGAAGAGCGGATCGAGGCGGCACACGAGCGATTTTACCCGGCCGGAGCTCTCTCGAGAGATAATACTCCTACTGCTGCTTTGTGGTTGTATTATGTTCTTGCTCGAGAGTGTGAGAGTGTTGTGTTTTCGAATGAGTCAAACCCCCTCTATGTTGCGCATGGGCCTCCTTTTATAGGCTAAAGGGGTCACCGACAGGTGGCAATGCAGACAGGGGTACAAATGTAAAAAGAGGGGTTGGTACAACTGCCTCTACAGTGCACCCTACCTAACTTTGACGGCAGGGGACAAGGGCATTTAATGCCCGTCCGTGTCGTCCAACAGTGCAGAAAAGCGACCGTTAGGGGCGCCACCGTTTGCCACGATGGCCTTCT